>OY292460.1:15600227-16221363 GCA_958496255.1 Camptogramma bilineatum | reverse complement strand
CCAAAGTGGCCGAGTGGATTGGGTGTCCGCCTTTCAGCCGAAGGCTTCGAGTTCGAATCTCAGCCAGTAAAAGTTTATTTTTATTAATGCGCATATAAATTTTTCCTAACGAAAAATCCATTGATACACGCCCAGGATTAGAACCCACGACCTTCGGGTCGAAAGTCGAGGTACTAATCTCTTCGGCCAACACGGCTCACCGAGATCAAATACATAACTATGCTTTTCAATAGGCAATATGCATCAATTTTTTTATGGTTTTAAACGATAGGTTATATCGTTAAATAACCGTAACAAAAATTCCAGCGCCGAAAAACTAAAATTTTGTAACAAAAACAATTTTTAAAATTTACCAACATTTTCACGCACCTGAAACACGTATTATTATTGTTGTCACAGATTACTGTTGTAGTAACAATTTGTGAACTGTAACTTCACGCGTCAAAGTTCACAAATTGATACTAAGTACAACAGTAATCTGTGACAACAACAAGTTCGAGTTTAGGAATTGTGAAAATTAAAAAAAAAACTTATCTATGGATCGTTATATCTGACTCGCCCTTGACTCGTCTTATGAACTCGTGACGTCACATCCTTTCACATCCTTTTCAAGTATTTTGAAATTCCTACTATTTTTTGCAATTTTTAAAATTTATTTTCTAATCGAAAATGGTTTAAGTAATATTAAAAAATAATTACACACACGTACCTCTAAAGCAACAATGTTCATAATAAAATACATTTAACCCGCTTTTGAATCAGACGCATGTTCCCTATTGCGTTTCCATGAAACAACAAACAATAAAGTAATGCATCTAGATTATTCCATGATCCAGCCGGCTTCGTTTCATCTTAAATTGATCCTCTCAACACCAATCAAGATTAATTGTAACTGAGATGCGCAAGAGTTGATTGCGGGAAGGTTTTTTTTTTATCAAAAACCCCGATACAGCTGGATTTTTCTGGATGAGCGTGGGTACTGACTCATAAAATAATGTTTTGACCTGTTTGCCAAATAAATAATTCTGGACATTTCACACAGCATCATCTAAGCCCAAACTAAGCATAACTATTACACTAAACACAAGTAGGTATTTTACAGCTTCCTAATATTCCCTAAAGTGCCCTGTAAACGATCAAATTTGCTTGACAAATTTGTTTATCAAACTTCACGTTTTCATCAAACAATAGCTTAAACGATCAAACCAAATATCTAACAAATTTGTTAACTTCCTCGTCACAGATAACACATTATTGGTAGTGTTCTCCATTAATGCCAAGGCAACCACTGAGATCTTGCTGACAAACACAGCCGTACACCTTCAAACATGTTTGTCAAACTCGACATCAATCCAGATTTTCATCAAACACGACAAACACGTAGATTGTTTGACAAACGCCTCAAACACAGCAGTACACTATCAAATAATTTGACAAACACGTACAATTTGACAAACAATTTGATCGTTAACAGGGCACTGCAGCGTGATTCAAACTTTCTCGGAATGTAATTCGAATTCCGAAAGTGACGTTTCTTTGCTGAACAAAAACTTTCCGAAAAACATCATCGAATCGCATTTTAGAAAGTGTAAATCGCACTGCAGAACGTGTAAACCTTGAAACGGACGACTTACAAACGAACATTACAAGTTCAATAAGCTTACAAAAGTATTCAGCTTTAGAGCGTTTGTCCACCGCCGCCGTCACCAAACCGTCACCGAGAACGAGATTTTTTCTGGCTGAGATCAAGATGACGTGACGGTCTTCTGGTGGACAGGCGGCTATAGTAAATGTATGGTCGCTACCTCGGCGCCGTCATCTCGTTCTCGTTGATGTCCCGGTGACGGCGGCGGTGGACAAACGGCCTTATGCTGAAATTTTCCGGATTTTACTGGTGTAACTGGATTGAAGACCGAGCATGGTAACTACGTAAACATTGTTCGGTATGACGTGTGAAGGTTTAATTATTGTGTTGTGGTAGGCTCTTGAAGGAGGTCTTATTAATTGAGCAATTATTGTGGTGATAGATAGCTTTTTAAACAAATACGTTGTTCTGTTCAGCTTTTGTGTCCACCAGTGTCCACCCTACTAACGTTTCAAAATTCAAGTTTTAAAATTCTATGTATCTGTGATTTTGCTATGGATATTTGACATCCGTCGTACCCATATTATAAATGTGAAAGTGTTTTTATTTGTTTGCTTATTTGTCCTGCTTTCACGTCAAAACAGAGCGACGGATTGACGTGATTTTTTGTGTGGAGATAGTTGGAGGGCTGGAAAATAACATAGGATACTTTTTATCTGGGTATCACGCGAGCGAAGCCGCGGGCAGCAGCTAGTTACTTATAATACTAACAAGTAGCTAAATTAAAAATTAAAAAAAAACCGACTTCAATGTTATAATTAATTTTCTACACTCTCGAGGTGCATTTCTGTTCATAACTCCGAAGATCCTCGACAAATCCTCACCAAATTTTCGTGCGTGGGACTCTATAGATACTCGAAGCATCTAACTAAATCATTCTCTCAGCTCAATCAGCCTTACCCACGAGCTACAAGACCACAGGTTTCCTCACAATGTTTTCCTTCATCATTTAACGTATTTTACTCCCAGACACACCTCTACACGTGTTATCTAGAAGCCCTATCACGAGCTTTATCACTAATCTGTAGTAGAGTACTAATCGAAGCTGCAAGGTGAATGCCACCAGAGTACCAATGTTCGCGAAACTATAATATTACTGGCACAGTCAATACTATACTAGTAGTTCGCCCCGAACTGAGATCTCGCGCACCGTTGCGTTGATAGCCTAGATTTGGACTTGTTTCTGACTACACATAAACCTACGTTAAGTGCTACTTCTACTCTTTACTACAAAATTATGTCTAATGCGCTAGCTCAGTATGGTAAAGATTACAGGCATGCACGCAATACATTATGTCGTACTTAGCCATATTTTTATATTCAATTAAGTAGGTCCTAGTTTATTTTCAGGTTTCCGGAAAATTATTGAAAAAAAAATGAAATTATGACTACAGTCGTGATCATAATTTCATACGAACCCACTTATTTTTATCCAGCTGACTATTTGTAGGTATATAAGAATTTAAAACACTATTTATTTAATTTTTTATGAATGTCTGAGCGACGTGAAAGTGATGTGCAAATCAATCACTTCCTATCAACAAATTGCGGTTTAATCCAGTTTTATACAGTCTGTCATACCGATGTTTACGAACACCCTATATCACATTTAATCTACTAATAACGAGGTACTCAGACGCGAAATTAAACTATGGTAATGACGTCATAGAGTGTTTTATGTATAGGTACTTACCAAGATAACCTAACTGTGCATTTTAATAAAATTATATCACTTAGAATACAGCAAATGTTTGTATGGCCTGCAAATATTTGTCTTGTGTCTGGGTATTTTTCTATGATGTCAGGTACCAGTCTCTCACAAAACAAGTTTTATAATTAGCTACTTTTTGATAAATTATTTTGTATTTATTACTTTATTTTATATTATATTAAAAGCTGCTGCCCGCGGTTTCGCTCGCATGGTACCCGGATAAAAAGTAACCTATATTACTATATTCTTTGTTCTTTGTTCCGTCAGTAACACTAAATGGCATGCCTCTCAAAAGAGTGTATAAATTTAAATACCTAGGACACTTGTTGACTGAAGGCCTGAAGGACGACGATGATATGGAGAGGGAACGCAGAGCATTGTCAGTCAGGGCCAATATGTTGGCTCGCAGATTCGCTCGATGTACAGAGGCGGTGAAGGTTACCTTGTTCAGAGCATACTGTACATCGTTCTACTCAGCGAGTCTGTGGGTCAACTACACGCAAAAAGCTTACAATGCTCTGCGGGTCCAATACAACAATGCGTTTAGGATGCTGTTGCGGCTGCCGCGATTCTGCAGTGCCTCGGGAATGTTCACCCATTCCCGAGTAGATACCTTCGACTCTATCTGGAGGAAAAAGACAGCCTCTCTCCTCAGCAGAACTCGTGCCAGCAGCAACACCATCCTAAGCGCAATAGCTGAAAAATTTGATTGTCCTCTGATGTTTAAGCTTATTCAGAGGACCAAATCGCCATTACATTTTAGATACTAACCCCTAGTTTTAAGCTTACTAACAAAATGGACTGTATAAATTGTCTGAATAAATAAAAAAAAAAAAAAAAATTACTTTTCAGCCCTCCAACTATCTCCACACAAAAAATCACGTCAATCCGTTGCTCTGTTTTAACGTGAAAGCAGGACAAATAAACAAACAAATAAACACACTTTCACATTTATAATATGGTTACGGATGTTTGTGAGAGAAATAAATAAATGATAATGATATGTACCTATAATATGTATGGATTGAGAGAAATAAATAAATGATAATGATATGTACCTATAATATGTATGGATAAAAAAAAAGTATGCTTAAAAGTAGTATATTAGTCATGTAGTTCCCATTACACAAGCTATGCTTGCTTTTCGGCTAGATGATGTTGTCTGAAATGCCCAGAATTTTTTTTTTGTTTAGTACTTCGAAATCCGGCGAATAAACTTTATCTATCGAAAGAGACGGCGGGTAGTCAACCCCGATGAATCAATATGTACTCATAATGCGATTATAGGACGTTATGTCAAAATAGACGTGTTTACCTAATTATGTTTACGTTAAACTGACATTTTGACACGGTACACGAGTTAACTGACCTATTAAAGTTCTTTGTTTGATTATTAACAAGAAATAGGTTAATTTTATGAAATTATATTTCTTAAAAGTAAATGCATGTATTATTATTTCTTTAGGGGCGGATTTTTTTAAATTTGTACATTGCATTTTCAGCGTGTCCATCGACTTCCAGTGCATTATTTTAATACTTCTGATAGATTTGTAGTACGGGTTTTTCAGGTAGATTAACAATCTTTTATCCATTTTCAACGTAAACATATAATAGGGTACCATATAATCTTAATTAAAATAAAGCAAAATAAGTAATACTTTACTGCATTTTTACCATGTCCCCTCGTCAGTTTGCAACTTTCATCGTGTCATTAATCAATAGATCGAGTTTTGAGACACATTTTCTAGTCTATTATCATGATAAATTCACTGTTTTTCGAATAATAGACAGCAAAACCATGTAAGTTAATTAAGTTATTAGATATTTAGCTTTAAACCTCAGTCCAGATTTTTGGCAATTTTGGACATGTCCGGCTGACTAACGGGTTTTGAGCTACTTGGATTATTGCAATCCTACTAATGTGGTATTTTTTTTAATAAACTGACAATCTTGCTGGCATTCTGACTGCCACGCTGATGTATTGATGTAATCAGACTGTTTTATGAGTCAGTGAAGTGTGTAGGTAGGTGAAGTGCTGTCCGAGGTCCGCTGATGAACTGCTGTTTTTTGAAGGTAAGAAACAACTTTTTGGCATATTACTAGTTTGCAATGAATAGTTTAACTTCCGGTTGCATGAAATAATAGCAGTTCCACAGGATTATGTTATTACATTCGGCAGAAAAGTTAAAAACATTTTTCTTGCCACGGTTTCGTTACTGTCAGCTGAGGAACATTTGCAAAAACGTTAGTCATCCGAACAAATTGTTAGGGAGTGTACACATTGCGTTTTTTGCAGCACGTTTGTATCGATACAAACGCGATGCGAACGCGCAGCCCCCCACACAGCCCCTCCCGGTTCGCTTTTGTATGGAAAAAAACGCGTTGCGAACGCGCGTTTGTATCGATACAAACGCGCAGCTCAAAAACGCGCTGCAGAAAACGCAATGTGTACACTCCCATAGTCATCTGACCTGTAAAGTCAAGTGCATATTGCGGAATTTTTGTATTTTTAACCGACTTAAAAAAGGAGGAGGTTCTCAAGTTGACTGTGTTTTTAAAATTAAAAGCTTTTATTTAACTTGCAATGTATGTACCTAAATGTACCTGCTGGATCAAATGCTGAGGGGTAGCCTTATTTTCTTGTCACTGTACCTACTATAACATTTTTGACTTGTGTGCATGTACCGTATAGTGGCGAAAATAAAACTCTTTTCTATTCTATTCTATTATCTAATAAGTACCGAATAATTGGTATTTAAGTTTTTTTTTTTCAAGGTTTTGTTATAAAGTTACCGGATCTCATAAATAAGATAGAATATATCTTAGATTTAAGTAAAAATGTGTCATAATTGTTAAATAAATGTGGTACCGTGGGGCAGTCCCGGGCATCATCAGTGATTTCACGGTTGAGAGGTAGTTCAAAGCACTATGCAAAATAGACGTATTTTATTAATAAAACGCTCACTCTATAGTTGTAAAAGTCAGAATATCTTGCCATTGTAAACACAAGCCTTACTTGTCCTTTGACTAACATCGACGGTCCACTGACTAACTGTCCTCTCGAAAAAGTTTTTTGAAATCGTATTTTAGATATTAAGCCCACTGTTTTTTAACAAACTTTTGTGTTCCTTGGTGAGATAATATTAAATAGTATTAGGTATGTGTAATTTACTTGATTTTGTACGGGTTCTAAATTCTAAGAAACACTAAAATGACTGAGACAAATTTGACCAAAAGTTGAAATATTTAATATTTCTTAGTTAATATTCAAAGAATATGCTCTGATTATTCCATTGTGATTTTAAATTGGATTCAAATAAAAGGCTTTTTACGATTATACGTCTTTTATTTTTTAGACGGCTGACTGTCAAGTCAGACAGGGTTATGTAGATCGCGCGTTTCTATGTATGTTCGTGGGTATGTAAGTAATATTCTTTATTACCACGTTACTCCTAAACGGCTGGATGGATTTTGATGAATGAGGTATCGTTAGAATTGTCTCCATCTCGATTGTGCTCTAGGATACTTTTTATTTCGATAAATCAAATAGTGCGGCTAGAAAATGCAACAATGTGTGAATTTTCAAAATGAAAATCACGCTATCATATCAAAATTCATGTCAAAATCAAGAGGTTGGTGGACTGATATCAAATATATATTTTTTTAAATCTAACATGACATCTTCGAAGACTAAATCGAGTCTCAAAATTTTTGAAAATCTATTTTTCGCCCTAAACAGAATTGCTAAACAAAATGCATACTAAAACTTTATATTTAGTCACACGCAACGTTTAGAACAAACTGCATCGAAATTGGTTCAGCCATTAAGGAGATATCTCATATTTAAGAAATATCTTACACGCTTTTAATTTTACACACAGAGCCATCTGTGTCAACTGTCACAACAACGTTTAGGAAAATGCGCACGGCATCGAACCCTAGATACCTACCTATTAATAAAATTGTAATTTAATTTTGTGATTGATAAGATAATGCTGTTTCCAACTTTTCAGTTCAGCCGTGTTTTTTTATTTTTGAATAAATTGCTTGTTCATTTATCCAGAAAACAATTTCGTTACTCATTGGACAATTTTGACCACAGTATCAGTATTAAAATACCAATAAATCAAGTTTTCTTCAGTAAATTACATGACTTTTGGGTTTTCATGAAACTTTACATATCTTGCTATAAGATCATTATACCCAGAAATAGATATTTGAAGAAAAACAATTTTTACAGCTTTTTCAGAATGGTACAAATTAAAAAAAATCCGCCCTTAAACAAGATTTATTGAAATTAATAGTCTTACATATTTTTTCTGGATAGATTTATTTTTTCTGGATTCTGGATGCACCATTGGTATTTTAATTTATCACTGTAGGTTTTCGTCTGACTTTTAAGTTCTAAATCATAATTCATAATAGAATTTGAAACAATTTTAAAATGTGTTATAAAAATTTAAGTAATTTCGTTCTAATATTATTGTAATTCGAAATAAGCATAAAGAACTATTTTTTTTTGTAAATGTTTTAGCTTCTCCGTGTACGGAGAATTAGAATTTCTTATTAGAATTATTATTTAATTGATTAGAATTGAATTTATCATGTATGAGTGTAGAATTATTTTTAATAAACAAAAGTAAATTAGATAAATAAACAATAATAAAAATGAATATTATGTTAGTGAAGGGGCTCGCAGCAACTTCGTAGCAATACACCTACGGCGTAGCGCTACGAGAATTATATAATAATCCTGTACGCAAAAGCGTTTGTTTGTCCACATAGTTCTGAGTAGTTATGTTATGACTCATCACGACTCAATTCGATACTTCACAGATTAGGTAGAGATACTACGCGATACTTGAGTCGCTAACAGCTCTCAAATTGATGTATATTCTGTACTTTTTACTTGATGGTCGTGTAAAAGTAAGTTTATATTAGCTCGGGCCAAGCTTTATACGGTTACATAAACAATGTGTTAAAATCGTATCCGATGAAAAAGAGGTATGTAGAAATCCCAATTACATTTCCCAAAAATTCAAGAAAGGGAAATACATATTTTAAACTTTCGCGACTTGAACATATTTTTAAATTATTATTAACGGGACTTAATCGCGTAATGAAATTATTTTATTTACTTCGACGTTTCGGCGACATGTCGCCGTGGTCACGAGTAGACCACGAACCACGGCGACTGCAATGTCGCCGAAACGTCGAGGTAAATAAAATAATTTCATTACGCAATTAAGTCCCGTTAATAATAATTTAAAAATGTGTTCAAGGAAGGGATTTAATAATGTTACTAAAAAAATTAAATATGATCACGACGTTATTCCCAACTTTGGGAATAACAGCCACTTGCTCATACGAACTTTACGTGCCCTCCGAAGCACGGAAGAGCTCAGCTTGTAATGCCACTTGCGGTCACCCCTCCAAAATGTGACCGCGCACAACGTTGCTTTACTTCAATGATCAACCAAGAACGTCTAAGCAACGAGCGGTTCTAGCAGTTATTCTAAATTCTTCTATGATATTAAAATTACATAAGGTACTATTTGTAGTCGATTTAAAAAAAGGTAAAGATTCTCAGTTTGACGGAGTTATATATTTTGTTCTATGAACCGATTTTAATGATCATTTCCCCCAGAAAGAAGGGTTACGTTTTTACTCGTAATTCGCTTATGATATAGATTTGACTTGATTAAAATAAATAATACTGGACATCTCACACAGCATCATGTAGCTCCAAAGTAAGTAGAGCTTGTGTTATGAGACCCTGACCTGAAGATGACTGATATTCTACATACTTTATTTTTGTGAATACTACCTATTTAGAAAATACCCGAAACAAATATTTGCAGATCCTACAAACATTTGTCCCGCTTCGGATTGAGGCAAAAAACATAAAATAGTGACCAAAATAATCCCTCTGCTGATTTTAAGCCTACGAGCTTTTAAACTACTCGAACTCTTCAATTGACAGATCAAGATCTCCTAAACACAAAACGTTAAGGTGCAAAAGTACACAAAACAATCTATTAATACAACGTATTGTCTGTTTGTACGTCATCGCTCAAATAGCTACTTAGTGCCAATTGACAGTACTTATTTATACAAAAATACATTTATTGAGCTCTGAAACATATTATGTGTTGAACACACATTGTATACGTATGTGCTGGTGGCTAGCTCTTGGTAAAGGAGTAACTATTTATTTTTTAACTAAAATAGGTTCGCGTTTGACCGCACCCTGCCTGATGTTTTACTTAATTAAGTAATAAAATTTTAAATTTAATTTAATTTAAATTAAAAAAAATATTTAATGTATTTAGGCCGCCTGAAGGCCCCATCATGACTGACTGACAATTTAATTTGCCCTCCATAAAAATCCATACGTCCATATCCAAATTGTGACTACTCAGAAAAGATTCGCTTAATTTCAGAATTTTTCAGAATTTCTTAGTTTCAGAATTTTTTGCTTTTATTTTTCTTTTGAGAAAAAATACCAAGTAAATAATGTAGTTTTTTTATTTCATTTCTATTCATTTTTAAATCAATGCAATAACTTGATTCTCTATTAAGAGAATAAGAATATAATTAAGCAAGTGACCGTGTTATTCTAAAAAAATAATGTTATTTTTCGGCGAAAAAATAAAATTTAAATTCATAGGTTATATCTTTTTTACCGCTCCAGTAGTATGAATTAATATATTAAATAAAATTAATATTTACCTCCTTGCTCGTCCATCACTAAAAAGTCCAAACTAAATAAAAAAAACTAAACTTAAAACTAATATCACACTTTAGAGAGTCAAGAATCACAATTATCACAAAATGTCACTTTTAAGTAGTTTTTGTCACAAAAATAGTCACTTATTTATCCCATTTGTGGTTGCGTCGTGGTTGAAATGGTTACTTTAATTTGACTCGGACACGGTATCTAGGCGGCATTGGGCGGCAAGTAGACCGGTTGGGTTGAGGCGGGCGAGTCGACTGGGCGGCTCGGCGATACACTCTCGATACGAGAGAGATTTTGTGCAACCAGCCTATCTGTTCAATTACCAGCGGTAGTGTATCCGTCTTTATTAAGCGCAGGAAATAGTAAAATAATATAACGTGATAAAATTCTGTGATAAAAATGAAAACTGGATCTTGGCATTTAAATTATTTTTTTGTTTTTAAACCTAATTCATACTAATTATTAGAATGATTCTTTAGGAATTATTAACATTCATTATTAAGAGATTTTAAAATAAGGTAATTTGTTTTGTTACAATATGTAGGGACATAGGGGGCAAAAGGGGGGAGGTTTGCTGTAGCGTTATTTATCGACGGATTTCAATCAAAGAGAGTCACGCTAAGGACTTCATTCTACACAGGATGTTGCGACAAAAATCCTTTTTTTTTTTGTAAAAACATACTTATAATACTTTATAACACCCAGACACAGAACAAACATCTATGTTCATCACACAAATGGTTGTCCTGGATGGGAATCAAACCCACGACCTCAGCATGGTAGTTTATTAGATACAAACTCTCAAATAAGCAACGATAACATTGGCAACTTAGCATAACTATCTAGTATTAAGGTCGTGCCACACTTTAGGCACCGATAAGCCTTAATTAATGATAAAAGACCTTGAAGTGTCCCTTGCGTGAATGGATGAGCAACATCATATTTTATCACTTTAGGGTGTGTTTTGATTAAGTTTAATAGTAAAAACATATTTTTTCTGTCCTTGTCTCATAATTTTGAGGTTCATATAAGTATCTTTTTTTCTTTTCTTTTATTACTAAAGCGTTAATGATACAGCCGTAATAAGATAATGCACGGGTTTAACTAATAGAGATATGGAATTTAACGATTGCATGTAGAGTAAGTAAGTTCGTATGAGCAAGTGGCCAACTATGGTGACGAAGTTTGTAGGCCGCCTAAAGGCCTCCGTCATGGCTTAACGACTTAAAAGCCGAACCGACAATTTAACGTGCCCTCCGAAGCACGAAAGTCTCAGCCACTTGCGGTCACAAAATTCATAAACAAATATTAAAATAAAAACAAATGAAAAACAATGGAACATCTACTCCATTTTATTTTAGGCCCTAAAATTGACCAGGAATAAATTTTAGTGCTTGCAAGACCAGCAGATTCAGACTTCCGAAAATACATCAGATTCGATGATTTTTTTCGGAAAGTTTTTTCATCGAAGAAACGTCACTTTTCGAACTCGGAATACATTCCGAGAAAGTCTGAATCGCACTACTGACCTAACTTAACGTAATCTTGCAAAACAGTAATAAATAAATTAAGACGAAAACATTCCCTGATTCTACAAGCTACCGAAAAATCCGTAGGTACCTACCCATATTATTATAGATGTAAAAGTGTGTTTATTTGTCCTGCTTTCACGTCAAAACAGAGCGACGGATTGACGTGATTTTTTGTGTAGAGATAGTTGGAGGGTTGGAGAGTAACATAGGATACATTTTATCCGGGTACCACGTGAGCGAAACCACGGGCAGCAGCTAGTACTAAATAATTTTCCTCGCTAAACTAAACAAACTATAGTCGTTTTGCTCATTATACGGACTAAAAGTGAAGGAAAAAATGTCATTTTTCCTTCAATTTTGACATAAAACGTATCAAAACTAATCAAAATTGAAGGAAAAATGACATTTTTTCCTTCACTTTTAGTCCGTATAATGAGCAATACGACTATAGTTGGAAAGTAACATAGGCTACTTTTTATCCGGGTACCACACGGGCGAAGCCGCGGGCAGCAGCTAGTACTAAATAATTTTCCTCGCTAAACGAAACTATCAAAACATGTAATATTTAGGAAAAAACCACGAAATATTTTCTTACAAGTCAATGTAAAACAGAAAGACAAACAGATTACCAAGTTTGAACATAATCCGTGTACCTACCATTGAATTGTTCGGTTTTTTGTAATGTTGTGTACTGTTACAAAAGGATTGGAAAATATTGTTGCCACTTATACATGTTTGGCGAGCCGAGGCCAATAGATTATATTATTATAATAACTTTAGAGCTCGTTGTTGATAGCTGTGTAAAGTTAATATCAGATTATAAATAAATATAATTCGTTTATTTCAGACAACTACATGGTCCATACATAGCTTGTTAGTCGGTACTTAACTAAAACATATAAACTAGGGTTAGTAATATTTAGGTATACACACACGATAAAAGGCAAACCCTCACAAGGCATCTCCAGAAAGGATAGGTATTATAGCTCTCCGAAGCAGTATTCAGGATGGTGTTGCGAGTACCTCGTATTCTGCTAATCAGGGATGCAGTTTTCTTACGCCAGATGGCATGAAAATCCTCTGTGTGCATGCAAGACCTGCATAAAAAAAGTTAGAAAAGCACACAAAAACGTTTTTTTTTTTTTAATTCTGGTCTTGACAGTCAGCGGGTAAAATTTCTACATAAGTGTAGTTCGCGTCATGTAAAAAGAACGCTGGCTATCAAGCTGAAAAGCAATCAACAAAAATTAGGCCTTACAAAATGGTTTTCCATAGAAAAAACAAACAATAAAAAAACAATAGGCCTAAGTACTTTCGTGTGCAAGTGTACCCATGCGCAAGCATACCCCTCCACTGTCTTCCAGCGTTCTTTTTACGTGACTCGACCTACAAGGAAAGTGGCCAATTGTTCGTTGTTTGTTTTAATATGACACGGATGAATTGTATAACCATGACCAATTCATGTTGGAGAGTTGTATACCTTTATTACCCTTTTCCATCCAAACAATAAATTCATATGAGCATTTTATGTGTTTTTCGTCCTTCATGATAATTTTAGATGGCTTTTCACGATGTCTTTCAATTCGTTTCAGTTACCACTGGACATTGACATAAGACGTTTGAATTAATATGTATTGAAGCAATTTTTCCATGTTTTGTTTTTTGCCTTAAAATGGCTGAAGAATGATACAAATTCAAATTAAATTCAAAATTATAAAAAAAAAAACGCTTAAAAACATTGATCATCGTATCAACTAGTAGAATAAAATGGAGAGGTTTTTTTTTAATTTTAGCTGGTTCGATTCCCGGGTGAGGCAAGTGAATTTTAAAAAATCTCTGCAGTCTTGTTTCTATTTAAAAATAAAGGACTCTTTCCTTTAAGTAAAATAATCTATCTTAAGAAGTTAACGTATTTTCCTTTCCTTAAACCAGAAAAAGAATGCGTTTCGGAAGACATCGGAAACAATCGCATAAAATTACAAGAACGATTTACGAAAAGTCTTTTGGAAATGAAAATTACTCATGTATTTTCAACATTATCGCAAACAAATAAAACAAAAAACAAGTATCTACGAAATTTTTGAAAAAAGCAATTTAGTTGCATGCCGTGCGAGCTGCGCTGCCAACAACGTGAACTTCTGTCGCATTCTGTTTTGTGGAATCATACACTGCTGTCGGACATATTCGGAAAACACGAACATAACCGAGATCCATTCTAAAGCTTGAAGTACGCACTTTTCAAATAAAACAACAGATAGATATAATATACAAACACTCAGACATTTCATACAGTTCAATTGACACTTACGAAGAACCTAACATTTAGTAATCTGTGATATAGCCCTCCAGATGTATACCATTCTATCAACACCATTACTAAAGGTCCATAGATCCGCAGAGCTTGTTTACAGTCCCCAAGACCAGGACACACGTGTGCAAGTCAACTGCTATAACCTCACCTTATGCTGACAATGAAATGGTTTAAGCTTCCTATTCATTAGTCAATATGTACCGCGACACGTGCTAAACGTGTCGGGCGATGTTGGGCGATTTAAGCCAATGTCATCACTTCCCCGTTACTCATAAATAAATAAATAATGCTCAACATTTCACTCATCATCATCTAGCCCCAAAGCACAAAGTACTAGTTGTCTACTCGGTGCCCAAAGTAAGCAGAGCTTATGTTATGACTGATATATAAAAACACCCAAACCCGAGAAATAGTGAAATTTTATTTCCACATATTGTAATATTCAATAGTAGGTACTTAGGTCAGGCGTCGTCCCTAATGGACTTCCCAGCAGGGCGTGACGTCATCCGTCTAGACGAGTAGCCGAGGCATGCATACTGCAATACTGGAATCCAAAGTTGAATGAGTAATTAAAAAAAAACGAAACATGAAACACGGCAGATCCACGGCACGGTAAGTAAGTAAGTTCGTATGAGCAAATGGCCGGAGTTTTCAGGCCGCCTAAAGGCCTCCATCATGGCTTAACGACTTAAAAGCCGGGACTGACAATTTAACGTGCCAGCAAAGCACGGAAGCGCTCAGCTCGTAATGCCACTTGCAGTCACCCATCCAAATTGTGACCGCGCACAACGTTGCTTAACTTCAACGATCAATTAGGAAAATTGAAAAAAAAATATCTATAAACCAACAGCCATGGTCCATAGATGCCCATGGATGCTGCAAGAACAAAATGTTGAGAGTAATACCTGCTGTGTTTGTGATTGCAAATAAATTTTCTATTCTATTCTTATTCTAGAAACACCATAGCTACAGTTTTATAACACTAAACTGATGATTTTACACGATTATAATTTATACAGTATTGAATTGCAGTGATAAGATAACAGAAAAAAAACAGTGAGAAATCATACTTTGTCCCTTGTCTGATACGAACCTTTGATCTTGGAATATTATAGGGATGTGCGTAAAATCAATTGTAAGACAAGGTTTCACCTAGACTACAGCGATTACGGAATGATGGCGCAGAGATGCTCAACGACCAAGAGGCAGATCACCGGCTACCGGTCAGATGACATCGTAAATGTAGCAGGGAAAGTTTGGATTAGAACTGCACAAGACCGGACTGATTTGCGAAATAGAGAGGAGGCCTATACCCAGCAGTGGGTGCAACTAGGCTGAGATGATGAATGATAAAAGTGGTTTCAAACACTGCCCTCTACATGCAAAATTCGCACTTCCTTTCATATTAAAATTATTGTTAGATGAGAATAAAAGTAAAATAGGACTAAAAGAAAATGACGCCATTATGAGTTACAATGGAAATGAAGAAACTGATGAGGAAGATCCTTAACTTCCTCACGAGTTTTTATTGCATCTTATATTTCCTTGTTTCAAAGCCGTGTTGGCCAAGTGGAATGGTATCTAGATTTTCAATCAGAAGGAAAATCCCGGTCATAATATGTAATGTACATATATGAATGACTAGCTGCTGTCCGCGGCTTCGCTCGCGTGGTACCCGGATAAAAAGTAGCCTATGTTACTCTCCAGTCCTCCAACTATCTCCACGCAAAAAATCACGTCAGTCCGTTGCTCTGTTTTGACGTGAGAGCAGGACAAATAAACAAACAAATAAACACACTTTCACATATACATATAATATGGGTACGGATACAATAAGCATTGTTTAAATCTATAATTAGATTGGACGACCTGATGAAACTATCTATTATTTCCTTGTCAGCGTTTCGTCAGCCCTGCAACTGGTCAAGTGCGAGAAGCCCAATAACTTCTGATTGAATTGTGTTCAGCACGCGAAGAGCACGTGCTCATTACGACCTCGATGACGTAGCGGGCTTAGATGAAGGAGGTGCGAGTTCTTTTCTCGTGGTGGAACAAATTTTTGCATGATTTATAATAATAATACCTAATATCTTTATTTCAGGCAACTTATCTAAGTAACAATATGTAAAATACTTAATTTAAGGCCCATAGAATATATACCTTACATACTAACATACATACAATTAAGTATATCTTAACTACTAAGAACACGTTTTTCCTGTGACGTGAGACGAAATCGCGATGTCAGCACTACGATTCTGGGACAGACGACTTATGTACCACGCGAGCAAAACTGCAGGCGGAAGCTTGTAAAGTATATCTTCCCCTATTTTTTTGTTGTTATGTGTTTACCTCAGTATAGCCCAGTCAAATTAGGAATTAACCTCGGAATGAGAGATAATAAGCTGAATTTTCGTATGTAGCTTCATTTAGGCGTCCTAAAAGTTGTCTCAAAAGTCTCATAAAATCTCGTGTCTGCGTCTTAAGTTATTCAAGGTCAAAGGTAAAAAAATAGTTTTTCGCGAATATCTCGGTTGCTATTGGTCCAGTGATGTTAACATCTATTATGAAGTTGTAGAGCTTAAAATTTGCGACCAATTCATTGAAAAAAAAATTCCATGCGCTCCACCGTTTTTGCGATACAGGGCCGTGAGCGCAAAGCGTTCAGTATGTGTATTTCAAAAACTATACTTCCTAGAACAAAAATAAAAACTATTTCGGAATGTACAAATTAAGTCCTTTCATATGACACCCCACTCAATATATCTGTGTAACTTTTATCTTTTTCACCCCCTTTAGATCCCAATATCTTTACAACCCCTCCATCGATTACGCTCATATGTCATATATCAAATTTCCATAGCACAACCTAGTTATCTACCAAGTTTCATGCAGATTGGATTAACGGTTCTATAGTTATGCGATAACATAAAAATTACACATACAAACATACAAAGCAAAATCGTAAGATCTTAGCTCGCTTTGCTCGCTTGGTCGATAATTAACTGATAAATAAAACAAATTATTCAAAATTCAAGGTATTCACAGATATTCACGTTTGACTTTGCGTTACAGTACCTACGCGTATGGTTGAGCGCTGCTCACTCACCCTCCTTTATCGCGAAAACGGTTGAGCGCATGAAAAAATGTTTTAAACAAAATTTGTCGGAAATTGTATGCTCTACAACTTTATAATAGATGTTAACATCATTGGACCAATAGCAACCGAGATATTCGCGAAAAACTATTTTTTTTACCTTTGACCTTGAATAACTTAAGACGCAGACACGAGATTTTATGAGACTTTTGAGACAACTTTTAGGACGCCTAAATGAAGCTACATACGAAAATTCAGCTTATTATCTGTCATTCCGAGGTTTAGACCATTTTTATGCTAAGCTGACTGGACTAAGTAGGTAATTTAATTACTCAAGAAATATTAATACAATGCAATAAGACAATGAGCTGTAAAAATTATACTTACAGTGATATCTTTTTGACCCACTTGTGAACCAGACAGGGCTTATCAAACATGTGTTAGTCATATAGCTGTTATTATTGTCTACTAAAATTGAAACTTATTTATTCCCGAAAAAAAATCCCCAAACATTTTTAATATTAAGTTATTCTTTTATATTCCACCCATTTTATCCCTTTTTCAGAATTATAATAGTTTATGTAAGTATTTAATTTACCTAGGTACCTATGTAAATCAGTGGAGTAAGGCACTGGTGACCTGTAGCACAGGTTTTTCTATACCTATTTCAGGCACCTAAAAAACTCAGGCCTTTACATCTTTACTAGATGAATTAAACAGTGTCAGGAGGCAATCTTTTTTTTGCCTACACTTTATTAGGACACTGTAGTGCCTGAGACAATGTTGAGATGGAGTAGGCTTGCCCATGCCCAGCACCTACACCATCCTCTCAGCTTACAGGCCATATACGTGAGGAAACCCGCGGCTTAGTCAGCCCCACACGTATTGACCATGTCTTTCCTGTGGATATGGCCGGTAAGTTGAGAGGATGGTGTAGGTAGGTGCTGGGCAAGCCTACTCCATCTCAACATTATCCCAGGCACTACAGTGTCCCGTTAAGTGTAGGCAAAGATTGCCTCCTGACACGGAATAAATCATCTAGTAAAGATGTAAAGGCCTAAAACTTCTGTAAGGTAGAATCTAGGAACAAGTCGTCGAACTTTAGGACAAGGTCACATTACACGCGGGTGACTGCACCGCTATCTTCTTGCGCAATAACGAAACAATATGTTTACAAAACACTAATTATGCCAGGCTTTTGTGAGATGCAATTAGTATTCTTTTGTGATCATTTCCTAAATTATGGTCATTAATAGAAAAGTAGCGAGGTTTATGAAGAATATTATTTATATTGAGAGACAATGAGGCGAGAAATAAGAATCCGCAACCGTTCGCCGACGATCGTTTCGCCGATGGACTGTTCGCCGACAGGACGATTCATTTATTTCCAATTGTAGCAAATATAAATCTGTGGTCCCTGCCTACCACTACGGGAAAGGGTTTCTTTTGCAGTGAAAAAAGGATTACCACAAATATTTCAGTTTTGGTGTAGATCATAGATTTATACTGCCTTTCAAATACTACAGCAAGCGCCTAAGTAAAGCTAAGCGAAAAAAATACTTTGTAACTCAATAGGTACTTCACCTTATAAAATAAAATAGAATTATCTATAATAATAAAAAGCGAATCTAGCTATTAAAAAAACTAGCATGCACCATTTCTGAATCTTGCATAATTATTCAAACAATTTCCAAAATGGCTCCATATTTGTTTTTAATCTACATATTTCATTTATATTTCGTCAAAATCAAAAAATCAAAATCAAATATCATTTATTCAGTAGGACCGTTATGACCACTTTGAATCGTCTTAAGAGCTAGGTGATTCTACTCCTGTTCTTTCGCGACCAACACCGTGAAGAATCAGGGCAACAAACACGGTATGGGGCCTAGCTTTCTTTTCGGTGATCCATCCGCTTAAAATCTAAATAGTCAAGTTCCAGTGTGGAGCCAGTCAAACAATGTGAGTCTCGTCAAAGTCGTCAAAAGAAAAAAAAGGAGGATTAATACATCAACAAAAATTCGCCCGGCATCACACGCTACACTTGGCTAACTTAGGTGGTACCTAGCAGTTACCTACTTGAAAATAATTATAAAACTAAGCAAGATAGTAAAGACATTGCACAGTACACATCAGCTGTCGAGGGGCAGAGCGACATCAGGCCACGCGACTTTATCATTAATATAATTATCAAGAGAATAGTACGCTTTCTTAACAAGATTATTCTTTATGTATGTTTTGAATCTGCGAATGGGAAGTTTTGTTGCGTCAACACCGCCACGCCTATTTTGTTTGTTTCAAACATTCCACTTCACTCGAAAACATCATGACAATCAGACAAATAGGCAGTCACACCGTCAATATTTGTGTATGGACGTACTCAGACGTAGTATGGGGGAAGGGGTAGTCAGAGGCAAGGGAAATTTGAGGGTAACTGCGAATAGTAAAACACACTCTGAAATAGTTCAGATATTCAAATAGATTTGTAATTTCGATGCGTCCAAGATACATAGCCACCTTTTAAGTGTTCCGTAGTTCTGACAAGGAATCCTTATAGTTTCGTTATGTCCGTCTGTTTGTCTGTCTTTTTTATAGCGACTTAACAACTTATTTATAGATATTACTTTTGATGTTGAAAGTACCAGCCCAAGTCAAACGGTTCCAATGTTAGACAAAGTACAAAACATAGTGGATATTGACATAGTATAAGTTTATCTGTGCTTAACATAGAAAGTGTATTAGTGTAATCTTATCTAATTTTCTAAATTAGAATAAACAAAGTCAGGTTAGTTGCACCATACTTTGTAACTTTGAACGATTTTAATAATAATGATAATGACGCTGACTTGTTTTTTTTCATCACAAGGCATAAGGTTTTCATAGGAGTTAGGAGCATAAGAGTTTTCATATAAACTGACTGTTCTCTCTCTCCTTTCATACCACTTTTGCGCGCCCCTACAAAGCCTGTTTCTGCCTCTTGATTGTCTATCTTTGATAGCGACCAAAATTTGTCTCAAACTCTCATATATGACAGTTCAGTGACCACGCAAGTAGCTCTGTCATTATCATCTCAACGAGAACGAACGCGGCAAAAGAAAGGTACGGGATCGTTTTGACAGTTTGAGGTCAATTTGAGGTTAGAGACAAGTTAGATAATCAGCCTGCTGGAGCCGTACCATGAACTCTTAGAGCAATGTTAAAACAAGCTTAAAACAGGCTTACTGCTTTAGGAATGACATTCGTTGGCATGTTTCAAGCTTGTTTTAACATTGTTCTAAGAGTTCATGGTACGACTACTGGTCTCGGTCTACTGTCTCGGTCTTTACGGGGTATATTTTATTATTTTCAAAATCCTTAAGTACGCCCACACAACTGTACACGTTTCATAAGTTCCAACTCAACCGCTATTTTAGTACTGTTGACTCAAGATACAGGGTGTTCGGAAAACTGTTTACCCACAGCAGCCACTGATCCTTACACAAACTTTGAAGATACGGCGATGTTTTATACAAAGTATCAGGCGATATCACCTCATTAGTATAGTAGACTGGTGGTTTCACGGTTCAAATGGTTCGGTTCTGATTCAAAATGAAAGGGAATGATGCTGAAGCGGGGAAGGTGCAGGAGGAGATCCCTCATGACCATCTGTTTTTGGTGACGGGACTGTCTGCGTCGAACTTGGAGAAGCTAGCTCAGGGTATGTTTTTTGGTTTATTTAGTAGCTCACCCACGTTTTATTGATATTGTTCTTGCCTTTCAAGTTTAAAAAAAAACCTCTACTATTCATCATCATCCGTAGCTTGACTTCACCCACTGCTAGGTATACCCAGCAGTCAGCCAGTCAGTGCCAGCAGTAGCACTCGCAAAGGGGAGGTATATAATGTACCCGTTTGCGAGTGCCAAACTCCACCTGGGCGTCGATTCTGGTACCGAACTTTTTATCAACCTCAACCAAAACCTCAACTAAAGCGACTGTTTCCATGACTACTAATAACAAACGACTCAGTTGTGGTGAGGTTTTGAACTTTGGCAGAACAAATTATTGAAAAGCTATTCTACTATTTCACCAAATGGCTGACATTTAAGAGATCGAACCAAAACCAAAGTGGTTGTCATCTAGTAGAATTCAGGCCCTGAGGTGTTCGCCTCATCTGAATTGTGCCTAATTTCAACAACTGAAAAAATCACACTCTCTCTTTAAACAAATTTGAATATACATTATATTGTGTGCGTGTGCTGTACAGCAGTAAATTGCATTAACGTTTTGCGACACATTTTGCTCGCGTCATTTGAAATGTAGCTTTATTTAAACCAAAAGCAGTAATGACGCACAAATTGAGATATTTGTAAGTAAATAATATATTTCTTCTGTAATTTATGACTCGAAGTTACTTTTACATTTCAGCAGGCTGCTGATATATTGGAATTTGAAAATGCATCCAGTTCTTGTGGTCGTTTTATATAAAACAAAATGATAATAACGATGAGCTACCATAATGGAACTTTTAAATTCCAAAATGTAGGCATAAATATTTCAAATGAGTGTTTTTTTACCCTATTAATTTTATTATTTATTTACCTACCCTTAATGAGGTCTCTAATGTCTAAAGACTTTTTTAATGTGACAAAGACACTACCATTTCTAAACAAAAACAAGAATAATATATAGGTAGGTACTCGCTTGAAGATAACGTTGTGAGCCTGTTTTTTTCCAGACAGCCTTACAGTAAGTCCACACACACGTTTTTGTTTATTTGATTTAGCGCTACGCTTAGCTTAGCTGGGCTTTAGTTACGTCACTGCAAACGTTTATCTGTGATAATCCTTACTTAATTCAATATTTACTTAATCCTAATGAAGTAACTATACGCAACAAGCAATGAAAAATAAGATACAATGGTCATTTGGTTTTAAATCAATTCGTTTCCGTTTTGGTTCCAAAATGATCTCCAAATGTTTGGTCCAGCAAGGCAATTCTACTAAATGACAACGTCAAACATTCCGCTGCGTTTAGTTTCGCTCTCCTAAAATGTCAGCCATTCGGTGAAATAGCTTTTTCAAAAATTTGTTCTGACAAAGTCTAAACCATAGCTAAAATGTCACCACAACAGAGTTGTTGCTCATTAGTAGAATAGTAAACAGACGAAAATCTAAGGTTTAATTGACGTTTTGCTTGTGGTGGACAAAAAGTTTGGTAGTAGAATTGGCACCCAGGTCTAGGTGTTGTAGTAGATACGATATTACTACATACCTAGTACTATTTTGTAAAAAAATACGACATTCTAGTGTACAATAATGTAATATTAACTTAATAATTAACTTAACATAATAACTAAATAATGTAAAATTAAGCATTCGATGTTTCTTTGCATATTTCTTCTTATTTGTAATGTGCCTCAAATTGAAAATAAAATATATTTTTTAATGAATGTTGAAAACAACATTTATTTTGAGCAGATTACTGTGCTTGTAAAATATAAGTAGGTATAGGTATCTACTATGCAATAATGTAATTTACTTCTTTATTCATTTTTGAATTGCGTTATTTAATAATGTGACCATCAATACTCAGAAGTGATAAAAAAAGCCCGAAATCTTTCCCTACATAATAATGCTTCTAGTCAATTATAAAATATCATTGCCTCTAGTTGAAAGTTATGGCAAGACAAAAGCCATTAATACACCTCAGTCTAGAATGATAAAACTCGGCAGACCTATTTCTGCTTTTATCTAAGACTGGCCACCAGCTGGCAGTGGAAACGAAAACAACAAAACAGCATAAAATGCTCTCCAATCATCAAACATACCAATAGAGGTCTGCACACATACATCAGTGCAGAGTCAAGGACGTGACAGGCTTGTTCCATTAGGGACTCGTGTTTTTTTAGATAGACCTTTGTTTAGCCACAATCTCACCTGATGGTAAGCGACAATGTGGCTGGCGATGGATCACAAAGGTCTAGAAGGCACCTATTCACTCTGACTTGAAGAGACCCAGGTTATAGTTCACTCTTTATAGATCGTTGATGTTTAGTGACGTTCTGAGCGGTCACAATTAGGATGGGTGGCCGTAAGTGGCATTAACAGCCGAGTATTGCCGTGCTTCGAAGGGCACGTTAAATTTTCGGCCCAAGTTCTTAATCTCAGGAACTACTTGTCGGATTTTAAAAATTATTTTTGCATTTGATAGCTAAACGATAGAATAAGTTTCTCTGTAAGTGAAATGTAAATTTCTTTGAGAAATAAATAATCTCTAACCTTAAACTCTTGAGGAAGGTTATAGGCTACTTTTCATCATCATCATCACCACCGTATACCATCACTACGGGGGCAACGCCGTGAGGCGCTGATAGAAATAAAACTTGATTTATAAAGACATGGAAGTATATGACAGATGGACCAAGAAGTTGACCGAGTGGTGGCCGAGACAAGGACACCGAAATTGGGGACGTCCACCGGCACGATGGGTCGATGAAATCCGCAAGACCGTGGGTTGTACGTGGCTGAGGCTAGCGCAGGATCGAGGCGAATGGCAGACACGAAGGGAAGCCTATGCCCAACAGTGGGTTCAAAATGGCTGAAGATGATGATGATGATGATGATTGAAGTGTATAATATCTGAGCGGTCACGGTCACGTCGCTGATGCGTGTGCAGATCGCGCGGTGGTGATCAAAACAAAATTCGTCTAAATCTGGTCCGATTTTCAGTGGAATCTGGACGGGAGCCAGAACACCTTGGCGGTTTACTGTGAAATGTCACCGTATTTAACGACGATATTATAAATTCTTATCGGTTTATAGTCCATGAGTTCGAAATTATGTCCTTGGTCTGGCTGTCTGGGAGAAAATTCCTTTTGACACACCCATCTCCTGCATTTTTTACCAATTGTATTGTTCCTTAATAAACATTTAAAATTAATTTAAGAACAGCTGTCTATCACCCCAATACTGAAATAGGTACTACGTAGTTTAAGTGGTGCTTATCATTGACATTAACTGTCATTAACTGTCCTTTTTGTATACGATTCTGAAGAGTATCAACATCAGTAGATAAGTCCGTCTCAAATATTTAAGTAGCGTTTCAGTATTCGGGTAAGTATATGTTTACCAAAGTTATGTACAAATACATGTTTATTTATTTATTTATTTATTTATTTACCTACTTAAGATTATCGTCTCAGATCTTGTTGTAAGTACCTATTTATGATTTGGTTAACCATATAGATAGAAAATCGTAGGCTATTTGGAGGCTCAAAGAGCCGGCGCGGCGTGAGCAACTTTAGGAAGCCACGATTACTTCAGATAGTGTAGTGTAGTACATGTCAGTAACTACGAATGCCGTGGTATCACCACAACTCAACCCGGAACAAATATGTGCAAATCACGCAACCATAATCAGACTGACGGGGATCCAATGACAACATCTTCATTCTAATACAGTCAAACAAAACAATGTTAACTGAAAACAAATATTTGCATCTCATTTTTAGACATCTATTGCTTGCTCGTGGCGTAGCTTGCTTATGCGTTCTCGATTGATCGTTAAAGTAGCAACGTTGAGCGCGGTCACAATTTGGATAGGTAACCGCAAGTGGCATAACGAGCTAAGCGCTTCCGTGCTTCGGAGAGCACGTTAAATTGTCGGTCCTGGCTTTTTAAGTCGTTAAGGCATGACGGAGGCCTTTAGGAGCCTAAAAACTCCGTCACCAACTTGGCCACTCGCTCATACGAACTTACTTAGACATCTATTTTGATATCCAATAGAACCACCTCGCTCAGACTTCGAAGAAGCGATGGCAGCGACAGGTTACGGCAAGTTCAATGCTGTGCTGATGCTGTGTATCCTCCCAGCCTTCTGGTCTGCCGTGTCCGTCACCAGCGCGACCTCGTACATCTTCACCAGAGCCCAGTGTGACATGGACCTTAGCCTTTTGGATATGGGCACTGTTTCTGCCATGACATATGCAGGTACGTTCTTTAGTTTTCATTACTTATGCCGGCAGGCCAGGATATGCCCAGAAGAAATCATGCCTCAAGCATTGAACTCGACACGACGATAGCCACGACTTACACTTAAATGGCGTTCACATTATACACCTTAACTCGTTCAGTGCCCGAGATGCCAAGTGTTCCTACAACAGGCGGCCCTTTCCTTCGAAGAGCACCGCGGAGATGGCTATACACTATTCCTATGACATTTTACCTAATCTGCATGTGACATTAGGGTGACTTCGATGAGACATTATCAAACATTATGTTAGCACATCTCTATGTTAACAATGATAGAACTAAATTTCAATATCAACATTTGAATAGCCTAATATTTGCCATTATGAAAATGTAAACTATATAGTGAAAATAGTGTTATCAACAATGATGCTAAAATACAATCACATGACGTGCCCTTACTATGTCATGACGTAAAGTTAACGTGGAAAGTTTTCATCAGTTTTTACGTGATCATTCTTTTGCACTGAGGATTTGACCATTGGTTGCATGGATGAATTTAGTTGAAAGTTGGTAACCGGGCTTTCGATGACTACCAACAGAGGCTGATTCCCTAAGTTCACCGAAATTACTTTCGTATCTTCATTTGAACAGCGTAGTTCACATCCTTTATTCACGTGATCCATATTATTCTAATGTAATTGATATCTTTGAAGTTCGCATTGAGCTACATTGGCAAATCAGCTTCCTGAAGAAAAGACTAGGTATTTTAATCCAGAGTATTTTCCTCGTCAAGTAGACGGTGGGTTTGAGTTTCATTGCACTTCTAACAATACCTATCCAACTTTAAAAAATATTGCAGTCGGCCTAGTGTGAATGATAATATTGGCCATGTATTAGTGGAACCTCTGTGTCGCAGTGGGCAAAGGCCCGGAAGGTTATCTACACTTTCCGAGTTGAATTCCCGCCGCGAGACAAATGTTTGTATGATCTGTAAATACAAATCTGGATCGACCTACTGAAACACAAGTCTTGGAAACAAGGAGTAAGATCTTTGCCTAGGTAAAGACACATCATCATCATCATCATCCACAGCCCAATTTTACCCACTGCTGGGTATAGGCCTCCCTAAGTTTGTGCCATCCACCACGATCCTGTGCTAGCCGCATCCACTGACGCCCCGCGACGTGAACTATGTCGTCGAACCACCTCGCCACAAAGACACAATGATGATAAAAAGTATTTGGTTCCAGGTATGATTTCCTCAGCCATGGTGTGGGGTTTCCTATCAGACACGCTTGGGAGACGAAAGATCATGATCGGGGGGTTCTTCGGCTCAGCGCTGCTGGAGATGATGGCAGCATTCAGCCAGAACTTCCCTATGCTGCTCTTCATGAGGTTCTCTTGTGGGTTTCTGTAAGTTAACTTCCTATTATTTCTTACCTTTTCAGTTTATTGAATGAGACTGTTTTGCTGCTATGGTTGAATTACAACTGCTGAACTAATATTAAATGTGACCACTTTATCCGAATAATTATTCCGACGAATTGAGAACCTTCTTCTTTGAAGTCGGTTAAAAATAGTACTACCTGATTTAAACTGTTTCCAGATTCAACGGCCCCTTCGCAGTCCTGCTCTCGTACTTGGCTGAGATGCATCGCACTGAGCTCCGTGCCAAAGTCCTTCTCCTCACCAGCTTGTTCTACACCATCGCCGCCACCACGCTCCCGCTGTTGGCTTGGGCCATCCTCACCAATAACTGGGACTTCTATATCTGGGGAGATTCTATCGGTATGTTTCTGTCTCTTTTTATTATCACCTGAACAATTGAACATCTCTACAATTAAGAGAAGAAAAAGAACTATCGAAAAGAAATCTAAAGGTGGCGGTTCGCACTCGAGACTGAAACAGGAGACCGAGACCAGAGGCAGGCTTTGTAGGGCATGTGAGAGTGACACGAGACAGAGAATAAAAATAAGTCAAGCAAGTTCAAAACAAGAGGCTGCTGTTGAACTTCACGCTAAAATTGTTTGTTTCTTCCATTTCAGTAATTCACTCCTGGAACCTATTCCTCCTGGCGACCGCACTGATGCCGATGTTGGCTGGTTTAGTTTTCATCTGGCTGCCTGAGAGCCCCAAGTTCCTGATGTCCAGGGGGAGAAATGAGGAGGCTATGATTGTCTTCAAAAAGATCTACGCTATGAACACTGGGAAACCAGCTGACGAGTTCCCTGTAAGTTTTAATTTAAATATTTGTTCATTGGAGGATCTGAGTTTATGGTTTTTCATAGGCTGCTTGACAAACTACATAAAGGATTACAGGACATCAGGTAAAACTGATGTTGGTGTATTAAGTTTTCTAATGCATCACGCACGATTAAGAAAGTTATAAGAAGTGCCAATCCCAAGTGTATTCCCGAGCAAGCTCTCGAATTAAAACATTATATTTAAAAAAATCAAAATGAGAGTATTTTTAATGTTTTTAAAAGCGAAAAGTAAATAAAATGTTTTTCTTCGATTTGTTTCTAATAGCATGTTGGGTTGATTGTGTTGACTTCGTTAAGTAACGAGTAAAACTTCGATTACTTAGGTATTCCAGAAGCTAATTTCTCAGAGAAAACATTGACCTCGTAGTCAGTGATACTAGTGGGTTGAAATGATGATGATTGATTTATTTATTTATTTATTTCTTAAACAAAATCCACAGCTCTTAGAAAACTAGTGCACCAAAACTTAAATATATTACCGACAGCCAATAACGGATTTACATTATATTAACAGGTAAACCGACAGTGATCGAGGTGTGTGTGAGTGTCCGTGTGTATGCGTATGTGTGTGTGTGTGTGTGCATGTGTGTGTGTGTGTGTATGGTAAATGCATAATTAAGTAAATACCTTCAATATATAATAATAAAAATTATAATACCTACTGTTATTTATAAATAATAAATGTTATGATTAAATACTATTATTAAGTACATACTTTTAATAAGTGTTGAATATAAATTACATAAAATTATACTTATATACCTACAACTTATATATATACCTAATTATTAATTTTCAGATTAGGTCTTTAGTAAAGGAAAAGTCAGAACAGCAAGGCAGAGGAGTAGCGGCGTTGCGAGGAGGCTTTGCTCAGCTCCTGCCACTCTTCAAGCCTCCTCATCTACAGTGGCTCCTGCTGATCTGCGTCATACACCTTGGGTGCATGATAGGGTACGTCTTGAGGATTTCGTAAAAAGTAAAGTTTCATAAGAATGCATAGACTTTTCAGCTTGCAAGGGTACAACGAAGTGATGTGATTCTATATCCTTTGGTCAAAGATCATTGGTTGTTCTCCGTATTTTGTGAGATAAAGTCATTGGGATGTCAGCCACGAAATTCTTTTCACGATTTTTATGTAACAGATTTTACTAGGCGGTTTCTTGTGTTTGTAAAATAGTTTTATGCCTGGAAAGACACATGCTACGTAGTAGCACATAAGCACACTATTAGCATGTAAAGCTCTGGTGATAGAGTTTTAAGACCTGCCTAAAGACATCCAGTCAGTCTTATTGAAATATCATAATTAAGTAAAAAAGATGCATCAATCAAACTGAAATTACTCACGTTAAAAAATAATCGATTTAGTTCAGCAACAATACCATCTTTTGCAGTTCCAACACACTCCGCCTCTGGTACCCTCAGCTGGCGGCCATGATCGGCTCCAGCCAGTCCCTGTGCGCCGCCATCGCGCCGACTGCAGCTCCTGAGCTGGACCTGGACTGTGTGCCCATCGAGACCAATATGCTGACGTATCTGCAGAGCTCTGCTGTCGGTGCTGGTTCCGTTATCACCATTGGGATTGGAGGAGCTATTGTTAATAGGTTTGTAGAGATCTTCAGCATTGTAAATTTTATTTTTATTAGGTAAGTACTTATAAACCTTTGAGAATAAAGAAAAGAACTGGTGATTATCAAGTCGGCATTATTATCATCATCTGTGACCCCTTTTTCATAAAGCCCGCAGAAGTTGGTGCTATCCACCACGATACTGTGTCTTTCTTTGCTTTCTATGTGTTTAGTCATTCATTCTCTATTCTAACCCTGTCTTCTCTGTCATGTTTTCTCTTTGCGTCATTGACAGTGTCACCACGTGGTTTGGTAACGTTTTAATGATGGAACCCAAGAACCCCAGAACTATTTGGTCAACGTCAAATAAATAAATAAAATAAAATATGTTTTATTTCGACCAACACAAGGATCATAGTCTTTCTTTATTAAAAGTTTTAGTATTTTCCGAGTTTTATAAATAAAATTCCTTTTCAGATGTGGAAAGAGGATGGTGTGTGCGTTTTGCGGCGTAGCCAGCGCGATCACGATCATACTGCTGCCGTTCTTCGGCAACTCCTCGGCTTCCGTGGTGGTGATGGTCACCACAGCCTTGGCCTTCACTTCACTCTGCGCTGCCGCCTTGAGCAGCATGACTGTGGATCTCTTTCCTACATCTTTGAGGTACGTAGAAAGTGCTGGATCCTAAAAAGATGAAAAAGCCTTTCGCTTTCAAATAACTTGCCTCTACATCCAACCAATTGAATGCCTATAACCAGAGTTTTTAAGGCCCACTTTACCTACAATGAAATTATCAATAGACTCTGGTTAAAACAAACTCTTGTAAAAGTAGTACCTACATCAACTATCCTCTAGAAGTCTAGAGGCTCTGTATAAGTTTCCATACATATTCAATCTACACGCTACTCATGGCAAAACGTATTATCGGTAGAGGTATTTACTGTATAAAGCAGACTAATCTACTTTGATCTTTCTGATGCTGTAGTTATTCCTAAAGCTATGGCCAAACCAAAGCGTTCAGCTAACTTCCGCGGTGGCGTGCAAGGTAGCGATCAGTTGTTGTCGAATCAGAGGACGCATCGTGACACCGATGCGTTAGCTGAACGCTTTGGTTTGGCCTTACCTTAAATCGTCTAAAAACTTTAGAAATCAGTAGGTAAGTACCTAAGTAAATGTTTTCTTATTTCAGAGTGATGGCTATGGCTACATTCCTAATGTGCGGCAGAATGGGCACCATATCCGGCACCGTGGCCTTTCCAGCTCTCATGACATATGGATGCCTTCCGCCTTTCATCGCAATAGCTGCTGTAATCGGAGGTAAGATCTGTTTATATAGACAACTAGCTTCCGCCCTCGGCGTTGCGAGTGAGGTACCTACATAACATTAGCCTATGTTCATCCTGAAAGTTCATCCTAAATACAGGTGAAAGAATTTTTGAAATCGGATGAGTAGTTTCGGAGATTACCTCCTGCATACAAACAAACTTTACCTCTTTATAATATTTGTAAGTTTAGATAATACAAGACCACAGAGGTCACTTTGATTTAGAATTCAATTTTCTTCAACAAGAAATCATAAAAGGAATTTCGCTAGCCTCCTTTTTAACCTCCTAGCTCTTAATACATTAGATAAAGTCCTCCACAAATGGTACCACGCGATCTCAGACCTAAGGTATAGTGGTGTTTTTCAGATTATTACGAATAGCTTCTGAGAAGCTATTCGTAATAATCTGAAAAACACCAGAAAAAATTAAACGACGCCATCTCGAGTTATCCACGTGAACCACGTGCTTGCTTAGCTTATTGCTAGTGCCATCTAGCAGTACACTCTGAACTACATACATCATCAAATTCAGTTGTATGAGACTACAATTTAGTTCTTCTATCTAAGCAGAGATAGCGTTAGAAGGGGCTTTAATTTTAAAAAATGATTACCTACTAATAAGCACAGACGAAATACAACTAAGTATACCTTAGGTCTGTGCTTTAGGTAAACCATAAATCACAATACACACTACATTATTTTATAACCAAAGGGTTTTAACGTGTTAACGTCTTATAAATGAAACACAGAAAGGAGGTGCGGTTGCGGATTCGATTCTCGAAGCGAGCCAATGTTTGTGGGCGGATTTTTTAAAATTTGTACATTGCATTTTCAGCGTGTCCATCGACTTCCAGTGCATTATTTTAATACTTCTAATAGATTTGTGGTACGGGTATGGTGTTTTTCGGATAGATTAACAATCTTTTATCCATTTTCAACGTAAACATATATAGGGTACCATATAATTTTAATTAAAATAAAGCAAAATAAGTAATACTTTACTGCATTTTTACCATGTCCCCTCGTCAGTTTGCAACTTTCATCGTGTCATTACAACTCAATAGATCGAGTTTTGAGACACATTTTCTAGTCTATTATCATGATAAATTCACTGTTTTTCGAATAATAGACAGCAAAACCATGTAAGTTAATTAAATTACTAGATATTTAGCTTTAAACCTCAGTCCAGATTTTTGGCATTTTTGGACATGTCCGGCTGACTAACGGGTTTTGAGCTACTTGGATTATTGCAATCCTACTAATGTGGTATTTTTTTGAATAAACTGGTACTCTTGCTGGCATTCTGACTGCCACTCTGATGTATTGATGTAATCAGACTGTTTTATGAGTCAGTGAAGTGTGTAGGTAGGTGAAGTGCTGTCCGAGGTCCGCTGATGAACTGCTGTTTTTTGAAGGTAAGAAACAACTTTTTGGCATATTACTAGTTCGCAATGAATAGTTTAACTTCCGGCTGCATGAAATAATAGCAGTTCCACAGGATTATGTTATTACATTCGGCAGAAAAGTTAAAAACATTTTCCTTGCCACGGTTTCGTTACTGTCAGCTGAGGAACATTTGCAAAAACGTTAGTCATCCGAACAAATTGTTAGTCATCTGACCTGTAAAGTCAAGTGCATATTGCGGAATTTTTGTATTTTTAACCGACTTAAAAAAGGAGGAGGTTCTCAAGTTGACTGTGTTTTTAAAATTAAAAGCTTTTATTTAACTTGCAATGTATGTACCTAAATGTACCTGCTGGATCAAATGCTGAGGGGTAGCCTTATTTTCTTGTCACTGTACCTACTATAACATTTTTGATTTGTGTGCATGTACCGTATAGTGGCGAAAATAAAACTCTTTTCTATTCTATTCTATTACCTAATAAGTACCGATTAAGTGGTATTTAAGTTTTTTTTTTCATGTTTTTGTTATAAAAGTTACCGGATCTCATAAATAAGATAGAATATATCTTAGATTTAAGTAAAAATGTGTCATAATTGTTAAATAAATGTGGTACCGTGGGGCAGTCCCGGGCATCATCAGTGACTTCACGGTTGAGAGGTAGTTCAAAGCACTATGCAAAATAGACGTATTTTATTAATAAAACGCTCACTCTATAGTTGTAAAAGTCAGAATATCTTGCCATTGTAAACACAAGCCTTACTTGTCCTCTGACTAACATCGACGGTCCACTGACTAACTGTCCTCTCGAAAAAGTTTTTTGAAATCGTATTTTAGATATTAAGCCCACTGTTTTTTAACAAACTTTTGTGTTCCTTGGTGAGATAATATTAAATAGTATTATGTGTAACTTACTTGATTTTGTACGGGTTCTAAATTCTAAGAAACACTAAAAAGACTGAGACAAATTTGACCAAAAGTTAGTCACCTGACATAAAAGTTGAAATATTTAATATTTCTAGTTAATATTCAAAGAATATGCACTGATTATTCTATTGTGATTTTAAATTGGATTCAAATAAAAGGCTTTTTACGATTATACGTCTTTTATTTTTTCATTTATCCAGAAAACAATTTCGTTACTCATTGGACAATTTTGACCACAGTATCAGTATTAAAATACCAATAAATCAAGTTTTCTTCAGTAAATTACATGACTTTTGGGTTTTCATGAAACTTTACATATCTTGCTATAAGATCATTATACCCAGAAATAGATATCTGAAGAAAAAAAATTTTTACAACATTTTCAGAATGGTACAAATTTAAAAAAATCCGCCCTTGTATGGTCTGCAAATGTCTGTCTCGGGTCTGGGTGTTTTTCCAAATTATTTTATATTACATTTCCTATGTAGGTACGTAATTATTCAAAAAAAGACATATACTTACTTCTATACTAATTATATAAAGCGGAAGAGTTTTTTTTTTGTTTGAACGCGCTAATCTCAGGAACTGCCAGTCCGATTTGGAAAATTATTTCTGTATTTGATAGCTAAACTCTTGAGAAAGGTTATAGGCTACTTTTCATCATCATCATCATCGTCATCATCACCATTTACCATCACTACGGGGGCAACGCCGCGAGGGCGCTACTAGTAAGTACTTAAGTATTGTCAGTCATGTAAGTAATTCCCACAACACAAGCTCCGCTTTCTTTGGGTCTAGGTAGATGCAATGTTTGTTGAGTAGGTACCTAATGTCCTGCATTATTTTCCAAAGTATTCATTTCAAGTTATTTTTTCTTTCAGTATGTGGATGTGCGTGCTTCTTTGTACCCAATACTACGTTGAAGAAACTTGAATAATAGTTTAGTGATAATTTTGATCTTCCTTTCGTCACAGATAATATAATACCTAGATACTAAAAGTACTTACTAGTCTTTCGTTTAGTGACTTGTCCATTTTGTTTATTTTTTTATACTTAGGTAGGTACTTAATTTAGAATTTAGTGTAAAATGTGTTCAAAATTTTATACCTACTTACTTATTAGGGATTTTCGTTTTTTTTTGTTTTCTTATGACTGTGTCTGTTTTTACTTTGTACTTCAGTGAATGTATAAGCAATATTTAGGTAGGTAGGTATAATATAGGTGTGTAGGTAAGTGTAAGAAATGTAAGTATGTGAAAATAAGTGTAAATAAAACGTCGAAAATAAAAATATTTATCTTTATTTATTTATAATTTATCATTTACTATCCTAATCATCCATCGTCAGTCAGACTCACAACAACATCGGCGAATCAGGGAGAACAAAATAATATCTACAATATTTATATTTATATTCAGCTTTGTATAAATTTTATACAATGTATAACGTGTATATTGTATAAAATAGTTATACATTGTATAAAACGCGAATAAGGCGCTAACTCAGTCTAATACATGACTAAACTGTTTATTCACAAAATGAATAAAGTTACGGAATTATGCAAAGATGCGATTGTGACTGTTTTACATTGTTGCTGCCTAATTCATAATACTTGCAAAAGTATACTTTAACTTAATGTTCTTAAAGTGCTTTTTCTCAAATATGCTACGATATACGACCAGCAGGCTGATTGTCTAACTTGTCTCAAACCTCAAATTGATCTCAAACTGTCACAACGATCGCGTAGGTATCTTTTGTCGCGTTCGGTCTCGTTGAGATGAGAGTGACAGAGCTACTTGCGTGCACTGAACTGTCATATTTGAGAGTTTGAGACCGATTTTGGTCGCTAACAAAGATAGACAGTTTGACAAAATGCAGCGTATTATGAATCAGGTTCTTAGTTGAAGGCAGTTCATGGTTTATTCTAAAAGCTGCCTTATTTAAATTTGAATAAGCTCATTTATAAATTATCAAGAATGTTATCCAGATTCCATAGTCCTAATAACTGGCCTCTTAATTATCCTAATGGATCGACAAAGCAAGATTTTTATGGACTAGAATAAATATCTTATTGTCAGCTCACTTCGTCTAGCTATACACTCTTAAATTCGAGGTTTTTAAACATTAATTTGTATAATTATTCGTATAGGCCAGTGAATTGACTGTATTACCCTATGTTTTCGGATTTATATTATTATAAATATGAATACAACACAAGGCACAACGTTCTTTTAATCTGTATTGTTACCTAACTATCATTTTAAATCATTACGATTGCACGTTTAACATTTTATACAAAAGTTCTCTACATTGGCAGATCTTTTTTCGATTACAAAACTTAAAATATATTATTGTGTCTATAGGGTCTAATGTTGCTCCCACAACGCGGTTTGAGATACATCATAACCCCTTTTAATCTGAAGTCAGTTAAAAATGCTTCACACAGCCTTCACATTTTTAACACGTTCAGTGCGGTACAGGACATATATGGGTTGTACGCGACTTTCTTCTGGTGCGGAAGGTAGAATTGTAGTTTTACCGCTGGTGCGGGGGCTATTTTTATACGAAATCCTTTATGTAAAAAAGAGTCAAGTATACTTTTCTGTAGCTTATTAAAAATATAAGCAAAATTTGCCATAAAATTGTACAGGACACATATGGGTAGTACGCACTTAAAAGCAATTTTCGTAATTCTGTGCGTTACCATACATATATGTCCTGTATCCGCAGACCCGGTGTCGCGCTGATTTTTACAGTAGTGCGGAGCAATCCCTATCTTATTAGCACGTCATTTGTCGATTATTACATTAACGCCAAAATTAAGCGATCTCATAAAATGTTATCGATGGTCGCAATTTAATTGAGGATTGAAAATCATCAACATCCTTACCCAGTTATTAAAAAAACAGTTGCCGCATGTATGTTCCCGCATTACTTGAGAACGGCTTGACTGATTTGACTGATTCCTTTTTTGTTTTGTTTGTAATTGTACGGACAAGGTTTTTATAAAAAAAAAATTTGTGACAATGCGGTGGAGGTCTGCGCCGAACAAAATTGACCAAGGATGCACCAAAAATGAGTCCTGCATATACTTCCACCAGGACCATAAATCCATGCCGGGGTGTTGAACTTAGCTTGTAATTTAAGTAAATGAAGTTTTGTTTATATTCAGAGAAATAAATGTTCCTTATCGATATCGATTGTTCAAAATACGGTTAGAACATCACTAAACTTGTGTAAAGGACAAACGTTTTGACCCTATTTTCAGTGCGGTACAGGACAATTTTGGTGGGTATTTAGTTTTAGGTATAGCTTCTAAAGTATTCACCAGATCCCCGTCCTGGCTTACCATATGTTAGATAAGGTTATAATCTACCCAAATAATTAAAAAAACAACATTAAATTACGAAATTCATTAAATTATAGGCATTTCAAAAAAAACATAATACAGGACATATATGTCATGTACCGCACCAGGAGTAACTCTCGTACCTACCATAAATGTCCTGTATCGCACTGTCTGAAAGTCTTGCAAATACGGTCCCGCACCGAACGTGTTAAACAAATATCAACTCACAAATACAAAAACTTTCAAATACAATGTTTTGTACAAAAATGAATTTAAACTCTATCCTATACTAATTTAAGGCATATTCGTAATTATAAATATTTAATTACAATTATATTACATTATTGAAACATTTATTTTATTTGTACAGTCTCGCGTTGTCCTAAAGCCGAATTTATACAATTATACAATGCTTTTAAAACAGTACCTGACTATAACAAGCCAGATTTACATTATGAAATTAGTTTCATGACAAATAACTATCAATAATTTTACGTTGTGATCTGTTTAGGTCCAATGACTTTAGTTTTATGATCAAAAATGAATTAGATGCGTTAACTCGTAAAACTACTAATGAAATGAAAGCGCCGTATACATGGTACGAGTTTTTTTTCCTCTAAGATGCGAGAAACTCGCTCCATGACAATTCAGTGACAAGCAATTATCTACTTTCCACGTATGATTTCAATGTTTAGTTTACATCGTCATATTTTGTTATTTGCTTGTTTTCGAGGCGAGAACCTCGCAGCATATAAACGGCGCATTTCGCAATATAAATCTGATTTGTAAAACTACAAAAGTCGGGCCTTAGAGCTTAAAGCTGTGTCGTAGTTGATTCTTATAAAACATGGACGCAAGTATGGCACTCCACAACTAAATTGGATGCTCCAATCTTAGCGAGTAACATCATGAAATGATTTACAAAACTAATGTCTTTTTTTCAATAATAAAGTGTTTGCAATCCATAATTTCATAAACGACAAATAAAGCTATCAATCACAATAATAAGGCCTCAATTTAGCGGGACGTATTGGAATTATTTACATAATAAATACATACATACAGTTTATAACCGTAATCAAAATAGGGAAGTGATTGTGCAACGCAAGCACTATTTTATAATTATCAACAAATATACATCACAAATTGTAATAACTAGTTCCAACAAGAATAATGTATATTTTACCGAAGCACTGGTTTATTTAAATTGGAATAATGTTGAACAATTCTGTTAGAACTGGATCTTACAATCTGATTAAGTTCTGTGATGAAATATCACTTGTGTTCTATACACTTTTATCAGTTTTTTTCACTTATGGTCCGTTTTCCATACACTGTCTGTTTCACGGCTACGACTATTTGATTTTGGAAACATTGTTTATAACAAATTGTATTATATTTAATGTAACTTGAAAATAAATCTAACAAAATCTGAAGACCAAATAAAATACTAGGTTTAAAGAAATTTGTTCTCACTAAGACACACGTCACTTACATGAGAATAATATTATCTAAAGGTAGAAATAATCCTTTATTTTCTTAGGCACCACCGCCCGGCACCACTAGTAGAGTGAAGGGTTTTAAAGTTTCCCTTCACTCTACTAGTATTTCTATAACCAATGTTTCCAAAACCAAATCACATCACTAATTATGGTCAGCTCGGTGGGGCCAGTAGGACTTCCAACCAGCAGGGGCAGGCGGTGACGTCACGCCTCGAGTATTTTGGACCCCAGCCCTTCGCGAAGGAGATCCTGACAGATCTTGGGTCTACCGGACCGATGTGTGGTAGGGAGACGGCAGGCGGGGGGCAAGCGGGATCGAAGATACAGAGGCAGTGGCCCGGGGCCACCCGCCAGACTAGAAGGGCCTTTGCAGCAGCGGCGTCGAGAGCCGGCGAGCTGACGAAGACTGGCTCCGAGCTCCTGTTGTATAACCAGACCCCGTCTGATTCTAGGGATAGGGTGACCCCCAGTCCGATCTTGGCTCGCGTTTTTCGCACCTGGAAAGAAAGGTTTTGGTTACTTACTGAAAGATTTTGGTTAGATTGGAAGTGGAATTACCTAAAGGTAAGTAGGTAATAATCATGCAGTTTTACTTTTAATCAAAATTGCTTATGATACTCCTAATAAGGATTCCGTGGCCGAATTGATGACACTCCGGCTTAAGGAGGATCGCTTGTATCATTGCGGGTTCGAATCCCTTCAGAATTGAAAATTTTGATAAGATTTTTAAGATTTTTCATTTTCAAAATCTTAATATCCGTTAATTAAACTCCTACGTCCTACAAACACGAAAACAAGAGTTTAACATCCGATAAATGAGATTACAAGATCGAGCGCGCAGTGCGAGCTATCAGCCATTATCGGCGGCCTTATCGCCGGGGTTATCTTCCAGGCAAGATGCTAAATCAATACGATCGTTTGCCACTTGCTAATCAGTCGGCAATTATTGCGAACCTTATTAAATATTATTGATTTCGCAGAACGTGGTTGTATTACGTTGTAGAGAATAATATCATTATTTAATTGATATATTTTCCATAGTAGTTCAGTTGTTGTGTAGTTCTGGGGCTTTACTCCCGAAAGTGATTCGACTCTGATTTTGTTTTTGATTCGAACTCGATTCTGATTATGACTCGATCCAAAATCATACTCCCGAACCAAATCGAAACGAGAACAAAGATCGAGTCACGATCGAGTGTTTATCAGCGTCGTTAGGTGTATCCGGCTATTACGTCATCATCAAGTGCTGTATGTTTCTGGTTAGATTTATTAATGTGGTTGAATAGTTTTACTTCTCTGACATATTCCGACAAAATAAAAACGATTTGTTATTGTTTTATCTAAACAAGTAAAAAAAAACAGCGTAAAATATTTTTGGGAATTAAAAGTGACCATAATCAAAACTTCAAAATGGCGCCAAATTTCAAAATGCTCACAGCATACCTACGCTTATCAAGTGATTACATTCTTGTTGGCTTCAACACTGTGAGTAAGTAGTAGTGAGTGTTCAGTGGTTGTTCAGAATTTCAACTGTAGAGTGAAAATAATTATTTCTCGTCCATCTTACATCCGATGGAAGAGTTGGTGCAATTCTTGGAACAAAACCCAGGAATTGCTATGGTATTTACGATCAGCCCCAGCTCGCCACCAGATGAAATTATAATGGGAAGAAATATCCGTAGAATTAAATTCATTGGGTGGCGCAACAAAAGACGCCAAATCATGGGCCAAGGTCAAGGTAAGCGTACCACAGCGAACACTTGATTGAGATAGGTACTTACTTGTATTGTAAATATTTAAACTATTCCAATGAACCCTCACTCTGTTGCCTTGCTCGGTTAGTAAAGATATAGGTATTTACCTATATTATAGATAGGTCCCTACTCATTATTTGCTATTTTCTAATAGAAACCTACTTCGTTTTACTTTTGGGCTGACAAGAAATGTAGGTATTCATATTTTTTAATATTATTATTACGTACCTACCTACTTTATTTCTTCATGTATGGCCTTTGTATGGCTTTAAATCTTCTACCAATCCAACACATCAAACAGCGATTCTGTGTTCTGTGCATCAAACCACTCCTTTGACAAACGATAATTTCTCCGAAATTAAAATCCATTTCCAAAGCCCGCGTGTTATAGCGGTTCATTTTTAGCACGTTTCTTCTCGCACAATAATTGTTCATACGGTTCGTTTCTTCGAGAATATTGAAAAACTACGCAAGGTGAGCCGTAATAACAACGAATTAAAAGGAATTTCACTTTAAATCACACTAATATGGATACCAAATAACTTGCTCGAACTAAACAAAGTAGCTTATTTGTTATCGTGTAATTTGACGTTTAATTTCGATCCTACGACTCGATCTCAAGCTGTTATCGAGAGTGGGGAGTGAGGATTTTTGCACGATTTTCGATCGTAACGACCGAATACGATCGTAGTTAGTTTCTTTTTGAGCCACCGCACGATCGTGCGCTAGTGTCGTATTCAAGAGTACGGATAAGCGTTTCGATCGAATCGAATTCGATTGATTCAGAAGTCGATCCTGTCGGGAGTAAGGGGGCTGGCCACATTTGCCTATTGAAGTTTGATCTTTCCTTTTGGATTTCTTTTCTTCCTTGTACATAAATTGAAACTACAAAGCCCATTTTTAAACTTAATAAGTTGTTTAATATGAATAAATTTAATTGTTGTAAAGTTAGTTAATAACATTGACCCAAAAGATATTTGGTTAAGTATACCTACCTATATAGCTCAATAAAGCGAAAGAGTTTGTATGTTTTATTGAACGCGCTAATCTCAGGAACTACCAGTCGGATTTGAAAAATATTTCTGCATTTGATAGCTTAACTATTGAGGTTATATGCTACTTTTCATCATCATCATCATCATCACTATACTTATACCATTTCTAAGGGAGCAACCGCAATGGCGCTAGTTAGCTTATATAATGTTTCTATTAAAGTAATTTAAAAAAGTTTATAGTTTATTTCTGTAACTCACTGGAATCTTTTGCATTGTCCTGAAAGTTAGGTGATTTACTTTTTATCCCTTTTTATCCCGGAAAATGCACGATTCCCGTGAGACAAAAAGATAGCAGCAACGCGGGGATTCGTTAGTCAGAAATATTTTCAGTCTTCTCACCTGTTCAGTCTGAGATGCCTGCTCCAGCGCGTCCAGACAGAGTCCGTGCCGGTCGGAGCCGCACGCCCCGCCACCGCCTCCAAACACGTCCACTGCCCGGACCCTCACTCCGAACTGCCGGCCGACACGCTGCGTCAGCTCCCAATACGCTAGTCTGCACCATTCTGACTCCCAGCTCTGACGCTCTGGAAAGAAGGTTTAATTTAGACTACATTCACATAGTAGTTATTTAAGTAGTGGTGGTGATTGTGATTCTGAATGCGTAAAGATATTATAGAATCTCTACCGCGTCTTATAGAGTGAGCACACTTCGTTTTTCGTACAGCGCGTTCGCATCGCGTAGGTATTTGGATGTATGTTTGTTCCTCTATAACTCGACAACAACTAAACCGATTTGGCTGAATTTTAAAATATAGATAATGGCCTGGAATAGGACATAGGCTTTTTATCCAGGTACCACGCGAATGGAGCCGCGGGCAGAAGCTAGTATTTAATCAAATTTTCAGTACTGAAATATCGCATCGAATAACGCATGAATATACCTGATGGTACGACAGTTAAAGATGGCATTTTCGCTATAAAGTTTTGAGCATCAGAAGCTGATTATTACGAACTAACAAAATCTTCACAAATAAAGAGCTCATCTACCAAAAGTATTCCATCTATCATCTGCTGTCCAAACATCCAAGACATCCAATCAGTTCCCAGAATACCGCAAATGCATTTTCAAAGGAAACAAAACAACATCGAATAATTTCAGTACCATTACATCATTTTAGTTGGCTCCTCACAGGCCAGGGAATTACAATAGATGCCAACGTTCAAAATCTTGGGTTATTTCAACTGTTCCTTTGTCTTTGTAACCTGATATGTGGAGAATTTTGGATGGATTGGACGCTGTGCCAAGTTCCGATATGCTGGAGGTGAATGATCTAACGGAATCTTACAGACATCTGAGAAAAATATTTCTGTCACGTCAATTTGATATGATTCTTTTTAATAAGTGCTTAACAAATGGGGCATGATCGGGGAAAACAACACAGTGTCATTGTGGTACCCAGGTCTATGTCACACGTATCTACTTGTGTGCCCCTCCTGCTCCAACCCATGCACTACGGCTGATCTCATGTCCTGCTCGGATAATGCCGCAGATGTACCTTCTACTCAGTCTCCTTAATTTTAGGAAAAAGTGTAGGAGTCCAAATTATCAAAGTAAAGGAATAGCTTAATAGGGATAGGTACTTGGAACAGGTCTAAAAAGTTTCTATTTTTATGAAGTTTATTTATAATCATGATGGAAAATACCTGTCTAGTCTGACATCTAGGTGAACCTAGGTTGAAGGTCATGGTCATAGCTAAACATTTAGGTAACTGGCGCCATGATGACGACAGTGTAAAGACTACTTATTACAAAAGCACAGATAATTTGAAAAACAGCGTCAAATTGTGAAAACACAGTTCTGGCGTTGGTAGGTAAAATTACTCAAATTCGTATTATCTATTGGCATGAGAGAGATAGAAAATATACCATCTAAACCTTGTTATATCCATACGTGGATTATTAGGTTAATAAGATAATATCCAAGTCTAAAGGATTTAAATACTATATAGGTACCTAATTCGAAGTAAAATAGTCAAAGTCTAGAAGGAAATTTAAATAATAAAACGAAGTATAAAAAACTATAGGATTTTGATCATTGAAACGATGCCTATGGCTCAACTGGTTTTAGGTCTTTAAAGCTAAGTAAATATAGAGAACAGCCGTTATTCTTTATAAAAGGTAGTGAAAAGCCAGATTTCCAAGGCTTATATAACGTGGTGGTAGTACCAAACCCATGGTGCGTCAGACCGTGGGCGCCACGGCGGCGGCGGGCTGCCATCGATCGTCAAGGTTACCTGCCTGGTGGGATTATGGGTTTGCAGACTAGGCTACAACTTGGGGATTACAAGTAGCTAGTTTATAGGGCTTGATGTGTCGGAGAAACTTTTATAGCTACCACTAGCTGAGCCATCACACTAATATTATATCACACTGATTTTATAAATGCGAAAGTTTGGATGTTTGGATGTATGTTTGTTCCTCTATAACTCGACAACCACTGAACCGAGAGGCACTGAGAGAAGAAGAAGATCTAAAGCATAGGTTCTCAACGTAGGCGATAACGCCCCCTTGTGGGCGTTTGAGACTTTGAGGGGGGCAGTAAAAGACCCAGAGAAAATTAGGGGGCATTGAGATGGCGCATTAAGATATGGGGTAGCTCTTGAAAAAAATATATTCTCAAAGTGGGCGGTGGGCAAACTAAGGTTGAGAAACTATGATCTAACGAAATAATAGTTAAAAAGTGAAGTAAATCCTTACCTTCGCCGTCGGTGGCGAGGGAGCCCGCACCAAGCCGCTCGTGGTCTGTCCTTCTTGCATCCTCCGTGCTCTCTCCTTGCTCTGTGGACAAAAATATAACTGTTATTCGTGAAGGGAAGAGTAGCTAAGGTATCGTAAGGAGTTCAATTTTTTTTCGAATATTGATAGGTATTCGAAAAAAAAAATCGTTTTTTAGGGTTCCGTACCTTAAAAGGTAAAAAAAGGAACCCTTGTTTTTTTATTACTTAAAATGCTGTTTTTTTTTTCTTTCCTAAGAAAGAACCAAATCTTCTTACTTACTACAAAAGAAAAGGCTACCCTTAAGGCCCCCATGACCTACTCGTATTTGTAAAATGGTTTTTGACGCGCGCTCTGAATTACTCCTTCAAATGATCTTTAATTCCATAAAGATCTGAAGAGAATATCTACCATATCCATGGATGTATTTGTAAATATTTATATGGACCACAGTTCTCATAGCTACAGGTTATATTATTTTCCGGAAAATTCTCGGTTCTCAATTCCGCAGATTAACGTAGAAAAAAACGTAGATTAGCACTGCAACCTTTTCGAAAACAGAATCAACCACATAATTGTTGTCTACTCCTTGATATTTTTTTTACAATATTACATAAATCATACTACAGGCATCCTAAACAAAATCAGATTGGCACCACAAAAAACGTAATATAGCAACTAGACCAGTCTATCTGCCATGACATCATAAACACCTGCACACACATACATGCGCAGATATTTATACCCATACATGTGTGAAGAAAATTATGATCGTAACTGTGTGATCTTTAGGGTGCTTTAGGGTTCTGATGTGGAAAATATAAAACCATTTTGTAATTTAAAGATCAGTGCGATTCACACTTATCGAAATGCATCTGATTCGAATATTTTCTTCGGAAAATTGGCGTTTTTTCAGTGAAAAAACGTTACTTTCCGAATTTAGAATTCATTCTGAGCAGTGTAAAATAAATGCAGAAGTGCAACTTGAATGTTAATAAGTTAAGACTAGGACTTTGATTTATTGTTTTTTTTTTTATTACAAAAGTAAACTGTTTTCTTTGAGAAAAACCATTAAAAGTTCTGTAAACAAATTAAATATTTTATAGATTCAGTACTAATTAAATTATACCAGTATAGTACCTACACATACCAGACTAGTGAAATATAAACATTATAATATCAACATAAATGTCTTAATCCAAAAAGATTTTGAGAATAATTCAAATAGAGAACTTATTTAAAATATCGTAAAATATTTCAGTTCCAACTAGGTACTTGTTCAAAGTAAGTACATAGTATTAGATATTAGCATATTAGCGAACCAATCAAGGTCGTACATACATAATAATTTTACATAAATATGTTAAGACCACACCGGTGGCGAGATTGTCTCGTTGTAATCTGATATCTTTACAATAAAAATTAAGAGATCTTGTAACTCAAAACTTGAATTGATGAAATGGCCGTTAGGGCCAACAGAATATGTTTCTAAGTTATCAAATTCAATTCATTTTGTATTAAAAATATTTGTGACAAAATTGTCAGGTACCTACTTGTTTGGCCGTTTAAAAAATAAAAACAAATAAAAAAGCGTTAGGGTTAACTTAGCAGTTTAATTTTTTATTTAGCAGTTTAATACTTTATAAAACTAAGTGAAATTCAAATTGCTCATTGGCCTACTTGGCTAGATCGTAATTTTACTAGGGTATAATTAACTAAGTATTTAATTTGACTCTAAAAAACGGAAAAAAAAAAATTAAAATTAATTAAATTTTATGCTTTAAATTTTAATTTATAAACAATAAACTTCGAGCAGTTTAAAAATAACCTTAAAGCACGCGAGCATTCGACTATTTTAAACCAGTTGAAGCTGTTTTGGCGTATGCATTAAACTTCTTACTTATTTCTTATCTTTTTTATCCTGGTTATTTATGTATTTTCTTCTCATTAAAACAATGCCTAGTTTTAATGTTCAAGCGTCTTATTTCATCAAATAAAGAAAAAAACAAAATTAAAATGTCACACCTAATCCAAAACAATCATTGTGATTTAGATTTTATACTTATTTCTTTAAATTAAAATGCATTTAATACAAAGACATTTAATTTATGCCAATGATTAAGTTTGCCGCTATTTCACTACCGTAATAATTTACAGTCACCGCTTTTCAGGAAACCAAAGCTAGGTTCCACGTGTACGTACATTTACATACAATATGTACTGAAACAATAACATTCTACCGTTTATTATTCTAGGGTTGTTTAAATTCCTACTCCGAGGATGTTTGGACACGCGCTCAAAGCATTGTACCCGACTGTGTTCAACAGAGGCTAGTTTTAATTTAATATTTCAACCCGTCGTCAATTCCATGAAGATTTCATAAACTAATATTGTAGTTTAAATTATAAAAATGGGGTTTTCACTAAAATAATAAAATAATTGTGGAAATTCCAAGCCCGACCTGTTTGGATCCGCAATCAATATGTTGATTTTCCTAATTACTGAGATTAGGTATGATATTTGATGATACTGACGTCATGCGGAACCCGTTTGTCAATGTTACACTCACACTTTGCCAAATAATCATAAAAGTCTGCTCATTAACCGACTTCAAGAAAAGGAGGAGGTTCTCAATTCCTCGGAGTCTTTTTTTTTTGCTTTTTTTTATGTATGTTCACCGATTAGGTACTCGAAGACGCCTAAGCCGATTTGGAAACTTCTTTTTTGGTTTGAAAGGATTGGTGCCACAAAAATTTGGTGAGGATTTGTCGAGGATCTTCGGAGTTATGAACAGAAATGCACCTCGAGAGTCCAGAAAATGGCTCAGCTTAACATTGAAGACGGTTTTTGAATTTTTTTATTTGGTTACTTGTTTAAGCAAAATTTACAGGTTTGTAATTTTATATTTGTCCTGCGCTGCGGTTTAGAATTTCCCTTTGTCTTTTCTCTATATTTAGTACGTCATATTCTATCAACCTAGTAACATTGACACAATTCTAAATTCACCAAAAAAAAATTGTAGATTTTGTTTTTAATTTAATAGCTCAGCTCTTGTCGGTGCAATGATGCAATTTCCTCCAAATATCTCTTTCAAATGCTCTATTTCTTTAACTTATTTAATACGATATGACAGTGACCTTTTCTTTTATTTGCATAATGTAATCAATTAAAATATACTCGTAGGTACCTAAGTAACAAAAATAAATTCACCAAAAATATATTATCTTCTCAATATTTAGTACCTAAGTTACGTTCTACCAACCTTACAAAACCTCAAATGCACCAAAAAAACTCTGTACTTACTCTTTCTAATTACTTCAAATATTATTGTAAAGCATGACACCTCCGCGCTCCGCAGTCGGTTAGACATAACAGTGCTTGGCGTGGTTCACACGAGCCCGAATAGTTGTAAGCTCAATGACACCGCCGAAAGGCCGCTTTACACGAAGCGACACGACATAACTGGATGTAGATAGATAAATAGATATAAAATACTTTATTGCAATTTGCATACCACAATGATAAGAGAAAAACAATATAACAAATTAAAATAACTTAAATATGATATCAATCCGATATAGAATCGGCGGAAAAAGCGATCTCTACCATATCTGTCTCTCTACTGCTATTTGTGGAAACTTTTAACTGGCCTTCCGCATGTTATATGTGCCTTGTATGTATGATATTTATATAATTATCCAACGTTGTAAATAGCTGTAAGTTTTCCTAAAACAAATCAAATGAAATAAAATAAAATAGTAGTAAATTAGTATCGCTAATACAAGCAGGAAGATGATGATGATTAGTAAATTACTATTTCAAACAAAAACACATGGCTTATGGAAGTGATGGAAGAAATTGTTTTGTAGGTTTAGATTTTAGATGAAGGCAATCTAGCTTTTTACGAAATCCGTGGGAGTTTAATACATTCTGGCCAAAATAGACACGTTCTGAGAAAGGCTAGTGAAGTAGACAAGATTCCTTATTAAGACAGTAGACAATTATTACCTACGTATTAAACTTCATCATCTCGCACCAAATTAAGAAATAAAAATATTTGTTCACTCTGATTAAGCTATTTTAAATTAAATAATGATTATACAAATGAATAGAAAAAAGTTTTGTATAAAAGTAACAGGTGGCTAATTTAAAATTAAAAAAAAAACCGACTTCAAAGCGGAGCAATTTTCTGCACTCTCGAGGTGCATTTCTGTTCATAACTCTGAAGATCCTCGACAAATCCTCACCAAATTCACCAATCGGCACCAATCGGAAAGTACTTATACCCTTTCAAACAAAAAAAGAATTTTCCAAATCGCTGTAGGCGTCTTCGAGTAATCGGTGAACATACATAAAAAACGCACACGAATAAAAAAGGTTCTTACGAATTGAGAAACTCCTCATTTTTTGAAGTCGGTTAAGTTACCGACGAGCTTGCATGAAGAATGTGATGAGAGTGAATGAAGCGAAAGAAGTGTGTCAGGACCGTAGCAAGTGGAGATCTGTGGTCTCTGCCTACCCCTATGATGGGAAACGGGCGTGATTTTATGTAGGTATGTATGTTAAAAAAATATATTAATCGGCACGACATAAATGTCCTCACAGTTGACACACTAACACCACACTGCATTGGTTGTTTATAACTTTATACCGCTGCATAAATCTGATTGTTTTAAACATAAAAATAAACAAACTGCATTACCCTGACAAGAAAAACAATATAATATCGCGACTGCATTGACTATATTGACTATTTGACTGGCCTATTAGCTCAGTTGGTAGTAGCTCTGCCTTCTGCGCTGTAGGTCGTGGGTTCGATTCCCATCCAAGATAAACATTTGTGTGATGAACGTAGATGTTTGTTCTGTGTCTGGGTTGTTATAAGGTATTTTATGTAGGTTTTTATTAAAAAAAAAAGGTAAAAAAGGTATAAATATTCTATCAGTTATCTGGTTCCCATAGTACAAGCTTTGCTTAGTTCGGGGCTAGATGGCGCTGTGTGAAATGTCTAGCAATATTTATTTATTTAAGTATTTATTTATCTTTCCTACGTGCGGGACACAATTCTCTAAAATTTTTAGACATTTCAGATCCTTTGAATATTTCTAAGGGGGTAGTCAGGGATATGTTCAAATACAATATTTGGTACGTGCCCACATTTTGCAGTTGCATTCCATACATGACACGACTTTCATTTTACTAATAAAAGATTAATGTTTATAACCACGATTTGTCGATGAAAAGGGTCTTGAAATTGACGATGGTAGAACAATTCTGCTACATATTGTGTATGTATAAGTCTCTTTTTCCCTTAGTGATGAGCTTAGTGTCATAGAACTGGTAGAAAGAGATAGACAGATTCCGAAATCATTTGATATAGCATCGATATAAGAAAGACTTTCAAAAGATGAAGTTTTTGAAAAGTAAAACATATTAAACATTTTACATTTATCATTCTTATTGATGTTTATGATTTTCGCTAAGGCATTAATTTTCTAAACTTAGCTTACAATACCAAGTGAAACTCCGAGTAGGTACTTAATAATAAATCTAACTAATTCCCTCGTATTGTCTGTTTAATGAGTAGCACCAACGAAGAGTACCAAAACAAAGTCGTTTGAGATGCAAGACGTGGGTCCAGGGATGTAGTTAAGTTTTGAGATTTACATCAACCTTTTGCAGCAGAATAAAAAATCCGATACTGTTAGGTACATGTATTTTAAGCTGAAGCTAAGCTGCTTTCAAATGACAGGAGGAGACCTAAGGACTACGCTAAACTGAGAGCGAATATTTCTCCTCAAACACAGTTTCCAAGTAGTTCTGGAGCCTATGGATTCAATAAAACCTGGATCACTTAGTGAAAACCATTGTTTTACTTGTACTATATCCTGTCGCCGATGTTTCGTGGCGGAACGCGATTGTACTGTCAACGGAGCAACCGACACCTCTTTCCCGAGTAGTGTGCCCGCTTTTAGTAATGGCTGTTTTTCCATTAGCCCGGCACGGCACCGGCACCGGCACCGGCACCGGCGCCGGGGAAGCAAAAATGTATGAAAATGTACGGCTCGCCTTTCCACTTAAAAGTGGAATAACCCTCAGTTCACATTGAATAAGCTTGCTCAGCATTTAATAAACTACGCGTTTTTAATTCGTCCCAAAAATAAATTCACGAAACTGCACAATAGTCAGCTTAAATTATGAATAGTACTTTTTATGTAGTAAGTACATGGTTAAAATTTGAACTTGAGTTCGGCTCTGGCTGGAATGCAAGACCAAAGACAAGCAATACGTTAGAAAGCTCTTCTGTTTTCATTCCTACTCTGTCCTTGTTACCACAGACAATTTAGTACTTTGTCATTTATTTAGTAGCTGGGGACTTTGTGAAGGCAGTTAAAACGTACGGAATGTAGAATGCTTGAAATTCTGGGAATTCACACTGAATCAACAGTCTCTTTTGACCTTTTCGTTGTGAAACTGATAATACAGTACAGACTCTACTTAGATTCCATAAAAGCAAGGTGCTAATTCAAGCGACTATTACTAACTTATAAAATATTCGTGCCTCGTGCCGATCGCGGAAGCTTTATCTAATCGAATAATAAATCAACATTCAATCGATTAACTCGATTATAAAAATCATTCGACACCGCCCATCGCCATAACACCAAAACAGAATTAGTCACTGAATGGCGTAACTATATCGTCCGCGTACAAAGCCCCAATAAATCATACGATGACGCTAGGCACACCTACAATAAACATGCCACGAGCCACGGGGCCCGAACTCGAGCCGACTTAGAAACTACTTAGTGGAAAAGCACTTTAAAACTTGATAAAATCCTCATGCATTAACTAAACGAGTGCATCACATCAAATGAAAATGACCTCTTCAATTCCCATGCTAAGGTCTCCGATCCCGTGACAACGCACCGCGCACGTAGGCGACCAACAAACGGTCATTCAAATCAGTCAGTATTAAAAATATAGATGGCATAGTAAAAGGCGAGTATTTCTGTATACGGGCAATAGATGTTTAGTTTATGGGTGACATACTAATTTATACAAAAGTAAAGTAATATTCCAATGCGACAGAAGCTTACGAAAACTTGTTTATTGTCGGATCGGATAGTGCGGTTCTGAAACAGCGACAACAGAAGCAACAGGGCTCGGAGCAGGGACCGGAGCGCAGCTAACAAGAGCGGACAAAGACAAACACGAACCGTTTATATTCGTGTCAGCGGCGAGGCGCCGGCGGCGCCACGATAACTTCACGATAACGTTAATGCACACAGTTGTTATCGCCGAGCCAATACTCCACAGATCCCTCCACGCCGCCGCACCGGCACATTGCCACAAAAAACACCCTACCCCCACCAATTAAAGACCAAATTCCGATAACTCAAAAACACCGGGAGATAAATTTGTGAGAGCAATGAATGGATTCGAGGAAGCACATGAGAAACACCGTAATGGACCCGATCGGAATGTCACTGTCAACAGTATCGGAAAAAAGGGTCCGGATTTTAGCCGTCCATTCAGTAATCTGAGGCGGGATATCGAAATTGATGACGCCGTCCTAATCTTTGGAACAACGCTAATGGGATCAATTTAAGTTCGCTAATGTATAAATGGGTCAATAGGCAATATGCGTCTGATTCAAAAGCGGGTTAAACGTATTTTTCTATAAACATTATGGCTTTAGAATTATGTGTGTGTAATTATTTTTTAATATTATTTCATTTTCGCTTAGAAATTAATAATTAAAAAGTGCAAAAATATAGTGGGAATTTCATAAGACTTGAAACGCAACGCTATTTGTCACGTATGCTGTGACGTCACACTCCTTCAAACTCGACAGAAAGTTTTTTTTTTCTACCTACAAGCGCGTGTAATTTTGGTGACTTGTGACGTCATGTCCGTTTCAAGTGCATGAAAATGTTGATAAATTTTAAAAATTATTTTTGTTATAAAATTTTAGTTTTTCGGCGCTGGAATTTTTGTTACGGTTATTTGACGATATAACCTATCGTTTAAAACCATAAAAAAAATTGATGCATATTGCCTATTCCGTGAAACGATCCTCATTTTTTGCTATTCGAACCCAAACAGGTAATTCTAAAAGAATTTGCATCGAAATGTTTATTTGCATGATAATAAGTTTACATAATAATCATCTGCGATCTTAAAATGAAACAAAGCGTAAAGGCTACCGTGAAATAAGATCCCAATCAGAAATGCACTTGGGGTGTATTAGCAACGTTAATTGCGGGCAAGAATGTAAATAAGAGGGGAGTGAGACAATAAAATATGGCGATTCGCAGACAGGCGCCAAAATGCAATGAAAAACGTAGGGGAGAAGCACGTCTACAGCCAGGAGTCATGGGAATTTCTGCGGGAAAGCTGGGAGGGAATCCCGGTTGATAAAAGCGAATTTGCACCCCAGTCTAGGCATCGTGTCGTGGGATTTCCGATCGTGCCGATGACCACGTTTCAAACTAGCGCCATCTATATGTCATTCCGAACGGGTAATGACCGTGGAGAATTGTTGGGAATCTAATTACAGAAGTTGATTTACATTTTTATAATGTTTTTCATTCGTATTTCAATACTAAGAGCTCTCTATATAACAGAAAGTAAGTTATAGAAATGTTATGAATGAGAATCCATCGCTTTAACTCTCTCTTCACTTTAGAAATTACAGAAATATAAACTGTTTACTGTAGATATTGAATTTAAATCTTCTACATCACAGGAAAAAACGAGCCATCAAAAAGCTGCACTATACAGTACAACAGAGCTTTTCATCTAAATTAGCAACTAAACCAAATACACGCTAACAAAAACTGGCGCCAGACAAACTGTAACAATCCCCAGCCAATGAACCCATGCCCTTACGGAAACACCGCAAGGGTCTTTATTAAAAACAAATATATCCTGGGCCTTGCGTGGTACCTCAGAAAAAGCCGGTGCAGCAGCCAGCGTAAGCATTAATAATGTAGTTTAAAGATGGCGGCAAGGAATGCGGGACCAGTTCATAGGGACGGGCGATGTCAATTGTCGACTCAATCGAACCGAACTATCGATACATTGAGATAGTCGGAGTTTTTGAAATCGAGAATGTAGATAACAAATGATAGCTTTGGTAGAACATGTAAATGAAGTATATGAACACGATAAAACAAATCTAAATTGAAGATTGGTACCACACGGTACTGGTGGTGCAAAATGAGAGTGCACAAAATTATCTGATAATTTTAATTATATAATTTAAGGCGAAAACGTTACATTGGCTTCGCTATAAATACACCATTTTACTTGTACTATCGAGTACTTTATCATCCTCAACATTGACAAGCTTTATCAGCACATGCGCGCTCGATTCGCTGGTAGAGCGCTGCTTAATTAGCAAAGGCTTTGGAGGATACCTACTACCTTCCTACTTATAGTGTTCCTGTAGAACACCGGTAGGTTGTCATGCTTTATCTTTTGCAACCGCTGTTTCAAGCTGTGTATTTTTCATTCACATTATGATATACCTACCTACATTATGATAAATACGATACCTACTCATTTTCGTCAAAGCAGAACACACACCAAAATTTCTTAGGAGCTTGCTTTCGTAACCAAGAAGAACACCACTAAAAATAGGCCAACAAAATGAACAAACACGGTTTGGAGTCAGTGTATAAGTAGGTTTAATCGGATGCACTATTTTTGTAACATTGCACTTTTATCTTATTTTCACGTCGATAACTATGTCACAAATCATCCCATGCCATCCCTAATTTCCAGGAAGCGGGGCGCCGGCGGCTGTCCGCGTTCGAATTCCAAAATGTGGCGCGCTTTTCGTAACCTCTCTATGGTCGCTAGACCTATCGCTTGTCTTTGAATCATTAGTATAATATTCTTCATTTCGAACTTAATTAAAGAATTTAATCACTGTTTGAATGAAAATAAAAGAGATTAGTGAAACAAAAATATGTTTTTATAAGTGGTCTTAAAACACTGCCTTGTGGTAGGTAAGTACACCACATAACTGTTCGATGAATTTCCAAAAGACTAGACCGTAATAGTGACGTAGGAGTTTAAAGTTACCTATCATAGATACCTATATTATTATCTTTTATCATAGTCAGGGATATTGTAAAACAAACTATGTGTTCTCAGTATTGGTTATACATTAATGTACCTACCTAGTAAATTAAGCATGTCATATAAGTAGATAACTAAAAGTTCACATACCTTTTCCTTTAGGTTTGATTGGTTTGAGTTCATCCATGGCGAACCGAGTGTATGGGGGTGGAGGCGATTCTGAAAAAGAAAGAGATTTGGTTAGATTTTGAATTTCAGACAATTTTAAAATTCATGTTAGTTCACAATCAGGAATTTATAACTTACTCATGCTAATTATGGTCTTGTATTAAAAAGTAATAAACTGAGAACTAAACGAGTTTTTCATTTTATGTTTAAAGCCTAAGATTAGCAAGAATATAAAAATCAACAAAGATTCGATGCGACTAATAACCAAAGTGACTCCGACTAAAACAAAAGTAAAACATAAAACAAACAAGCGCGAGCAGGTAGACGGGCCGCAATTACCGACCAAGCCCGATCGCTGCCTCCATGAGGTAACCTATATTTTGACCCCATAACGACAGTTTTATTAGCACCCAACGAATTTCCAAATTCCATTCGAAACGTAATTTTGGACAATCAGTCAGATCCACATTCAAATTAATTCACCGCATCGTCATTTTAAGTAGTGTCACGTCAAAACATTTCGGTAATAGGGAACTGAGCACTGCGCCTGTAGCCAACTTATCTACAATACAATAGTTAACGCTATAGATAACATAGACAATGTATGGGAATTGTTATTCAATGACGATAAGTCACGTGGCCAGTGTCAAAAAAAAGTATGCGATAATAGAAAGAGATTCGATACGAAGTGCTTGTAATATGGCTAATCGGGCAGGTTAGATTCGTTACAACAATGTCGTTTGAATCCGGAACGCTAACTATTCCATTTACGTACAAACTGGCACGCGCTATTGGTCATTTTGGATTTCGAATGCCCGTATTTTCGAATTTGGAATGTGAATTGTGCAATTGTCATTTCATTTGCGATTCGGCGCCAGACGGCGGTGGACCTGTCGCCACTGTTTTTCAATTGAATCGATGTCGATAGACATTTTGAATACAAATTGCCATTATGACACTGAATTCAATGAGATTTCATGTCGTATATGTGTGCACATCACCGACTTCCCAGAAGTGTTTAGTTAAAATGCGACGTTTGCGCGAGAAATACAAAACAACCTTACACACCTGCACTGCATACTGAAGAAGATAATGAAGAATTTCGGAAGATGAGCTATAAATCAAGCCAGAGTTTTATTATCGTTTTATTACACGTTACATTCGTAGTGCGCTCTTACAATCGTTTTATTATGACATATATAACAGCTCCGACGACAGCAATGCAATATAGAGAGCATAACGATGATTACCAACATCTTTGAAAATATGGAAGCCAGTTATCGTGGGCATGCAAAACATACTGAGTCACGAGAAGAGCAATAAGGTTAGACATAGACATAGACATAGAAACATTTATTTAGCACACACACAAATGATAGATAAAAAGGAAAAAATACAACACGAGAAAGGGCTTAAACTAAGGTCACATTCTGTGACATAAGGTAGGTAGGTACCTACATATTAGAAAATTCAAAATTACACACAAAATATATTATGCGGCACCTACCTTTATACATACAACTTGAAACAAAATTAGCCCTTCCCTTATATGCGATGGTGTGGCTAAAATGGTCCAATCTCAGTGTGGTCTACTTCCGAACGCAACGGTAAGGAAGTAACACTGGTTTTCAGATTCGACGTTCTGACATTCTCGAACACATTGCAGCTGAAAAACGTTTCGGCGACGCGAAAGTAAATGACCCTAAACGCCTAGCGCACATCTAGCAGATATAAATAATATCAGTTGTTGACTTTAATGGTCGCATGGGTGCTAAAAAGACCGCAACTCCGTGTCGCCCGACAACCGATATAAAACCTTAATTTGCCGCCATAAAATTGATGTTTACACTTTCCATCATCGCCGATACACAATTTTGCAATTTGAAAGCCGTCCATATAAATACATGTAGAGTGGCGTGACTGTTTCTTTTAGAGGAATTACATCATAACCGCAGACGTTCGTCAGACGATAAAAGACTTTGTAGTTCCCGATATAAAGTACAGTTTCGTAATAGTATTAATCAGAAATCATTAAGTTCATTCGCTCCGAAGTTTAAATTTGCACTCGTTGCGAGGGAAAACAAATCTAATGGTTCTAGAGCTAGGGTTTAGATTCCGGTATGTCGTGGTGCTATATCGTGTTTCAATTATTTAAGAAATCAGACGTTGGATAATGGCTCTTGAATAAATATAGGTAGAGTCGAGATCTGTCGGGCTCACGATGGAATGCCGAGTGATGAGGTAGATAAGTACTACGGTAGGCGCGTATGTAGCTGGAGGCCCGGCGTGTGTAATTAATCTGAACATTCAATCTATAGCAATAAATACCGTAGGTTGTCAGTCGGTTTGTCCTTCGATTACTATGTAACTAGTGAACCGGTCAGCCTGCCCAGCTCTTGCCTTATTAATTGCTCTATCGACAGAAACTGCTATTTTATTTTGAGTTGTTTGAAATGTTGTGGTATTAAACATGGCGGTAAATTCTATTAGCATACTTCCATATACAATGCATTTAGCTTCTAAACTTGTCTCCCAGCACGACACGGACTGTATATATGAACATGATATACTGTGTACTAATAGCAGCTAGAATATCGACGGTCTTGAAAATAAAGTCTCAAAATTCAATGACAAAAGTATCAAAATGCTAAATTCCAACAGCGATCAAACTAACGGCCCGCGGCGCCGGCGCCGGCAAAACGAAACAAAGTGGCAAATATGCAGTGATTCATACTTATGTTTAGAAAATCACTTTGTTACAACCTAATTTAGTAGGTAGAAGAGATCTAAAGCTTGAGATTCTCGAAGATTATAATACCTATTATTTTAAACACGAATAGCGTAATGTCAAAGACATATTTTTTGTTAAAAATGGACCTGATAACGATAATATCAACAAAACAGAAAATAAATTTCTATTTCCGGAAACTTATCTGTTTTCTAACCTAAAAAAATAAATTACGAACGAAATCCCTATAAACAACACCAATCTTACAAATCTTAATCTATTAAAAAAGAAAAACTAAATTTAAAACAATAAACAAATAATAAATCTAGCTTAAATACACTATAAATATGCCAGGAAAGTGACAAAACTTCTAAGGACAGAAATAGTGTAGCTTCACTATTTGGCGTAAGTATCAAGAATTTGGCAAGACTTCCAGAGATTATTAATTACCGATGTTCCTTGATCAAAACACGAGTGGCATGCAGAATAATAAATTGAACAACATGTCATCCATTTAAAAAAGATTGTGAAGAATTAACCTACAATAATTACTTATGATATGACAAGATTATGTGAATCAAAAACAAGATTAAAGATGTTACACTAAAAAGAAATAAAGTAGGTACTTACCTACTTACATTATATTCAGTAATGCGACAAATTTTGAATACACTTTCTTGTTCCAACAATAAAACTATTGCTGAAACAGTGCATCGTACATATATTTTTGAAGCAAGCCCATCGTTACTTAGAACATAACCAAGTAAGTTCGTATGAGCTAGTGATCAAATCTGGTGACGAAGTTTCTATGCCGCATAAAGGCTACTTTAAGCCTAAAGGCTTTACTTAAGCCCAAAAGCTTTACTTAAGCCTAAAGGCTAAGGCTACTTTCGGCTCTGCAAAAAAGAGGGCCGCAGGACAGAATGATCATGTACAGCACGTGCGTCATGGACATTGAACGCGATATTGTACCTATAACGACTCTAATAGACGACACAGTGTATAGTGCCCTCTGTTAAATCTAAATGGGTACCGATCAGAACGTCATACTTCCATCTTTTAAGAACAACAATGAACCAATTCTAGTTGATGAACTTCAAAAAGCGCATTTTTCTAAAATACAAAAAAAAACGTTGTACGCACGCTGCGCGTGCGCGTGTGAACGTACAGAAATAGCGCGCCCGAATTATAACATGTCGGGTGGCGCCGACCGCGGCGCCGGCCGGCCGAGCGCCGCCCACGCAAACGTTGCGGACTGCCTTACTTTACCCCTGCAGGATCGACAGGCATCAAACCAATTCTAAAGACGAATCCAGAGTCCATTCTCAAGTTATTTAATAATTGAACTGAACTTGTAAAGTCCGAAACTGTGAATCGTTTCTCCAGCGATTATTCATTACTTAAAGAACTGTTCCGGAAAACCTTTGCTATACCCTACATTCTACAGGATCGACAGGCATCAGATTTATGTTTTAACTGTTTTGGATGTCTACTATACTAAACCTATACCCCTGGATGATCGACAGGCATCAGGCAATGATTCTGAAGCCGAATTCAGAGACAAAGTGTTTGATAACAGGCCATATATTGGACTAGTCATAGCACTCAGGGATAAAGCAGTTTCAAACCCGTATTTTTTTCTAAAGTTGGCTCAGTAGTTTTGGAGATTACCTCCTGCATCCAAATTAACAAACCTCTTTATAACATTACAGTTACTGCACGCAAGTCACACAATATAGTGAAGAAGGAAACCAGAAATTAACTTTTCCTGTAGTTTCTTATCTTCTAATTAGTTTGATTCATATTCTCGGAACATTTGCTTTAGTGGCGGTGTAGATTGATGTCACGAAGTTCAGTGCTGGTGACGCAACCGAGATGAGCTGGCAATCCGGAATCCAGATTTCAATTGCCACATTTTACGAAAATTTAATAAATATTCGCAAAGTAGTCGTAAGCGCTAACGTGGCGCCAGACATTATAATCAGAATCAAAATAACAAGCATATTTGATGCCCTTTTTATGACTCTGAGACTCTGACCACTTGATAAGAATTTATTGCGAAAATAAATAATGTAAAATGTGATAGTAGTAACACGCCCCGCGTCCAATGACGAGTTGTGTGGCGACGTGGGCCTTGATTGTCGAAGTGTCGACGCTTCTGTAATGCCGGAAGCATGACGTACAATACGGAACAACACACATGGTACAAACGCTTGTGTACATACTGAACGACAACCGACGTACATAGAGAAGAATTCGAGCGTCGAAGAACGTTCGAAGTTCAATCTTCAAATTAGATAGTCATTAACGTAGACTACCATCAAGATGAAGAATGTTAAGATCCCAATTATAAGGTACAAAGGCCTTACATTAAGACGGCTCTAAAATCCAATTATGTCCAATTACAGCGATGGCTCGTTGATACGGGGACATAATGTTTTACTAGTTTACATTTAAATAATAAATAGAAGTGATAAAATGTCTCTCATTAGTGGAACATCAAACAATGAGTTAAAACCAATAAAAGTAAACATCACTTTCATCACAACAATTTTGATTAATATTATAATTAGGTATAATTTATTTGCTAAAATCAAAAGCCCACAAAGGCCCCTTATAAGACAAGTTGACAAGATTCCAATGATATTACGAAAACATTTGCGTGACTCAAGTGACCCGGTCTTCAGATTTGCCCCATCTCATCCAAAATACTAAATAATGTGATCTAGTAGTATACAGATCGAAGTAACATATTCCCACAAGTACAGTTAATCAGATCAAAATAAGATTATCACGAGATGAGTATTTGATATGATTTATCACGTCGTCAACACAACATTGACGTTGACGTGATTATTGCATTCATTCCAGGAACTTTTTGTTGTTCTAAAGAATTTCTGACCGGAAGGGACAGCAGATACAACTGTTAATAAATTCTTTCAATGAGATTTGAATAGTCAGGAAATGCCGAAGAAATAATGTTCCAAATGATACAAGTGAAATGAATCGCCATTACGTCGGCTCGGTCTGGTAGATGTAGGTAATAAAAGACGACAATTTTTCCAGTTTAGCAAGAGCTGGCGTCAGGAGCGACCGGTTCCGATGCAGGTGCCTCTGGTGAATGGGCCACGCAATGACACACTCTTTACCAATAGACACTTAACCGCTCATAGCCTTTTGACAGCTTAAACATCTACTTCGGAAATGTAAGCCAGATGCAGTTTTGACATTGCAGCCTCAAGGGTTTCGCTACCGTGACCATAAATTGGCTCGTAAAATTCGCAACAAACAACTCCTTTTAATGCGAGACTATTCTCCGGCGCGCATAATAAGAGAACCATTCACAAATTCAACAAAGCAACCCAAAAACATGACCAGACTACAATAAAACGAGAAAAAAACCGATCACGAAAATCGAGTTGAGCTTACGCAGTGCGGCGGGCGTACCTGCGGCGGCGCGGCCCCCCCTCGTCCTCCGCCGCCCCCGCACGCCCCGCGCAGGCGCGACACGGCGGGCGCCGGCGCCAGTCAGCCGACAAGCAATTATGGCTAAATAAATATCGGCCATGCCGCCGCCTCCGACGCGCCGCTCACCGACAGATGCATGCCGGCGGATCTAGACGACATCATTACATTTCGGACCCCACTCGCGATGCAGCGTGGGCACCGACTCGTCAGCGCTGGGGTTCATGATACGTGTCCGTCGTTTTCGATGTGGGCTTAATTGCCGGATGTGGGTGAGCGATTTCCGTAACGGGTGGAGATGTTCGGCGCCGGGCACCGGAGCGGCACGGGGCTCCGGCGACTCGACGCCTCGCGATAAGATAAGGCCTTGCCCCCTCGCCCCCCGCGGCCTAAACGCACCGGCTCGCATAAAAACATTCACAAATAGAGGCCGGCGGCGCGCTGGCGCCGCAGCGCTCGCACGTACTACGCTAAAGATTGATGCGCATGAGCATGTCGGCTCCGTAGTTAACATTCCTCGATTTAGCAATCGAGGTCTTCCTTTAAATAACACTATGCGTAGCGATATCGATAGCCGCGTCCGATGAGCGCCACCGACCCGCTGAGTTAAACGGGACAGGTGTCCGACGATAAACAGACGTCGATGATTAAATTTACGATGAACGTAAGATCCACAACATCGTAAAGCTGTTGCGAAACACAATCGCCGTGAAACTGCCGTGAAATGTGACCGGCTGTAATTATGAGGAATGTCAGATTTAATGGGTTTGGAAGCGTAGACGAAGCAGCAAGCGAGACTAGAGTTGATGGCTAGGGTAAACAAATAGCGGCCGTGGTGCCAAAGTGCACAATCAAGTACAATCGCGCGCAATAACACAGGCTATATTTAGAGTGCGGTGGGAAGCAGACGCGAAAGTTGATAAAAACAGTGGCGACAGGCCTCCGCCGCCGCTGCCGCAAAAACTGTACAGGTGAGGTCGTCGCGAGCACCGCGCCGTAACAACCAGCTGTGTTTCAAATTTCTTTGCTTCCTGTTCAATTCGATACTTGTTATTTTTTAACATTTATACCATTAAATTATTGATTTTATCTGGTGTAACTTGTTCTTTACTTCGGAGTGTCTCAAGTTACAATCCTTTTTAACACAGTTGTAAAAAATGCATTCTGTCTCTGTAACTAGCCTATGAAATCTTTGAAAAAGAAATATCAACCAGTAACAAGAACTTGTTAGGTGTATAAAGTTATACAGTGTCATCCAAAAGAACAATTGCTCAAATTCAGCCTGCCACACATATCAGTTGCTCTCCCCTCTGTTTTCAATCATTTGAATATCACAACGTCCAAGCGAACTCATTGAGCAAATTACTATAAAATCAGTCACACGCATCACTTGTGTAATGCAATGCGTAACTGATTTGACCAATTTGAAGACCATTTATGGTGTCGGGTTGAGGCGAAAGTGAATGGCTGCGGACCACTCGTGAAGAGTCATTACGATTGCTCGATGGTATTTAGGATGAATTCCTCAGCTTGTGCGTTGCTTTTCACTTACTGAGTGATTCTAGGGATGGTAAATGTTCCTTCACATGATCAACACGATCACGACTGTACCCCATATGTATACTGTTAATCCAAATGCGTCCGGAAACGATAGGTTTTTCGAGAATTTTGATCCAATGATGAACATCATGTTCAGAACATGACACTAATTCTTATCGTATTTTACTTTGTCTTGATAGAAGTGACGAGTCGTCGCTGATGTCCAGGCCATAAGTACAAAAACTAACTGGTTGGTCACTCGCACCCGACATGGTGAGGCCCTGAGAGGCAGAGGTCTTACCACATAAGGAAACATTAATATTCATGTTTTTCTTGGCTTTCTTCTTAATTAATATGCTAACAGGCATTGTCAACACACCTACGTACAAGCCCCTAAGTAATATACTACAAATAGCGTGGGCGGCGGTTTGTAGGCGATTGACTGCGCGTGAGTTGATGTCATGGTCATTCATTAGTTCCGAAACTACGGAATTAACTTTGAGATTCACTCTCAGAATATTTACTACTTGATTACTTAGGCTTAATGTAAAAATTCTTTCTTTTTAAATGGTTTGAGAACGGAAATTGGAAAGGAAATTATTTCCTTATGATGTCATAGCTCCTAGAATTACTGAAATCGAAGTGGTTCCGAATAACTGACTAAGCGGAGTTATCTCGATTAGCGCCAGTGTAACGATTGCAAAATTGATAATTGTCAGTCACCAGGTAAACACCACTTAATTATCTATATCTTTTGATTTACAGTTGAATAAATTAGTCAAGACACTCGCAGAATATGCGACTGATAGATGAGTTTTACATCACCGCCAAAAATAGACAAACGAGATTCGCGAACATGTTCTAACAGTTCGGATTTCAAACTTGTAATTGTAAAAGTGATTTCACGAGGTCAGGAAACTAAGGAGGAATGTGGCCATTTACGCCGGCTGAGTGGTGACGGTAGCGCCATTGCCTGACGAATTAAAAAGTTAACGGGCTGCGCGCGCCGGGCGTCGCGGCACGCCGGCGCCAGCGCCGTGACCTTGTCTAGTTATCGCGAGCGACTGACCCTCACGCCCGCAGATTACTGAGTGCCTGCCGAGCCGACACCCCGAACAACCACGCAACAACACCAAGCCATAACACATCTGCAAGACAAACTCAAACTACCTAAATCTCCATAATTATCAACAAAGAGCGAAAGCCGATGATTCAACAGGTTCCCGAAAGACAGGTTTGTATCGACGGGCTAGGGACCAAGGCTGAAGGACCACTAAACAAAAACAAAGCGACAGCGAAACACAAGTTTAATACTTTAGAAACAGCCGCTGATGTCACTGCTAAAAATAGATCCCCGAAATCGAATGATACTGTTTACACTACACATTTATCTAATACGCGGATGAAAGTTTGATCGACGATAAAATTAAGAGGTTGGTGGATGTGACCGGCGTCGGCACGAGGACCGCTGACGTCATCACAACGCAACGTAAAGATACAGAAACAAACAGTAGCGATAAATACATACGCTGATAACGATTGGCACTGATACTGGATGCAACCCACGTGAAGTTGCTCACGAACCGCGTGAAAATACACGGAACTGTGAGAAAACTGAAGAGTTTCAAGCAGAATTCAACGAAACCGATGTAGAAGGAGACACTTCATAGATGCTAAAGGCACAGGACACGCTTTCACACAGAACAGTTACTTTAAATATCAAAGATAGGTTAGTGAAGTTCGATTCCTGGGTCGACGGGTTAGGTTCTCTCTCCGAAGGCACAAACGGACCAAACTCATTCCAACACGATTCAAATCACGAGCACGACACATCGAACCCATTCATTCCGGCGATCATTCACGATATCGCTCCGCGCGGCACATTCTATTTCGAAAACGGACGAGCGCAAGATCCGATACATGCACTTGTTGCGCGGGTCATCGGCCCCGACGTACCGGGCTTGCAGAGTCTGCTCCAGTGGCAGGGGTTGCAGCACAGCGGCTCCTGGCAGAGCGGCAGGCGGCGCAGCTCGTGCAGGTCGCGCAGCTCGGGGAAGCGGAAGGCGCGCAGCACGGCCAGGCACAGGTCCGGCGCCGCGGGCAGGCACGCGCCCGCCGCACCAGCGTCCAGCACGCGTGCTAGCCGCCGCAGCTGCTCGTCCGGCACCGTCGCCGCGCCCGCGCCCGCCAGCCGCCGCCGCAGCGCGCGTCGCCGGAACATCACATGCCGGCCCGCCGGCCGAGCCGCCGAGCGGGGCCATCGCTCCGAACGCGCGACATCACGCGCCGGGACCTGGCGCTCGACTGGCCCGCCGACGGCGATCCGCCCGCTGCACGTCGCTACCCGGCCGCGACGCTGCACGACGACGATCTCCCTGATGTTTTGGTGGAGTTCACCGGGAGATTCTGATACTTCTTGTACACCTGAACATCTGGATCAGTTTATTTTGACCTTGAGAGTTCCGAATCCTTAAAGATAGGTCGCGTGCGTTGCTGAACAGAACACTTTCACTTTTTCATACAGAAGACTTCAACGCGTTGTTAATTAGATATTACCTACTACGAAACTGATCTGTAATTCGCTATTAAAGTTTTCCGATCACCACAAAAATACTCTAAACTAACTTTCCTGCTTCAACTTTAAAAGATCGCGGAGGCATGTTGAGCGCGCTACGTTTTGATGCGCATCCGTCGACGTGCCGATAAGGACTGCTATAGAGTTCTCGCAGCCGTTTGATCCCCAACCGTGGGCACTATTCTTCGGTTGGCAACCCCGCGGCGGGCGGCGGGTGAGTGGGTGTGTGGGGAGGGGGGCGGGCGAGGCTGGCGCCACTGACGGACGGCCGCGCCGCAGTAACTAGACGTGCATCTGTGCCAGCGGCGCCGCAGTAACTGGCAGCTAGGCTGTGGCGCGGCGGCGTCAGGTGCTCGCGCGTGTGTGCGTGCGGCGCCACTCCACATGCACCAGCGACTGGTAGATACGACGGTGGGATTCTGTTGTTTCTACCTACGGCATTGAGGCCTTTCTGCGGCACTGACATTAGTCAACCGATAAGTACATGCGTTGACGCTTAATTGTTTTTAATCTTCCCACTTTTCGTCACAGTATAGGACACAAACAATTGAATGTGTCAACAAACATGACGAATGTATCAATAAAATTATGAACACGAAGTATCAGGCGCCCTTTACATCAACAATCTTCTTTTTCCATTCCATTTCGAAAACCAAAATATCCAAACCGGTCACCCTAATATTTTCGAAGTTGCAATCGAGAAGACCCCTCTGTCCACTAGTAGGGCCATTGGCAATCCGTTTGGAATGTGCACAGCGAAAGACACATCAAGTTAATAAATAACAAGAGCCGCGCGATAGCACGACCTCTCTGGATCTGCACCCAGGCACAGATCACAGTAGTTTATCGCACTACTGGTCCTTCGTGCTTCCTGGACAAATTATCCGATCACCTGTCAGTTTATCAAGGCATAATGTTGCCATGTTCACTCAGTTCAGTGAAAAAGGCAGATAAGTCAATCAGATGGTATAGTCAGTCAACTACTTTATGGTAAAAAGTAAGTTTATTGATCTGGCCAACTTTGGTTACGAAATTTTTAGGCCACTTAAAGGCCTCCGTTGTGGTATAAAGGCCTCCGTTGTGGCTATACAACTTTTTAGCCGGGACCGACAATATAACAAGGCCTCTGAAGCATAGAAGCTCAGAGAAGAGAGAATACATTTTGTGACCGCAGAACACCGCTGAACTTTGACGACTTATCTAAAACGACTCATAAGTTGAACCACGAGTTCCAAAGCCATATTTATACTTATTTATAAGTCAAAGGATCAAAGGAACTAATTCACGAAATAGTTCCTTTTTTTCCTTTGATCACTCCTCCCATTCCAAACTCATAATAATGATGCAAATTTTATTTAACAAGTGGTCCTCCCCCCTTTTAAAGGTGGCAGTGGACGCGTTACTACACCTATTTTATTGCTTAAACCAAATATTTTAAATTATTCCTTAGATCAATGAGTTTTGCAAAATCAATTGACGGACAGCCAGGATCTGAAGGACTTTCACTAGCAATGCACAAAGAATGAATGAATGAATGAACACTTTATTGCATGTAAGCAGGATACAAAAGAAATCAGGGGGTCTAAAGTGGCCACTTTTGATGAAACATCAGATGTTTCATAATAGCTTCAACGCTTCATCTATGAAGCATAAATTTTAAAACACCTATTTTGACAGAATTGGGTAAAATGGATTCTATAGAGAGCTGTCAAAAAAGGTATTTTGAAATATGCTTCATAGATGAAGCATTGATGAAGCATATATGAAGCATTTATGAAACATCTGATGTTTCATCAAAAGTGGCCACTTTAGGTACCTAGAAGTTTGGTTTGATAAAATATTCTCCCTAGACAAATGAAACCGGAACTCATCTATGACAGAGAAAAAGGATAACTGAATTATGTCTAAAGAGCTATAAAAGGAAAGAAGAACTTGTACAGGGAAGTGATGATATTGTCGTGTGCCGTAGATGGACAAGACTAGTACAAAACTGATATTGAATAGCAAAAATCGGCTTATTCCATCATCGTGGATCCCAGTGGGACCAAACCAAAGTTTTGAGTTTATTAATGAAAAAAAAAAGTTTTGTATGATCCCACTGGATGTGCTGCCCCCCTAACTAAGTGTACAATACAGTACTACAGTAACGGAAAAAACTAAAATCAAGTCATAATTACATGTAGGTAATGATGACTTGATTTTAGTTTTTGCCAAAAATCAAGTTACTGTACTCTTAGTTGGGGGGGGCAGTATGCGAGTGGGAGCCTATTGGAATAAGCTGAAAAATCTTCAAATTTTATAAAGATCCTAAATGTGTCATACTTCTAAGTAATTAAATCAGAAGGTGATTCACGAGGATTCACACGTCGACTGTATTCGATTCGAAGATCTTTTCGCTTCGAATCGATCGGCTCTTTTGCGATTCATAACTTTATTGGAAAAAGGCCAGCAGTGCGATTCAGACTTCCAAAAATGTATCAGATTCGATGATTTTATTCGAAAAATTGACTTTTTTCAGCGAAGAAACGGAACTTTTCGAATTCGGAATACATTCCGAGAAGTTGCAAATCGCATTGCAGGTCAAGAGTACCTTAAACCGACGAACTTGCATGAATAATGTGATGCGAGTGAATGAAGCGAAAGGACCGCAGAAAATAGAGATTTGAAGGCTCTGCCTACCCCTATGCCATCATAGTGAATAGTGAATAGTGAAACAGGCGTGATTTTTTGTATGTATAGCGTCGGATTGGAATCTTTTGACACTTTTTAATAACAGCTGACGTTTCTCGGACAGTTTTTCGACAGCTATTTTTGTTCACAGATGGACTCACGGATGTTTTCGTAAAATTACCATATTGTTTTACATGTTTTTTTTCTTTTTGACCTACGTAACAGGAAAAAATAAGTATTCTAGGTGTTTATTCCATTCTTTTCATTTTTCATTACATAATTCAGTAATTTAACTTGTTTCATTCCAATATAGGCTAATAGTGTTCTGTGATCCGAATACACATGATAAACAGTGGGACTCCGACCGCCTCGGAATGTATTATGTAACTTTATGGCCAAATAAATGAATTGAAATATTCCGAATTTGGAAAGTTACGTTTCTCCGCTGAAAAACGTCAAATTTCCGAAGAAAATCATAGAATAGAATGAAGTTTCGGAAGTCTGAATCGCAATGCTGGTCGCATGAAAGCCCATCGATATTATAAGTAGGTAATATACATTGCAATAACGTGAATAGTATTAAAAATGCCTAGAAATTTGACTTGGGAACTACTTTTAAATCATATTTCACTTGGTTTGGTACAGGTAACCATCAATATCCAGCTTCGTAGTACCTAGGTAATACGTATTTTTTTTTATACTACTAAGGTAGCAGACAAGCATACGGCCCACCTGATGGTAAGCAGTTACCTATGGACGCCTGCGACACCAGAATACGTCTAGTACATCACGACATTACACACTGTCATACTTACCTACATCCTATAAAGTTTTTTTTTTTTTTTCAAAGTCATATTTAAGCAACCAACCTGAATTAACTGCTTCTGGCATCCCAACAATCTTCATACCACAACACATCAGCATAAGGTCCTTTACTAATCAAAACATCAGAACATTTTACAATCCCCAAAATACAACAAAAATCCTGAATTTAAACATTGCAACACACAATGCATAAAATACAACAGCTAAAATCCCTAATTATAACATCGGAACTTATATTATTTATAGGGGACAAAACTTTTCGTAATTATTGTCGTTTTTCCGGGCAAGATGGCCGCGGGTGTCATGGCGAAGACTCGCGCGGGAATGCTGCGAAAAGCGGGAAAATCTCGTATTTATGCATGCGCAGATCCAGTTGGCGCCAACCGAGAGCTGAATGAGGCTGTGTGACCTTATTCCCGCGTAGTTTTAGGGAGGCAGGGGGTGGCGTGCGTAAAAAGTTTGTATTTTACAGGGAATTCGTAAGGTATTTTCACCTAGTGATTGTAAATAGCTTTGGTAGCTTTAAAAACATGATTAGCTACTTAACTGTTTTGTGTGTGGACAAAATAATAACACTATTATAAGGAGTTAGTAGCATTTTGAACCAAAAAACTTATTTAACAATCAGCAGTGCGATTCATATTTCTTGAAATGCATCCGATTCGAAGATTTTTTTTAGAAAGTTGACGTTTTTTCAGTGAAGCAACAACACTTTCCAAAACGGAATACGTTCCGAGAACTGAGAATCGCCCTTCAGTTGTGCGATTCAGACTACAAAATTGCATCCGATTCGAAGATTTTCTTCTGAAAGTTGACAATTTTTCAGCGTAGCAACGTCACTTTTTGAATTCGGAATACATTCCGAGAAGGTCCGATTCACCCTGCAGGAATGGTTTCATTGACGGTTTTCAGGAGCCTTTAGATAGCCTGACATGTGACCAAAATTTTACAACTAGAAAACATGACTTATTTGGAAATATGCCTAATCATACTCATAAGATGATCATCAAATTGAGATTTCACGCCGCATATCACAAAAGACAAAAGTTCATATTAAATCTATTTACAATAACCCTCGGGCTTCGCTGCAGTCGGGTAAAAATCGAGTAAATTCGTCCCCATTGTACGTACTTATGTTGGTATCTATTAATCCGCTGTCAGATAGGTACCCGGGAGCGCCGCGCCGGCGACGAGACGCCGGCGTCGGACCGTCGCACTACCCGCGTCAATCCTCACTCATTCCAACTATCTTTTGTTACCTACTCGCGATAGGCACTTGTTTTACTTGTACTTAATTCTATTGGTTCTGCATACCGAATTAAACTAGCAAGTTTGAAAGTTTTTAAAGATTTTTGGAGTTCTAAACACAACATATTGGTAAATCACATTTTATAACTGTGAAAGTTTGGATGGGTGTATGTTCGTTCCTAACTCGACAACCACTAAACTGATTTGGCTGAAATTTTGAAATCTAACTAGGTAATGACCGGAAATAGGAAATCGGCTACTTTTTATCAGGGTACCACGCGAGCGAAGCCACGGGCGGCCTAAAATATTTGGGAATCAAAGTTGGTAATATGAAATGACACTAGCAACTTTTATGTCATTGGAATTTTTAATTCAATTGAAATTAGTTGTAAATAAATGTATTTTCTGTTTAAAAAATATACTTACTTAAGTACTTACTAATAAGTGAATGAGAGTTGGAGGAAAAAAATAAGTAGACTTAATTAAAGACAATCAAATTTTTATCACAGGAAACACTTGTTAAGAAGATGGATCACTGGAAATAAAGATATGACCTAAATCGTTTATTGGCAATGATCTTAGTAAAAAGGTGTTTATTGGCCAAATTTTTTTCGAGAATCGAGAACGACTAGAACCGACAAGAAAAAGAACCTGTCTAAAGACGATTTAAAAAGATCCCACAAAATTCTATAAAAATATTATTTTTTATTAAATAAAATGTACCTTTTTTATTTATAACCAAAGATTAGAAAACTCACTACTTCCAACAATAACATCTTTTGAGATACAGTTGTAAACTCATTTTAGTACACTTTGTTCTAGTTACGTGATCGCGTTGAAATCTTTTGTACGTGATTAGCGGCTACAGCGACCGTAGAGCGATGTCTACGCCGTAGACACTTATGCAATATACATTCAATTTTTCGTCATGAAACTGTTTTTTTTTTTTTGGCTTCACATTATGATACTGAGTCATTCATGATAATTTATGGATGATAAAGTTATTGTATACAATCTGCAAAGTTTAAACTAATGTAACAGTAAACATATCCAACTAATCAGTTATTTCTATTGATTTCTATAATACTAAGTAATGCATTGCTAAATCATTTTTCAGTTTTTGTTGTGTTGATCCATAGATTTTTCTGTGACATAATTTTAAAAAGTACATTGTGTGTAGTGCATTTGCAAGCGACTCTACCTACGAACACATGCAAATCGGAATTTGATGTAAGTGCTTCAAGTAAATCTTTGTTTTTTATTCATAATGTACTTATAAGCTTCCTTTATTTCATTTGGCTTCTGAATCTATTTCTGTCTCTTTTCAATGACCTAAGAGCAACAAGAAAACAAATTATAAATCTTTAAACTATCATGATTACGAACATTGTAAACACTATAAACGGGATATTTACCATGATTTTTGGATTTTTGAGTTTTCCGATATTTCGGCACAGTTGCGTGCGCCATGATTACGGTAAACTTAAAATCAAAAATCCAAAAATCATGGTAAATATCCCGTTTATAGTGTTTACAAAATTATAAAACCTATTTAAATTGTCAGACTGAACAATGGAAAGTGTTCAGTCAAGGTCATAACTTAAATATTCACAAAGTTTTGCGAGCGGCCGTAATTCCTCTTTATTTATCTTGATTATTTAATAGGTTTACATAAGACTAGTTCGGAGGTAAACACGGGCCGCCAGCGGGGGCGCCTGACTGCCGCGGACTCCGGCCAACTGGTGACGACCGAAAGGATTCTATATTACCTAAAATGAGCGCAATCTATAAAAACTTAATTCTGTTTTGTTCTGAGCAATCATCGTTTGGTGGCAATGCACACGCTTGTACTAGCATGAAACAGACTACTCAAAGTAAAAAAAATAATTCATGAAAATGTTCTATGCAAGGTGTAAGTAAGCTTACACCTATATTTTTTTTTTTTTGGTTGGTTGGTTCAATTTTTCTATGCTAAACCAGCTAAGATTAAATTGAAACTTTGCACACGACATTCCAGTAATTTATTGAAAAAAATTAAAAACAAATTCATTTATTTTCTCGAGCTGCTACAAAAGCGTGAGTGATAAGACCGCCCATTGTACAATTATTAATTAGGTTTACTCTTTCGTATGTTTTATAAGACATGTACAATAAAAAGTTTTCATTCATTTTCAGAAGGTCATTATTGGTACTCTCACTATAGCAACTTCGACTGGACTGTATATATATATATATATATATATATATATAAAGTCGTGTGAAGACTGATTCCTCCAAACGGCCTAAAAGTTTCGTCAGCAGAGTTGGCCTCTTCTTCTTTCGTTTCGATGACTAATATCAATCTTAAATGGTGTTTTTCCAGTAACTGGCCCCTTTTACGGTCCCATTCGTGCACTCCATAATGTCTTGTAAAGTGCATGACCAGCAGGGCAATTCTACTAGATGACAACGCCAATCATTCCACTGCGGTTTGCTTCGATCTCATTTGGTGAATAGAAGAATGGCTTTTCAAAAATTTGTTCTGCCAACGTCCAAACCCTAAAACCTTACCACAACTGAGTCGTTTGTCATTAGTAGAATAGGAAACAGTCGAAAATCTAAGGTTCAGTTGAGGTTTTGCTTGAGGTTGATAAAAAGTTTGGTACTAGAATTGCCACCGGACCGGACGGGCAATTCAGCAAGTGTGGTATGGTTTGTAACGACGTACCACATTAACACTGCGTGTCCAACTCAAGAGTTGGTTACTCATACCGTGCTTATACGAAGTTCTTTCGCAAGGTAAACACGTCGACGCCGGTATGGGCGCCCGGCTGCCGCGGCTGCCGGCCAATACTACCGACATGACCGTTGTCGACAGCAAAGGAAACTTTCGGATTGACTGGGGAATTTAATCTTTTAAATCAAACTCAAATTCATCTATTCAATAAGATCACTTTGTGTATCACTTTGAATCGTCTTAAGAGCTAGGTGATTCTACTCCTGTTCCTTCGCGACCAAGACCGTGAAGAACCAGGGCAACAAACACGGTTTGGGGCCTAGCACTCTTCGATGACACACTTTTAGTATCTTTGTTTTATATTTAATATTTTAAGTAGAAGAAAAGTAGAAGGAAGACAAGGGGTAGACCAAGAAATTACATGAGCCAGATGAAGGTCACTGTCATGACGTGTACGGAGGTTAAGGAAATGGCATTAGAAAGAAATATTTGGAGGAAATCGCATCATTGCACAGACAAGAGCTGAGCTCTTAATTTTAAATAATACTCGTAATATAAATATTATTATCAACGAGGTAATTACCATAATTATTGAGTTTTCTTGCTTCCCGATATTTCCCGATATTAACCATTTCATGGCGCATGCAACTGCGTCGAAATAATATCGGGAAGCAAGAAAACTCAATAATCACTTACCTAATTATCCCGTTGATAATTATGTTCGTTTATGTTATGTCGTTTTATGTTCAATGCCATGATAATTTCAAAATTTAAATAATAATACGAGTAGGTATACATTACCTAAATATTTTAAAATTCGGCGGTGGATGCAAGCTTCCAACCGCAATAGGTACATGGAAATCTCTGAGGGAGGCTTACGTCCAACAGTGGGCGTCCTACGGCTGAGATGATGATGATGATGAAATATTTTGTAATTCTTTTGTTATAAAATATTTAAATGAGGTTTCTGGTAGCAATATACCTACGTTTTAAATCTGATTAAAATAATTTATTTAAGTATTTAATTTAAATAATAAAATTTACATAGGTAGGTAATTATAATTAATATTGTAGGTGTAAGTATCTGAAAAATCATGTTTACGTAAGAGAAGGCATTTAAGAAGTACGGAATCTAGGTACTTTATGTAAAATAAAAACCTATCAGATAAGTACTTAATTAAATATTTTTTAAAATATTGCTATTGCTATTAATTGCAGAAATTGCCCATACATACAAATTCACAAAATTTATATTCTCACTTTATAAACATCGATGTGATGTCAGTCCAGTGATCGGAATGAGGCGGGCTAAAATACCTAAAGTTCGAAAAATAACAGAGACAAATGGAGACGCCTTAGGACTAAATATTTTTCGACCCAATTATTTCCGTTTCCGGAACATTAATAAAGAACATCTAACAATAAGGTGAATCAATTTTTTACCTGAGTTAATAACAAAAACTAAAATGTAAGTTAAGTTTAGTATAAGAATAAAAAAACTTTTTTCCGTCGGTCAAATAGAAAAATTATTTGAATTAGTTCACAATATTATTAACATTAATTTGAAATGTAAGTACTTACTCACTATGAAAATTGTGCCAACTTTCAATAAAATTCTTACTTACTACAAGAATAAAATTCTTGTAGTAAGGAAGTCTCCCCTTTTTTGCCTCTGTTCTTCGAACTTTAGGTATTTAAGCCCGCCTAATTCCGATCACATCATCACTCATCAACACAAAACAGTAGGTACCTATCATTAAGTGCTCAGTTACAAAAAGGCTAATTTAAAAAAAATTACTAAGTAAATAAAAAAATACTTAAGTAGTTATTCTTAAGTACAAGTAAGGGTAATTGTTTAGAAAGCGCAACCGAACATTATAATGTCCATTGTCCATACAAATTATCCTGGTTTTAAGGTGTCATCTTTACAATGTCAAAATATTCAAACAAACAGTAGTTTACTCTCGAGACTAAACTAAATCCAGTGTGGTTGAATTCAGCCTTAGCAGAACATAAACTTCACGCTTGCTCGTACCTAACTATTCAAACTGTCAAATCGAAGTCATTATTTCATTTCTCTGCATTCGGAGCAAACAAAACAATCAATTTGCAATACTCCCTCATCGTACTTGCTAATACCATGCATGGTGCGATCAATCATTATTGGTTCAGCAATATTCCTATTGGAAGATACTCCATCATCTGAATGTTTTTCTGAAAAGGTATTGATACGCCTTATTTTCATTGATTGATTGCTCTACCTATCTAGAGAAAAAATCGTTAAAAAATCTGAAACTTTATAAGTACCTACCTAGGTACAATAGCGTTCAGGTATGATGTAGATACCTAGGTTTTCGTTTTTTAAATAAGTAAGTACCTAAACGAATCAGTAGTAAGTAAGTACCTACTTATCAGAGATTTTATCACACACCCATAAAAACATAAACGCATTATAATCTACCTCTTTATAATAATAGTAGGTCCCTAATAATTACTATTGATATTGGTAGTTATTGTACCTAAGACAGATAATCAAGTCCTCTTTATCAATTTGTAAAAGGCAATCGGCATTAGTTAGAAAGGACATTGTAGGTACTGTCGCAAGACCTAGGTTGTTGTCCAAGGCAAAGTTTTCACATGAACAGTAAAACAATTTACCTAATTATCTGAAACTAATATAATTAATCAAAAATACAAGTCGCCGGCAGAATGTTTACGTCTGTGTAGCCACCGCCAGTCGCCAAGACGCGACGACATCGCGTCGTTCTGACGCTACATTTTGGCGCCAAATCCTAGGCGCCATCTTGTCACATTCACATGATTCTTGACAATAAAAATAATTCGATTCTGTTATGCCCTCTTATTAGTGTTTAATAAGTAGCCGAGTGGTTGTTTATTCGAATATTTTGTGTGTTTATTTGCATAAATTATTCGCTCTGGCAAGTTTTGTTTTTGCAGAGGTTAGGTTATGTTATAGGTAGGTTAGTAGGTTCTGTCACCTGTCCAGTAGGTACCTACCTACTGTATGTACCTACCTACATTAAATAGAAAGGTACCCTTAGCACAGAATGCTGTCGAAATCGCTAAAAGTTAAGTTCTAAGGTAGGTACCTACCTAAGTTCGTAGAGCTAGTGGCACGGAGTTTTTAGGCCGCTTAAAGGGGTAGGCCTTGACGTCATAGCTTAACAACTTAAAAGCCGGAAACGACAATCTAGCGTGCCCTCCGAAGCACGGAAGCGCTCAGCTCGTAATGCCACTTGCGGTCACCCATCCAAACTAATTTTAATCACAAAAGGAATTAGGGTAAGTACCTAGGTACTAACGGACATTTTTTAGCCCATTGTTTCTTAGAATAAAAACTTTACACATAAGATAAAAGTTTCTACAGCCAATAATGCTCTAGTCTAGAACGATAACATCGCTAAAAATAATGGCAACATTGCACAACGCAATATAATACAATGTAGGTAAGTATGAACATCCTTACAAAGAGTGTACCTAATGTGGAAAGATGTAGGTAAGTAATTCGTTCTAGATGAAACTAATTTTGGTTCCATAACTATCAAAAAAAATTACTTAAGTATCTAAGTACCTACTAAAACCAGGATGACTGGTAGATAATGCTTCAGCATTAGATAAGTCCTCCTTGCACAATTTTTTATTGTGTGAAAGTATTAAGTAAATAAATAAATAAAATCTACGAAAATGTGACAGTAAATCTATGGGATTATAAATAAGTACGAAGTGCCCTCGGAAATTGACTTCTGATGGCCATCAATATTGTCTTGAGTATCTACCGTAGGTACATTATTTATTCAGTAGTTCTGACGTCAGCGTCGATAAATATCCTACACCCCTAATTTATAAAACTGTCACAGTGCTATGCATCGCAAACACTCAAAAACTGTCGGACAATGGAGGTTGGGCCAGAAAAGACGCGATTTAAAAGTTTGTAACTAGGAAAAAGTTTGGAATTAGGAAGAAAGGCCTTTCAAAAAGGAAAAAGGGAGAAATTACTACATCACGACGCTTTTCTCTAGATGTCTGCTGGCACAATTATCATTCCATATTTAAATTGCTGTTTGTTCTTGACTCACCTTTGCACTGTGACACCACGGCGCGGCCGCAGTCACATAGGTACACATACGAGTATATAACATCCCTCTAGCTAGCTATGGTTCAAGATATTGAATAACTATTACTATTGATAAATAGTCCCCCATTATTTAGGATAGTACCTAAATAAAAAGCTTCTACTACGTACTTATAAAAATATTTGCCCAATAATTGGCAGGTATCGGACAGGACAGGTATCACAAAAATTGTCCGGTCCCCCATAGGGTAGGATAATTATAAATGTAGAGTCCTTCTTCTTCTTTGATATTTGAAGCGAAACCTCTGCTTTGCCATTTTATTTTAATTTTCTCAACAATTCTAGGTCAACCGGAAGTACCCTAGAGGTTTTGGGTCGAAAACCTAAATGGTAGTTCCCGTTGACCTAGAATAACGAAATTTGGGAAAAAGCAAGGTCTTATAGCACAAATAAAGGAAAAATTCCAAAAAGTTAAAAAAGTTGAAAATTAAAGGGTGTTCCCATACATAGTTGACGCCAATTAAAATTGTCCTCCGAGTTGTATGGGCGCTCATACAATTAAGCGGACTAGCTTAATTGGCACCATGGCTAGGTACGGAACCCTCGGCGTACGAGTTCGACTCGCACTTGACCGGTTTTTTTATTGTCTAATTTTGGTGGCGTTTTATTTATCTACTGAAGCCTGGGTTCACAGCACGAGTGTTTGCCAATAGATAGAAAGAGTCGGTATTAGAGATGATTCTTCATTTGCTGTAAGATAGATGATGGGGTTTTTGAAGAGGATATTTGATTTGACCAAGCTTATGACTAAGCAAATGACTTGAAATTAGACAAATGACTTGAAATTTTATTATTATTCTTATAAGTTGGTCAGCTCTTTCGTATCCTTCCAATTCTGCGTGGACTTTCGTGTGATTCTACTCGCTTTCAGGTGTGCGCTAGCCTCCACTGCTGGAGTGGTGGAGGGAACTTTAAAAAACAAATGACGGTTGTCAGGTTTTTAAAGAGACAAACCAGACCCCCCCTTACTTATGAAAGATGTTTAAAGTTGAACACTGGTTAAACAACATCCTGTCTCTATTCGTCACTATCCACAAATAAAGACAGGACGTTGTTTAACCAGTGTTCAACTTTAAACATCTTTCGTAGGTAAGACCAGATGTTTTATTAGATGAATAATTTGATGTTTCATCAAAAGTGGCCACTTTAGCTCCTCAGAGTGTTAAGAGTCCCGCTAATCGAGCCTCTAGCTCCTCTCCCCCTGGCGTCAGCGGCGGCGGCGGCGTCGCGGGCAGGCGCGGCGCCCGCCGTCGCGCCGCCGGGACGATCTGATGCTCATGCCCCATGCTTATTATTATAAACAACTATATTGATCTATTTTTATTCGCAGGATGTTGGCGTGACAGCCAATGAAGGCTAGTTTGGGGAAGTGGTGCGCTGGTGGAGAAATGACGTTCATGAGAGATGGTTAGGAGATGGGGAAAAGAGCCTATGTAAGGTTTACTCTTTCAACCTGACTGACAAGTCACAGGGTTATGTCGCACTTTTCTATGCATGTTTGAAATGAAATGAAATGATATTTATTGCTCAAAAATAAAAATAAAAATACTGTACCTAAGTATAATAAAATGTTTAATCGCTTTGCTCCTAATTAAGTTTCCTTGTTTTTTATTCATTTCGGCCTGGACGACCAATTTAACCAGTGCTCCCTGATTCCAAAAAAAAAAGGAAACTAAACAAACTAATATTCAACTAAAATTCATCGAAAATTGAAATTCAAAATTCTGATTTCGACGGAATTTGAATCCGCATTGATCAAACCGATCCTCCTAGAAAATATTTGAAAACAGTGCAATTATTTTAATAAATTAGTCAATGCGTTATGTCTAGTGTCTAGAAGACAAACTTTAGGTAAATTAAGACCTAATTTGCATGTTTCTTTCCCTATTTTGTGTAGGTATGACACAATAAAACCGCGTGTTGGCGGCGCGTCGTCGCCGGACCAGTCTAAAGGCATCAGTGACCAATGATGCGGGAATGCGGGAACTTGATATGCAATACGAAGTTTTATAGCCGAGGGAACTGAGGGAAGGTCTAAAAATAATTGAGTTGTTGAACAGATAACAAAAAAATCTAAATATCGTGACCGTTTGGACTGACTGATGTCCTATCAAAGAAATCCTACTTAGCCTTATTTATAATAATACTAGCTGTGCCCCGCGGAGTTACCAGCAGTTAAAAAGTCAACATGGTTGATTTTCTAAAATAAGATTAGCCTATGTGTTAGTCCAGAACCTAAGCAATCTACGTTCCAAAACTTTATCAAACTCGGTATAGAAGTTATGGGGATACGTGATAACAAACATTCACACACACACCACACACACACACACACACACACGGACTTTCTACATTATAATATTAGTAGGATGTCAATTTAGCGAAGGTTTTTATTTCACTCTTATGTCAATGCAAACGGCAACAGATTTTGCAGCCATTTGAGCTCTAGGATAGGAAGCCTCTAAGTCCATTGTGAATACGAGGGCAAGCTGAAAGGAACGAGGGTTTTTTTACACACTTACCGAATTTCAACCTTTTTGGGAAGAAATTATATGGCGGAATGGTAGGTAGGCACTTTGTATGAAAGTCTTAGGTCTTCAACTTGAGAACTGTACGAGAGAGTCTTGCCTACGGGTACCTAAGTATAGGTTCTTTTAAAGTTAAATATAAATAGGTAGGAATTATAGCAACTCCTCATAAATAAACTAGTAGTTCGCCCCGAACTGAGATCTCGCGCACCGTAGATGGCCAACATTTGGACTTTCTTCTGACTACCCCTATAATTTCAAGTGCTACTACTGCCGGGTATGCCTATTGCGCTAGCTCTTCATGGTAAAAAATACTAGCATGCATGCAATACATAATGTCGTGTCTAATTTTTCATTTATTTCATATTTATGAATTCTCGTCGTATTTTTAAAAGTATACGTCCTAGAATAAAAATAATAACTATTTTAGAATGTACAAATAAAGACCTTTCATTTGACACCGCACTCAATATATTTGTTTACTTAACTTTTTTTACCCCAATTATTTTCATTTTTTATCAAAATTTTTTTTATCATGAAAATAAATCAAGTAGCATCTAAAATCATTGCAAACCAAACCGCAACGATGCCACTCTCTTTTTAAGACCGACCAGTCAATGAGCTACGAAGACATCGAAACTCTATGAAACGGGAGCTCTTGCAGCTCTGGTTTCGTAGTTTTTGGTCTTTGGTCGTATTTCAAAAACTATACATCCTAGATTAAAAATAAAAACCATTTTGGAATGTACAAAATAAGCCCTTTCGTATGACACCCCACTCAATATATTTGTGTAACTTTCATAATTTTTTACCCCCTTGGGAACCCAATATCTTTACAACCCCTTCATCGATTAAGCTCATATGCTCCACCGTAAATTTCCTTACCACAACCTATTGACCTACCAAGTTTCATGCAGATTGGATGAACGGTTCGACAGTTATGCTCGAACAACAATTCGTGAAACATACAAACATACAAACATACAAACATACAAACATACAAACATACAAACATACAAAGCAAAATCGCCCAACTTACCACTAAGATCTTCGCTCGCTTCGCTCGCTCGATCGATAATGTGAAATCCAGGGTTATTGGGATTTCAAATTAGGGGGATAAATGTTTGCATAAGAGAATAATTTGTTTCGAACTCCTTGCTGCCACACCATCACAATCTTCAAAATTATGATCCGAGATAATGTTTACTTACCGTCATTATTATTATAGTCATGATCAGAATGAACCATCAAATAATGACAAATTACATACAGCAGTAGGCAAGAGCTACGTGTGCTACGCCGTAGTCATAACCTGTAGCACTGCTACGAGATCTATCGGAAGGCAAAAACTTGTTTGAACAATAGCGGAAAATCCAAGTCTATGATACAAAAACAACATTGGTACACTTATGACATCAGCGGCTTCTTGGCGGCTGGCCGGCGCCGGGTGCAAGGAATCTGTTTCAGTAGGTACCTAGATATTAGTAAATTCGAGATTCGATTGAGTCCTAGGTCAGCAAAAGTCATAAAGAAATATTGAGCGTGTAATTATGTAGGTACCTACGTAGTTCCAGAAGGGTTTCTGAATAAATTACTAGTAGTTCGCCCCGAACTGAGATCTCGCGCACCGTAGATGGCTTACATTTGGACTTTCTTCTGACTACTCCTATAATTTCAAGTGCTACTACTGATACTGCCGAGTATGCCTATTGCGCTAGCTCTTCATGGTAAAAAATACTGGCATGCATGCAATACATAATGTCGCGTCTAATTTTTCATTTAGGTATTTCATATTTATGAATTCTCGTCGTATTTCTAAAAGTATACGTCCTAGAATAAAAATAATAACTATTTTGGAATGTACAAATAAAGACCTTTCATTTGACAGCCCACTCAATATATTTGTTTACTTAACTTTTTTTACCCCAATTATTTTCACTCTTTATCAAAATTTTTTTTATCATGAAAATAAATCAAGTAGCATCTAAAATCATTGCAAACCAAACCGCAACGATGCCACTCTCTTTTTAAGACCGACCAGTCAATGAGCTACGAAGTCATCGAAACTCTATGCAACGGGAGCTCTTGCAGCTCTGGTTTCGTAGTTTTTGGTCTTTGGTCGTATTTCAAAAACTATAGATCCTAGATTAAAAATAAAAACCATTTTGGAATGTACAAAATAAGCCCTTTCGTATGACACCCCACTCAATTTATTTGTGTAACTTTCATAATTTTTTACCCCCTTGGGAACCCAATATCTTCACAACCCCTTCATCGATTTAGCTCATATGCTCCCCCGTAAATTTCCTTACCACAACCTATTGACCTACCAAGTTTCATGCAGATTGGATGAACGGTTCGACAGTTATGCTCGAACAACAATTCGTGAAACATACAAACATACAAACATACAAACATACAAACATACAAACATACAAACATACAAACATACAAACATACAAACATACAAACATACAAAGCAAAATCGCCCAACTTACCACTCAGATCTTCGCTCGCTTCGCTCGCTCGATCGACTATAAGTATGAAAACAAGAAAATAAAACTTTGTAATTTTATCCTAACATGTTCTAGGAGGGTTGCCATAATTATTCTTTGATTTTACCCATGTGAGAGCGTGAGCAAATAAAAAAAAGTGTTGAATCCAAGGATTTTATAAACAAACAGGATGGTTAAGTCGACTTTAATGTAAAAGGGACTTTGAACCTTATCACGACTACACAACTATCTACTAGTAGTTCGCCCCGAACTGAGATCTCGCGCACCGTAGATGGCTTACATTTGGACTTTCTTCTGACTACCCCTATAATTTCAAGTGCTACTACTGATACTGCCGAGTATGCCTATTGCGCTAGCTCTTCATGGTAAAAAATACTGGCATGCATGCAATACATAATGTCGTGTCTAATTTTTCATTTAGGTATTTCATATTTATGAATTCTCGTCGTATTTCTAAAAGTATACCTACGTCCTAGAATAAAAATAATAACTATTTTGGAATGTACAAATAAAGACCTTTCATTTGACAGCCCACTCAATATATTTGTTTACTTAACTTTTTTTACCCCAATTATTTTCATTCTTTATCAAAATTTTTTTTATCATGAAAATAAATCAAGTAGCATCTAAAATCATTGCAAACCAAACCGCAACGATGCCACTCTCTTTTTAAGACCGACCAGTCAATGAGCTACGAAATCATCGAAACTCTATGCAACGGGAGCTCTTGCAGCTCTGGTTTCGTAGTTTTTGGTCTTTGGTCGTATTTCAAAAACTATACATCCTAGATTAAAAATAAAAACCATTTTGGAATGTACAAAATAAGCCCTTTCGTATGACACCCCACTCAATTTATTTGTGTAACTTTCATAATTTTTTACCCCCTTGGGAACCCAATATCTTCACAACCCCTTCATCGATTAAGCTCATATGCTCCTACGTAAATTTCCTTACCACAACCTATTGACCTACCAAGTTTCATGCAGATTGGATGAACGGTTCGACAGTTATGCTTGAACAACAATTCGTGAAACATACAAACATACAAACATACAAACATACAAACATACAAACATACAAACATACAAACATACAAACATACAAACATACAAACATACATAGCAAAATCGCCCAACTTACCACTAAGATCTTCGCTCGCTTCGCTCGCTCGATCGAATATCACTGACTTTGATTTCGACTTTGTGATCTCTTAGTGCAATTTAGACCTTCTCGGAATGTATTCCGAATTCGGAAAGTGACCTTTCTTGGCTGCAAAACGACAGCTTTCCGAAGAAAATCATCGAATCGGATGGATTTTCGGATTATTCGGAAGTCTGAATCGCACTGCTGGCCATAGAAAGTTCACAAGTATCAATAGTAGAGGATCAATAATGTTATTTGTGAACAATATGACATTCACTTCTCAAGTTAGCTAGGACTTAATCAAAGGCAAGTAATCTGGCAAGCTATCTTGTACAAAAACAACATTAGTACACCTATGACATCAGCGGCTCCGTCGCCGGCGGGTGCAGGCGCCTGGTGGCGCGCCGGCGCCGCGCGGTGGCGCCCCGCGGTCCACGCCAACACAGATGAGATCTGCGGTGGTACTGTCGTAAAAATTTGAAGATTTTCTCGTAAAACATGTGAAAATGTTACTTAGGTACCTACTGGAATCTTTTAGTTACAACCTACAATGCTCCTTAAGTAGTATCTATGTTTTATTTTGTCGTACCTAAAATTACATGTGTGTGAATTGTTTGGAATCTTTTAGTTAGCTTCAAGCTCCTTGAGAATTGAATGATTGCCTACATTTTTGCAGTTACGACCTTCTGCCTTTTTTTTTACCTTCTTTACGTACCTACTTAGATATGTAGTAGGTATCTACCTACTTACAAATTGTAGGTTACAATTACCTACCTATCTAAGTAGGTAGGTACTTACCTACCTACTCACATTTTTTGTTTTCAATTTGTAGAATCAAATAAGTGCAGTTTATTAGGTATACCTAGGTACCTATTGAAACGAATAATAAGATCTTTTGTCGTAGTGAGAATTGGGATTGGAAATAATATCAGAGAAAAAAAAACTTTACATTCAGGTACCTAGGTACCTACCTATATTCTCGCTAGTCCATCGGTTTGTTTGTTTGTTGTTTTCTTAGCATCGAAAAAGTAATGCCCTGCCATGCTTTTTTTACTTAATTTTACTCGAACTGGTCTTTTCATATCTACATAAAAGTTACCTACCTACCTACAAATATTTCATCTTTCATCCAATTTTGTATTCCCGCTTCTGCTTATCACTCCGCCTGCCACTATCGCCCGTATCCCCAAATGGCCCACTAATGATGGTTCATGATTTATTTGGTGAGGTTATTTTTATTGCGCCCCAACGTTGCAGAGCGCGGTGATGGAAAGGTGTCCTGAGACCAAGGACAAGTTTGTGTTCAAGTTTTTGTGATTGTTTAGACAGCCATTGTAGAACTTGACTTTATTTGTGTCTGTCTTTGTTCTGATGTTTTTGTGTAGTAGGTAGGGGAACCTGTTGAACCTCGTCCATTGATATCCCTCGGCCACCAAGGCTTATCTCGTAATCTGTGCGAGTTTTTTTGTTTTTGTCTGTGGCATTATAATCGTCATTGGTCAACACCAACATCAAGCTAGAATCGAAAAACCAGCGTGGAGTGAGTGAGGCGTGCGCATTAAAAATATAAAAAAGTGCTCAAAAAGAGGCTATTTTTAATTTTACTTTATGTTAATTCTTATATAACAGTACATACTTACGAGATAACCATTTCGTGCAATCAAATATAGGTGAAATGGACTTTAGATAGGCATAGAAATATCAACCCAAATCGAACTCAAAGTGCATTTTAAAAATTCGTTAATTTAAAATGAGGCAATGTTGTACCTTTGCCACCATATTTACTTTGTACTTTGGACAGGGGCTTACGTACAAATTTGTATCAAGATATCAAAAAGAAAAAAAAAAACACCGAAGAAGGTTTATACAAGGAGAGAAGGCTACCTTGTCCTAAAAGCTGTAAAGTATTGGACTTTTGTTGATAAATTATTATAATAGGACGCGATAATGATCTTAACATCACAGAAATTTTAAGAACTTGTTGTTTTTTTATTATTCTAGCATAACTTAAGATAAAAATGTAAATTATTATTATTTTTTATCTAAAGTATATACCATAAATATGTTCTTTCCATTAATTTAAAAATAAAGCGTTATTTGATTCGATAACATGGTATTTTCATGAAAAAAGACTAGTAAGGTCAAGGTACATCTTGCAGTGACCAAGGTATATCTGGTGTGTTGTACCTTCGACAATTTCCCATTTTTTGTTCAAATCTGTTTATCTTCTAAAGTATCATTAAAAATACAAAATTTATTTCATAAATATGTAGTCAAATAGTTTATCTTTACATGTGTTCATATTTGGTACCTAAACCTAATTCCAATCTTTATAGACAAAAAAAATTAAATAAAATCGTGTGGCCGAGGTTCAACAGGTTCCCCTACCTAGTCAGTGATAAAAATCGATGAACATTTTGCGAGTTTTAAATTTTTATTTACCTAGGTGACCTATCTACTGTGAACCCGTGGAGTTATAGTCAATATTTTGGCTAATAAGACGGTTCTACATCTGCAACGCACCCCGCAACGGTGTGCGTGGCTGCATATTTTAATATTGTAGGTATGCAAGTAGGTACCTATCTCAATTTGTATAGAACACACGCATAGTAAATACAACAACACACTGACAACGCATCGACGCGACGCCGACGTGCGGGATGCAATGTGAAAATCTGCAGCCACGCACACAGCTGCGGGGTGCGTTGCGACTTGCGAGTGTGAGAACCGCCTATTATTAGATGCCACGGGGCTCGATTCCGGTACCGAACTTTTTATCAACCTCAACCAAAACCTCAACTAAAGCGACTGTTTCCATGACTACTAATAACAAACGACTCAGTTGTGGTGAGGTTTTGAACTTTGGCAGTACAAATTTTTGAAAAGCTATTCTACTATTCACCAAATGGCTGACATTTAAGAGTTCGAACCAAAACCAAAGCGGTTGTCATTTAATAGAATACAGGCCCTGGGCGTCGATTCCGGTACCGAACTTTTTATCAACCTCAACCAAAACCTCAACTAAAGCGACTGTTTCCATGACTAGATACTAATAACAAACGACTCAGTTGTGGTGAGGTTTTGAACTTTGGCAGTACAAATTTTTGAAAAGCTATTCTACTATTTCACCAAATGGCTGACATTTAAGAGTTCGAACCAAAACCAAAGCGGTTGTCATTTAATAGAATACAGGCCCTGGGCGTCGATTCTCGTACCGAACTTTTTATCAACCTCAACCAAAACCTCAACTAAAGCGACTGTTTCCATGACTACTAATAACAAACGACTCAGTTGTGGTGAGGTTTTGAACTTTGGCAGAACAAATTTTTGAAAAGCTATTCTACTATTTCACCAAATGGCTGACATAACCAAACCAAAGCGGTTGTCATCTAGTAGAATACAGGCCCTGGCGTAAATTCTGGTACCGAACTTTTTATCAACCACAACCAAAACCTCAACTAAACCGACTGTTTCCATGACTACTAATAACAAACGACTCAGTTGTGGTGAGGTTTTAGCTAAGGTTTGAACTTTGGCAGAACAAATTTTTGAAAAGCTATTCTACTATTTCACCAAATGGCTGACATTTAAGAGATTTAAGAGATCGAACCAAAACGCAGCGGTTGTCATCTAGTAGAATTGCCCATGCTCTATTACTACTTTAAAAAAATACCAATTTCGCACAAAGACTGACAAACAAGTGACTTGAAAAACTCAAAATGTTTATCGATTTTTGTCGCAGACTTTACCTTTACGGTGCGTACCTAGGTAGTTAATTGATTTGAACATAGATGTCGTAAGAATACTCTACTATCTTCATCTAATGTTCATGGTAATGGTATGGTAATGCTGGACATTTCACACAGCATCATCTAGCCCCAAGAACCTTGGCTACTTCATCCGAGTCTAGCCCAAAGTAAGCAAATTTTTTTGGAAAATACATAGGTAATCTTGTAATTAAGTAAGTACCTATAGCTATATTATAAGTATATTTGCCTCGCGGTGGGAATCGAACCCGCGCCACCTTCTGTTTCAGGCAGGCCTTCGCCCGGTGCGTTACAGGTTTCATTTGTAAGGATCTAACATTTTAAACCCTATCGCTAATCCGCTAAGGTTTGTATGGTGCAATTTTATTGAGCAAAATACAATATCAGTTATAATTAATTTATTAAAGTAAAAAGTGCCTAAAACTATTGGGTACTAAATATAGATACTTTCCATGACAATCGAACTAAATAAAGTTAAAAACAAAATTATAATTAATTTCTCAGATCGACGCAGACGTGTCGAATTATTTTCAACTTTAAAATGCGTTAAAATTAAATATAAGTAGGTATACACAAGACACTTTTTAAGTGTACCTACTTTTAAAGGTCGATTCACACGTATCAGTGAAGCCGCAATGCCGACACAGTTCCGACGAAGTTTTCATACATTCATTAGGCGGGTCGACATCGGCCGATGTCGGCACTGACACGGAGAGCACTGTGTCGTCAGGATGCTTTCATAGAGAATGTATGAAAGAATATTTCGCACTGTGCCGGTACAGTCAGTACTGCATCGGAACTGTGGCTTCACTGATACTTATGTTTGAATCGACCTTAAATAAACTTAGAGCGCTTGTAGACGTCCGTTTTTTTCGCCGGACAACGGACCGTCAATAAAAATTCGCTAATAAAATTCGCCGGACCGATATCCGGCGCGTGTACACACACATTACGCGCCATACACCACCGCGAATCCGAGTGAAAAACACGGTCCGTTGTCCGGCAAAAAAACGGACGTCTGGACTACAAGCGCTCTTAGCCGTCAACTAGACCGCTCGCAGACTGAAAACTTTTCTATGGGCCGATAATTTGGTCGGGTTGGGCTGTTCGATGTTTCGATCAAAGCGTCTGCTAGTGAAAACATGGCCGATACTGTATCGTTGTCACTACACCACTTGCATACCTTCATACTGATCAAGAGCCCGACCGAACTATCGGCCGATCGAAAAGTTTGCAGTGTGCAAGGGATCTAAGTTTAGCAAAATGGTAAATTTTGAATCATCAAAATCTATTTCTGCAAACGATTTTACCACAGAAAGAGTAAATAAAGCTCTTGATAGAATCGAGAGCTAAGCAGGCTAGAAGATCAATAAAAAATTACAATGAAAGAAGCAAAGTGAGTACATGTAACTTTAGCAAAAATAGATAGCTTTCAACAGCAGGCCGAGAGCGCTTGTAGACGTTCGTTTTTAACCGTCAAAAACGGATATCCATATAAACGGCATAAACTGTTCGCCGGACCGATATCCGGTGTACACACATTCATTACGCGCCATACACCACCGCGAATCCGTGAAAAACACGGTCCGTTGTCCGGCGAAAAAAACGGACGTCTACAAGCGCTCGGATTGTCTAACTTATCTCAAACCTCAAAACGGTCTCAAACTGTCAAAACGATCGCGTAGGTATCTTTTGTCGCGTTCGGTCTCGTTAAAATGAGAGAGAGCTACTTGTTCGAGAGTTTGAGACCGATTTTGATCACTATCAATCAAGGGGCTGAAATACTAAATAAACTTTTGACAAAATCCATAGACAAAACTGGTACAAAGTAAAATTGGACCCATTCGCATTACCGCAAATGATTTAAATAAAGTAGGTACCTAACTGTTGGACTTTTAATTGTAAAAAAAAAACAAATTTAACGTATTTTCTTAATAAAAATGACATATTTAAAGCTAATATTAAGCTAAAATGTGTTGTAAATAACCAATTATGTATTCTAAATTATGATATTCTACATTTTAAAATAATTTACACTACAAGATAAAGTAAGTACGATTTATTTAACTTCCTGTGAATATAATAACTAGTTGGTATGTTTAGAACTTGTTCTGAAACTTGTTCTTTCCTCATCAAAATATGTTCTAAGCGTGCCCATGCGTAATTTTACCTACAAACTAATGTTTACTCATTTTTAATACAATTTAGGACTTTTCTCACTAACGTCAGTAAATATAATTTAATTTTTATCGGTGATCGTAAGTAGATGGCAAAGACCTTTGCCCAACAGTGGGACACATTATAGGTTATGTTCCCGCATCATTTGAGAACGGCTCGACCGATTTGGCTGATTCCAGACAAGTATTGCATAAAAAATGTTTGAAATCATACATACAAACATAAAATCACGCCTCTTTCCCACAGGGGTAGGCAGAGACCACAGACTTCTACTTGCTACGATCCTGACACACCTCTTTCACTCTCATCACATCTTTATACAAGCTCGCCAGTTTATGGTACTTTTGACCTAGCCTGTCTCTAAAATAACACCAATCTGATTCAGGTTTGTTGTTTGAAAAACATACGGAAATATTAAAAAAGTCTTCCAAAATATTGTAATTTTCTTCATTAGAACCGTGCGAAGCTGGACAGGCAGCTAGTATTGCATATTTACAAATGGTTTTGTAGGAGCGATTAGTGAAAAAAGTCTGTAATCTTACAAATCTAATATGTACTTATAGAGATTGTGGGTGTTTCGTTCGGGCTAGTGCTATATGTATCAAACGGGGTCAACTAGAACAAAGAAAGATCTTTTTCTTTTCAATAACTCTTCTCAAAATGATAGTGGTATTGAATAAATAAATACATCACACAAATGTAATGTACATTCTATCTCTCTATCACAGAAAACTGAGATTCATTACGATTGGCCATATTGAATCAGTGCCAATCATATTTAATCTCAGCTTTCTGTGATAGGTCTATTCCTGCTATGGGTTTGGCTAGAGTATTATGTTAATATTTAAATAACATAAAGTTATTAATAACATTAAAGCACAGACATTTACCTACTACGAATTTATCCAGTTCAATATAAAAGTGAAAATGACTATCTTTGATTAGTTTCATGCGAGAGAAATAAACATGACAACAATCTTATTAAAAATACCGAAATGTGCTTGTAGGTCAATCCGTATTATTTGTAAAAATTAAAGAAATACATTATATAAAGTGAAATAGTCAATTTTTTTGACTATGCTCTGTACAGTATTGCTCAGTACAGTACGCACAATGTATACTCTAGCCAAAACTAATATAGAATACTTACTAACATTGCACTGACAGATCAATCAGCTGATAGCAGGAATAGACCAATCACAGAAAACTGAGATTCATTACGATTGGCCATATTGAAAATCATATTTTAATCTGTTTTCTGTGATTGGTCTATTCCTGCTATTAGCTATTATCTGTTAGTGCAATGTTAGTAAATATTGTGCATTAGTTTTGACTAGAGTATAGGCATTCGTGAAGTTAGCCATTTCGATGCGCAGTAGAAAAAATTGTATGAAAAAGCTGCACTTTGAAACGGGTAACTTCACGAATGCCTATCTATAGCTAAATATAAATCTTGACAGATCGCACCAAATATATTTTGTAATTTATATTCGCGTGTGTGGTTCTCTATGGAATTTGTATGGGCGCGATCTCAAGATTTATATTTCCTGTGTGTGTGATGGGCTTATGGATCTATCTAATGGATCTATCCGTTGTGAGTAGTGTATTTGCATGTATTGTTCAGTAGTTTCGGAATCCTCCCCGGCCGCTCTTGAATGGCGGCGGGCTCGGTCCGGGCGCTCCGTTCGAATTCAGGAAAAGCTCAATGTATCTGTGTTCCATGTTGTTCTTGTCTCGACGCATTGCCTAGAAAATAATTAAATTATTAACAGCCCAGGCTGATTGTCTAACTTGTCTCAAACCTCAAATTGGTGATGAATGTTTGTACCGAGTCAGGGAGTTCAAGTATTTATCATAAGAAAGTACTATAAAGGGCGTAGGGGTTCTATTCGTTAGGGGCTAAATGATATTGTGTAAACGCTTTTAGCCTATGCTGGAAAGTGGTGCCCTTTTTTTCACGCAACCATCAACTCATAGGAGTATAACTTTATTCTCCTACTTGTATTTATACTTATATTTAAGTTTATAAGTACCTACATATTTCAATGTCACAAATTTTGTTTGTTATACTGTTTCAAACATTATTTGAACTGATTGAGAGCAGATATACTGTTCTTATTAATATGTTTTTTTGTACTCTTAGGAGTTTATATTTTAATGTTTGGCTGCTGTCTTCGCGAAAAAAGCCACCAACCTCCCATACAAAACCGGCAGTCATTTATCTTGGTTTTGTTTATGATACATACTCTCATAGCGTCCTCATGGCACTCGAACTCGACGTCAGCCTCGCCGGAGGGTCGGCCGGTGCTGTCGAACATTATGTTGATGTTCAACGGACGGATCGGCTTGAAGAACTGAAAATATTAAACATACATCTTTTGACTAGCCTCTTAGCTCAGTTGGTAGTAGCTCTGCCTTCTACGCTGGTCGTGGGTTCGATTCCATGACAAACATTTGTGTGATGAACATAGATGTTGGTTCTGTGTCTAAGTGTTTTAAAGTACTATAAGTATAGTCGTATTGCTCATTATACGGACTAAAAATATATGAAAAATGACATTTGTTCCTTCAATTTTAGTCCGATTTTAGTCCGTATAATGAGCAATACGACTATAGTTCACAGTTAAACATACAGTACACATAAAAGTTCACATGCACGTTGTTTCTGTGTGCGTAAGCTCGGGAGCGCTCAGAATCGTCCCACACAGAAACAACGTGCATGTGCGTCTACACACACAATTAAGACCAAACGAACTTCGTGAGATAGACCAACTGTACCATCCTTTTCTCGAAGCCATTCGGCCATTTTCAACCCCTTGAACTTACGTAAGCGACATCTGACGGTGTGGCCTTGAAAGGCAGTCCTCGCATATGAACGGAGTAACCGCCGCAGCTGTCGGCGCGGTGCCGGCCGCCGCCGAGGCCGCCGCCGAAGCCCCCGCCGCGCCCGCCGCCGAAACCACCTCCGTTGCCTGTAAACAAGAAGATTTAATATTGGAGGCTTTAAACTTATTAGCAAATTGTCGAATTATTAGACTTATTTGACTGGCCTCTTAGCTCAGTTGGTAGTAGCTCTGCCTTCTGAGCTGTAGGTCGTGGGTTCGATTTCCACCCAGGACAAACACATTTTGTGTTATGAACATAGATATTTGTTCTGTGTCTGGGTGTTATAAAGAATAAGTATGCATTTACAAAAGTATATTATGTATTCTATCAGTTATCTGGTTCCCAAAGTACAAGCTCTGCTTAGTTTGGGGCTAGATGGCGCTGTGTGAAAAATGCCCACCAGTATTGATTTATTAGAAAAATGCCAGGGGGGCTAAAAGGTCGATAAAGCAGAATCACTATAAGAATAGCAATATAAGCCGTTCTTGTCACTCTCAGTCTATGAAAAGAGACGGCATTATAATGCCTTCGTCAGGACTAATTTTTTTCTCACTCATCTTTCACAGAATCCATCATCTTTTCTATACTCTACCTATTTCTTTCTGACAATTTTGTGGAAAGTAACATGTTGAAAGCAACAGTGTTGTCATTTGTTGATTAAGTCTTGCAAAGGAATGACTACAGTTCTACAAAGATGCTCTATTGTTAAACAGATGTAAAAGCACCTTAACATATCAGGTACATTGGACTGGACATACACTTGAAGGTTGTAGAGAGGGAGTCTTATGGGAACTGTCTACAATATAGACTCTAATCTGTCGATTATAATGATCAGAATCCAAAAGTTCTTAGAACTTACCATTAAAAGGGTCCCGTCCGAACCCCTGCCCCCCGCCTCTGCCCCGGTTACTGAACCTCCCTCCGAACCGGTCGTTCCTATCGTAGGGCGCGGGACGGTACCCTCCCCCCCGCGAGCCGCGGTACCCTCCCCCGCTTTCCATCCGCGCGCCGTACTGACGAACCTCGTCAGCTGAGCTTAGGAACACTTCTATGTATCTGTGGATGTGAAGATTGTGATCAGAGGTTGAACTTTGATGTTGAAAACGTTACAGTAACCGCTTAAGTAGTTATTACACTATTCAATTTATCGGAGCCAACCTAGGACTCATCGCTCTGTCTCGCTTTTTAGCCTACGCATTTCGTATTGTGCATCCTACATTAATCGTCCTAACTGTTGCCAACTTCAGTCAAATGTAGGAAGAAAAACCTAGGATGCACAATACGAAATGCGTAGGCCAAAGAACGAGAAAGAGCGATGATTTCTAGGTTGGCTCCGATAAATTGATAGTGTAATAACTACTTTAAGAGACATGCGTTGGTCAGCTTTGTGAATAAAATAAACAAGTTCGTTTCAAACGCAGACTTGAGTATTTATCGGAATACGGGCACAGAATAGGTACAGAAGGCGCTCTCTGCACTTTAGGTACGAAGCTACAAGTACATTGGCGGGCCCGCCCGAGCGAACCTTGGTAGGTAGGGTTCCCACTTTCCAGTCAGCTCGCACGCTAGCCGCATCGCGCGTAATACCTATCACGCGACAAGTTGACAACCCTTCCGCGTCACTCCGCGCCAGGCAGTGGCAAAATTATGCGTTAGAAAGAGAAGATTTGTTTAGGTGAATACTGCGTTAGGCAATAAGCGCTAAAGCGAGCTGAATTGCACTTTGTTGCGTCGCAGCAAGAGTCGCTACTTAAATAAATGTTTTCGCGAAGTCAGGCTTCTGTACCTATTTACTGGGTTAGAAACGGTGGAAGTTTTCTCAACTTCACCGACTTCCACCGTTTCTCAGCGATCTCCGATACATACTCTAGTCTGTGACACGGTGGATATTGTAACATAGCCGAAACGCCTGGATGTTTATAAGAAAAAACACGTGTCTTTGTATTTCTAAAGTCCGGCCGCAGAACACGAAGAATTTCGTACCTTAAGAGCCATTATACAATTTCGCGCTCGACAAAATCAGCGCTCGGAGGGACAAAAGTTGCTAAATTCTAACACCCGATGAACAGCGCTCCGTTTCTTAGACTAAACGGTTTTGGTAATTTTCATGTGATTGATTTATTTGCGATAGTAAAAATACTTTTTAGGTAGGTACTTGTTTCTTTGTCCCATAAACCATATTGTGCTGATCTGATGGAGTCAGGAGCTTTTCAACAGAACTCTTCAGTAAATAGTCCGATTGAGTTGAAACTTGGATCTCAGCATGTCAGTCAAGTTCCGACTACAATGAAATAATATGGTGACAGCCAGCTCATCTGATGATGGAGTCAGGACCTGTTCCATGGAACTTTTTAATGATATGGGTATCAAATGACAGGGTTTGATGAGCGCAACACAATGCTGATCTGATGATGGAGCCAGGACCTGCTCCATGGAACTTTTTAATGATATGGGTATCAAATGAAAGTGCTTGATGAGCGCAACACAATGCTGATCTGATGATGGAGTCAGGACCTGTTCCATGGAACTTTTTAATGATATGGGTATCAAATGAAAGGGCTTGATGAGCGCAACACAATGCTGATCTGATGATGGAGTCAGGACCTGCTCCATGGAACTTTTTAATGATATGGGTATCAAATTAAAGGGCTTGATGAGCGCAACACAATGCTGATCTGATGATGGAGTCAGGACCTGTTCCATGGAACTTTTTAATGATATGGGTATCAAATGAAAGGGTTTGATGAGCGAAACACAATTCTGATCTGATGATGGAGTCAGGACCTGCTCCATGGAACTTTTTAATGATATGGGTATCAAATGAAAGGGCTTGATGAGCGCAACACAATGCTAATCTAATGATGGAGTCAGGACCTGCTCCATGGAACTTTTTAATAATATGGGTATCAAATGAAAGGGTTTAATGAGCAAAACACAATGCTGATCTGATGAATGAATGGAATCAGGACCTGTTCCATGGAACTTTATAATGATATGGGTATCAAATGAAAGGGTTTTATGCGCGAAACACAAAGCTGTGTTAGGATTTACTTTTGACTTCGATTTTTGATGTTTGATTTTTCATTTTTAATCTTGATTTTAATTTTAAAATCAAAATCAAGAAATAAAAATCAAAATAAAAATCCGAAATCCGAGAATCGAGAAATGAGAAACAAGAATCAAGAATCAAAATCAAAAATTAAAAAATTTAAAATCAAAATCAAGAATTAAGAATCCGAGATACAAGATCCGAGAATCAATAATCGAAAATTGAAAATCAAGAATCAAGAACCCGATATCCAAGATCCGATAATCAAGAATTGAGACTCGAAAATCGAAAATCAAGAATCCGAGATCCGAGAATAGAGAAACTAAAATTGAAAATCAAGAATCAAGAATCAAAGTGAAAGGCAAAATCAAGAATCAAAGTCAAAGTAAACCCCGACCCAGCTTTGTGTTTCGCTCATCAAGCCCTTTCATTTGATACCCATATCATTACAAAGTTCCAGGGAACAGGTCCTGACTCCATCATCAGATCAGCATTGTGTTGCGCTCATCAAGCCCTTTAATTTGATACCCATATAATTAAAAAGTTCCATGGAACAGGTCCTGACTCCATCATCAGATCAGCATTATGTTGCGCTCATCAAGCCCTTTCATTTGATACCTATATTATTAAAAAGTTCCATGGAGCAGGTCCTGACTCCATCATCAGATCAGCATTGTGTTTTGCTCATCAAACCCTTTCATTTGATACCCATATCATTAAAAAGTTCCATGGAACAGGTCATAACTCCATCATCAGATCAGCATTATGTTTTGCTCATCAAGCCCTTTCATTTGAAACCCATATGATTAAAAAGTTCCATAAACCAGGTCCTGACTCCATCATCAGATCAGCATTGTGTTTCGCTCATCAAACCCTTTCATTTGATACCCATATGATTAAAAAGTTCCATGAACCAAGTCCTGACTCCATCATCAGATCAGCATTGTGTTTCGCTCATCAAACCCTTTCATTTGATACCCATATCATTATAAAGTTCCATGGAACAGGTCCTGACTCTATCATCAGATCAGCATTGTGTTGCGCTCATCAAGCCCTTTAATTTGATACCCATATCATTAAAAAGTTCCATGGAACAGGTCCTGACTCCATCATCAGATCAGCATTGTGTTGCGCTCATCAAGCCCTTTAATTTGATACCCATATCATTAAAAAGTTCCATGGAACAGGTCCTGACTCCATCATCAGATCAGCATTGTGTTTTGCTCATCAAGCCCTTTCATTTGATACCCATATCATTAAAAAGTTCCATGGAACAGGTCCTGACTCCATCATCAGATCAGCATTGTGTTGCGCTCATCAAGCTCTTTCATTTGATACCCATATCATTATAAAGTTCCAGGGAACAGGTCCTGACTCCATCATCAGATCAGCATTGTGTTGCGCTCATCAAGCCCTTTAATTTGATACCCATATCATTAAAAAGTTCCATGGAACAGGTCCTGACTCCATCATCAGATCAGCATTATGTTGCGCTCATCAAGCCCTTTCATTTGATACCCATATTATTAAAAAGTTCCATGGAGCAGGTCCTGACTCCATCATCAGATCAGCATTGTGTTTTGCTCATCAAACCCTTTCATTTGATACCCATATCATTAAAAAGTTCCATGGAACAGGTCCTGACACCATCATCAGATCAGCATTGTGTTGCGCTCATCAAGCTCTTTCATTTGATACCCATATCATTATAAAGTTCCAGGGAACAGGTCCTGACTCCATCATCAGATCAGCATTGTGTTGCGCTCATCAAGCCCTTTAATTTGATACCCATATCATTAAAAAGTTCCATGGAACAGGTCCTGACTCCATCATCAGATCAGCATTATGTTGCGCTCATCAAGCCCTTTCATTTGATACCCATATTATTAAAAAGTTCCATGGAGCAGGTCCTGACTCCATCATCAGATCAGCATTGTGTTTTGCTCATCAAACCCTTTCATTTGATACCCATATCATTAAAAAGTTCCATGGAACAGGTCCTGACTCCATCATCAGATCAGCATTGTGTTGCGCTCATCAAGCCCTTTAATTTGATACCCATATCATTAAAAAGTTCCATGGAACAGGTCCTGACTCCATCATCAGATCAGCATAGTGTTGCGCTCATCAAGCCCTTTCATTTGATACCCATATTATTAAAAAGTTCCATGGAACAGGTCCTGACTCCATCATCAGATCAGCATTGTGTTGCGCTCATCAAGCTCTTTCATTTGATACCCATATCATTATAAAGTTCCAGGGAACAGGTCCTGACTCCATCATCAGATCAGCATTGTGTTGCGCTCATCAAGCCCTTTAATTTGATACCTATATCATTAAAAAGTTCCATGGAACAGGTCCTGACTCCATCATCAGATCAGCATTATGTTGCGCTCATCAAGCCCTTTCATTTGATACCCATATTATTAAAAAGTTCCATGGAGCAGGTCCTGACTCCATCATCAGATCAGCATTGGGTTTTGCTCATCAAACCCTTTCATTTGATACCCATATCATTAAAAAGTTTCATGGAACAGGTCCTGACTCCATCATCAGATCAGCATTGTGTTGCGCTCATCAAGCCCTTTAATTTGATACCCATATCATTAAAAAGTTCCATGGAACAGGTCCTGACTCCATCATCAGATCAGCATTATGTTGCGCTCATCAAGCCCTTTCATTTGATACCCATATTATTAAAAAGTTCCATGGAGCAGGTCCTGACTCCATCATCAGATCAGCATTGGGTTTTGCTCATCAAACCCTTTCATTTGATACCCATATCATTAAAAAGTTTCATGGAACAGGTCCTGACTCCATCATCAGATCAGCATTGTGTTGCGCTCATCAAGCCCTTTAATTTGATACCCATATCATTAAAAAGTTCCATGGAACAGGTCCTGACTCCATCATCAGATCAGCATTGTGTTGCGCTCATCAAGCCCTTTCATTTGATACCCATATTATTAAAAAGTTCCATGGAGCAGGTCCTGACTCCATCATCAGATCAGCATTGTGTTTCGCTCATCGAACCCTTTCATTTGATACCCATATCATTAAAAAGTTCCATGGAACAGGTCCTGACTCCATCATCAGATCAGCATTGTGTTTTGCTCATCAAACCCTTTCATTTGATACCCATATCATTATAAAGTTCCATGGAACAGGTCCTGACTCTATCATCAGATCAGCATTGTGTTGCGCTCATCAAGCCCTTTCATTTGATACCCATATTATTAAAAAGTTCCATGGAGCAGGTCCTGACTCCATCATCAGATCAGCATTGTGTTTCGGTCATCAAGCCCTTTCATTTGATACCCATATCATTAAAAAGTTCCATGGAACAGGTCCTGACTCCATCATCAGATCAGCATTGTGTTGCGCTCATCAAGCCCTTTCATTTGATACCCATATCATCATAAAATTCCATGGAACAGGTCCTGACTCCATCATCAGATCAGCTCGCTGTCACCCTATTATTACATTATTAGTTACACTACAATTCAGAACATTATTCTGCTTTAACGGCCTTTTTAGCCCCGCAGAAAATATTTAAAAATATGTAATTAATAACTTAGCAACCAATGTATCAAACGCTCCTATTGCGCTATATTCTTCGTAGCCGGCGACGTGCTTTGCGAGTCGACTCAGTGCGAGCTCCGGGATGCAAAGCGATACGTCCACCCCCTAGAAGCGCTCGGCGCGGTCTGCTTGCGTCGAGTAGATAGGGTAGTAGATACGACGCGTTTTAGGTTGTTTTAAAAGATTTTTCATTGCCAATTTTTTAATCTTTTTGCATTTTTTTTTTCAGAAAAGGATTGATTTTGAACTGAAGTTTATTTCTGTTTTGTTAATTTTACGAACAAGAGTTCTAAGTCAGTTCTAAGTAGCCAAAATCAAAAGCAATTCTTTGGCCGTTTTCTCGAAATTTGGACTAAGTTAAAGATTTTTTTACTCAAAAACTAAATAAAGGTAGTAAAAAGTGATCCATTTAATAGTTTGGTTGACTATCACAGCAAAACATCGTAATTTTTTTATACCATTTGGACGTCAAAATGATTCGTAAATATGGTGATTTCTAAACCTCTTACAGCAAAAATTCACAAAACAGTCGCCGGTTTGAGGTCGATTAATCAAAAAGAAATAATAAAAATACAAAAGTAGCTCATTTAATAGTACAAAATTGAAATGATATTTCATGCTGTGCCATAAATTTTTTAAAAATACAGTGTTTTCATTGAAAAGTCCTGCCCCGAAACATCACGTAAATCAGAAAATTTTGTATAAGGGCTCTTAACCTTGCTATACCTGTCTCTGTCGCTGCCGAGTATATATATTTCTGTCGCGCTCGCACAGATGGAATGAGCGAGCGCGACAGCAATATATTTACGAGGGAGTAACAGAGACAGGTAATAGCAGGTATGTACGAAATTCTTCCTGCATCGCGACCGGACTTTAGTATGAATAGTTTTACGAGATTTTAGGAAGTACTAAGAATCTGAAGTCTGTGTTCTATTATGAGTGTTTCTCATTAACAATAAAATCACTCAGTAACAAAAGCTGAATACAAGTGTGATTTAAGTGTGAATAAATGTGATTCTGCTTCACAATTGGTTTTCATTGGCTACCAAAAGCATTTGAGTAAAAATATTGATTGTGAATTTGGAGTTTTATCATATTTATTCTGTAGAAGAAAAAAATTGCCTGCATAAACGAATAAGACTTATACTCTAGCCAAAACCAATGTACAATATTTACTAACATTGCCCGGAAAGATCAATCAGCTGATAGCAGAATAGACCTATCACAGAAAACTGAGATTCATTACGATTGGCCATAATGAATCAGTGCCAATCATATTTAATCTCAGTTTTCTGTGATAGGTTTATTCCTGCCATCAGCTGATTGATCTGTCAGTGCAATGTTAGTCAATATTGTACATTGGTTTTGGCTAGAGAATAGGTAAAGTAAATATTACTTGTGCTGCACAAAAGAGATTGTATTCTGGTTTTCAATATTGTGCATAAAATAAATAACATAAAAATTCAGTATTTAAAGTCACTGTTACAATAAAATAAAGTCCCACAATGATGGAACTACTTATTCAAAAAAGAAATAAATATTTGAAGTTATACAATACCAAAAGAACTGAATCAGACAAAACCTGGGCCTTTACTCAACAAATCGATAAATCGATATATCGGCACAATTATCGTGGCTCAGCTTTTATTGGAGGAAACTGCTGGGCTAAAGAGGTCGTTATAGTAGAATCATAATTGATTCATAGCGAGGTTCTCGTATTAGTATCAAAAAATTGACAATTCCTATAGTGATTCGTATCGGCAATTCATCGTTTTGACAGGTCAATAAACAGTAAGGCCAGTAAGGTCATAAAGATGAATTGCCGGTACGAATCACCATAAAAATTGTAATAAGAATTGTCAATTTTGTGATTTCTAATACGAGAATCTCACTATGAATCATATTATGATTCTGCTATATCGACCTTTTTAGCCTTGCTGAACTCAGTACATTTCACCAACGTAAGCTGAACTACGAAAATTGGACAGTTATATCGTTTTGGCTTATTCCATTATGCTCCCACTCTCGTGATCCCAGTGCAGTGGGATCATATAAAACTTTTAGTAATGTATTAATGAACTCAAAGTTTTGTATGATCCCACTGGGATTACGAAGTGGGAGCATAATGGAATAAGCCATCGTTATCTGTTTTGTGAGTAGGGGCCCTGCGGACTTAAAAAGGTCGCTAAAGCAGAATCACAATATGAAATGAACTATAATGCCGTCTCTTTTCACTATCAGTCAATGAACAGCGGAGCTAAAAAGGTCGCTATTGCAGTATCGCGGTGAAGGAATTGAGCTATTGCCATCTCTTTTCACTCTCAGTCAATGAAAAGAGATGGCAATAGTTCAATTCCTTCACCGCGACTCTGCAATAGCGACCTTTTTAGCTCCGCTGAGATGGCAATAGTTCAATTCCTTTAGTGCGATTCTGCAATAGCGACCTTTTTTTTAAGCCCGCTGAACTTATACTAGTTATGATACCCGACTACTCCGCTCGCAGTATCTTCCCTCGCCCCTCTCTTCTATCTCCCCGCTGCCCCCCGCTGCCGCCCGCTCGCTCAACCTTCGACAACTCAACAACCAATCAACTAGCGCTTTTGTACAACCTTCTTTTGGTTTGGTTCAGATATCCGCAGATATTATTACAATTTTTAACAGACTTCAAAAAAAAGGAGATTTTAATTCGTCGGAATCTTTTTTTTTTGTTACCCGATTACTCGAAGACCCAATTTGGATGAGTTTTACGAGAGGCATACGAGCTGAGCGCTTCCGTGCTTCGGAGGGCACGTTAAATTGTCGGTCCCGACATTTAAGTCGTTAAGCCATGACGGAGGATTTTAGGCGACCTAAAAACTCCATAACCAGAGTTGGCACTTGCTCATACGAACTTACTTAGGTACTCGAAGACGCCTGGACCGATTTGTAATTTTATTTTTTTGTTTGAAAGGGTATACTTTCCAATTGGTGCTGTAAAAATTTGGTGAGGATCTGTCGAGGATCTTCGGATTTATGAACAGAAATGCACCTCGAGTCGAGAGTGCACAAAATGATTCAGCTTATAACATTGAAGTCTGTTTATTTAAATTTTTAATTTTTTGAGTCTTCTCTTATTTTATTGCGACTGCTATTGGTATAACATCTTTCTGCATTCGACTCTTAAGTCAAGGAAACTGCCCTAGGAGTCAATTCAAGTTGTTAAAATAGAAATATTCAATAGAATATCCTAATGCAATCTATGTTCGGCATACTGTTTTACTTTAAATACTTAGATTTTTTTTTAAATATTTTTTAAAAAGAAAGTTTACAAAGATACTATACACATGATTGCAATTGCTCGTTTTATCTGCAGATATCAAAACCGAAACCTTTCGTACGAAGGAAGTTTTAAAAGTGCTTTATTTCAACCAAATTACAAGTTACATAACCTGACCCATGTTAAGCCATTAAATTCAAATTAAGTCGGTAATGGGAATAGAACCTTAGAGAAACCAGTATCCCATACCCACTACACCAATAAAGATTGCAACCGTGGTTTGATCGGAACTGTAGGTATGTTCAACTATTTTGGCACCTAACTTTACTATGCGTTCAAACTTGGTCCCAAAAGTAACTATCTCAAACTCTTTAACAACAAAGACATCTGTTTCAAAATTTTGAGTGTAAATTTTTTGTGATTCCTCGGAAAGATTTTCATCAAAATGGCCAACCATACCCTTTACCAAACCACGTGCTATAAACAATGCCCCCCACCTGTGTCCTATTTTCTCCCTGTCCCTGGTGAGAGCCTGCTGAGCGCTCCCTTTGTCATTGAAGTGAACGAACGCCTCGCCCGATGCCCGCCCCGTCGAGTCCGTTAGCAAGTGAACACCGTCCGGTGATACCGTGATCCCTGGAGCCCCCATTGTGAAAAGTTTAGTTCATGATCATTGTGGATGCAGTGGGCAGACTGTGTTGTGGTATTTCTTTTACTAATTTACTTTTAGTTGCTATCAAAATCTGCCCGACGGAAAGGAAAGGCCGTGTTGGCATGATAAACTTTCTTACAATCAATTGATACTGTAAGTTTTCTTCAGTATCAGCTAGTCTGCTTTAATGCAGACAGTATAAGGCAAAAACTCGCCAGGCAGCATTTTTCTCTGTTGTATATTTTATAAAGTGATATAGAAATTGTTTGATTCTAAAATGTAGATAAAATAACCACAACACATCTACCCGTAATCCTAGACATCCCCAGAAACAACACAGTGTAGTGAATACAGTTTAAACATACCACTGAAAAAGTCCACAATTTCTTCTTTGGAGCAGCCAAAAGGCAGGCCTCGTAGCTTGACTATACCCATGCTGTCGTTAAGATGTGGTATGCCTTCGAAGCCATTCACACTTTGACGCATAGCATTTAATGCCCAATCCATGTCTTGGCGATCAGTGGAGAATACTGGAAATAAATAACTCAATATTGATCCACATGATATACACAACAGGGGGTATGCAAGTGGAAATCCATGGTCTCTGCCTACCCCAGTGGGAATAAGGCATATGCATGTTATATGGTGTGGATCGCAAATTAGGTTATATTTTTGCTGTCATTATATAAGTTCTTAATCTCTCTGGCACCAAGAAACAGGTCTGTTATATAATCAGAAAAATATTTGTCCCGAGTGGTGGAGACCAAACCCACAGCACAGACAGAGCAATGATTAAAAATTTAATATCATTATCCAGCCTATCCAAGCAGTCTTCTAGTTGACAAGTGATCTATGTAGGTAGTGTTATGGTGCTCCCACACTGCTGTTAAAAAATGTTTACAAACATATTATAACCAGTGATCGGAATTAGGCGGGCTTAAATACCTAAAGTTCAAAGAACATAGGCAAAAAAGGGGAGACTTCCTTACTACAAGAATTTTATTCTTGTAGTAAGTAAGAATTTTATTGAAAGCTAGCACAATTTTCACAGTGAGTAAGTACATTTAAAATTAATGTTAATAATATTGTGAACTAATTCAAATAATTTTTCTATTTGACCGACGGAAAAAAGTTTTTTATCCTTATAATTTACATTTTAGTTTTTGTTATTAACTCAGGTAAAAAATTGATTCACCTTAATGTTAGATGTTCTTTATTAATGTCCCGGAAACGGAAATAATTGGGTCGAAAAATATTTAGTCCTAAGGCGTCTCCATTTGTCTCTGTTATTTTTCGAACTTTAGGTATTTTAGCCCGCCTCATTCCGATCACTGATTATAACACTGAAACAATTACTAACAAATGTTAGGAATTGTTACATTCTGTTAGGAATTGTTAATGTTTTGAGGACTCTTACACTGATGGATAATGTTAACAAACATTTGAAAACACGAAATTGGCTCGAAGTTTGGATTTACGTTCCGAAGCGTCTACACAAGAATAGAAGATTTGGATTGTTTAAACTGAACTTGTTTTTGGTCGAATGGTGGGGATTAGAATTCTTAGAATGATCCAAGTAAAACATATTACAAATACCTTCAATATATCTTTTCCCCATGTTCTCTTTGTCTTTCTTCAGGGCCTCCTCGACATCCTCTTGGCTTTCCACCTCCACAAAGCATTCTCCAGATGGTCTGCCCGGGCGGACCTCCGTCAAGTGAACTCCTGTTACAGTCGGGACGATTATTTGCAATCAAACAAGCTGGTTATATTTATGTAGACAAGTATAGTTCGCATCATGTAAAAAGAACGCCGGAAGAAAGTGGAAGGGTGTGTTTTGTCTCATGTTTGCGCATGGATTGCCTATTCGCAAACATGAGACAAAACACACCCCTCCCCTTTCTACCAGCATTCTTTTTACATGACGTGAACTATACTTGGGTGAGGGGGGGGATGCACAGTCTGGTCTTGGGGACAGAGCTATAGGTACCTACTACATACTTATGGCTAAGTACAACCGATAGGTAGGGGCCAACGTTGGCCCCAACGTGTGGATGCGGGGTCAGAATGAGTGCTTTGGAGATCACGTTAAATTGTCAGTCCCGGCTTTTAATTCGTTTAGCCATGATTGTCACCAGAGTTGGCCACTTGCTCATAGGTACGAACTTACTTTTTAGTATTTTTTATTATTTTAATAACAAATATGGCAGTTTAGCGGATGCGCAAAGGCGATAGGCGTCACCGATCTAACACTCACGAGGAACTACCAAAAGGTCTCAGTGGTGATACAAGATGAGGTGACCGAGATAATACAGTGAAAGTCTTACCATTTTTCCCGTTCAAGACATTGACGCCGGACAAAAAGGTCAGCACTTCTTGGGCTGTGGTGGAGAAAGGCAAACCGCGTAATTTCACGATAAAACTGTTATCGCCCGATCCGTTCATTTTTACTTAACTACAAGGACGAGCTTTTTATTTTAGTAAATTATCACACAAGATGCAAGAGAATTGTATAGCAAAATAATTTAATAAAATGCACGACAAAACTTTCGCTTACTTTATATTTGGCTTGGCATGGCAGCCATGTTGGATTTTGGATTTTTTCAGTGTTGCCACAAGTTAACTCAGAAAACTCCAACTCCACCAGGGGCTAGCTTGACTGCAGTCACTTGCTTGACCGTCGAACTATGTAGGTAGCAGATTAAAATGTAGTCTGTCAGCTGTCTGCAAAATTTCAACTTCAGAAAACCTATAGTCAAGGAATTTCTATAGAAACTATTTTTTAAAATTTAGAAATATTTGACTGGCCACTTGGCTCAGTTGGTCAAATAATCAATTATTCAATTATTTATTTACTTTATATTATCATTACAGAATAATCCAAAGCGATAATTTAGCTACATTTTGGTAGTTGTAGTAGTAGCTCTGCCTTTTGCGCTGTAGGCTATGGGTTCGATTCCCATCCAGGATAAACATTTGTGTGATGAACATAAACAATCTGGGATGTCATTGATGAATATATTAAATAGGATAAGCCCCAGGTGGGACCCTTGAGGTACTCCAGAAGTAATTTTTTTACTGAACATAATTCTGCGATAGCAGCGCTGCGTCTATCGGACTTCAGTGCTGAATCCGTCTACGCCGTTTCATCGGCGTTAATGTAGTGTGTAGAGGATCCATTAGTTAGACAAAGCCAAAAAAATCCAATGCGTCAATTTGGATGTTCGGGTGACGTTGACATTAATTTTACTTGACAGATGAAAAGTCTGGTGGCAGCTTCTTCGATCGTTCCGTTCATCCGTCCTTCCATTCGTTCTCTTCACTCACATTCATTCATTCACATTCACTTAGTGCTGCCAGCTTAGTAACTTTGGCGCTAGAAATAGCGACTTATGCTCAAGTGCTAGCGACCTAAAATCACTTTTCGCTTGCACTTGATAATAGCTTAAGCTGGCCCAGCGTGTGTTTGCACCATAACAATGACTATAAATATTTACGATAATGATTATTTATGTTAATTTTACACAATGTCTCCCCCCAGCCCCCCCGCTCTTAAAATCAATCAGGTTTTAGTGTCATTCTGGCGACTTTTCAGATGAAATCTAGCGACTTTGAATTATTGGAGTTGGCAACACTGCCCACACTTCAAGTTTTGCATTGCATTGAGGAGAAAAAAAATTATAATTTTCCTTTCTTCCATCATAATTGCTGTTTCGTAGTGTGGTTCTTGTTTGTTTTTGTTGAAACAGTGTATCGTTGAGAATATGACCGTGGACGGTGATGAAAAGCCGGTCCGGGATCGGGTGTTTATGGATATTTCCATAGGCGGCTTGCCCTCGGGACGGCTGGTCTTCGAACTCTTCAACGATGTGGCTCCGAAGACCGCTGAGAACTTCCGTGCTTTGTGCGCTGGGGATATGGGAGTCGGTGTTAATACCGGAAAGCCGTTGACTTACAAGGTAACTTGGCGGTAATGGTATGTTCGTAATCGTAATAACCTTTAAAGTTCTCTTGCTTGTAATTTACTGGTAATGTGATATTATATTGGTTTATGGGGCATTCCATTGTGACTACTGGGACATTTGACTCCAGAATTTGACCTATTGGGAGCTATAATTATGCTGTCGAAATCTATAGAATTGTGAAATATACTTTCTAACATAGATTAATGTCTAATGTATCGAATTCCTATAAAGAAAAAACGATATACTTTATGAGCTCTTTGTAATTACTTCTTGAGTGAGTGTGACTACCGGGACACTGAAAAATCCCTGTCTGTTTTCTTTGTGCACTCAAAGACATATTTCAGTCCCACCACTTAACTTTCAAATTAGATCTTTCAGTGTTGTAAAATATAAACTATACTCCTTCGATTTCATTGAAAATTAAACTAATAACGTTTGTAGAAACAACAAAAAAAATATTTTAAATTGTGACTTCTGGGACAGGTGTTTGTGACTACTGGGACGAGTGCGAAATTATGTAAAATTGTTGTTGATTAAAATCAGTTTTATCGTTGTTTCAACTTTATTAATGTAGTTGTTACATTTCCACCTTAAAGGAAAACTAAAACAGTGCAAATATAAGAACTAAACTAAATTTTTGTAAGTTTTGGTTCTCTATTATGTTATTCTCTCTTTATTTGTTTGAACGCGCTTATCTGAGGTATTAGAAGTCGGATTAGAAAAATTATTTCTACATTTGATAGCTTAATTCTTAAAGAAGGTTATAGGCTACTTTTTATCACTATCATCATCACCATATACCATCACTACGCGGGTAACGCCGCGAGGGCGCTGCTAGGTAATAACAAAAAATAAAGAAAACCTCTTTCCTACAATTTAAGTAAGGAAAATAAATTTATCCGTAATTAGAAAATAACTTTAAAGGTATTAATATTTAAAAAAAAATAACAATTTCTGTAAATTGGTAGAAAATTTGGTCTCTCAACTGTTTATTATCGGATCAGTATTTCGTTTATTTGAAATATCGATCTGTACATTTTTCGCCCAGTTAATAACCATGTTAGGTAAAAAAAAAGATTAAACACTTCTATTATACAAAGAAATATGCTAAAATCTCTTTAAATATCAAAGTTAGCCAGAGTTGAAACATGTTTCATGAGGCAAGTGTGACTACCGGGACACATTTCAAAACAGTCTCTAGATCATAATTTTGATCTTATAACCATTAAAAGATGTTTAAATGGTACACCAACCGTTTATTGTTACTCCTAGAAGAATCGGAACTCATAACTTCATATTTAAGGCGAAAAAAACTACTTTTATATCTTTTGGTGTGACTACTGGGACAGGCAACATGCATCTTTTTAGAAAATAATTACGCAAGAACTAACAAACATTTTCACTTTTTTTTTCTTTAGTTACTTAGGTTTTTTCACACTTTCAGTAATATACACGCGCCAACTTTCTACAACTGACAGAAAGACCGAAAAATGTGCTGCCAGTAAAATATATTTTTCCCCCAGAGTATTTTTTTGGCTGAAGTAAAAGTTCGCACTGACGAAAAAGACATTTATTTTGGTTTTTTTAAATATTTTTCTACAGATTCAAGTAGATTAGATATTTAGCTGTAGGTAATTACTGAAATATAAACGTTTAATGGAATTTCAAAATTTTTGTCACTTTCCTCTTTTACATGGAATGCCCCTTATGTAACGCAACTAAATGTTATACTGGTCTACTAGTACTTCTAGGATAATCCTAAGGAGTTCATCCTTGCAAATCACCCTTCCAGGCCTTGTCAGGCCTTGCCAGGCGGCCTAAAAACTCCATCACCAGAGTTGGCCACTTACTCATACGAACTTACCCTTCCAACTTCCAAATGTCAGTCCAGCAGTCCACTCCTGTATGTTGTTGTAGCGCAGATCTTATGCTCAGCAATTCCTGAGAACAATGATAATCTTAGCCATATTTGCATTTGGTGTTGTCAGAAATCAGTGGATGAGACTTGCAAGGAATCAGAGAGAATGGCGTATTAAAGAGAAGCCCTATGCCCAATAAACAAACAATCAAAAAAACAAACATGATTACGACTGCATCTCCAAGGACATTCTCTCAGATGTTTTCAGGCATTTTTAAGATCCTTTGAAGATTTTTAAGGGGGTAGTCAGAGGTATGTCCAAATACATTTGTGGTACATGCCCACATTTTGCAGAAGTTAGCATTCCACACATGACAGGTTGCAAGCCCATCGATGCTATTAGAAAGCTAACTGGTTTCCTTACAATGTTTTCCTTCACCGTTTAGAGCTCGTGTTAATGCGCACATAAATTTTTCTTTAAATCCATTGATACATGCCTGGTTCGAACCTGCAATCTTCGGATCTAAAGTCAAGGCACTAACCGCCAACATGGCTCTCTCTGCCCAACAGTGGGTGGAAATTGCCTGAGAAGATGAAGATATACCTTCCACTTATAATGTACATTCCTCAGGGCATGGTGTTCCATCGAGTGGTGAAAGACTTCATGATCCAAGGAGGAGACTTCACCAATGCCAATGGAACTGGAGGAGAGTCTATCTATGGTGGAACCTTTGAAGGTGACAGATCTTTGTAATTTATTGAACATTGGACGTGGGCAGGTGTGCGAGATTTCATACGATTTCATATTAAGAATTCTAAAATTTGTTTCGGTCGATTCGTTCGGCGCGTTCGGCGCGGGTAGGTGTGCGGCCACCTTTAGTCCATTATTAGTAAGACTCCTTAATGGTTAGAATGTTAACTCTTTTGGTAGGTTACCTAATAATTTAGTAAAATGAAGTGTATCAGTTACATTAAGTACCTGTTATGATGTTATTAACTTAAACTTCTAAATCTTTTTGTGTCTTACGTCATTCCAATGTTTTAATTTACAGATGAAAACTTTGAGTTGCAACATGACAAGCCATTCCTGTTGTCTATGGCCAACCGTGGCAAAGACACTAACGGCTCTCAATTCTTTATGTAAGTGTGACTGTCGCCGGATCTGGGTAAGTAAGGTGCTGAACAATACTTCGATCTTGAAATGTATTAGGCTTCATGAATTTTAATTAAAATGCCCTTACTTTTAGATTAGAAAATACTTTACCTATCTACACTAATATTAAAGAGGATAATTATGTTTATTATAAATACATAACACTGTATTTCGAGAAATACATTTATTAGCTAGGTAGCAGAACAAGTAAGGTTTTGAATAGGACTCTCTGAAACTACACATTCAGTTTAAAAAAAAAATCCTTCATGAGTAAAAAGCTGCTGTATCCCTGACTGAGTGTCATAGGATATTTTGATACCACACAAACAAGGCTTCAGGCAGAAGCTGCTTCTTGATTGTCTATCTTTCATACCAACCAAAATCGGTCTCAAACTCAAATGACAGTTCGGTAACCACACAAGTAGCTCCGTCACTCTCATCTCACTGATACCGAACGTGACAAAAGATACATATACACAATCGTTTTGACAGTTTGAGACCAATTTGAGGTTTGAGACAAGTTATACAATCAGCCTGCTTGTTATACCTATTTTATTGATACTTAATGAATAGGAGGTTGGAGGGGACACTAAACTATTGTCCTAGCAGTTTACAATTATACATAGGGGTTGTATTCAGCTCTGGGAGGCTAAAATGGCCGCTAACGGAATTCGTATTATGAATCATAAAATAAAATTTTTATGATGTTAAGTCTCTGAAGTCTATGAAAAGAGACGGCATTTACTCCAATTCATATTATGATTCTAAAGCGGCCTTTTTAGACATGCTGTACTTATATGCCAATGATTAGGATCCTCAATTGTTGGTATTTCTTCTTGCTGTACAATTGTTCCTCAATGAATGTTGTGTATGAAGTTTGTATTCATTGTATAGAGGGCGCGGAGGCGAGCAACCCGCTATCATTGTTTCTGTTCTGTGTGTTGTAGTACAACACAGCCGGCGCCGCATCTCAACAAGTAAGTACCAACTATTATTTACGAGTATATTCAATATCAGACAATTCTGGATATATAATTTTATTTAAGTAGGTATCTCGTTTTAATTTATTTCAATTAATCACACTATCACACTAATCACACTAATATTATAAACCCGATAGTTTGGATGCATGTTTGTTCCTCTATAACTCGACAATCACTGAACCGATTTGCCTGAAATAAAAAAAAAAATGGTTGTCCACGCGGGCGAAGCCGCGGGTGTAATGTTTTATAGTGAGCGTTGTTCTGTCACACCTCGGACACTCAACGAAATCTCCATGCAAAAGCGGGGTCTAACTACCTATTTACACAGACACTACACAATGCCATTTTTGTACACGCGCAATTGTGTGCGTGAAGTAAGGTTGTCATCGCATGAATTACTGTACACTGTGGTCTCGGTCTCGTCGTCGCGTCTGCGCGCGTGGCGCGTCCCTAGCCCCTCGCCAGCCCAAATTCGGTCGCGCGGTGAGGAAGCCCTGATTGGTGGGGGGGACAGTGGCCATTCTATACGTAGTATTTTTATCTATTCTATGTACGGGTGTAAGAAGCGCTCGTGGCGTAGCTTGCTTAGACGTTCTTGATTGGTCGTTGAAGTTAAGCAGCGTTGGGCGCAGCCACTCTTAGAATGGGTGACCGCAAGTGGTATTACGAGCTGAGCGCTTCCGTGCTTCAGAGGACACGTTAATTAAATTGTCAGTCCCGGCTTTGCGTTGTTAAGCCATGACGGAGGCCTTTAGGCGGCCAAAAACTTACCACAGTAGGCCATTTCCTCATACGAACTTACTTACTTACGGGTGTAAGCGTTGTTTTGTATTGTCTGCAGTGTGCACGTAGTGTTCGGTGGTGTAGTGAGCGGCGCGGCGCTGGTGCGGCAGCTGGAGACGCTGCCGGTGGATCGCAACGCGCGCCCTCTGCAGGACGTCACGGTCGCCAACTGTGGACAACTCGTCAAACTAGCCGGTAAGGACTAGGACTTTATAAGCGCTTTTGTCCAGTACAGTAAGATTGACGCTATTTACAAAAGACGAGCGCCCTCTGTAGGATGTCACCGTCGCCAACTGCGGACAACTCGTCAGACAACCGGTAAGAGATAGGAAACCCTAGGTAAAGCCCAGACACATAATAAGGTACAGAAGCCTAACTTCGCGAAAGCATTTATTTAAATAGCGACTCTTGCTGCGACGCAACAAAGTACAATTAAGCTCGCGTAAGCGCCTATTGCCTAACGTAATATTCACTTAAACAATTCCTCTCTTTCTAATGCATAACTCACTGTCTGGCGCGGAGTGACGCGAAAGGGTTGTCGACTTGTCGTGTGATAGGTATTACGCGGACGCGACTAGCGTGCGAACCGAGAGGCAAGTGGGAACCCTACTACCAAGGCCCGACCGGGCCCCCCCGCCAATGTCCTTGTAGCTTTGTATCTAAAGTGCGGAGTGCGCCTTCTGTGCCTATTTTGTGCCCTAGGTAAAGCTGATCTTAATATAATGGCTTGTTAACTAAGCTTTTTTTTTCAGGTAAAAAACGTAAGGAGAAAGAAATCAAGCAGGAATCTGAATCTGAAGATGAGAAGCCTCACAAGAAAGATAAGAAGAGAAAGAAGGATAAGAAAGAGAAGAAGAAAAAGAGGTATGACGATCTATTAGTTAGTCAAACGCACGTCCGAATATGCATTTTGTACATGCTATATTGGGCCGAAAAAACGTTGAAGGTTTTGAAAAGACTTGCCCCACACGTATTGAGCATGTCTTTCCTGCGGATATGGCCAGTTAAGCTGAGGATGGTGTAGGTGCCGGGCAAGCCTACTCCATCTCTTAAAATGTCCCAGGCACTACAGTGTCCCGTTAAGTGTAGGTAAATGCCTCCTGTAAATCATCAATTAAATAATTTAGTAAAGACTAGCTTCCGCCCGCGGCTTACCCGTACCCGGATAAAAAATAGCCTATGTCCTCTTCCCTGTCATTATCTATTTATATTTTAAATTTCAGCTAAATCGGTTCAGTGGTTGTCGAGTTATAGAGGAACAAACATACATCCATACAAACATCGAAACATCCAAACTTTCGCATTTATAATATTAGTGTGAAGTGTGATTAGTGTGATGTGATGTAAAAGCCTAAGTTTTTTTTTTTTCGCTGGTGATAGGGAGAGTTCTTTTCAATAACGTTCACTGTTATGCTAATAGGCAATATGCGTCTGATTCAAAAGCGGGTTAAATGTATTTTATTATGAACATTGTTGCTTTAAAGGTATGTGTGTGTAATTATTTTTTAATATTAAACCATTTTCGATTAGAAGATAAATTTTAAAAATTGCAAAAAATAGTAGGAATTTCAAAATACTTGAAAAGGATGTGAAAGGATGTGACGTCACAAGTTCATAAGAAAAGTCAAGGACGAGTCAGATATGACGATCCATAGATAAGTTTTTTTTTTAATTTTCACAATTCCTATACTCGAACTTATTGTTGTCACAGATTACTGTTGTACTTAGTATCAATTTGACGTCACACGTCAAAGTTCACAAATTGTTACTACAACAGTAATCTGTGACAACAATAATAATCGTGTTTCAGATGCGTGAAAATGTTGGTAAATTTCAAAAAATATTTTTGTTATAAAACTTTAGTATTTCGGCGCTGGAATTTTTATTACGGTTATTTGACGATATAACCTATCGTATAAAATCATAAAAAAAAATTGTGGGAGTTCCCTATTGTCAAGCTTCTGTCCATAGGCGCCACTCAGCTTCAGGGGAAGAGGACGAAGCCTTCGAGGCACCTTCTCACCCCCTGGTCATGACCTCCAAGATAGACCCCAGTGAGATACCCGAGGTTCCCACCAACCGGTTCCTTATGAGAGGAGGGAGGGACCAGGATAAGAACGATCCCAGGAAGGACAGAGAGAGGTAAGTGATACAGTGAGACAGGTGTGCACACTGTTGTAAGCAAGAAATTTTTAAACTAACGTACAGTTCGGCCGACGGATCTAGGCGTTCGTGAAGTCAGGCTTTTCGATGCGCAGTAGAAAATTTTGTATGAAAAAGTTGCACTGCGCATCGAAACGGCTAACTTCACGCACGCCGAGATCCGTTGGCCGTACTGTAACTGGAAGGTTCACTGATACAGAAAACGCGGTCCGCTTGAGAGAGGTAAACTTGGGCGGTGTGTCTCTTTCTAAATGGCGACCATTGTTTATGAACTAAACATTCCTAATCCTTAGTGAATGCGAAATTTAAATGACATGGGCACACTACTAATTCAACAACGAGTGTGAAAGGGACACAGCTACCACGAAGGCCTCTCAACGAGACCGACAATCTTTATAACCAAGATTGAATTATAATAGAACGTTGTGCAGTCGTGATAAGGTTCAAAATCCCTTTTACATTAAAGTCGAGTGAACCATCCAGTTACGTTAGTATAAAAAATCCTCGGTTGTAAGTTCTTGGGAATATATAGATTTTCCTTAGAAATAATATGCGCATTTATTTTTATAAACGGATACGTTATGATTTTTACTTTATTAATACATATCTAATAATTTTCATCATTTAACAATTTTACAGCTTTAGTCGTTTTCTCATGTAAGTCAACACTACAAGTTTTCGTAATTGTTATTATTTACTGAACAAAACTTTTGCGATGTTTAAACACGTCATAACATTCTTACTGACTTAGTCACAGAATAAACACGGCCTCTATTAATAAACTCGGATTAACTTCTGTCTAAGTTGCGCCAAGGATTTAACTATTGCCATCCCTTTTTGTTAGACAGTGACAAATAAGGATGGCAAAAAAATCCGTGGCGCAACTTTGACAGAAGTTAATCCGAGTTTATTAATAGAGGCCCTAGGTACCTATTCTGTGCTATAGTTGAACCCACACATATTCAGATGGTTGTCTAAGCTTCAAATCCTGGCTGGCTGAATCTTTTGATATTTTAAAAATAACTTGAAATTCGCTAAGAAATAAAAATAAATCTGTACTGATGCAACCAAGATATTTAATATGTTTTTGCTTGTATAGGATGAGGTTCCGTGAAAGGGATCGCAATTCCTACACCCGAAGTGGTAGGATCATCAAGGGAAGGGGCGTATTCGTAAGTATCTTTCAATATTAATTACAATATCCGGGCGACCGAGCTCTGCTCGGGTGCATAACGCCATCTAGTGATTCAATTACTAACCACATTGCACTTGTAAATCTTTTTGCGTGAAAATGCCGAGAAAACGGCTTGTCCCAGATATGAGACCTAGCTAGATCGATTTTTCGCCCCCGTAAACACACATACCTACTGCAAATTTCATCGAAATCGTTAGAGCCGTTTTTGAGAACCTCAGTACATACAAACAAACTTCAAACATCAAACAAATATTGCTCGTTTAATAGAATAGGATGTAACGTAGTTAAATACACTGCACCGTTGTACATTGACTAACTTTATTAAAACTAAAACCGATAGCTCTTATTTCGTTCACGCTAAAGTCCAACACACACTGCCTGTGTGACATTTCTAAAGTTACTATACCAAGGTAAAAATGAAATGTTTGTGGGTAGAATTAGACTAGGCGCGTCAGATTTCGCGAGCATTGAAAACCAGCAATGTAATCATAACCCTCCTTTTTGCTTCGCCGTAGTCGGGTAAAAATAAGCAATCCATACTGAGTAGCGTTCGTCAAAGTACCTGCGCAAAATGTTACACGGTCGGTTCCCATACAAACCAACGAACTTTTTGCTTCTATCTTGATATAGTTCTGTGGTCCCAGCTTTTAAGACGAAGGCCTCCTGGGGCGTCCTAAAAACTTCGTCACCAGAATTGGCCACTAATAGTTCATACAAACATACATACATGACTCACAATTGTTCATAACTAATGTATGTTTATAGCGCTATCGCACTCCGTCCCGTTCTCGGTCCCGCTCGAGGTCAGTGACCCCGCCGCATTGGAGGATGGCGCAACGGAGGATCATCAAACTTTCAGAGTTTGAGGTAAACTAAATAATTAGGTTAATCCTATTATATTTAACTTATAGACTCGTATAGTTCCGCTGCAATGTTGCCATCTCTTTTCAATGGCATGAGAGTGACAAGAAAGAAGATAGTACTCTAAAAAGTCTAAAACCTTGTTGAACTGATAAGTGAAATTTTAAAGGCACTCCGGCTAAAGGAGGATCGCTTGTATCATTGCGGGTTCGAATCCCGTCGGAATTAAAAATTTTGATAAGATTTTTCAGTTTAAAAAGTGAAATTTTAATACCACTTATTAATAAGTATCGCAGTTGTAACTAGATGGCGCCACTAGGATAGAACAAGCGCAACCTTTTGTTTTACGCTGACTTTATTGTGATGCATAAAAAATCTTCCGCTTTTATAAATAAAACCGGTCAAGTGCGAGTCGAACTCGTACGCCGAGGGTTCCGTACCTAGCCATGGTGCCAATTAAGCTAGTCTACTTAATTGTATGAGCGCCCATACAACTCGGAGGACAATTTTAATTGGCGTCAACTATGTATGTATGGGAACACCCTTTAATTTTCAACTTTTTTAACTTTTTGGAATTTTTCCTTTATTTGTGCTATAAGACCTTGCTTTTTGCCAAATTTCGTTATTCTAGGTCAACGGGAACTACCATTTAGGTTTTCGACCCAAAACCTCTAGGGTACTTCCGGTTGACCTAGAATTGTCAAATTTGGTTACAAGTAAGGTCTTCCAGCACAAGTAAAGGAAAAATTCCGAAAAATAAAAAAAGTTGATAATTAAGGTAAGTTTTGGTACTCACAAGTTTTCACGAAAACCTAAATTTGCCCATATCTTTTTATAGTGTTGACTCAGGACCTTGATTTTTATACTCACAATAGGGACTATAGACCTTAGTATATGGTATAAATTTCAACTTGCTAGCTTTACCCGTTCCTGAGATAATCGATGGTGACACACGGACAGACAGACGGACAGACGGACAGACGGACAGACGGACAGACGGACAGACGGACAAGAAAGTGATCTTATAAGGGTTCCTTTTTTTACCTTTTAAGGTACGGAACCCTAAAAAAACTTAGGTCCGTACATCTTTTACTAGATGATTTATACAGTGTCAGGAGGCAATCTTTGCTTACACTTAACGGGACACTGTAGTGCCTGGGACATTGTTTGAGATGGAGTAGCCTTGTAGCACCTACACCATCCTCTCAGCTTAAGGCCCGGGCGAACGGCGAATTGTCCATACAAACGTACTACCGAAATCATTTAAAATTTGAGCATATTTTCACCACTTTGTGCTATTATTTAGATTAGGGAAGTATTAATCTAGGTTCCTGTTAAACTTTTGTTCTAAAAAACTTACCTGAAACAAAATGTAACCAAATTGTATTTCTAACATTTTTACAGCAAAAATATCGTGTTTTCGTTTCATTTGTTCTGTATGATAAACAATAATGATTGTAATATCCTTTTAATAGGAACACAGCTTAGATTGTCTAGTTACAGGCCATACAAAAAAAATTGCGAAATCATTAACTTTTCATTCATCATTTTTGGTATTACGGAATACATCGTAAATTCTTGTAAATTCTGAACATGAGTATTGCCGTACGCGTTGCTCGATTGACTTCAATGTGTGTGTATAGTCCCGGAGGCGGAGTTTCGACACTCACACTAACGCAAAAATGGACTGCACAGTACTTCTGGATTCCGATTGGTGCATAAAATTGCACGATTGCACGATTGCACGATTTGCAGTTTGCACCAATCGGATTTGTACAAAAAAATTCGGATTGGTGCAAACGGCACATCGTGCAGTTCGCACCAATTCGATTTTTTTCCACGAATCCACGATCACCACTTTTCATAATTTTTAGCATTTTTAGCTCGCTCGATGTGTAGGTATGTAGGTATAGGTATAGGTAGTATACATACTAACTAGGTAGGTGTACCTAGCGTAGATTAGAATTGATTTTTACTTTGAACAATTACCTATTTCAATTTTAAATGGTATGTAGGTAGGTAGGTTTTATAGACCCTTTTATGAAAATTACTTTCTTTTTAACCGACTTCAAAAAAAGGAGGAGATTCTCAAGATAGGAATATTTTTTTATGTAGGTAGGTAGGTATGTTTCTCGAGTATCTACTTGAATAGGTGAGCCTGGACCGATTTGGAAAATTATTTTTTTGTTTGAAAGGGTACCAGGTGGAGCTATGGTCATCAGATCAGGTCAGGATCTGATAATGGAGTCAGGAACTGTTCAACAGAACTCCTCAGTAAATAGGCTGATTGAGTTTAAACTCGGCATAATGTAAGCTGTCTTGTTCCGTTTCGTTCCGACTACAATGTCATGTAATATGTAATACCTATGCGTACCTATGGTGACTGCGAGCTGACCTGATGATGGAATCAGAAGCTGTTCAAAAAATGGTGCTGGTGATGATGATGACGAGTTTCAGCTCAATCGGCCTATTTAGATTTAGGTAGGTACTGATGTGTTCTGTTGAACAGCTCCTGACGCCATCATCAGATCCTGACCTGATCTGATGACCATGGCACCACCTGGGACCCTTTCAAACAAAAAAGAATTTTCCAAATCAAAAAAATTCCAAAAACATAGTACCTACCTACATAAAAAAATATTCCTATGAATTGAGAATCTCCTCCTGTTTTTGAAGTCGGTTAAAAAGAAAGTAATTTTCATACTAAAGTTATGAAGTTGAAGTTATGAAAGAAGTTGAAGTTATGTTTTTAAACTTCAAAGTCTATAAATAGAACAGTAGTAGTTTTGTAATGACGTCACAAAATGACGGCGGGCCATTTGAATCTGCCAAGAGGGGCTTTTCCATCCTACTAATAATTTTACAGTGTGAAAGTTTGTGAGGATGTATGGATGTATAGATGTACCGCTATCTAGGGATGTTTGTATGTTTGTTACTCTTTCAAGCAAAAACTACTGATACACGCGCGGTCCGAGGGGGGGGGTCATGGGGGTCATGACCCCCCCCCCTCAAAATCCTTGAGAAACCTGTAACATCCAGCAAAAAGAGAGGTAGGTACGCACTACCAAAACTAGTGACCCCCCCCCCCCCCCCCAAGATCAAAGTCTGCGACCGCCAGTGCTACTGAACGGATTTTAATGAAACTTGGAATACATATAGGTAGGTACTTAAGTAGGTAGGTACCTATACGTACCATAATTTATGACCTGGAATAAAACATAGGCTACTTTTTATCCGGGTAGGTATCACGCGAGCGAAGCCGCGGGCGGAACCTAGTATATTTTACATTTGTCTCTCTGATGTTGGCTGTTAGGTAGGTATTATGTTTTATCTCGCTTCCATAGATACCTACCTACTCTACTGCCTATAACAGTGGCGGATTTCCAAATTTGCCGCCAGTAGGCTATTCAACTTTTGCCGCCCCTACACTCGATACCACATCACAATCATATTAATTACATTTTTTTTGTTAATGAAATTGTAACTTTTATGATTTGTGTAATATTATTTTTAACCGACTTCAAAAAGGAGGAGGCTCTCAAGTCGACTGTGTTTTTTTTTTATTTTAGGTATATATTTTTTTTAGTTTTTTGTGTGTGTGTTACGCCATTTCTCCGTCAATTGTGGACCGATTTTGACAATTATTTTTTTTTGGTTACAAAGGATATACTCCAAAAGTGGAGGATCTGATGAGGGGATCCCATGGAAATCGAGGGGAACTCTCAAATTTTATGGTTATTTATTGTGTTTGTAGAACTATCGGGCTGAAATTTTTCACACTTATATATTCTCGGTGACAATGAAATATTATGGTATCAATCAAGCTTATCTGATGATGGAGTCAAGAGCTGTTCAACAGAACTCCTCAGTGAATAGGCCGATTGAGTCGAAACTCGGTATTTCTATCAAGTTTCAATTACAATTTAATAATATGGTGACAACGAGCTGATTTGATGATGGAGTCAAGAGCTGCTCAACAGAACTCCTCAATAAATTGGCCGATGAGTAAAAACACAGCATATCTGTGAAGTTCCGACACAATGTAATATAATAATATGGTGACAGCGATCTGATCTGATGATGGAGTCAGGACCTGTTCCATGGAACTTTTTAGTAAAATAGAAATAAGTTTTATTTTCGCCACTACGATACATACAACACAAATCAGAAATGCTACATTACAGTGACAAGAAAATAAGGTTACCCCTCAGCATTTGCTCCAGCAGCGCCATGGCTGTTAGAGCGCTGGTTTTCAGTATCTTAGTTTTTAGTAGTATAGTAGTAGTGACATGGATATCAAATGAAAGGGCTTGATGAGCGAAACACAATAAGTAGGTAAGATGACATCATTATTAATAAAAAATAAACACTAAAATGAAAAAATAAAAAATAAAATACTTAACCGACTTTAAAACATACTTGCACTAAAAAGCAAAACATAAGAATATAAACAGATTTATTTACCTAATTACTAATTACGCGCACTCCGCACTTTAGGTACGAAGCTACAAGTACATTGGTGGGCCCGCCCGGGCGGGCCTTGGCAGGGTTCCCACTTGCCACTCGGCTCTAATACCTATCGCGTGACAACTCGACAACCCTTCCGCGTCACTCCGCGCCAGACAGTGACAGAGTTATGCGTTAGAAAGAGAGAATTTGTGTAGGCACGTGTCAGTGCATATTGCACTAGGCAAAGAACGCTTACGCGAGCTGAATTGAACTTTGTCGCATAATTCTGTGCTACAACGTAGGTATTTTATTCAAAGTTTTCGTCAGAATCTACGACTTTTTGCCTTCTTGCTCATGCTTATTTTTGAAATAAACATGTTTAAAATACAATAATAATCATCTACCTTTGTGATTATGCAGGGTTTTCGTTTTGCATGCATTTAGAATAAATGTACCTACCTACGTAAAACTAGATACATTGTGCTTACTTAATACATAAACTAAAATATATATAAAAATACCAACAACAACCAGCACCAACAACAACAACCAGCACCGACAACTCGTTTGGAGTTGTTTGCACACCAGCTTAAGATGAGCCGTACATTCAACGGTTCCTGTGCATTCCGGGTGTCAAGGATTCCGGATGTTTGTAATTTCGGAACTACAAAACCGATGACCTTGAAATTTTTACGGAACAATATATAAAGTACTTACTTTCAAACAAAGTAAAAACCGGTCAAGTGCGAGTCGAACTCGTACACCGAGGGTTCCGTACCTACCCATTATACCCATTAAGTTATTGAACAATTAGTAATTTTTTTGTACATATCCTAGTTCTGCGATAGCAGCGCCGCAAATGTTCTGCGCACACGAGCATAATATTGCAATAAATATTTTCTTTTATTTTCTTTCACACAATAGCACAATTTTATTTATTTACCTTATTTGAGGATGGTGCCAATTAAGCTAGTTCGCTTAATTGTATGAGCGCTCATACAACTCAGAAGACAATCTTAATTGGCGTCAACTATGTATGTATGTATGTATGGGAACACCCTTTAACTTTCAACTTTTTTAATTTTTTGGAATTTTTCCTTTATTTCTGCTATAAGGCCTTGCTTTTTGCCAAATTTCGTGATTCTAGGTCAACGGGAACTACCATTTAGGTTTTCGACCCAAAACCTCTAGGGTACTTCCGGTTGACCTAGAATTGTCAATTTTGGTTACAAGCAAGGCCTTACAGTTACAGCACAAGTAAAGGAAAAATTCCGAAAAATAAAAAAAGTTGATAATTAAGGTAAGTTTTGGTACTTACAAGTTTTCACGAAAACCTAAATTTGCCTATATCTTTTTATAGTGTTGACTCAGGACCTTGATTTTTATACTCACAATAGGGACTATAGACCTCAGTATATGGTATGAATTTCAACTTGCTAGCTCCACCCGTTCCTGAGATAATCGATGGTGACAGACGGACAGACAGATGGATAGACAGACAGACAGACAGACGGACAAGAAAGTGATCTTATAAGGGTTCCTTTTTTTACCTTTTAAGGTACGGAACCCTAAAAAGAATCAATGAAATCGGACTACGCGCTCATGAATTACAACCAGATACTTATTTTGACTTTCATCCCCTCTCCCTAGGGAACCGTGCTGAATTTCAGGATTAAAAGTATTTTATATTAGACCTCGTAGTATGCACTCAAATAATACCAGGTTTCATTTAAATCCAACCAGTAGTTTCGACGTAATGCGCGGCCATGATACGGACAGACAGACATGAATGAAAAAAATTACAGTTTTGGCTTCAGTATCGACAATAGAGAGCCCTCCAAAAAAAATTTCAAAATATCTTCAATGTACAGAATTTGACCTGTTACAGTTTTATTATAAACTAGCTGCTGCCCGCGGCTTCGCTCGAGTTGTACCCGGATAAAAAGTAGCCTATGTTACTCTCCAGCCCTCCAACTATCTCCACACAAAAAATCACGTCAATCCGTCGCTCCGTTTTGACGTGATTCAACTACAAATAAACAAACAAACAAACACACTTTCACATTTATAATAGGGGTACGGATACCTATTGATGTTTGATTGGTTGATGATTGATGATGATTGATTGATGATGTGAAATTTAATGATTAATGAAAATATGACTTGTCCTGAATATCCAGTTGGTCACAGCAAAACAGTCTCCTACTTAATCCACTAAAAACTAAGTTTATGATTTTTGGTACTAGACAGAAACTGTATGATTTAGGGAGTGTCCACATTGCGTTTTCTGAAGCGCGTTTTTGCTACGCGTTGCGAACGCGCGTTTGTATCGATACAAACGCGCGTTTGTATCGATACAAACGCGCGTTCGCAGCGCGTATCCGCGTTTGTATCGATACAAACGCGCGTTTGTATCGATACAAACGCGCGTTCGCATCGCGTTTGTATCGATACAAACGCGCGTTCGCATTGCGTTTGTATCGATACAAACGCGCGTTCGCATCGCGTTCGTAGTTTACTAGTTTGATTGCTAGTTTGCCTGCTAGTTTGTCTGATGTTTGTCTGCTAGTTTGTCTGCTAGTTTGTATGCTAGTTTGTCCCTTATCAAAAGTCCCTTCGTAAAAGTGTCCCGAAGCAAAAGTGTCCCCAAGCAAAAGTGTCCCGAAGCAAAAGTGTCCCGAAGAAAAAGTGTCCCGAAGCAAAAGTGTCCCGAAGCAAAAGTGTCCCCAAGCAAAAGTGTCCCGAAGCATAAGTGTCCCGAAGAAAAAGTGTGCCGAAGCAAAAGTGTCCCGAAGCAAAAGTGTCCCGAAGCAAAAGTGTCCCGAAGCAAAAGTGTCCCGAAGAAAAAGTGTCCCGAAGCAAAAGTGTCCCGAAGCAAAAGTGTCCCGAAGCAAAAGTGTCCCTTAGCAAAACTGTGCCTTAGCAAAATTGTCTCTTAGCAAAAGTGTCCCCAAGCAAAAGTGTCCCCAAACAAAAGTGTCCCGAAGCAAAAGTGTCCCGAAGCAAATGTGTCCCGAAGCAAAAGTGTCCCGAAGCAAAAGTGTCCCGAAGAAAAAGTGTCCCGAAGAAAAAGTGTCCCGAAGCAAAAAGTGTCCCGAAGCAAAAGTGTCCCCAAGCAAAAGTGTCCCGAAGCAAAAGTGTCCCGAAGAAAAAGTGTGCCGAAGCAAAAGTGTCCCGAAGCAAAAGTGTCCCGAAGCAAAAGTGTCCCGAAGCAAAAGTGTCCCGAAGAAAAAGTGTCCCGAAGCAAAAGTGTCCCGAAGAAAAAGTGTCCCGAAGCAAAAGTGTCCCGAAGCAAAAGTGTCCCGAAGCAAAAGTGTCCCGAAGCAAAAGTGTCCCGAAGCAAAAAGTGTCCCGAAGCAAAAAGTGTCCCGAAGCAAAAGTGTCCCGAAGCAAAAGTGTCCCGAAGAAAAAGTGTCCCGAAGCAAAAGTGTCCCGAAGCAAAAAGTGTCCCGAAGCAAGTGTCCCCAAGCAAAAGTGTCCCTTAGCAATTGTCCCGAAGCAAAAGTAAAAGTGTCCCGAAACAAATGAAAAACTTAGAGCAAATAAGCAAATTAGCAAACAAACTAGCAGACAAACTAGCAGACAAACTAGCATACAAACTAGCATACAAACTAGCAGACAAAGGAGCATACAAAAAAGCAAAGTACAAAAGCAAACCCTGCTTAATTAAACACGTTTGTATCCATAAAAACGCGATGCGAACGCGCGTTTGTATCGATACAAACGCGCGTTCGCACCGCGTTTGTATCGATACAAACGCGCGTTCGAACCGCGTTTGTATCGATACAAACGCGCGTTCGCATCGCGTTTGTATCGATACAAACGCAAACCGGGAGTGTACACATTGCGTTTTCTGCAGCGCGTTTTTGAGCTGCGCGTTCGCATCGCGTTCGCAACGCGTTTGTATCGATACAAACGCGCTACAAAAAACGCAATGTGGACACTCCCTTAGTTCTACCTTCGGGCATCTCAGTCATGGGTGAGCCTGTTGAGCGGGTTTACGAGGCGCGAAATTTAGGTCTCACTATGGATGTGGGTCTTAATTTTGAAAAACATATTACTAATTCAGTAAAAACATGTTTTTACAAATTAAAAGTCTTGTACAATATTAGACAATATTTGAGTGAAGAGTTGCGTGTGCAGCTCGTGGAATCTTTAGTACTTTCGAGACTAAATTACCTTGATACAGTTACTGGCCCTCGATTACTCCGCCGTACGCAACGTTTGGTGCAAAGGGTACAAAATGCGTGCACCCGTTTTTGTTTTAAGGTACCGCCTAGGAGCCATGTCACACCTTTCTTAAACCAACATTCCATCTTAAAAATGAGAGCGAGACAGAAATTACATCTAGCATGCCTACTTTTTGGCGTTCTTAAATACAGGACGCCAAGTTATTTATATGAAAGGCTTTCGTGGGTGTCAAAAACTAGATCGTTGCGTAGGTGTTCAAAGCAGCTGTCCACTCAAATACATCACTCGGCAGCCTTTAGAGGCAGTTTCCGGTACGCTGCGTCAAAGTGCTGGAACAACATCCCACCACCGATTCGTGACCTGCAAAGTATTCAGGGCTTCAGGCGCAAATTAAAATCTTACCTAACTTCCCATCAACTAGCTACGGGACACCTTCGAAATGAGGTTTCTATTTTGTAAAATAAACTAAAGCTATAAAATAGAAGCTTTACAGCCTTGTCACCTACAGGGACTTGGTTGCTTCTGTAAATTTATATATATATATATATATATATATATTTCAACCGCCATCGTCGGTCGTCACCCGTCCTTCTTATCTTTTTTCACCACAGATAAATTAATGGGTACCTACTACGTCACCATTTTATAAAATTAAAGTATCAGTATCGTTCCTTTCAGTTCATCTTGGACTCTTGTATTATTTCATGTCCGTATAACGTCGGTCCACGAACGTATAAATGTCGGTGTACATGATATCTATTTATTTAACCTCTTATATCTGTCTTATTTATGTTCCTATACTGTAGGTATATTTATATTATAGTTCCTATATTGTTCCTGTATTGTATATTGTTCCTATATTGTAGGTATATTTGTATTACATTTATTATTTAATATAGATATTTTCGAGTTATGTTTAAATGTTATTCTAACTGTTATAATTAAGTATGTTTAAATACTATTTTATTAGTAGACATCCGTGACTTCATTGCTAGGCTCCAACGGAAGATCAGCGTTGTGTTACCGTAATACAACAAATGCTGAGGTGGACGCCTTTCTGTGGCAATGTAGATGTGTAGATGGTCAACACCGGGAGAAGCACATTTCGGAAAACAACACCTAATAAATTATATTTCTGTTTACCTTTTTAAGTGGTTTGTGTAAGTACATCTACACTTGCATTGTTACAAATAAATGTTTTTTTCTTTCTTTCTTTCAAATAAAAATTCTTCGGTACACATAGGGATTTTTCGTACATGACGACCTTACACGTGCTGATTACAGCTACAGAAACAAACATGATCAACAGGTAAACTGTTGGAAATTTTCGGGATACTACTGTAATTCGCGGGCCCATCTAAACGCACCGCCTTTATCGCTCGTTTCCAATCCAATTATGGAAAAAAGTTTTAAGCAAGAAAAGCTCTCACTCTAACAATTTTTAAAACATTACTTACATGTTGAATTGTTTGTGTGTACATAATAACATAGCATTATCAATAAATATAGGTAAATATTATTTTTCTGTAACACAAAAAAAATTGTTCCCTATTTGCCGCCCCTAAAATCTGCCGCCCTAGGCTCCAGCCTTCTCAGCCTATTGGTACCACCAATTGATTCGCCACGTCATAAGTACCTAAATATGCGTTATCCTTTGTTGCACTTATGGGGGCATCCATTAATTACGTCAGGCTTTTAGGGGGCGGGAGGGGGTTGAGCCAAATCGCACCTAATCCCATGTGGGATTAAAAATGAAAGGGAGGTCTCGGCAAATCTAGGTAGGTACCTGTTTAAGATTATTTTTTTTATTCTCACGTGAGATTAGGGGGTGGGGGAGGGGATCGAGCCAAATCTCAGGACATCTCACCAAGGGGGGAGGGGGTGCGGGGGTTGAAAAATCGCAAAAATCACCTTTAATTTTTATTCTTTAATTTTAATTAATGGACGCCCCCTAATTTCAGAGGGACAAACATCCGTTGTGACTTCAGTAGTTAGGTAGGTTAGGTAAGTACCTACTTACCTATAGACATTGGACAGAAAAAAACATAGGTAAGTACCTACTTAGGTACCTACTTCCCTTTGAAAATTTAGGTAATTGTGTACCTACTTATATAGGTAACAACCCACATATTCTGTCTAGCGTCATAATATCGATCTCATCCCTCCCTAAAAATCTTGAGAGTAAGGTAGGTAGAAGGTAATTGAAAAGTTTTATGGACACGGGATTTTATCGCGTAATTTACCTTATTTATCCCGACGGCGACGTTTCGGCTATGTTGCAATAGCCGTGGTCGCGGGCAGACTATTGCTATATATATTATTATATAGGCTATTGCAACATAGCCGAAACGTCGGGATAAATAAGGTAAATTACGCGATAAAATCCCGTGTCCATAAAACTTTTCAATATGAATAGTGATCGCGAAAGTTTAGAAAAGGGTAGGTAATTACCTAGATATTGTAGATAAATTTCCAAAAAAAGCATTTTTACCATACATTTATCTAACGATTCCATGAAATAAAATGAACATTATTCATTAGTGACTGACAATATAACATTTTTGGCCTCTCCAAAGATGCAAAAACTCAGTATCAACAGGAATTGATCTCCATTCCGCAAGTACTTACCGCGCTGCAAGCGGAGCTCACAACGACTGAGCCAAACGTCCTGATGCATTTGTATTTGAAATTATTAAACAGTAGCTGCGCGTAATGTGTCCTGAATCGCGCTAAAAAGGGCGGGCCTCATATCAGACTCATATCTGCCAATCACAGATTAGGTAGAGGTAATACTGCCAATCGGGGCTGTGATTGCTCATAGTAGACTGAGTAGTACACCTATACTATACTACATAGAGTTTTTTGCGTGACAAGGACGAACAATTTAGATAGATACGTTGGAAGAGAAGTTCCGAGCGCGAGGGACCGGCCCCTTAACCGGCCATATCCACAGGAAAGACATGGTCAATACGTGTGCTTTTTATAATGGTAATAGATATAAACCCAGACATTACTACTTATAACATTAAAAATATATTATTCGCAGCGCGCGGAACACGAGCGTTCTGAGTTTGAACAGCAAGAAGCTGCGAGACGAACTGCGGAAGTGCAGCAAAACCGTAAGTATTATTAAGAAGTAAGGCTGATTTTAGTCTCACGCTCACCGCCAGCGCTGATAGGCGAGTGATCTTTATTACAATGAAATAAGGATACTGATTGCCCAGCACTGACGAGAGCAATCAGCGTAGCCATTTTTGCCAAACAATCAGTATCCTTATTTCATTGTAATAAAGATCGCCTATCACCCCTGACGGTGACCGTGAGACTAAAATCAGCCTAAGAATTATTCGGGCGAACAATAGCTATTCTGCTCATCACGCTGAAGATCGTCATCAGATCTTCACCAAATTTTATAAGACCAACTTAAAATTACGACCTTTCAAATAAAAAAAGATTTATCAAAATCGGATAGCCCCATTTTTGTACCTTTTTAAGGGTAGCACCTCTCTAAAATCCCCAACAACATAAAAATTACACTAAATTTCAGATCGGTTGAGAAATGCGACCTGTAAGCGTTAACTAACAGACGGACAGAAGCATTTTTTGGCCAATCTAGAAATTGAGATGCTTAACTCGCTTCGCTCGCTCAGTCAATGAATAATTTTGCAAATGATTTCTTGTCCAGGTGAGGAAGGGGGCACGCCAGAGCCGCAAGAGAAAGAGGAAGGGGAATGTGACACCACGATGGGTTTGTACCTTTTTTTAATAAGTTCTAAAATTCTATAGAAGTGACTGAAAATTCTTGAGGAAAAGTGGTGGGAGGCGGCCGGTGATCGCAAGAAGCGGAAGGATATGGGGGAGACCTTTACCCAGTAGTGGGATAAAAAGAAAAGTTCTTGAAAACAAAATCTCTATGTTGTAGGGAACAAACTACTGGGATATGCCAGAGTGTTTGTCGATGTTCGTTGGTGTGGCAACTCCATCCGCCTTAATTTAGCCAGAAATTAAGGCGAAAATGGGACACCGGCATATCACGGTAGTGTGGCCCCTAAATGTGAGTGTTTGTTAGTGTCTGTTAGTATACCGATAAAGAGCCAAACGCAAAACTGTTTGTAAATGGTCATCTTATTTGTTTGTTTATTTCATGTGTTAAATGTTTGGTTTTGATTTTTTAAGGCGCTAACACATTAGTTGGCCCAGGGTCGCATTGCCTCTCTATCGCTCTTGCCTTGCATCGATTCGCCTTCTCGATCGCACTCGCCTAAGCTGGCCTAGGCTGGCCCAACAGTGTTTGAGCCTTTAGAATATATTTTAGCTATTATAATCTAAAATGAATTAGTTGCTGTAAACGTTACTGTACAGTACGCACAATGGATCTTGGCATTCGTGAAGTTAGTCGTTTCGATTCGCAGTGCAGCTTTTTCATACTACATTTTCTACTGCACAGAGAAACGACAACTTCACGAATGCCTAGATCCATTGTGGGAAGTGTATAATGTTAGTTAATTTACTTACCCCATTGCTCATAGTAAATGTAAAATGTTTGCAGAGCGCTCCCGCCACGAAAGGATCGATTACAACGCTTTGGACTTTGAAGAGGACCTTGAACATGACGGTAAGAATTCAGAACAAAAAAAAAACTTTGGGGAACAGGGTGGAATCGTTCCCCAATGGCAGAATAGGTGGTTCCTCTGCAACGGGCCGGCCCATCTGGCCCACTTGCCCGTGGTCTTTCGACCGACAGATGTTGTCGGTTTGTCGGCTATATGTCTAGTGGTGGCGAAAACTTAGCTTGCGAGTTCTAGACATATGCGGTTGTGGCGCCATCTATGTTGAAGCTCTTAGTGAGTAGTATGTCTATGTAGTTCATCTAGCGACAGGTAGATGTCGCTATAAAACAAAACAGAAATGTCAAGGGCTAGGATTCGATCTCGCAGCCTTCGGAGTTCGGCGTTGCAGGCCGATAATGACCGCTTAGCCACTGAACCCGCAATTGCAGCGAAATAACGATCCACATTAAAAAAAAAATACTTTATTCAAGTAACAAGACAAGGGATGTGGTGCCATAAAAAACTGGTGAGGATCTGTCGAGGGTCTTCGGAGTTATGAACAGAAATGCACCTCGAGAGTGCAGAAAATTGCTCAGCTAATACATTGAAGTCGGTTTTTGAAATGTTTTAATTTAGTTAATTTAAGCTGGATTCGACCAAACTGTCATCTTACCCTCAGAGTAGTTATTCCGTTAGCCGACAGAATTCAAAATACAATCGTTTAGAAAGCGCAACCGAACATTACTACGTGCATTCAAATTATCCTGGTTCTAAGGTGTCTACAATGTCAAAATATTCAAACAAACATCAGTTTAATCTGTGGTTTAATCTCCAGATAAAACTGAATCCAGTTTGGTAAAATCCAGCCTTAGAAAGAAAAAAAGAAATCCTTTGTTTGACACACAGTCATCATCATCCCAGCGCCTTCTCGGTTGCGTCCTTTCGGGGCCCGGGGTCCGCTTTCTTACTTTTTTGCCTCCACTTCGGACGGTTTTCTGCATCCCTTTTTGTGAGTCCGTTTGCACGCATATCATCCACTACGACGTCAAGCCAGCACTTCTTGGGTCTACCCCTTCTACCGGGGCCTGGCGGAGGCAACATAGCTAAGCATCTGTTCCCCACGTAGCTTGCCGGTTTTCGTAAGATGTGTCCATACCAATTTATCTGCTATGTCACGGACATGAAGGCTGGAAGAGTTCCTGACGCGTTCCTTCCGCGTTTGTTTGACACACAGTACACAGAGTATTTGTTACAGAAGGCAACGAGCCTTCATTCAGAAGGGCCCCGGACCGGGACTCTCGTCGTAGAGAGAGACGGCGCGACTCTCCGTCTCAGTCACGCAATGAAGTCCTCGCCAGAGCTCTAGGAGTCAACCCTAATCGTGCTAAGTAAGTTGATACTACACAAGAATAACAATTTACAGCCGTTTGTGCTATTAATAACTATAACCACAGAATAGGTACAGAAGCCTTACTTCGCAATAACGTTTAATAGCTACTCTTGCCGCGACGTAACAGAGTTCAATTCAGCTCGCGTAAGCGCTCATTGCCTAGTACAATATTCACCTACACGTGCCTATACAAATTCTCTCTTTGTAACGCATAACTCTGTCACTGTCTGGCGCGGAGTGACGCGGAAGGGTTGTCGAGTTATCGCGTGATAGGTATTACGCGCGACGCGGCTACCGTGCGAGCCGAACGGCAAGTGGGAACCCTACCTACTAAGGCCCGTTCGGGCATGCCCGCCTATGTACTTGTAGCTTTTTTTTATAAATATAAATAAACTAGTGGTTCGCCCCAGCTTCGCATGGGTTTCATTTATAAATTACCCGTGCGAAGTCGGGGCACAAACTATACCTACCCTATGTTCATCACTTTATAATATTATAAATATAAATAAATAAATAAATATTAAAAATACCTATTCTGTGCTCTTACTTAGGTTAGGTACCCATTTACGCCTGCTGTCCCCATTTGGGTCCACTTATTGAAGTACCTACATTTTCTAGCATATTTCAGCTATCTTTTGTTTAGAGGTGAATTTGTGGTACCAAAGAGTGTGGCTTTATGATGCAACGTATGGTGTTACCATTTATTGGACTAATTGAATAAAACAAGTGACTTTATTTACTTCATTGATCAAAAAAGTTTTCGACCAAAGGGAAGTCATAATTTTTTTATTTGCACAGTTATTTATTGTATGTTTTTTGTATTTTTCACTCGGCAGTAGTGTTAACTAGTAGATAATGCTGTTATGTCAGTTATTTTCTAAGATTCAACCATAATTCGTGGTATTTTAGTATGGTGTCCTCGAATGGGTCCAATGGGCTGATTGATATATTTTTTATTTATTATTTGTAGGTATAGTTTCAGAGTAAATAATGACTAAACGATTATTCAATGCTTCCAATGATAATCGAAAACTGGATGAAGCTTTTAAAAGCATTTTGAATGAAGAAGATGATCCTGCTGAGTTATGATATAGTGGCCATCCCTCCAGACCCGAGTGTTCTCATAGATAATGATAAGGCGATGAAGATGTTGTTCAACACAATATTCTTCAGCATGATATCCTAGGTAAAATTGAAATGTTTGAGTCCAGGAATAACGATGAATGCAGCAGCGATGATGAACCGTTACAATGATACAGAAAGGTAGAAATCCAGGGACCGCGTTGGCGTAAGTGTGACTACGACTTTGTTCACCCTCTGTCCAAGGTAAAAAAATGGAGCTCTGCAGAATGAAGAAAGGTAGACGTGGACCAACATCCCTTTCGTCTTCCAAAACTATAACAAAGGCATGGCATACAGAACCGCTATTCGCAGTAATATTCTCGTACCTACGCTGAAATGGTAGGGGTTTTGTTTAGGTACCTATGTGCTGGATCTGACTGTAGCTAATGCTTGGCATCTACATGTCCTGACCGCCGCTGGAGCCAAAATAGACCAGCTCCAATTTTGCAGAAGCGCAGCTCGACCATACTTGAGGAGTTACTTTGAAAGACTCGACAGAAAGCGTCGTAAACCATCTTCAACAGTGCCCGGTATGACTCAAGATGGTGATGGACACTTCCTTCAGAAACTGCCGTGTCAACTAAGATGCACTGTTTGCCACAATAAAGCTTGTTGGCACTGAAAAATTTGTACTGAAACATTGTGCATCAAAAAAGTATGGTCTGAAAAGTTTCATACATGAGCCCACTGGCCCCATTTGAGGACGTGTATTTTTTATATATAAGGAATTATTTTTCTTAAATTTTTTTTTTAAAATATCTTACTAAGCCACCAATAAATACATAAATAAAGTTTGTTTCTAAATTTTTCTACTAGTTTGTATTTGGGTCCAAATGGGTTAGGTAGGCTACTCTAAATGACTGTCTTTACTTTCCACAACAGAGAGATAATGCAACAACACCGCGCGCCTCGTCGTGGCCTTCCATCCACCGTTCAAGCCGCACCTAAGATGACCTCAGCCGTTACCCAACCTGAGCAAGGTCACGGTCACGGTCTGGGTCAGGGTCAAGGTCAGGGTCAGGGGCTGGGCCAAGGTCCCAGTTCGGGACCGGTACAGTCTGATGGGTATGATCCATTCAGTATACTGAGAAGCACCTTCAGAAATAAGGAAGGGCAGGGGAGGTAAGAACTTGCATTTACAACTAGATTTAGAACTAGCTTTATATACTAGATCATAGTTTCTCAACCTTATTTTGCCCACCGCCCACTTTGAGAATATATTTTTTTAAGAGCCCCCCATACCTTAATGCCATCGCCATCTCAATGCCCCCTAATTTTCTTTGGGTCTTCTACTGCCCCCCCTGAAAGTCTCAAACGCCCACAAGGGGCGTTATCGTTATCCTAATCCATGCTTAGGATTAGGCCTCTTTTCGTAGAGACAGATTCTACTTGGTACTATCAGGAAAAATCTTTATTATCTCATTCCCTTTCAAATGCAGCCTAGAGCTCAAAAGTTAATAGATAGATTTCATTCAGACAGTTTCTGTACGTATCTACTCTATTGCTAGTTCGCTAGGAGTATAGGATGACTCACACTAGACCGTGCCGGGTCCGAGCAAAGCTTCGATCGTAGCACGGTCACAAAGCGTTGTCCGTTGCTCGGCCGTCACTCGGTATAAAGTGAGTGTGTTTATACAAAATATATGAAATAATTAGTTGACCGTGCTAGGGCCGATGTTCGGCTCGGACCCGACACGGTCTAGCGTGAGTCATCCATATGCCTAAGGTTCTAAAATCATTAGCAATTCAGCTACATTATGATAATAGTTCTTACTTGATTGAGGCAAACAAAGCTTAATCAAAGGCATTTTGTTGATTAACATTTAACATGGCAAAAAACCGCTCGGTTTTTCTTGCTATTCAGTCTTTTAATATTATCTTATTAATCTAAACCAACAGTGGCCAAAAAATCGAGCGTCCTGACCGCTTCCAACAAGAGCGCCCCGATCGTCCCGATCGGTTCCAACAGGACCGTCCCGATCGCTTCCAACAAGATCGTCCCGATCGCTTCCAACAAGACCGACCCGATCGTTTTCAACAGGACCGTCCCGATCGCTTTCAGCAAGATCGTCCCGATCGCTTCCAACAAGACCGTCCCGATCGCCACAGTCGCTTCGACAGAGACCGCCGCGAACGCCGCAGGAGCGAGCGAGAGGAAAGACCCCGTCGACACTCAGACAGGGACAGATCTGAAAGAAAAGAAAAAGATAAAAATGATGAAAAGAAAGAACGAAACCAACCCATGGATGTTGACGCAGAAAAGATTGAAAAACCAAAGGAAGATGAAGCTACCAAGAATGTCGATGACGTGAAAGATAAAGAGCAAGACATACCTAGCCAAGAAAAGGAGGGGAATCGTGACAGATCTAAAAGTCAGAATAGAGAGAAACAGAGCCGGGAGAGAGATGATAAGCGCAGAGAAAGAAGCAGATCTAAGGGAAGGGATGACAGACGCAGAGACCGTAGAGACAAAAGCAGAAGCGTCGAGAAACGTCGCGACAGAAGCGCCGAGAAGCGTCGCGACAGAAGCGCTGAGAAGCGTAGAGACGGAAGCCGCAGTAGGAACGACAGGAGACGCTCTCGCTCCATCTCTAAAGATGAAAAGCGTCGCGATAGGAGCAGAAGCAACGAGAAGCGTCGGGAGAGAAGCAGGAGCATTGAGAAGCGTAGAGATAGAAGCAGGAGCTTAGAGAAGCGCAAAGAAAGAAGCAGGAGCTTAGAGAAGCGCAAAGAAAGAAGCAGGAGCTTAGAGAAGCGTAGAGATAGAAGCAGGAGCTTAGAAAAGCGTAGAGATAGGAGCAGAAGCACGGAGAAGCGTAGAGATAGAAGCCGCAGTAAGAATAAAGATGATGGGAAGAAGCGTTCATCTCGCTCGCGCTCGAGATCTAAATCCCCTCGGAAAGACAGGTTGGTAAATCTTTTTTTTAATAAACATTTTTATGATTGGTATTGATATTAGTTCTGTAAATATTTTTAATTATTTGCTTCTCCTAAGGGTTTATATCATTATAAGTACCTTTATTAAGTATAAATTATATATAAAAAAAATAATTCTTAGAGAGCTTTAAAATGCTATTTTGGAAGGTGAAAGTTTGTGATGTATCATGCATGACCAAACCACGTTTGAAATTCATAATTCAACCTTTTTTGGGGTTGGAATTTCTAAAGAAAAGTTAACTTATGAATTTATTAAAATACAGTTTATATACTTACACATATTCGCGACGAAGACAACCTACGTGTACCTATACTAATTAAGCGGAAGAGTTTGTTTGTTTGAACGCGCTAATCTCGAATTACCAGTCTGATTTGAAAAATGCTTTCTGCATTTGTTAGCTAAACTCTTGAGGAGGGTTATAGACTTTTTATACTTAAAAGGGCATCTCAAACCCATGAAATGTAAACTTTAGATTAAGTTAAAGAAATAAACATTTTGTATTGTATTTGTATAGACTACTTTTCATTATCATCATCATCAATCAAGGTGCTGTTAGTTGTTTATATTGGTTTAAGCTGTGAGCTTAGTTATAAAATATATTCTCAGGTCCAAATCTAAGTCCCTTGAGCGAATGCCTTCTACGTCAGAAAATCCTGAGAAGAACGCTGACAAATCACCCGCCGATGATGACAAAAAGGTAACAAACTAAACATTTACTTACGAGCTTTAACTACACTTGCGTGGTACCAAACTTAGGCCTTTACATCTTTACTAGATAATTTATACAGTGTCAGGAGGCAATCCTTACCTACACTTAACGGTACACTGTAGTGCCTGGGACATTGTTGAGATGGAGTAGGCTTGCCCAGCACCTACAGCCTCTCAGAGTCTCAGCTTAACCGGCCATATCCACAGGAAAGACATGGTCAATATGTGTGGGGCTGACTGACGGGTTTCCTCACGATGTTTTCCTTCACTGTTTAGAGCTCGTGTTACTGCGCATATAAATTTTTCGAAACGAAAATTCCATCGATGCACGGCCAGGATTCGAAGTTCGAACCCACGACCTTAGGATCGAAAGCCGAGGTACCCCTCGGCCAAAACGGCTCTTTCGTGGTACCAACATTTGAAATAACCACTAGCTATTCCAGACCACAATTTACCGAATACGAATTTTCATTTTCGATTGATTGTAACTTTTCGCAACATGTTTAACCTCGCATCCACACGTTGGGGCCAACGTTGGCCCCAATGCCTCTCACCAACGTGTGGAGCTGACAAAATTGCATTAACCCCAACGTTGGGGCCAACGTTGGGGCTGATTTTGCTAGATCCACACGTTGGCGAGTGACATTGGGACCAACGTTGGCCCCAACGTGTGGATGCGAGGTAAGGCTGCGCTGTTTGACGTCACACGCAGTGCGAGGCTCCGAGCGCGCGTTTTGATATTTTAATAGCCGAAAAGAAAACTTTAATAACTTCGTCATTTCTTGATGGATTTTTGGATTATTGAAAACATAAATGATAAATGATAAATGATAAATGACATTTATTTGCACGAACACATGTGATACAATAAGGTCTTAAAATTAAATTAGTCCAATCTATGTCCTACCAAAAGCTTAGGCATGCAAATCATAATGCTCAGAATGCTAAAGCGCATACGCCCTCATACTTAGAAACCCAATACTTTGTTTAGTGATTCTTCCTCACCGTCCTGATTCCTCTGTATGGTGTCAAATTATTGTGTTTGCTGAAAATAAATTTATTTTGTATTTGTATTAATCTCAATTATGACGATTCAAAGTGATACTGTGTGATTCTATTGAATAAACAAATAAGAATTTGAGTGAATTTCTGTTATTTTTTGTAGGAGGAACAAGACGACGCACGCAAGGAGTTGATGGAAATAGTACGGCTCATCAAATCACGACAGAAAAACAGGGAGTCCAAAGCAGCAGGTAAAATAAGTAAGAAATCTTTTTTACTAACCAATATACGCTTGCAATAACCAAAACTACGAAGGGATCGTGGTGTATCTTGACTGGTCTCTTAGCTCAGTTGGTAGTAGCTCTGCCTTCTGCGCTGTAGGTCGTGGATTCGATTGCCGCTCAGGACAAACATTTCTGTGATGAACATAGGTGTTTGTTCTGTGTCTGGGTGTTATAAAAGTATTCTATGTATGTGTTTACAAAAAAAGTATAAGTACATATAAGTATTCTATCAGATAACTGATTCCCATAGCTTTGCTTAGTTTGGGGCTAGATGGCGTTGTGTCAAATGTCCAGCAATATTTATTTATTTATCTCTTTTCGTTGACTGACAGTGACAAGAACGGCATATATTGCTATTCCTATTGTGATTATACATTTTAACTCTACTAGCATAACATTGAAGTCGGTTTTTAAAAATTTTAGTTTAGCTAAGTACTTGTTATATATATATTTTTTTTTTTTTTTTTTTTTTTTTTTAATGTAGATAGACCTTTGTTTAGCCACAATCTCACCTGATGGTAAGTGACGATGTGGCTGACGATGGATCACAAAGGTCTAGAAGACACTTGTTCACTCTTGACTTAAAGAGACCCAGGTTATAATTTTCGGTTATAATATTCAAACGAAGACAGTGCCTAATCACATTTACAATTTCTTAAATTAGCTAATAGTATTTACTTAATTTTGTTTAGCCGAAGCAAAGAAGAGACACGATTCGTCACATTCCGATGACACGGAGGGAAAGAGACGCCGTTCTCTAGACAAGGACGAAAAGAGTAAGAAGCGCAGTGAGAGTCCAAGGTATGTAAAATAATAATTATGTTGATGATACATACATACATAAAATCACGCCTCTTTCCCACAGGGGTAGGCATTATGTTGATGATATTTTATCGAAAATGAAAAGTCATCAACATTTTCGATTCCGACGGGATTCTAACCCGCATTGATACAAGCGATCGGATTGCAACGATCCTCTTCAACCCAGAGCGCCTTTAACCAACTCGGCCACGGAATCCATATTTGTCGGGAAAATCTTGATAAGCTAATATTTGTCGGTTCCATAGGTTGTTTTACCATGGTTATTACCATGACCTGACCATTGGATGTTACCATTGTTTTTCATCGTTGATATGACAGTAATATTACAATTCACTGCGTCAAAACATTATCCCAGCCCCCTGATAGTCTATCTTTGATAGCGATTAAAATCGGTCTCAAACTCTCAAAGATAGTTCAGTGACAACGCAAGTAGCTCTGTCACTCACAACTCAACGAGTCCGAACGCGACAAAAGACACCTACGCGATCGTTTTGACAGTTTGAGAACAATTTGAGGTTTGAGACAAGTTAGACAATCAGCCTGCTGTTCAAGGCAGCAGTTCCAAAATGATACACTCATCGACTTCTTCTTTGGGTTCCCCTCCTATCGAAGATTGGACAACATCAAGGCTATTTTGATTTTGGAAACTGCATTTTTAAAAAGAGATGTGGTACTGCCAACCAGTCTGCAGCCAAACCAGTCCCGCAGGTTTTTTAACCAGGAATGGCGTCTCCTGCCAACTCCTCTGATCGACTACCGACTTCAACTAAATGCCTAGACCTACTTTGTGTTAAATCTGGTGTTTTCCATCACCAGACGCGACCGCAGCTCGTCCCGCCGCCGCCGCCGCTCCCGCTCCCCCTCCCGCCGTGACGACCGTCACCGCGGACGCTCTTCATCACGCTAACTCCTCAGCACCTGAACTACAAGTGGAATGGTATGTCTGTTTGTTTCTTATGTATCGTCGGTTTATGTTAACATTTACCCAGGTTTGTCTAAACAGGGTGTAAAAGACTATTCTCGAAAACGGGAACTTCAACAACCTTCCAGGGCCCCAATTTCTCTATTTTACAACGTCAACCATTCAAGTATCATTGCCGCTGCGTTTTGTTTCGTTCTCCAAAATGACTAATTTACAAAACCTCATTGGTAATTTGTTTGAAAACGTCATCATAACAGAACAGAGTAACCTAACCTCATTGGTCATTAGTAGATTATGAAACAAAACGAAATAGTTGACGTTTTGCTTTGGTTGATAAAACGTTTTTTTTTTTTTGTAGAATTGGCCTACTGATTGATTACTAAGGGAGTGTACATATTGCGTTTTTTGCAGCGCGTTTGTATCGATACAAACGCGATTCGAACGCGATGCGAACGCACAGCAGCCGGTTCGCTTTTGTATGGAAAAAAACGCGTTGCGAACGCGCGTTTGTGGGTCGATCAACTATTTTACCCACACTTTGGACAAGTTCAGACCATATTTTTTTGAAAAAAAAAAATTTTTTTTTCTATATTCTGATTATAGTAAGGCATTAGAAATATTATGGACTATATTCTCATATTATATTTTGAAATATTATGGACTTCGCGGACTGGCGGCTCGACGGTGCAATCAAAGGACACCATCACGCCACACGACCAAAGGAAAACACAAATGAAGCTATCTACGGCAAACATAGCCTTCTCTGGGTTTCCGGGTCAAATTTAGGAGGGTAACTCAGCATACACAAGTAAGGGGATTCTAGTGAGGGACAGATTTTTGAGAATTTTTTTTTGGAAAAGTTAATTAGCCTATTTCTATTTTGTTAAGTTCACGATAAACTATAACATACTAACTTGTTCTATTATAAGAATTAACCAAAACCAATAAGCGTAAGTACATTTAAATTAAAGTTTACATGTCGAATGTGGTCTTCGGACAGCAATATTTTGTATGGAGCGGACTTTTTGTCTGCTGAGTTACCATAAAATTTCATGGAAATTAAAGATTTTCGAGAACGTAATCAAGTTTCCCGTTGTGCCTAATGAGCTTAGATACCATTGTTATGTTCGTTATGTGTGTCTAGATAACCATTTAGCGTATTTTAATAAAAAATGGTCGGGGACAGCAAAGTGTGGGTAAAATAGTTGATCGACTCTTGTATCGATACAAACGCGCAGCTCAAAAACGCGCTGCAGAAAACGCAATGTGTACACTCCCTAAGAAATAGTAAAATCCTGATCTATAAGTTAACAAAATGTATGAAATAAATTGGTAATATTGAGTCGAAAACATTTTGAAGTCATTTTTTGAAATCTCAGTTTATGAATTATAATGCTAATACTATGCTCTTTAGAGCATTCCGAAATTTTTAATATAATTGAAAATATGAATTCAATAATCAGAGGTTTAATAACTTGAATCACAATATGACAGAACTAAAAAAAAAAGAGTTAAGTTATATTATAATCCGGCACGAAGGACCAACTGATAATTATTGTTTGATTTTATTATGTTTTGAAAAACCGACGTTACATAACTATTTGATTTTAATTTGCCGATAATTATAGCGATGGTTATAAGTAAGATAAAATAACAAATAAACAAACGCAATTTTGAAAATGAAAAACGCTATTTGTCAAAAATATTATTATTTTCAACAAATTGCGTTTGTTTATTTGTTTGTGTGAAACAATATTGTTTATAATACCTATTCCTAATACCAATCTGTTTAAATATTCATTGTTTGAAGGAAAAAAAATACTAGTATGTACCAATAGTATCAATTAATTTTGTTTACTTGATCGTAGTTAATATACAGTGTGTAGAAATCTCTGTCCGATCCGAGTATCGAGATTAGGTTCGATTTGTGTCATAATTTTTAACAGACTTCAAAAAAGGAGGTTTTTTATGTATGATCACCAGTGATCGGAATTAGGCGGGCTAAAATACCTAAACTTTAAAGAACAGAGGCAAAATAGGGGAGACTTCCTTACTACAAGACTACAAGAATTTCACTGGACCCAATTTGGTCGAAAATTGGAACAATTTTCGCAGTGAGTAAGTACATTTAAAATTAAAGTTAATAATATTGTGAACTAATTCAAATCTATTTAACCGACTGGAAAAAGTTTTTTATCTTAAAACTTACATTTTAGTTTTTGTTATTAACTCAGGTTAAAAATTGATTCACCTTAATTAAATAATATTCTTTAGTAATGTCCCGAAAACGGAAATAATTGGACCGAAAAATATTTAGTGCTAAAGCGTCTCCATTTCTCCATGATGATGTTGGGGCTGCCACGCTTCTGCAGTGCGTCAGGGATGTTTGCAGAATATCAAACAGATAGTTTTGAGGCCATCATACGCAAAAAAAACAGTTTCCCTGATTCGCAGACTGCGGGGCAGCCACAACAGCATCCTAAAAACAATAGCCGACAGGTATACGTCGCCACTGTGGAGAAGCCTTGTGCGTAGGGTGATACCGGATGTCTGCTCCCTCTAGCCTAAGCACTGGCAAAATAAACTCTTACCTTTAAGTACTAACACTTAGTTTTTAATATTTTACTTTTTTTGGTTCTTTACTAACACCTATGTTTTTTGTGTCCGAAATAAACAATTTTTTTTTTTTATTCTTTTTTTATTTGTCTCTGTTATTTTTTGAACTTTAGGTATTTAGCCCGCCTAATTCCGATCACTGATGATCACCGATTACTCGAAGACGCCTGGATCGATTTGGAAAATTATATTTTTGTTTGGAAGGGTAAGTATAATTTCCGATTGGTGCCACAATAATTTTTTGAGGATCTGTCGAAGATCTCAGAAATGAACCTCGAGAGTGCAGAAAATTGCGAAGCTTATAATATTGAAGTCGGTTTTTTTTATTTAGCCACTTGATAGAATTACTAAGTCGAAACAAAATAATAAAATTAGGCGAAACGGTAAAACACCATTCTGGAACTGTCCCCCTTTCGAATCCGACAGGGATTTTTTTACACACTGTATACACAGGCTCTAGATATTTAAATGAAAACTTTGTAACTTTTGAAACAATCATGGTTACGAACATAAATATTATTATCAACGGGATTATTATAACGGGAAGCAAGAAAACTCATTATTCATTGTAATTATCCCGTTGATTATTATATTTAATTATACTTAGTACATTGATTTCAGATTAAAAATAAATAAAATGGTGAGTCAAATTTTCAAATTAAGGGTTAAATAAAATTATTTCAGTAGAAATATTGGTCCAGAATTAAGTGAAAATATATTTACTTAACTGACCTAGGTCACTAAAACGTACAAAGTATAATCTGATAGTGACAATATAAAATACCTTAGTTGTCTTTGAAAAACATAATGAAGTGACCGCTTTATAAAAATAATGAAAAAAAGCTATTAAGCTGGATGTGCCACGGCAACCCACGAAATTCAAATTTTCTTGATCAAAATATGATTCGCGCAAATAACTTTGTAAGTAGTTGTTTCCATATAACAAACAAAGGAATCACAAATAACTTTCTTTAACTTAATTAGGCCAGATTTTCATTAATTTTATCGAAGTTATTGAATATCTGGCTTATAGGTTAAAGAAAGTTTTTCGCGGGCTACCGTCCACATTCACCTTAAATAATAGAAGACCATTAGTTTACGTAGGTAACGAATATTCTGACAAGAATACAGAGTATTCTGAAGAAAACAAGCCATTAATTATTACTTTGATGTATTAAAACAAGATGTACCTAAACAACTATCTAAGGATCGCATGCACTTACTTTAAGCGTAGGTTTAGTGACCAAAAATTACTTGTTAATTTACAATAATAATACTGTACGTTTCGAACTCATAATCAAAGTTTACGACCTAGGCCACTAAATAAGTTGATGCTAATTGACCTAGGTCACTAATACGACCAGCTACGGCGACTATGTACGGTGTTCACTCAATAAACTGGATTATGTTGAGAAAATTTGTTTTATTAGTACCTATCCCGGCGTGGACCCTTAATTACCGCGAGACGAACCTAATTAGGGATGTGTGCCAGACCCGTCACTGGACATGTGACGCTAATTGCTTTTTAGGTCAAGTACAAAACATGCCCTGTTACCCACATGTCTACATAAACCTTTTATAAAACAATTCACTCAAATACCCACAGCTTCATCAAAAAGAGAAAAGACAAAGCAATTCGCAAAAAAAGTTAAGCCATTATCTCGGTAGGCACATCCCGAAGCTCGCTATTTAGTTACAAAAGTTTGCGCTATTCCTTTAACGAGTTCCGGCGAACGCAATAACCAAAACAATATTAGAGGCGCGAGTTCACTTTCGCAGCGTACGCTGCTGAGTCGCCCCGTGACATACATCGCTTCGGATGCAGCGCGCGTGCTTAAAAGCGGAAGTATAATGCCATTATCGATTTGCTTATGACAGAAAATGCGTTGAATGGACTCGGGCTCGCGTGGGGGGGTGGGGAGGGGATAGGCTGGGCGAGGGGGGCGAGCGGAGAGCCGGGGGCGGGGCGCGCCAGTGCGCCGTAGGCAGCGGGCTGCGACACACGTGTCCACGCAGCCCGCGATACCGACATTCCGAGTGTTGTGCAAATGATTGTGTTTTTATGGCGGTCAAATTACTGCAAGTGTTGGTGTTGGGTGTGATCGCGGCGGCGGCCGACGACGGTGCGTTGTTATGTGTTGTGTTCTAGCCACGTGCTCGCCCGGGAGATGTTTACGGCGGCGGACGCATGCGCGAGCCTTGTTTGCCTCCACCGGGTCAAACACCGGCCTAACCTACAGCCTACCCTCACCATAGCCATGGTCCAGTAAGTCTAGCTATAGCTCGCGAGATGCGCCGAGCTGCTCCTCACGGCATCAACACCGCACGGTAAGATCGATACCTTTCTGAAGCCTCGAATATTTACTAGCTCGTTTGTGTTTACCGTCTCCGCAGCGTGGGGGCCATACCTCGCTACACTATTGTGAACTGGTTTCAAGGTTATCCTCTAATTAATTCTTTTTTCTTTTCCGTACCTGTTTTTCTTTAGTTAGACGGTCGTAGTGGCACCGTTCTAACGTAGAATAGATCGTAGACTCGTCTGGATCTCCTCATCTGCATACAATTATTCAAGTTTCCAGTTCGGCCGTATGTAATGTCGGTAGATAATATCACAGTTGTATTTTCTAGTGCGTAGTTAGAATAAAATCTAAATTTGAGAGGTTCAACAATGGATCAGTGGCAAATGAATGTGCAGAATTTCATACAAACAGGTTTCGCCAGGTGGTCCGAAATGAATAAGACCTACTTGGCCGTTTATTGCGCAGTAAGGATAGCCCCATCGTGGCCCCTTACGCTGAGAACTGGCGTCTTACAACATAGAAATGTGTATTCATGGAAGACAATACTGGCGGAGATGGCAGACGATAGAGATCTAGCACGTTGTTGGACTGCTTTATTATAGAAATAAAGGACATTAAAAAGTAACAATAGACAATAAATATTGTTGATGCAAAAATATTTACCGGACCCGGAAATACCTTGACTTTTGATAATAACAAATAAAGAAAGAAACTTTGATGGACACTTGAATATGAAAAGTAACAATGAAAAAGTACGAAAAGAATAGCTGACAAAAGTATAATACTTATAAGAAATACTTACCTACAACAACACAAACTATAATACAAGTTATAAAGTCTATTAAAATCTTTTTAAGACACTTTATTGTTATTAAAATCTCTTACAAGAAAAGGATAAAGTAAAGAGAAAACATAAAAGAGTTTGAAACCATTGTTAGTAGAGAAGGGTTAAAGTAAAGCGCTGAAGCCGCCCTAAGGTAACAACTCAAAAGTAAACAAAGCACTTTGACCTCGCAAAGCTTTTGAAAAGTTCAATTAAAAGTTAGAGGATTTGACCTTGCGGAGATAAAAATACATCCAGGCTTAATGCCTATTTACGTAACGGTTGAGATAGGTCAATGTTGTGAGCCCAAATTGAAATACCTACGCGCTGAGGTCACTGCAGTCGAAATTACCCTATACACATGTTGCTCTTATGATTTGAATGCTGGCTTTGTTGTCTTCATTTGACAACTCTCTTCAATTCTATAATAGATACCTACGAAATGGAATTGAGCTACTGAAATCGACAAAGGAAAATAATAAATTCACATGATTGAGAATATGGCTGATAAGATACTAGAAAGGAGAAATAATATTACAAAAGGAGTTGATTCAAAATATATTTGATAAGATACTCAGGTAGTAGAAAAGGGAAATAATAAAATAAGACAAGATGATGATTAAAACAACGTGGTTGATAAGACTACATTGTTATAAGCTGAGGGATTTACAGCACTCTCGAGGTGCATTTCTGTTCATAACTCCGAAGGTCCTCGATAAATCCTCACAAAATTTTTATGGCACGAATTGGAATGCAATACCCTTTAAAACAATAAGAGAATGTTCCAAATCGGTTGAGGCGTCTTCCAGTAAACGGTGAACATAGGTACTTGTGCATAAAAATAAAGATTCCGACGAATTGAGAACCTCCTTTTTTGAAGTCGGTTAAAAAGAGAAGTAATAACATTAGAAAAGATGATGATTAAAAAGTTATGGTTGATGAGATACAAGTAAAGAGAAATAATAACATTAGAAAAGATAATTCAAAATAAGGAGCTAAAAGCTAATACATTTCGAGAAGTTTCGAAAGTACCGTTCAAAAGGATCAAAAGCTTAAAATTAATATTAAATAAAATAAAGTTCTCGACACTTAAACCAGTAATCCAATCCCTTTGGTCAACTCAAACTCTTTGCAAGTTATAATAGCGACAAACGAGGGTCAAGTCTACCGTAAAAAAAGGATCAAAAAGTAAAACCGATCCTTTGAAGATTATTTGAAAGTGCCCCCAGTTTTATTTAATTTACTAACAGGAAGAAATTACGCAAGAGACCAAGAAATTGGGCAACTTTTACAATCTAGGAAAAAATGGTCCTTCCAATAGAAAGGTATTGTCCAAGACCATAATTATCATTACTTTTTGATAACAAGTAGCAAAATGAAATAAAAACCCAACTGCTGGTTTAAACGATTAAAACACAATAAAATCCGCCATTTTGATTTTATAAGATGTTTTTTTACAACAAGCACATTTTTTATAGACCCGGAACACAATAATTCTACCATAACTGTACAACTAAAGAAAACATGATTTACGATTGTCATAACTTCTTCTGTTCAGCTTCAGGACATAAAATGCCGAAGTTTTCCGATGGGAACCGAAAACTGGATGATAGATAAAAGCTCTACAAAAATTTGACCTAATTCGGAAAGATTGATAAACAACTTAATATCGAATACGTTTTTAGGTTTTGCACCTAATTTTTATCTTACACCTAATTTAAATTCTAATCAACGTCTGCTGTCTGCGTACTCTCAATCGTGACTGAGATTTGAACTTGATTGGGGTTTGGGGCAATTGGTATTATCAGTTCAAGACTTTGCAGAACTTTTACGATGTTACATTGATGGGCAAAAACGCGAGAATCTGTACATTGGCATTTTCGAGGTGTCCCCAGGTAAAATTGACTGCTACGCAGCTCTTTATAAGTTTTACAGGAGTTGTAACCACATTATCTGATTCATGGTGAAATTGGCATGCCATATTTATTAAAATGTAACGCTTAAAACAACATTATGATATCGAAAATTAATTTTAAAAAATCGCAATTTTAGCCTGTAGTACTGTCCCCTAAACAAAATCCGACCTTTAGCAGCGTTTGGTTAAAAATAATTCCACTAGACTGGCAAACTTTTAGCTATATATTTGAAGTTTAGTGGGTTACCTAGGGTTCTAAATGTACAATTTGCTGCAAAAGCCAGAATTTCTACTAAATAAGTAATATTTAAGCCTGTCCCCGGGATTTGGGCCAACTGGACATGTCCGGATTCCGTTACCGCGTTTTCGAATGATTTACAGTTTTTTTGTTCCGAGGGGTAGTTATTTTTTTACTTATACAACAACATTGCAACGAGACAGATGTAAAAGTAAAGGAGATGTCCATAGTTTTTAAGCCAAAATATTTAAAACAATTGTTTGATATTCGGCGTCAGTGAGAGGTTGTGTTTTTTCGGGCACTGTCCGGTGAGTATTCAATTTTTTTTTCATGTTTAAAACGTATTTCCAATGCATATTTTTATTTCAAAACTGAAATAAACTATCCAAGATTAACTTAGTGTGAAAAATCGTGTGATAAATATCAGCAATTTGAGAAAATTCATATTTTTGTGAACAGGTACCCAAGTTCGTTACTTCCGATTCGATACCATAGAGCTGATAATCACGTTAAGCAAGGTTTACATAGCGTACACTTTATTTTATCTATTATTATTTACCCATTATTTTGGTAAACCTACGGCCACCATAGGTATCAAAATTATTCGTTTTGACCTATGTTCCGAAGAAAAAGTGGTTAAATATCAGTAGGTACCACTATTTGAAAATATTTTTTTTTGTGACGAAACAAATTATTATGCTTAGTTCCTTTACTTAGTTAAGACTAATTTTCACAAGTTCTAGTTTACTTCTAAAATCATTAATTTCAACGATTTTATAGCTTGTAAATAAAAATTCAAAAAGATTTAGAATTAGGCGCTATGTAAACCTAACCTTAGATGTCTGTCCCCCAAATCCAAGTTACAAAAATGTTAAGTTTGTATTAAAAAGTTTAAAATAAGTGTAGACATTGTTTAGCAAAATAATGTGGTTTCTCAAAATACTCAATATTTAAATAGTTAATTAAGAAAATAGTCAATTTTGGGAATTTTATTAAAACTTTAAAGGCCATTTTAGAGCATAGGTAACGAACTGGAAAGGAAAAGTTGATAAAACTCGTGTATTTCTAAGATATCAAACTGATTTTATACATTTATTATCTAAAAACATGTTCTCTTTCTTTAATAAATAAATTAATAAAATAATTTTGAGTTTTACTATCTTAAAAAACCAAAAACTAGCGGTAACGAATTGGATTAAAATTTCTCCTTACAGTAATAAACTTGCTAATTTCTCCTAAAATATCAATTTTACGAGAAAACTTTTTCGTTTGTAGATAGAAGAATAATTATAGATAGCATATAAATAAACATTTCAATGAAATTCCACAAAAAAAAAACAAATCACAATTTTGAGAAAGTGTACAGTTTTGCGCGTTTTTGCCCTGATGTTCATCATCTGATTTTGAAATATTTCTGACCTTATTCACCTCCTTCGCTTTCCTGAAGTAAACGAGTACGTTCTAAATAATAGTATTTATTAATCAAACACTTCTCATCCTTGTTTTTTTTTAATTCTGACTTAAGGACGTAATTACATTTTTGATGCATTCGAATTTGGGTATTTGAGACCAAAACAATTGAAGCCGCTCTACGCTCGATTTTTTATTGACTAACTAATTTTGGTACTTGAAAGTTTAGTATGGGTAGGTAAAGTAATTAAATTAAATTAGGTGTTTGCAATAGCATTTGGTGTAATGTATCTTCTATCTGCCTATTCTATTTATATTATTCACTAATAAATAATAAAACTGCAGAAGGTTGAAGCTATTTTATTTGAGGGTAGAGAACGAGAGCTTATGTTCATAAGCTAAAACAAATTAAGAATAAATAAAAAATTACTCAAATAAAACAATAATATGTAATTACTTTATAAAAGTACTTTTTATGTAATTATTTTATAAAAGTTTTAATATGTATTATCAAAATAAAAAATCAAATTCATTAAGATTATGTAAATACGTTGCACTTTTCTGGCCTAACATTTGGCAGCATAATATAAATTATTATACATTTAGTTTTTTTCTCGTTTTATAATAAATTGTCCACATTAAACCATTCCACGACCATGGAGGTAGCACTGTTTACTTCGTCAATGTAACTAACTGCTAACTTGGTCTTCATCGATATTTACAGTTATAACAGTTGATTTAGGTACATACACCATCGATCGTCAGCTTTTTCTTTTTGGGTAATTTCTGAAAGTAAAGAATTTAAAATAAAACCTTATTAAAAACTCTGTAAAGCTATTAGTTTTGTACGATTCGGTTTCCATCGAAACAAAACAATGCATTAACGATAATTAAGCCGATACAACTACCACACTAGATAGTAGAAGAAATTGAAAATGAATTTTTTTATCAAAATTTGTGATTCCGACGGGATTCAAACCCGCACTGATACAAGCGATCCTCCTTAAGCCTTAAGGCTTAATTCCAAATTGAGTGTCATTTTCGTAATCACTACCCTCAAAAACCCCGATAATGATAATTGGATATTAATTTTCCATAAAAAGTGGCATCCGCCATCTTTAATTCCAAAATGAGTGTCAAATTCATAATCACCACCCTCAAAAACCCCGATTATCATTATAATTATAGATATTGGTTTTTCATAAAACTGTAACATCCGCCATCTTTTATGGGAGTCATGGTGATGATGATGATTGTAGTAACCTACCACACAGGTACCTAGGTACTTTTTCAAATCTAATTCTGGCTATGCACTTACTTTTATTTTCTGTCCAAAAAAGTATCAATATAATTCACTCGCACTATAAAACACACACGATACAATTACTTTAGAACCTTGTCGTTCCAAATAAATTTTCAAAATTGCGATACATCCGTGCTTCCATTGCCGCGTCTTGACTTGACGCGGAATGACGAGCAGAAATGAAATCTGTCTGCGTTTTGTCAGTTTTCCTTTGAAAAATGTATGGAGAAATTCTAGTGCATTTTCTGCCCTCTATTCTTTCTCATAAATAAAAATATAATTTATTTGGCAACAAAATAATCAGAAATTATTATAGAGGACTCTAAAAGCTACAATTTTGTATTATAATTTTGTTCAAATATGCAGCGGGATTGGCTATTTATGTACCTAATCAGACCCCATTTTTCGGTATTTTCAGCGATTCTTGCAATGGTAAAAACGTGTTTTTATGAAAATTTTGTATGGAACTGCCCAGTTTTTATTTGAAATTTTTAGAGATGAATATATTACCTTTAATTTTATACCATAACATTCTTACAAATGCGATTCCTGGTTCTTGAAATGGTACCTAAAAACCGTTGATATTTGTTGTTACGTCCTTAAGTATAACTCTGAAAACTGGCAACAGGCATAATGGAAATGTTATAGAACTCGTTAACGGTAGAAGTATTCACGAATAAATTTTCTAATTTGATTCACACAAAATATCGTCCAAAATTCTTAGACTCCTGTTTAATTGGAGTGGAGATCAAAACGACATCTTATCCATTTAACAAGTTATAAAGAACATCTTTTAAGTTATATCAGATTTCCTCTCGCTAATTTATTATAACCTTCCATTTACTTATATTAATTTTAATTAACTTCGATCAACCGTCAAACGATAGAACTTTGCGAGTAGGTAAATATATTTGTTCCTACCAATAACAAGATCTAATAAATTCCCTCGAATCCAACAAATTCCCTAAGGGCTAAAGTTTTCAAACATTGAGCGAGTAATAGATTACTGTAATTAATTATGAATACTTCAAGCAGACAACTATGTTTCAATTTGCTTTAAACATTTTGAACAAACTACTGAACTTAATTTTCAAATTTTCTATTCATTTAATCGGTTCTAAAAACCGACAAAAATGAGCTTAATCAAGATTTTCGACCCAACGCATATGGATTCCTTGGCCGAGTTGGTTAAGGCACTCCTGCTTGAGGAGGATCGCTAATGATCGCTTGTATCAATGCGGGCTCGAATCCCGTCGAAATTTTGATAAGACTTCATTTTCTATGAAACTACTGAACACCTGTAGTTCTAGTATTTGATAAAATAGAACAAACTGTAAATGATAATTATGTCCGCTTAAAAAGGGCTTCGCGGTTGGATAATGATATATTTTTTCCTCGCACTTTCATTCTAATATCCTTGACATTCACCTAGAAATCATAAAGGTCGCTATTCATCCACGCCAAGGTGTCAATGGCGACGTGATACGTTCCATGGAACCTTTTGTATTGCAGGTAGAATAACAAGTGATCTATTGTGGAGACGCCGTCATCAAGATCATAAGATAGTTTTGACGTAAGTGAACGCTGTAGTCTGTAACGTGTCTAGCCGCTGTTACGATTTAAACCTTCCTCGTGTTGTGCTCGCTACCTACACACCTACTTTCGAACGTTATGAGCGCACTTTAAAGTGTTTCTATCTTGTGTTCTTTGAGTGAATTACAACAGTGTAGAGTAGGAAAAGAAAAGGCTCAAAGTACAAGCCTTGGAGAATGCCAATTTTATTTTGACAAGATTCGAATGCCGAATCTTTCATTTTATTAGCTTATTTCTAGCTACTTGTAATTGACATACGACACATGCTGATATGCTGAACCATATTAAGTGACTCCATCGAACACTCAATTGATGGATTGCCAACTCCAGTGGACCATATTCTCCAATTGTTTTCATGAATCTATTATGAAATTTCATTAATATTTACGACGTACTTAAACGCAAATGAATATCTGTAATGGTTGAGTTGGTAGAAGAAATCGATTTGTGACTAAGTAGAAAAACACTGTGACTAATCAAATCAACAGTTTTATTTATTGTGTTGTGTTTAAATTATATTGCTGACATAGAAACATCATTTAATTTTATTTGCTACTAAGCACACAAAATACACAGTGAAACGTACCTAATATAATAATGATAAAAGTTACAAAAGGGTACAAAACGTAATCAACTAAAAAATAGGTTGTTTGTGTGCTACAGTAGCAAAATAATATTATTATAGATTTCATCTATAGGTATTATTGAAATAAACAGTTGTTTCTTTAGCAAACGAAATTGTTTTACTAAATAGAACATTTTCAAGATCTCCATACACAGGAAAAGCTGATTTAACCAAAATTGTTCTGAATATTTTATACAAGTCTAGACGTCTAACCAAAATACGTAGGTATTTACCTATCATCTGTTGTATCATCTCATTACCCATCGATTGAATCAGCTGCTCTAGACACCAAAATTATGCCAAGACAAGGTCACCAAACAAATACCGCTAAAAAGCAATTTAGGTCTAGTCATAATTTGTTAGTTCTTATAGACAGCCAATAGAATATACAATTTAATATCCAGTTATAATGCCTGTTGTTCATATAAAGAATTCTTTATCAAAAATTTTTCTAAGAATTTTCCTGTAATACCGACCGATTTTATTTATATGTTTACTGTTACATATCGCCAACTTGTCGGACCGAAACATAAATCCTTGTTACTCTATTTAGCTTTACTTACGGCCGTTTGATCATTTTCCTTGTTCTATTGGATTTATCAATGGCATACGGTCGAGCTTTGTTTTATTTTGTTGTTATCATTAATTTGCCTACTCCTAGACTAGACCTCTCTGTTCTTTTGTTTCACTTTTGCCTTCTATGTTTCGGCCTACGTAGTTTTCTATGTTATCACCGTCTACCTGCTTTATATACGTTTACTCGATAATACATGATTTAGGAGTCGATCTTTAGTCGACGACACCATTTGCCTAGAATATGAATATCCTATATCCTATATTTATATATAGCCTTAAAGTTATTCCTGTCTCGAGCTTTCGATCTGGGACGAGGCATTTCATTGGCTTCGGGGTGAACAATATGATTCCCTTTGGCACTTCCACTCCTACATATTTTCTTGACAAGACTCAATGGAGCATACAAAATGGATCATTAGATTACTAGATCAAGCGTTACCAACGCTACAGGAACAGTCTCTGATTTCTCCGAAACTTAAAAACTCATACATTTCGACTTCGACACTGGAATACCGGATAATACAACCAGCGGTTATTCAAACGTCTGTCGTGTTCATTTCAGTTTGAAAGTCGATATGACTTTCAAATCATGAAAGAAATCTAATTTTACGGCAAATTATATCGGAATGAAAACATCCAAATAGCTGAACATGAGACAGATCATAAGCAACAAAATCGTAAAACGGAACATTCACATTTCATGTTATTAATCGATCAAGGTAGGTATATTATATACTTACCTGATGATTCCACCTTTACCTAATCCTCAGCTTTACGTTGACGTAGAAGCCACGCAATGTATTTTGTTTCCTAAAAAAACACATTTGAGGTTTCTTACCTTACATCTGCCATGTAATAGATTTTGGGGAACAGGGTGGAATCGTTCCCCAAAGGCAGAGTAGGTGGTTCTCCGCAACGGGCCGGCCCATCTGGCCCACTTGCCCGTGGTCTTTCGACCAACAGTATTTGTCGGATAGTTCTACTTATCATTATTTAACACACGGGAATTACTCACGTAAAATTATCGTCGATATCGATTTTACGTGAGTAATTCCCGTGTGTTAAATAATGTCTAGTACAACTCACGAAAGTTTTGAAAGTTCTACTTATGTCTAAATTTGTTGGAAACTTTGCTTGCGAGTTTTAGACATTCTGATGTTGAGTGGCGCCATCTTCATTGAAGCTCTTAGTGAGTAGTATGTCTATGTAGTTCATCTAGCGACAGGTAGATGTCGCTACAATATAAACAAACTTGCTCTTGTCCATGGCTCAGCCCGTATGGTACCAAAATCATGTGAGAGTAAATCTCATTCATTGCATGTGGAATTTTGTGAGGATATTTCGATACTAAAATAATTCCCACCATGATATGCTTATCATCATCATCATCTCATCCATTCACATTCACTGTTGGTCAATTACATCCTCTATATTACATCACTCTATCCGGTTCCCTGCGAGTGTCATTCATATCGTAAAAACGGACGGAAGAAAAAACTTCATTACTTATGTACTTATATTATATACTCATACTTATATATTTCTATCTAGTAGCCCGCTCGGTTAATATACAGCCTATGTCCATTTGGAATAATGTGCCTTTCAAATGAGGAAAATATTTCCAGTTGAATAGTTCCAGAGATTATATTTTGCCACAAAATAGGTAGAATCTATTTTGTGCTTTTGCTTACACACATACAAAATTCACACTCTATTCTCATATTTGTAATATAAGGTACCATAAGTTTACCTGCTGTCTTAGGTAAAGCTGAAAATACTGCTAGTAAATATTTGTTTAGCTAAAAAAAAATTCCGACGAACTGAGAAGCATCTTCTTTTTTGAAGTCGGTTAAAAACAGATTTGTAAGTCTTGAAATAATTTCAACGCTAAAAAATAGGTCCTTTGAAACGGTCATAAGCTCAGTGAAGTTTGATTTTGTTTCAATTCCAAATTAATTAGTCTAGGTCGCTTTTTGTTTGATCAGCCGATTAATTGAGTAGATGTCTTTGCCTTACTGCCAGAGGTCATTTGGACTGAGCTTCCGAGAAATTGCTGACAACCCGCGTTTGTTTCAACAACTTTAATTGGTACAACATTCTGAAACTTCTTTTGTTCTTCATTACACATTTTACTAAAACATTTCGCAATTCCTTTTTTCCGAAATATAAAATGTATAACGAACTCAACGATGAAGAATAAACCAATAGGTAAATTACTTAATAAACTCTTTACAGATTTGTAACTGGACTTTTAATTGAGGTAACTGTGTTTTGATGATTCTCACAGATTGTTGAACGTTTTTGGTGTTTGATGTTCCGCTGTCCGGGCAAATAGGACATGACAACGCGTACATTTTATTGCTATTTACCAGGGAACTTACGTAGGTCCAACTTAGCCGGGCGTCGAGCCAAAATCACAATTTTGGGCCAAAGGATTACGCCTCTAAAATATGTGTAGAAAAATGCTAAGACGTTCCTGAAACGACGCCTCTGGTTTCATAACTCGCTTCACCAGAAGTTGCCTAGTCTGAAAATTCTGGAGCTAAATTAACCTAATTCGGTTTATGAAAGTTAGAGAGGTTTGAGTGCCTACCTTGTTTTTGTTCCCAACTTTTCGTCGCAAGCATAAAAACTACTCTGGCTTTCGAGGCTTTGAATACAAAGGCATGTCACTTTATGTGTTCAAGAAAAAGCGTCAACGTTATTGAATTCGGTCGCATCAAAAAGAGAGTGCCGAGTGCCTTGTCATAAGTATAGAACGTCTACACCTCTAATCAGTGGGTTTACTTGACAATTTTCTCAAATTATATTACGTTGATTACATAAAGTTGTGGAAATCGAAGCGTGTTTGGCAAGGCGAGTGGAGGGCGGGGGACTGCCGCGTGCGCTAACAAGGTCAGGGGCCCAGCTCGCGTCGCTCGTACGATTGTTTATTGACCAAATTCGGCGTGTTCAACTCTACAACACTCAGTGTTATGCATAGTATGAAGATGTGACGCTACTCGTTGATTTCGGTACAACGTTGAGCGAAGTTCTGCGTGTTTTGAGATTGACTAAGCTTTTGAGCAGACGTTATCAGTAGGTCCCTTTATATCCTCGATTATTCTGCTATACCTAACAGTGGTTATAGCCTTCTTTCGTTCGTCAAAGGTGGATGTCAAATACCTAGCATGGATGGTGGGACTCGGCGAAGAAAAAAAACAGGTTATTTTTAAGACATGAAAAAGATCTTTCGATTCCAAATCTGTACAAAGTACTTATAACATCCGAATTATGTACCTACTTAGTTACCTAATACCTATGCCGTGGTAGAACCGCGAATCTTTCCGTTTCCCACGCTCTCAATTATGTCAATCTTCAAGTTATTTTCGCTGTAGACAATTTTGTAACGAGATTCGCTCCTTTTGTATTTTTCTCTTTTCCATAAACATGCTTCAAATACAGGAGGTTACAGTTAGAGGTATGATGATTCGTTTCGGTGCGAATAATTAAGGATTTTTATTATGATTAAGGATTAAGGATCTTTATTGATCAGTACATAATTAAAAAAATGTCTATCGCGTTGGAGATACAGTCGTAATCGTATTTAATTTTTATTTTTTTATGTTGATTTTTAAATTTTTAGAAAAGTTAGCTTAGGTTTTACGGTTGAAATAAGAATTTTAAAATTAGGTAGGTAAGTACTTAACATTTTATAAAATCCACTTAAAAATGTATGAATCACTATCTAAGGTACCTACGCATATATTACGCATACCTACTTAGGTAAGTATATTATGTTACATGTCTACGCCAGAAAAAAAATTGACTGGCAACTTCTAACTAGGTACCTATTTCGATCAGTTGTTCATTCTAGTTACCATATCTGATACCTACTTGTACAAGCCATCTCAGCAATGTCCCAGGCACTAATGTCTACATTACCTAGTGCCTGGGACACACTTGCCTCCTAACGCTACACAAATTACCTACTACAAATAAAAAAGTACTACAAATTATTTACATTAGATATCAAAGCCAATTTCATTATTACATGTGTGATTGATTGTAATACAAGTTTGATTTCTAATCTTATGCAAGTCCTAAACTTGCATAATGGAAAGCTTCACTTGGCATAGGATCCGGCTCGAAGAAACAATTTATCAGTGGAATGTAAATTCATCAAAAAAAGTTTGCGATCAGTTTGAAAACATAGGTAGGTACCTAAGTACCTAACACATTTTTTTATATGTTGAAAACCATAGACTTCGTTTTCATACAAAGAAACAAAGGAATATTGTATTTTTTATTGCATAATTGTATTTATAAACGAAGAATAGAGATTTTTAAAATATGTTTAATTCTTACCTATATTAAAAACAGCAAAAATCAGACTGTATGTACTCATTAGTGGTCAAGATACATGACTTCTTTCTTTATATCGATAGGTACTTTTTAAGATGGTCTTTATGTTAAAAACTTCTGATAGGTGAGTTTGTAAGTTGGTTAACTCTGTTGACGGAGTTTTTTAGGCTTTCCATGGCATTAAATTCATTCATATTCATACATTCAAATGTAAGTAAATAAAATAAATAATGCTGGACATTTCATACAGCATCATCTAGCCCCAAAGCAAAACTTGTGTTATGGGAACAATAAGATTGGTTTAAGTACCTACCTACTACTTAATTATTTTTTTTTAAACAATTAAGTATTAAGTACTTACCTTGGTCATCCCACTTAATTTTTTTTTCTTATAAAAACACCCAGACTCGAGACAAATTTTTAAAAAGCTTAGTAGGTAGGTACCTAGTTAGAGATTAAAAAAAAAAACAAGAGTGAACTCATTTGGAGATGGGCGTGTCTGTTAATGTCGTGATTTATGGTGACATTGTCCTCTGCGATCCAAAAAGGAATGACTGAACCATAAAGGTGAACGCAGATATGGACCGCACCGCAGTCGCCGCAGTCCCCGCATTCGATTTTTTTAAATTCGTTCTATGCAACCTCGCACACCTACCCACGCCGCAGTCGCCGCAGTACCTGAAGCGGCCGAGCTCCCCAAGCCGCAGCTGATGATGTCACCAACGCCGGCCCACCCGCACCGGACGCTGCGGCCGGCGCGGCGCGGTTGTCGCTATTCGCATCGCGGCCGAAGAAAATCCAGTGTGGTGACTGCGGTGACTGCGGCGACTGCGGCGCGGATAGGTGTGCGAGGCCATTTACAAAAGCGATGACTGCGAGATGACTGCGATGAAGCGGCGACTGCGGCGACTGCGGTGCGTTCACCTTAAACGTGTGTCGAAAATACTGGATAAGGTATTTACGACCCTTTTGACATTACAGTTCAATGGACTATATAACTGAAGCTTTATTAGCTTTTGATTAATAGTAGGCACCTAATTGTTGTAAATGAGCCATAGTTACAAAGCTTCTAGTTAACTTGCTATGTGTGTTTGTTCTGATGGAATATTACAACTGAATTTTAAAGCAGTTATCCTCAAGTGATTGAGCTGAATTTGTATCAGCTCATGATTAAGGTAAAAGTACCATATTCCGGGATAGTACATTATGCCGTGGCATTTTGATTTTTGCCGCAAAATAAGAAAACAGTCAGGAAAATCATGATTTTATATAATACCACATAAACTACGGTTTGAATACAACCAAAATAACACGATTTTAAAATAAAAATAATAGTTCTAATATCCGTTTCGAGCTTCCAAACGCGCCAGTCGCGACCACACTGCAGTCTCGTACGACCCTGTTGTCAGTGAGCATAAGGTGACAGTGCGATTTTCTTAAGGATATAACGTGATACTGGTAAGTTTATTTGATAAAAAATTGTGAAATTACTGATTAGTAGTTATCAACAGAAGGTTTAAAATCTGATTCGGAGGATATGAAGCATTATTTTTAGAGAAATTAACTATTATATGATTCCCGCAATTATGTTCATACAATATGAAGCGGTGAACATAATTGCGGGAGTATCATGCAATAAGGGAAAGTAGGTCCCAAGCGTTTTTGTGTTTTATTTCTAACTGGGGTTAAATTAATTGGTTCCTTTAATGCAATTAAATTTAGTAATGACCGCAGATTATCGTGAGGTAATTACGGGATATGTTTTTCTTTAATTTTACCTCATAAAGAAGTTTAAACCATTTTTTTGACTCCCGTAATAAAGCACACGAGATATTTACTCATGTCCTTTATTCCGGTATACCCGGAGTGTATACTACTAGTAGTAAGTAAGGAGAGAAGAAGAAACATTTTCCATGTTTTCTTTTGCAAATAATAAAAAATAAGTGGGGGGAGGGGGTAACAGTGAGCTGATCTCTCATTAAAAAAGGCCGATTGAGTTTAAACTCGGCATAGGTATCTGGCAAGTCCTGACTAAGTAGGTACAATATTTTATAATGGTGACAGCGAGCTGATTATGATGATGGAGTCAGGTCAGGACCTGTTCAGTACCTACTTCTCAGTGAATAACAGTAGAACATCGCGTTTGGGGGCCCATTTGAATTAGCTCAATCATTTTTGAATAAAAGTTTGATATCTAAATGTAGGTAGGTATAAGATTGTTTTTAAGTAGGTATTTTTATTTGAATAGGTAGGTACCTACCAATTATAATTACCTACTTATTTAAATCCAGAAGTATATTAATAAAGGCACCTACATTTTTTTTGCCTCAAAGTAGCTAAATAACGTATGCTTCGAAGATATCCCGGAATTACGTACAACCATTCCCGGGATTAGGTCAGGAGCCAAATTTTATCACGGAATTATGGACAAACTCGAGGTTCCGTAAAATACCAATAATTTCTATAAATGAAAGGTTACGATGCAAAATAATGTTCTACACCTATCTTAGAATATCAATCTACAGAATAAAACAGTTTTCAATCCTAGCACCTTCCTACTTCTTCTAAAAATCATCCTCAAAGTTGAAAATGCCTTAATATCCCGTAATATGGTACATTTACCTTATTTATCTCATTCTAATATTTTAAATTTCTTATTTAAAAAGCTTGATAAGTATTTGATTTTTTTAAGAATACCTAGGTACTCCAAATCTTAACCTCTTAAGAGGCCGGCGACAGACGAATGTCCGATTAAATAACAATTAATGGAGAATAAAACTTTAAAGTCTTGGAAGGCATGTAGGTACTTATTTTTATTAGTAAGTAGAGATCGAATGACAAGAGATCGTAGAACAATTATTGATCTTAAAAAGGTGAATTGATTGAAAAAAATTGTCAATACCATTACCTATGTCATAGTTAGGTACCAACACGTTTAAAAACAAGAACCGTAGATACTAAAAATGTAATAATAACAAATTAATAATTATTAAACTGTAATTTTTCATAGCGAAGTACCATAATGATGTCATACAGGAAGTACTAATAGATTCACGTTGTTTGACCATCTGTCAGTTAAAACATGTTTATCAGAGCCACTAAAAAAGACATTCCCAGCAATCTTCATAAGTACCTACACATGCTAACATAACAGCCATAATTACCTACGCGATAATGTTTAGCTGAATGTGGTTCCGATATGTCTCGAGGAAAAATGCCATGTGTGTGTTGTTTTTGAATAGACAGTGTTCCGTATTTGCTGTACCTACCTAAATTAAAGTATTTTTAGACTTTTTTTAATGGATTCTACCTACAATAGAACAGTAGTAACTGCCGGTTGAAACACGAACATCTTAGCATTCAGTAGATAATAAACTTGTGTAGCATGCGATTTCACCCGTGTTGATTCCTACAAGTACCTATATACAATCGATAAGAATTATTAAGTAGGTACCTATCTGATTTAAAACGTAACGTTTGATATTCAGAATTCTTTTTTAAATATTAAACGTTACGTTTTAAAATAAAATTATGGTCAAATATTAATAGGTAACACCTGGGAATTCTTTGTACAGTGCTTTCTAGCGGTCTCACACATTTTATGCTGCGTTTACACGCATCCGAGCAAATAGACATTCAACCAGTTTAGTGACTGCGCTAGTAGCTCTAGGAGCTAGGAGCTCATCGCAACGAGACCGAACGCAACAAAAGATAACGTGCTACAACTACAACTCGTTGACTACACTCTAAAATAGTTTCTTGTTTGAAAACTGAACTGTTTTCAGTTCAGAGATTATTTTTGCAAACGTAAAACAACCTTAAAGATAGTGTGTTGAGACGTTAAATAGTAAAATCGATTGATTTTTCCAATTAATATTTACAAACATTTGTCTGGCAAGTCTTGCGAATGTAAGCACTAATCTGAGTATTTTTCTCATTTGATCTGTCGGTCAAAGCGATGAATGTAGCTTATTCGGATAGATTTGTTGATGCGCCTGTCTGTCTAATGATGCGTGGATGCGGGCGTCTTTGTTGGCGTATTGCGTCATTGGATTTAGAAAGTAATCAATTGAATCTTATCCATAGATTTCAAATATTTGATCACGGGCAGAATTGACTACAATAAGTTGCTATTCAAAATTAAAAAACAAAAAGGTTTCATTCATTACAAAATTATAATACTTACTTAAATAATATAATAGTAAAAAGTAAGGATAAGCCCGTTAAAGTAGGTATTTCTAGGGACACAAAATTAACATTGAAAGATTTATTTAAAACAAGCAGAGGTAAAGAAAAATAATAAATTAAAACAAAGTAAGCAAGTAGGTACTTGTTTATTTTATCGAACCAAATTAATCATTCACAACTCGACTACATTAGGTAGGATACTAGACTACACCTACTAAATTATTATTTTTGACAATCCCACGGACACCATTTTAAATAGATTATAAACGGCTTTTTGTTTCAAGTGTTGTATGTAGGTGCTTAATTATTTTGACTAGGTACTTTATGTAGAGTTTCGAATCTGTACAAAAAAAATGTTTGTATGTTTGTCCTTTAGGCGCTCCTAAACCATCGATCAGATTGTGATGAAACTTTGGTAGGGTCTTCTGAGTAAGCCCGCGAGGGCTTTTAGCCCAAAAAAAATTAGGTACCTACCTCAGTAGATAAATAAAATAATATCAACCAACCACTTTTTTACTTTTCGTGGCATTGCAAAGCACGCCGGGTACCTACATCACAGCTAAGTAGTTGTACTGTAACACTGGCACTTAAGTAGGTAAAATAATAAGCTTCATAAGTAAATTATTTCTAAATTGTCAAGTCTCGCTTGTAACCGCTTCAGGCACAAACCTGATTATCAGAGTAATGAATTAAAACAAAAGATGTAACCTACTGGAGTAAAGATCTCACATAGTGGGTGGAATACGAGAGACGACATGAGTGAGAAAGTACCTAGTTGAAATAGGTAATATAACGGCTTCAGAGATGAACAGAAAAACGTTTTGTACTGACCCTACAAAAGGTAGAGAAATAATGATAAAAGAATCTATTAGTAAATATATATCATAAAAAGTTCTGAATAAAACGTTTAGAATAATTTATTCACTGATATGAAAAGTGTAATTTTCTCTGTTGTCTAAGTGGTGTCCTAAATCACAGCGACATAGCTCATTGTTGAAAATTACGGCCTTCGATATTGTATTTTAAATTATATTTTTCTTTACGTTGTCCCTTTACTCATAACTTGCATTAATTAAAAAGAATCGACGTTATATTATAATCAAATTACGTTCTGGACAAGGCTACACAGGACCATGTTATATACCTATGCCCAGCATTGGACGAAGTTGACCTGAGAATGATGATGAAAACGGTTGATTAGTATCAACTATCATAATAATTGTCATAAGATAAAACAACAGCACTACATATCTATCGTATCTAATATAAGAAATATTAATATCTATGTTTGTTCTCTATGCGTTCCTAAACCATTGATCAGATTTTGATAAAACTTTGGTAGGGTCTTCTGAGGACTAGGCAAGGGTTTATGGTCATATACTTACTTGTATACTACCTACTTACATTTTCTATTCAGGTATTTTTTTCTTAAATAAAATAATATGTTTGTTAGAACAGCTAAAAGTTATTTTTTATATAAAAGCAAGGTGCAATAGACAAACTTTCTTATCATCATCTCTACCGAAAATTCTAGCGTTTGTTTTTAATTATTTTTACTGTCGTGAAAAATGAGTGGTGTCTGAAATAATGAGGGCAGAAATTGGGCGGGCAGCATGCCCAGGCTTTCCATCAAGGATTTATACAGCTTTGCAGACCGAGATAGGCCCGCTCTACATAAATCTCACATTTGGGGTACAGTATTTAAAATTATAAATAGAGAGCCATGTTGGCCGAGTGGAGAATAAAACAAAGTAATTGTTGGTAATCAAAAGGGACATATTTGTTGTACAAAATCAGATAAGTAAATGAATATATAATCTTCTGTTTTGGCTCTTTGTTGGTTGTTACTGTTGACTACTTATTTTTTTATTATATATAAGTACTTTTAAGTTATCAATAAGTGAAATTTAAATTTCTTTTGAGATTATAAAGGTTATTTTTGCTGTCTAAAACAGTATAATAGTACAGAGTATGGCTTGGGTGTCCAAAAATCGGGAACTTTTTTCACAATAGCAACGTGTATAAGTTGTAGTACATAAAGTGTAGTTTTAAGTTGTGTAGATACTTACATATTCTACACTGACGCAGGTATTTGTTCCCTGTCTGAACTAGTGAAGTAGATCGAGACAGCGTATGTATCTAGGTAATGCAAATTTCAGTACGGTAGGTCAGTTTCACGTGCCGAGCTTTCGCGCGATGTAAGCATTGTGAGAAATGGTAATTGGAGACAGGAGAAATAAACCTTCATATACTTACATAATTATATTATGTCTAAAAATAGTAATGGCTTTTGGTTTTGGGATGAGATGGGATTAAAATCTAGCATCTTTATGATTTTTAAACAGTTTACAAAATAATTACAAACCGACTAAATTATCTGCACAGATAAACAAGATCATTACCTACACATACTTAATATAGAAACTCCTCTCAACTTCTGTCAAGTTAATCACCGTTTCAAACGTGCAAAACATTCTATCATCTAATTCTAAGACATTCTATTTCATTGAAGATCTTTTATAAATGTTCAAGGGCGTAGTTTGAGTCGCATTCAAAAGTACCTATGTGTTACTTGCCTCATTGTGTATTTAGTTAAATCCAAAGGGGGCAGTTTGCAAGCTTGTTGCCGCTCATTGTCACTATCGGAAAATTCAAGTACCTAAGTATAATTTATTGTACCTAGGTACCTACTTCATTTTAATGAAAAAATCTTCAATAAAGAAAAATAAAATAAAATAAAATAATGAAATAGAATAATTTGTATCTTTCTACTCTAATGTAGCGTTTACACGCAAACAGACATTCACCGTACACGTTATCTTTTGTCGCGTTCGGTCACATTGAGATGCCAGTGACAGAGCTAGGTAGGTACTTGCGCGGTTACTAAACTGGTTGAATCTTTATTTGCTTGGAAGCGTGTAAACGCACCATCAGAATAGACTTTGTCAAATAGTCAAAGATAGTCGTTTGTACACTTAGACTAGATTTTGTACAAACAGACAAAGGTATCTATAGTGTTTTTATTAATTTTGATAATGAATTTGAAGATGGGTTTCCACATTTCTCACCTTCGACTTTTTTTTTAGATTTAAGAAGATAACAGAGAGGCCGTTGATAGGTATGGTGTCATAACTTCAATATGGCGACTATAATGTGATACTTACAAGAATTTCACACAGAACAGCAGAGTCATTTATTTCTAAATGCGCTATCTAACATAGTCCTGAACGCTCTATTATAAAGAAAAAAAATAAGAGCTTTATTAAGGACACAATTTACTCTTCGGTCAAGAAAAATAAAATAATCTTAGGCTGGTTTTGGATTTGCAATGACTGTCATACAATCGGCGGACTTACACATAGAAAAATATTACAGTTCGTGGCGATTTCTATTAGGTAGTAAAACTAAATGGAACGTCAAACAACATACAACGAAGTTCGGTATTCACCAGCCCCCAACTTATTAAAAAAACTGTATCTCTGATTAAGTATATCATTTAAAAAAGATTTGTTTAAAAACTGTTCCTATCTCAGATTATTTATTTAAAAATGATTTGCTAACGGAACCCTCAGAGTACGAATCTCGTTCGCACATAACATAATCGATCGAGCGAGCGAAGCGAGCGAAGATCTTAGTGGTAAGTTGGGCGATTTTGCTTTGTATGTTTGTATGTTTGTATGTTTGTATGTTTGTATGTTTGTATGTTTCACGAATTGTTGTTCGAGCATAACTGTCGAACCGTTCATCCAATCTGCATGAAACTTGGTAGGTCAATAGGTTGTGGTAAGGAAATTTACGGGGGAGCATATGAGCTTAATCGATGAAGGGGTTGTGAAGATATTGGGTTCCCAAGGGGGTAAAAAATTATGAAAGTTACACAAATAAATTGAGTGGGGTGTCATACGAAAGGGCTTATTTTGTACATTCCAAAATGGTTTTTATTTTTAATCTAGGATGTATAGTTTTTGAAATACGACCAAAGACCAAAAACTACGAAACCAGAGCTGCAAGAGCTCCCGTTGCATAGAGTTTCGATGACTTCGTAGCTCATTGACTGGTCGGTCTTAAAAAGAGAGTGGCATCGTTGCGGTTTGGTTTGCAATGATTTTAGATGCTACTTGATTTATTTTCATGATAAAAAAAATTTTGATAAAGAATGAAAATAATTGGGGTAAAAAAAGTTAAGTAAACAAATATATTGAGTGGGCTGGCAAATGAAAGGTCTTTATTTGTACATTCCAAAATAGTTATTATTTTTATTCTAGGACGTATACTTTTAGAAATACGACGAGAATTCATAAATATGAAATACCTAATTGAAAAATTAGACGCGACATTATGTATTGCATGCATGCCAGTATTTTTTACCATGAAGAGCTAGCGCAATAGGCATACTCGGCAGTATCAGTAGTAGCACTTGAAATTATAGGGGTAGTCAGAAGAAAGTCCAAATGTAAGCCATCTACGGTGCGCGAGATCTCAGTTCGGGGCGAACTACTAGTATAGTATTATCGATCGAGCGAGCGAAGCGAGCGAAGATCTTAGTGGCAAGTTAGGCGATTTTGCTTTGTATGTTTGTATGTTTGTATGTTTCATTTTTATGTTCTCGCATAACTATCGAACCGCTTATCCAATCTGTATGAAACTTGATAGGTCAATAGGTTGTGCTATGGAAATTTGCTGTGGAGCGTATGAGCGTAATCGATGAAGGGGTTGTAAAGATATGGGGTTCCCAAGGGGGTAAATTTTTTTCAAAGTTACCCAAATATATTGAGTGGGGTGTCATATGAAAGTACTCAACTTATACATTCTAAAATGGTTTTTAGTTTTCTTCTAGGTTCTATAGTTTTTGAAATACAGTCAAAAAGAAAAATTATGCAAACCAATTAACGGAAGTATGGAGAGAGCTCCCGTTTCATAGAGTTTCGATGTATTCGTAGGTCTGGTTAACGGACAAGGAGTGTGGCATCGTTGTGGTTTGGTTTGCAATGATTTTAGTTGCTAAGTACTTGATATCTAGATTGAAAATAAAAGCCGTGTTGGCCGATTGGAAGAGTGCTCGACTTTAGATTCATAGGTCGTAAGTTCGAACCCTGGCCGTGCTCATCAATGGATTTTTCGATTAGAAAAATTTAAATGCGCATTAACACGAGCTCTAAACGGTGAAAGAAAACATCGTGAGGAAACCAGTTAACGTTCTAATAGCGGCGAAGCGGTGATGGGCTTGCAACCTGTCACGTATGCAAATGCTAACTCCTGCAAATAGTGGGCTGGGCATGTACCAAAATTATAGAGGGAGGGGGAGGGTAGGGGGAGGGGGAGGGGAGGGGAGGGGAGGGGAAGGGGAGGGGAGGGGGAGGGGGGAGGGGAGGGGGAGAGGAAGGGAGGGGAAGGGAAGGGAGGGGGAGGGGGAGGGGAGGGGATGGGAGGGGAGGGGAGGGGGAGGGAATTGATTTTCTCATACATTTCGTATTGAACTGCTATTTTAATAATTTCTCGAACTAAGAGGCCTTCCCTGAGGCGCGGTACGAAGTTCGCGGGGTCAACTATTGAATATAAACACGACACGACTTAATGTATTGCATGCATGCCTATAATCTTTACTATACTGAGGTAGCGCATTAGATGTCATTCTGTGGTAAACACTAGAAGGAGCACTTAACATAGGTATAGGGGTAGTCAGAAACAAGTCCAAATCTAGGCTACCAATACAACGGTGCGCGAGATCTCAGTTCGGGGCGAACTACTAGTTAGAATGTACTTGCGAAAGAAATAATTTCGTTATCCACAATAATGTAGAGTCTTACGTGGTTTGGTTGCCAGCGGCACGTTTACAAGGTCGGTACCGGGTCCATACAAAGACTTGACCAGCCCTGACCTCACACAAGCTGATTTTCAGAAGGGCTCTGTTGAAAGGGGTCGCATTGACAAAGCTAGTTTCGATTGAAATACGTTTGGATTTGTGCAGTTTTTTGAGCTTGAACTTGTCTTAGGGTGAGTAACCATTATAGCAAGAGCTATTGGCTAAAGCCTTGACCAAACCAAAGCGTTCAGCTAACGTCCGCGGTGGCGATCAGTTGTTGTCCAATCAGAGGACGCATCGTGACACCTATGATGACAATCGGTGTTCGGACCGCGCGGACGTTAGCTGAACGCTTTGGTTTGGGTGCAATCCAGTCGAAACGTCGGACCAAATAAAAAGGTAATTTACCTACGTGATAAATACCCAGATAAATATGTATTTACCGATAATCTATTGGCTAAGATTGGGTTTTAGGCAGCATGGAGGTGTCCGTGTAGCTGGGACGGAATTGAACTTGGCCTTCGAAGCACGGAAGCATTTCATACACAAAGTAATTGAAATGATTAGGTACCTACCTAACGCTTCTAAGAAGGGAGATCATAAGAAAAGTATTTAAAATAATATCGGATAGGTAGGTACTTAGTGAAAGTGGCAGGTTCAAATTCTCAAAATTTGTTTTTGAATTTATTTCAAAATGTTGAAGGTTACCTAACGATGTTTGGACTGGGAATTTAAAATAATCCACTGTATTATTTGTGTCAAATTATATCCTGTGTTATTAATTTCAGAGCATTCATAACTGCTGAATTTATTTATTTTTCATTATATTTCAGTCACAATAACTTCATAAGTTCTCAAACAATCAGTATTCAATTACCGTTTCCTTCCAAGCTTAGTACTAAGTTTAAGGCCGTAATATCCTAAAATGCTCTATTGTTATTCTATGCTGGTAGTAAGTAATATAATAACTTGCCAAACATGAACACTAGTTTATTGTAATAGCGATTAGGAATGTACTTAGACTTCCGTTGAGTAAGTACCTAGTATAGAACCTAGGTCATATGAGACCTTGACCGTTTTGACCTAGGAAGTAAATCGATCCGAATGTTTTTGGTTTGAAAACTTTGATAGGGCCTCCAGACTCTCTGCGAGAACCCCCGAGAACACCCGAGAAGCGTGAGTGTGAGGAGCTTCTCGCCTTCTCGTTCTCTGGCTCGCCTGTTCTCCGATCGGTGTCGGTATTTTTGGCCGAGACAAAGGATTTCAAACATCATGACTGAAAAAAATTGAGAGTGTGGATAGCTTGTTTGTTCTTCGAGAAGTCTCGGCGAGACTTCTCGCCGAGCCTTCTCTCAGAGAGTCTGGAGGGGCTATGAAACTCGTCATGTCTTTCTGTCTCGGTAAAAAGCTCGTTCGAATTTTCCTGCGGCCTTAAAAAGGTCGCTATAGTTGAATCACAATAGGAATTGAGCTATATGCCGTCTCTTTTCATTAACTGAGACACTGACCGAAAGAATAAACGATCTAGATTTAAAAGAAACCCTACATTTTAACCCATAAAAACTGGGATAAGTAAATACAAAACTGAAAACATAGAGATTACCTAATTAAATACCATTTGGTAGTTTATTTGTTTTTGGATCTAACAAATAACTTGTCAATAAAAACCAATATTTTTGTAATTTTGTATTCCAATATGTGTATGTGCTTGGTGACTTTAATGCACACCCGAATGCTGCCTTTGGTAAGCAACTTTTTGACTTCTGTTGTGAACAGAACTGGACTTGTGCAGACTATGAGAAACTAGGTCCCTTATCAAACACTTATACATTTGTTTGTGATGTCACGGGTAGCTTACGTTGGTTGGATCATTGTATTGTAACTCAGGCAGCTCTAAGCACCATTACTAATATTTGTGTGTATAATGATGTATACTGGTCTGACCACTTCCCACTTGTAGTTAAATGTAATATTGGAACAGTACAACCTAGAGTAGTAAATTATAACAATATATGTAACAAAGTAATCTGGGGGAATCGTGAATCCGATCAAGTTGATAAATATACTAAAATTTGTCATTCATTATTAAAAGATATTGATTTTCCTAGTGAACTTAGGCAATGCTGTGGTAAAATGTGCAGTGATAATAATCATAAATTAATCATAAACAATATGTATCAGAATGTTATAGATATAATGAGTCAGGCAGCAATTTTAAGTTATGGTGATAGAAAATCCACGAGTCGAGCCCGCGTTGTAGGGTGGAACAAACATGTCAGTCACGCTCATAGGGAGGCCCGTCTTGCTTTTCAGATGTGGGTGGCTCACAACAAACCTACTTGTGGATATTTTCATCAGAATATGTCTGAAAAACGTAGGATCTTTAAAAATAAATTAAAGTGGTGTCAGAACCACCAACAACAAATTAGAATGGACATTTTAGCCTCACATCACAATTCCAAAAATTTTGGTAGCTTCTGGAAGTACACTAAGAAACTCAGCCCAGGGACTGGTCTGCCTGTGAGCGTGAATGGAGTGTGTGATTCAGTGGATATTGCCAACTTGTTCAGGGAGCAGTTCCAGGTAGAACCTGTGCTTGATGGGCAGCAGCAGGTGCGATGTACTGAAGTCCATCGTGCCGACCAACATGAAGTCATTTCAGCTAAAAATGTTGCTAATATCATTAAGGGTATGAAGAGGGGTAAGTCACCCGGGCACGATGGACTTAGTATAGAGCATCTCCTGTATGCTGGGGTGCATCTTCACAGAGTGCTGGCAATGCTCTTTAGCTTTTGCATTGGACACTCATACTTACCAGAGAATTTGATGAAAACAGTTGTGGTTCCCATCATCAAAAACAAAACTGGAGATGCCTCTGACGGGTCCAATTACAGACCAATTTCACTAGCTACTGTCGTTGCAAAGGTATTGGACGGCATCCTTGAAAAGCAATTGAGTAAACATCTTGATATACACGAGGCTCAGTTTGGGTTTCAGCCCAAACTGTCTACTGAAGCTGCAATTGTAAGTTTCAAGCATGCTGTCCAATATTACACAAGCAGGAACACGCCTGTCTATGCCTGTTTCTTGGACCTGTCAAAGGCATTTGACTTGGTCTCTTATGATGTTCTGTGGCAGAAGCTATTAACTGACACTAGTGTACCAAAAGAGTTCATACATGTTTTTAAATATTGGTATGAAAATCAAAAGAACACTGTGAGATGGTCGGGTTCGTACTCTGATGAATACAGGTTGAAGTGTGGTGTGAGACAAGGTGGGTTGTCCTCACCGAGGTTGTTCAACCTGTACATAAATAGGTTAATTGTTGAGCTCAGCAAAGCTAAATTCGGATGCTCAATTCATGGTCGCAGTGTTAATAACATAAGCTATGCAGATGATATGGTTTTGCTGAGTCCATCAATTAACGCTTTAAGGCGAATGATAAACATCTGTGAGACATATGCAGTGACCCACGGGCTCAGGTACAACGTCAAAAAGAGCGAGGTTATGCTTTTTAAAGCCGGTAAGAAGAGCTACTCTGTTCCTACAGTAAGTCTTGGGGGAACTTCTCTTAATTGGGTAACGAAATTCAAGTACCTGGGCCATTGGGTCACTGAGGATTTGTCAGATGATTTAGATATGGAGAGGGAGCGTAGGGCTCTGTCAGTGAGGTGTAATATGCTGGCTCGCAGATTTGCACGTTGCACAGCACCAGTTAAAATTACACTTTTTAAAACATTTTGTACATCTTTTTACACGTGCAGTCTGTGGGCTAAGTATACACAGAAATCCTACAATGCCCTACGAATCCAATACAACAACGGTTTCAGGATGCTGTTGAGGCTGCCACGGTTCTGTAGCGCATCGGGGATGTTCGCGGACGCACGCACGGATGACTTTTTTGCGATCATGCGAAAAAGAACGGCGTCCCTGGTGCGCCGGTTGCGTGGTAGCACCAATGGCCTTCTAACCGTTGTTGTGGAGGATCTCTGCTCGGCTTATATGAGACACTGGCTGGCAGTGCTTCGGCCAGTCACACGCCTAGTGTCTCAATAAGATATTTTATTTTTATGTAATGTAGGTTAGTTACTAATCTAGGTTTAAGTTAATACTAACACAATATGGACACAAAAAATTGGTCTGAAATAAACGTATTTTAATTTTTTAATTTAATTTGCAAATTGATCGTAAAAAATTCATAGCACGCTAGAGTTCTAAGTGGTTAGGTATCAAAATACCTGAGTTGAAAAAAAAGATTTGCATTCCGTTACGATGCAATGAAGAGTTGGTTTCCCACAATAAAAGAACGAGTCTTCTACATCCATTGAGGTGTAGAGTCATTCGGGGTAAGTGATCGCAGTGGGTAAGTGGGCGCAGTGCCATTATCTCCGAAACGGAGCACGGGGGGTATGCAGTTTGTTTTGGTAAGTTGGCAACGTTTATGCAGACAACTAGTTGCGACACATAGTTTGACCGCGCTGTGCGTGTACGAGTTGGTAAGGAGCGAACTACAATTTTGACAATTTAAAGTTAGTTTTGGGTTATTTTACGAAGCGTGTAGCATATACGTTCTAAGGCCGATAGTGGTAAGGCTTTTGCTATAGATTTGGAACTTATCTGAGCGTGTTTTGCAAAAGAAAGTTCTTGGCTGAATGAATAATTTTCTGATTTTGTGTGCATTCATTCGTAATTTGTCCGTTTGGGGTAAGTGGGCGCGGGTAAGTGTTCGCACTTTTACGCTAAGCAAATAATTAATAATAATTATTTTTTTTAGGTTTATAAATTTTATAATTATTAATTATTTCATTTGCCAACTTACTTAAGATAAGTTCTAGGTTTTTTTTTAACTTGATGTCAAATTCGATATACTAATTATGATTAACTGATCTCTAAATAGGTAAAATCTATGCAAACATAAAAGTTAAAATTTTGTTTAAATATATAGGTACATAACATAACGTTTTATTAGGTATATAAATTTTATGATGACTGATTATTTCATTTGCCAACATGCTGGTATAATATTTAAAGTGATTCTTTCTTATGTGTTTTCTAAGTGTATTTTATACTTGTAATCGGAATAAATAATGCTTGATTTACTTTTATTTTGCAACGCGAACACTTAAACCACATGCAATCACTTACCCCGTAAGGGTGCGAACACTTACCCGCAAGTCGGGGCAAGTGTTCGCATTCCGATTTTTCGTCTTAAAATGCATTTATTTCAAAAACTGAAATAAATGACAGTACAAATTTCATTTATTTTAATAGACAGATAATTTTTCTAACTAAAAACAATACTTTAGGTGCTCTAAATACTAGATCTTGAGCACAGTGAGGTGTCAAAGTGGAAAGTGCGCCCACTTACCCCGAATGACTCTACTTTGAGACTCGTCCGACGAGTGGCTGGTAGGGCTGTCTCTCTCTAAAACCGCGTACTGCCCTGCCCCCTGATTGTCTCTCTGATGGCAACCAAAATCGGTCTCAAACTGTCAAATATGATTACTTCCATAATTTATTATTATTGTTATATTTTCTCAAACTGTCAAATATGATTACTTCATTTATTATTATTTTTATATTTTTAATGCATAATAATAATGCTGTTGGCGTTCCTATTTAATAAATAAATAAATATAACAGTTCTCTATCAGCGCAAGACGAACAGAGCTACTGTCAATCTCACTCTCATCTCCAAAGATAAAGTATCAGTTCCTGACAAATTACAAAGCCTGTCGCCACGCCGCGCCGGTGCGGTCGCCGCCTACTACTATTAGAAAGCTAACTGGACAGATTTTTTTGATATCTTTATCTATACCTACCTACCAATCTATACCTATCTATATTCTACATCATCAATATTAAAGCGGAAGAGTTTGGTTGGTTAAACGCGCTTATCTCAGGAACAACCAGTCGGATTTGCATTTGATAGCTAAACGGCAACGTAACGTCATTTATTATTTTAATTTCATACATCTTGGTCGATCCATTGAATACAAAATACTAACAATCATCAATTTAAATCCTAAATAATTCACGAGCTGTTAGCGCGTAGCAACCCTAGCAAGCAATTTCGGATATAAAGGACCTGTTGTTTGTCTGTCTGTTTCATAGGACACAGACTTGTATCGGTGTTTTACAGTTTAGAATTGAGACAACTTCCGAGAACTTAAAAGTTCTGTACGACCTTATATACCTAAGTAAATCGAATCCTAGAAATAAAACATCAATTTCTCTTTCAAAACTTTCGTGAGTTGTAGGTACTAGACATTATTTTAACAACACGGGAATTACTCACGTGAAAATATCGTCGATTTAGATACCGACAATGTTTCGATTCATCCGGAAAATCTTCATATGGGTAAGGAGGGAGTTGCGGCAAGGTTACTCCTCGCGGTCGCGTCTCACACAAAATCGCGTGTAAAAATAAAATGTCTAAAACATCAATGGCTGTAAGTACCTATTATAAAACGAAAAAGAAAATGAAAAATCAAAGTTCGAAAGAAAAAAAAACTCACCTACGTTTTATTTAATGAAATGCTAACTGAATCATTATAATTTGAATCCACTTCCTTAATTTATTTCTACACTAATATTATAAAGAGGAAAGATTTTTCGTTTTTTTACCCGGCTGACTGTCAAGTCACCCGGGTTATGTAGATCGCGCGTTTCTATGTATGTGGGTTCGTTCGTTCGTTCGTATGTAAGTAATATTCTTTATTACCACGTTTCTCCTAAACGGCTGGATGGATTTTGATGAATGAGGTATCGTTAGAATCGTCTCCATCTCGATTGTGCTCTAGGATACTTTTTATTTCGATAAATCAAATAGTGCGGCTAAAAAATGCAACAATGTGTGAATTTTCAAAATGAAAATCACGCTATCATATCAAAATCCATGTCAAAATCAAGAGTTTGGTGGACTGATATCAAATATAATTTTTTTAAAAATCTAACATGACATCTTCGAAGACTAAATCGAGTCTCAAAATTTTTGAAAATCTATTTTTCGCCCTAAATAGAATTGCTAACCAAAACGCAAACTAAAACTTTCTAATTAGTCACACGTAACGTTTAGAACAAACTGCATCGAAATTGGTTTAGCCATTTAGGAGATATCTCATATTTAAGAAATAACTTACGCATTTAATTTAGGTACTCACAGAGCCATCTGTGTGTCAACTGTGACAACAACGTTTAGGAAAATGCGTACGGCATCGAACCCTAGATACCTACATAATAATAAAATTGTAATTTAATTTTGTTTTGTGATTGATAAGATAATGCTGTTTCCAACTTTTTAGTTCAGCCGGGTTTTTTTATTTTTGAATAAATTGCTTGTTGTTTGTAACGAATAGGCTCCGAAACTACTGGACCGATTTCAAAAATTATTTCACCAATAGAAAGCTACATTATCAGGGAATAACATAGGCTATAATACATTTAAAAAAAAATAGGAATCCGTACGTAAAAAAAAAATTGGGCGGTACGAAGTTCGCCTGGTCAGCTAGTCCGTACCTCCGTAACCAAATTATAAATGTGAAAATGTGTTTATTTGTCCTGCTTTCACGTCAAAACAGAGCGACGGATTGACGTGAATTTTTGTGTGGAGATAGTTGGAGGGCTGGAGAGTAACATAGGCTACTTTTTATCCGGGTACCACGCGAGCGAAGCCGCGGGCAGCAGCTAGTAAATAATAAATAAATTAAATGCCCGCACGAATAAACTTGAGAGTATTTGAAAATTTTCAACGGTCTGCTCTATCCAGGTTTAGGGTCGATTAAAGCAGCGTAAGTTTTAGGTTTAGGTACCCAAATTCCAGCTTTGTGCTTAGCATATTGCTACTTAACTGACCCTTAGAGACCTTTTGAAACTTCACTGAGGAAACTTAAGGTTTTCGGATTTGATACGGACACAACAATGAAGCTACTGTTGTGGTTAATAGTTATTAGATTAAGAATACATTTTTTAAATTACTTCCGATCGTTTCACACGAGGTAGAGCCACATCGGTCTAGTGAAAGAGACTTTGAAATGCAGATTCTGAGTTCAAATCCCGATTTTGCATCTATTTTTGGAAAACTATAAATAGGTAAAAATGCCCACTGTGCAATTCCTTTTATAAAACAGATTAGGTACTTAACATATTCTTTTGAAATTATGCTATAAGTAGTTATTTATTACCATAAACCGGCGAGCTTGTATGAAAAAAGTGATGAGAGTGAATGAGGCGAAAGAGGTGTGTCAGGATCGTAGCAAGTGGAAATTCGTGGTCTCTGCATACCCCTGTGGGTAAGAGGCGTGATTTTATGTATGTAGGTATGTATGCTATTACCTACCATAATGACAGACCAATAATACCAAGATCACTGTGGTGGACCAGACAAAGGGCTAGGAGTTGGCACGCTACGTTTTTCGTAGCGCGTTTTTGAGCAGCGCGTTCGTAGCACTTTTGTGTATAAACGCGCCTACGGAAAACGTAGCTTGCATACTCTTTCACAGCTTGCCGACTTGCCTTGCGTTCGCTACGCGTTTGTATTTATAAGCCGGGAATTCACTTAGCTTGTATCACGGTGATACAGTATGATTGTTCAAGTGTGTACCTACGGCTCATCGTTGCCAACGATTCGTTTGTTACTATTGAACCGCTTGCGATCATGCTACGCTCCGCTTAACTTGATAAGTATTGTAATTGTAAAATATAAAAATGCAATTATTTTTTTCTTAAACAATAGTTTCCTAAGAACAAAAATTTCTAACTACAAGAGAAAAGGTAGCTACCCTTCAGTGACCAAGAATTTGCCACACCCTGTATCCGTACCCATTTTATAAATGTGAAAGTGTGTTTATTTGTTTGTTTATTTGTCCTGCTTTCACGTCAAAACAGAGCGACGGATTGATGTGATTTTTCGTGTGGAGATAGTTGGAGGGCTGGAGAGTAACATAGGCTACTTTTTATCCAGGTACCACGCGAGCGAAGCCGCGGGCAGCAGCTAGTATTATATATACCTATATACCATAGCATTGCTCTGTAGGTTAGGCGTAAAAGTTATCCAACAATCTGTCAGCGAACAGCTGGCGCACATCTTCGCCTGAACTTTGTCTGATCTAATATCTTTGACGCGAGGGAAATATTAATATCTAGATACCATCTACTTTTTGTCCTATGATTTCATGCCTTTCAAGTGAGAAGCTATTACTTTTATGAGCGAAATAGATATTACTCACATTTATGGTTTTTATAGTCTAGATTTAGTAACTTTCTTAAATACGTACCTAGGTTATATTACTTAAACTACCTAGTGAGTGAAGCTCTCGTGGCGTAGCTTGTTTAGACGTTCTTGATTGATCGTTGAAGCAAAGCAGCGTTGTGCGCGGTCATAATTTGGATCGGTGACCGCTAGTGCCATACGAGCTGAGCGCTTCCGTGCTTCGGAGGGCGCGCTCCCGGCTTTTAAGTCGTTAAGCCGCGACGGAGGCCTTTCAGTCAGCGTCGCTCAATCTCTACCAGAAACGTCTTAACAAACTACACCACAAAGCGACTCAGAATTTAATGATGAAACTAATAACCATCCTATTGGATGATTCCTAGAAGTTTCTAAAACTTAGTGAATATATTTCAGGAAAATTACTTGTCAGCATTTACTATTATCCTGATTTCTTTGTATTGTGCCAAATTATTGTGTTTGCTGAAATAATTTTTTTTTGTTTTATTTCTGTAGGTAAACAAGTACCTACCTACCTATGTTCAGTAATTCAAGATTAAGAATGGGTTTCGGAAAACATCGGAAACAATCGTAAGAAAATTAGGTACCTACTCATAATTTCAACTTTATCGCAAACAAATAAATAGATTGTCATTTTTAAGAAAAGCAAATTATTAGAAGTTGCAAGCTTTGCGAGCTACGCTACTAACGTCGTGCACTTCTGTCGCATTCTGTTTTGTGGAATCATACACTGCTGTCGGACATATTCGGGAAACACGAAAATAACCGATGTCCTTTATAAAGCTTGAAGTACTGTAGGTACTTATTTAATTTAAAAACATTACAGGGAGTTTCTTGTTGATTTTACGGCAAAATTTCGCTTTTCTGGAAAACAGACCGAAGGGGTGAGTCCATTTGCCCTTAGAATAACATTTGTCGTTGTTTTAGGGTGAACGTTGTAATAACAGCTAGTTGTTGCTGCTTTTGTTAAATGTAATACAAAGAAGACGGGTCGTGCCCGTTAGGCATTTTCCTGCGAATAAAAACAACAATTGGAATTTTGTTTTTAACATCGCTATAATGAGAGAACACTGAATTAGGTCTTGGCGCCTAAAGATACAGAGAGAGGTAGGTACAGAGTTTGCATGGGCTAGTGGTCAACTCTGGTTACAAAGTTTACAAGCCGTCCGAAGGGCCTTTCGGAGGGCACGGTAAATTGTCAGGCCTTCGCCGAAGGCCTGACAATTTGCAGCCTAAGAATAAAAATAGTACCCAGATTAAATTATTGCCAAAATATTTCTTTCGAGAAAACTATCTGACACAAATATATCATTAGCTTCTCTACTTATAAGCTCCACTCAACTTCTGTCAAAATTGAAACACCTTTTAAACTATGAGTACCTATAGGTTTTCACGCGTAGAAAAAACTTATGCAACATTAAGGTGTGAGACAATACTTTAAACTTTGTAGACAACGAAACCAATACTTTCTAATACATATTTAGCATCTTAGCTTATAAAAGGGGCGGCCTTATTGCTAACTCCACGCAGCTTAGCAAAAACCTCTCTCTACGGATTTGAGAAAAAGTGAACATGGAATGTGGTAAGCAAGGTCAAAGTTCATTTAGACACTTCTATAGTTTTTTATCGACCTCTACGCGTATCGCAAAATGTTGCCAAATGCTTTCACATTTTTTTCTCTATTCTTATTAAGAAAGAATGCTGTCATGAACATGATACACGGGCGAATTGAGAGGACAAAGTTATGAGAATTATCTGTCCCGATTGAGTTGAAACTCGGAACTCAGCATATCTGTCAAGTTCCAACTACAATGTAAAAATTGGTCAAAGCGAGCTGATCTGATGATGGAGTCAGGACCTGTTCAATTGAACTTCTCAGTGAATAGCAGTAGAACATCCATGTTTCGGATCATTTGAATCAGCTCACCCTTTCCCAATAAAATCTTGTCTTCAAAAATATTTTATGCTGGGCATGTTGTGTGAATCTTCGAACTATCTCTACACCCCGATCGCTTTTTTCTCTTTAATCTCAAATGCAGACACAAAAAGAAAAAACCGAACAATAAAATTTCAAAACGACAGGACACGGTGAGCTTAACTCTAAAAAGAGTTTTCTTCCAGCAAACCTTTCTTATTGCTGAAATCACTAATATCACAAACTTATATTAAACGTTTCATAGTTCCACAATTAAACTTTCTTAATATCGGTTTAGGTCTGTGAGTAACATGCTAGGAGTAATAAAACCTACCTAGTTATTTAGTTAAGTTACTTTATAAAGAAGCAAAAAGCTCTAGGTACAAAACTTGGCCAATTAGGAGACTCTAGGTTTCCTGTGTACAGTCAACCACAAAAGTATGTAACGTAATAAAATATTTTGCAAATTCATTATGAAAATTAGTGCGTTATTTAGAAATAGCATTAAGTACTTACCCATATACTTTTTATACAGGTAGACGCACCAGCGACTCCATGCGTATTTTTTTTTTTACGAAGTATGGAAATATATAAAACAGCTAAAGCTGATAATAAACCTAACATTAATTTTACTTTAAACTAGTAAGTATTTAATCTACACGTAACAGATACCTATTGTTCTGTCCTTTCGGGTTCAAACAAAAATCCAATGGAAAAAAGCAGCTTCAGTTTTTCATTTCACAATTTTCTGAGTAGGTACTTATCTTTTTTTATTAAATAAAATAAGCCAAGCCTTTGTACATAAATGTCCTTACAATTTATTTTTGTTTTCTGTCTACATTAAACAATGTTAATCTAGAATTCTAGATACATCTCCCGGTGATTGTACTGTACTTAGGTTCTAACTTAGGTAATTAGCCAAGTTTTGCCCCTAGTAGTTTTTCTTATGAAGGCACCTTCGTGTTTTCTTAGTAATAATTAATTTGGTTAAAGTTGTCACGAGAAAAATTCAGAAGCTTGAATACTTGAAAAGTTTAAAAATTTAAGCGCAGGGCAAAAAGTATTTAACGTACCTACCTACAGAATAATCTAATGAGATGAAAAAGAGAAGGCAATTCTGTTAATAACTGTCTTTCTGGAATTTCGTAAGATATTTACAATATTATTACCACGTCAATTTCTTATCGCCGGGTGGAAAGTGCAACGCACTTTCCGATTAGCTATTTGGCTGAAACTTTCAGGGTAGCGTAGGTAATTAGCTTTCTGTCTTTATTAGTTTATTTACTTTAAGTTATATTTAGCTGTTCGTTTTCCTTAAAAATAAATGTATCTACACTGCGTACTTCATTTCATTCATTAAATTATTCATCGTAATCTTCGAAAAAAATATTCTTCAATTAAGTTTTTTATTTTACATTAAAAGTGATTAAAACGAAAAAATATACTTACCTACTTAGGTAATTTTAGTAACTACCTAAATAGGTAGGTACCTACTTACTTACCTAATTATTTTTTCCGATTTCGCCAAAGAGTAAAAAACAAAGTGGTCTACTACCGGTTTCTTTCTGAGGTCATACCTAGGTAGGTACCTAATCCTCTGCTTACTGAATAACCTGATTTATGTATATTAATTGTTTATTAAATAGGTACATTTACAGACTTTTAAATTACAACACGTAATTAAATGCGAATTGCGGTACCTGAATGGGATTGCTGTGTGGTTTGACTGTTTATTGTATAATTTATGAATTAATGATAATATTGGATTTAAAATGTGTTTAATCATAATTTAGCCTTTGAAAGTCTTTGAGCTTTTTCTATTTCAAAACATGATGAGTACGAAAATGACTGCTAAAGCTTTTATTTACTTATCTTATTTAAGAGGTAGGTAGGTACTTAGGTTTGTTCGAGGCCTTCGGGGGGCATCTTGCAACTGAATTTTAAAGAAGTTATCCTCAACAGATTGAGCTGAAAGGCACACTTATAGATTCTCGATGAGAAATGAATGTGACAGGATGATTCGCAAGAAGCGGTCCGAAAAACGGTACCCCATTTTTTCAATTTTTTTTTTGTTATCTTTCAAAAAATATATAACATACCTAATTAAGCACTCAAAGACATGCATTTTAATGTTAGCGGCCCTCAATTTGATAAAGCCGTTTTGAAGTTTTAGTGGTTTAAATATATTCGTGCCCATTGAAATTAGGTTTGGTCCAAAGAAATTAGAAATGGTACAAAGAAATTAGAAAAAGTCCAAAGAAATTAGAAATTATTGCCAACGAAATTAGAATTTTGTCCAAATAAATTGGCATTTGACACCAAGAACGTCGGATTTATCAGGAAATTAGCATTTAGTTAACTGATCAATCTAAAATATACTACATTATACTCTCAACCAACACTGTTTTACTTTACTACTTACCCGGGGCGTTGCTAGTTATCATATAAACGGGGAAGCTTTATTTAAAGCTAACACTACTATTAAAAACTCTTTGAGGCCTTGACCCAGCAGTGGGACAGTGGGAACAGCAATAACCACTACTTTTGGACTGGAAAATACAAAAAATATTTCAATTTTTCCAATTTCTTTGTGTCAAATTTATTTTTTTTGGTACGATAGGCCAAAGAAATTAGAAAAATGCCAAAGAAATTAGAAAAATGCCAAAGAAATTAGCAAAATGCCAAAGAAATTAGGAAAATGCCAAAGAAATTAGCGCCACAGAAATTAGTTTTTTTGCGCGGACACATTTGTTTGCTTTGTAAAACAGTAACGTGGAGTTAAAATAACATGAAATTTTATTCACCACTACCTAATGGTATCTATATTAACGTTAACGTTATAAAAAGTGTCAATTTATATTTCATTATTGCGTAATAAGCAGTGATCGGAATGAGGCGGGCTAAAATACCTAAAGTTCGAAAAATAACAGAGACAAATGGAGACGCCTTAGGACTAAATATTTTCGACCCAATTATTTCCGTTTCCGGGACATTAATAAAGAACATCTAACATTAAGGTGAATCAATTTTATACCTGAGTTAATAACAAAACCTAAAATGTAAATTATAAGGATAAAAAACTTTTTTCCGTCGGTCAAATAGAAAAATTATTTGAATTAGTTGACAATATTATTAACATTAATTTTAAATGTACTTACTCACTGTGAAAATTGTGCCAACTTTCAATAAAATTCTTACTTACTACAAGAATAAAATTCTTGTAGTAAGGAAGTCTCCCCTTTTTTGCCTCTGTTCTTTGAACTTTAGGTATTTAAGCCCGCCTAATTCCGATCACTGGTAATAAGCGATTGAATGCAGATAGGGGTGTCGCGGACACCCCAAAGAACTTAGATTTAACGACTTTAGAAATTAATTACAGCTTTCCTACGTATATAATTGAGGATATTACTAATGCCATAATAGCGTACTCGTATACTATTTCCAAATAAAAATACAGCAATACTGAATCTGGTCATTTTAATAGGTTCGCAAGGCTGGACATGCCAAAAACGCGAGTTCTGCGAAACACCCGACAATGCAATATTATGTTGACAGCGAGCTGAGCTGATGATGGAGTCAGGAGCTGTTCAATGAATCTCCTCAGTGAATACCTAACTGTAAAATACCCGTGTTTAGGCTCATTTGAAGCAGCTCGCCATTTAAAAGCTTGCTATTTGAAAAATACTTCTTAACAGAAAACTTATTTTGTATTAGGTACCTAAGCAATTATAGCCAACTTAAACTGGATAGTAAGAGATAAAAAATGAAAACATACGAAATTAATTAAATTAAAAGTAAGGAAATATGCAGGAAAATCGTATTTTGTAATACCTAACGTTCCATTTTAGGCGTCCGATTATTTTAACATGTAATTTATAAGCAAGACCTTATCTTTGTGGTAAAACTACGACTACGAGTGTTATCTAGAAGTTAGTGGTTATTACACTATCCGATTTAGGAAACCGACCTCTAGGAATCATCGCTCTCTCTTGCTCTTTTACCTTCGAATTGCGTATTGCGCATCCTACTTCAATTATCCTAACTGTTGCTAACTTTAGTCAAATATAGAATGAAAAAAGGATGTAAAATTCGCAATTCGTAGGCTAAAGAGCGAAACAGAGCGATTATTCTAGAGATCGGTTTCCTAAATCGGATAGTGTAAATAGACACTTTATTTCTCGAGCCGTTTGGCTGGTGTCGACTCAAGCCGCCCAGAATGTGAGGCCACGGTCATTGACTCGTGCGTAGACAAGAAACAATAATATGCTAATATCGAACACAATCGGTATAACTAAAACTTACCTAACAAAGTATAGGTAGGTACTCAACTAGCAGTATCAATTTCGTAGTACCTACCTACCTTATGAAATAGGTAGGTACCTAGTCAAACACTGAGCTGAAATATTTAATTCAAATGACATACAGAGAGCGCGAGGTATTTTATCAAGAAAGAGAAATCTTTAATAAAAAAAACAAATGCTACTTAGGTACATTTGTTTTTTTAAGACACTATACAGTTACATAAATTTTCCTTTATCAAAAAAAGAAATCTAAGATAGAAGTTCCCTTAGTTTGTGCCATCCACCTTGATCATGCGCCCGCGCCATCGCCCCAGTCCGATCCATCGTTTGCCCGCGACTTATTATCGTCTGCCTGGCGGTTGACTTTAACAAAAACTATGATAGGTAGGTAGGTACTTTCTCAAAATAAATAGTAAAAATTCGAAAAAATATTTTGCCTAGCATAGGTAATTATTCAGTTTTTTATGACGTAATAATAACCTACCTATCTCTAATTAAACTTCTAATGTTAATGAGACCTTTAAATTATAATTAGTTAAACGCACGCGTTTAGGTACTTTTAATTTAGACAAACTTGTTTTTTTCCTCATTTAATATTTTTTATCACAGTTTACCTAGGTAGCAAAAAATTATAATAATAATGAGCTAGAGAAAAAATAATGGTACCTAAGTAGGTATTTAAATTAAAAAAATAATCTAAAAACCACGTTTTTTTTTTAAATGTTTTGCTGTTATCGAGTTGTGACTGTGTCTGTGAGCTACCCTGAAAGTTTCTGTTAATCGGATAGATAATCGGAAGTACTCGCAGCAGTTGCTATACCTATTCCACCCGCGCACTGATTACGTAAGACTTGCAATAGCAATGCGACAGCAATCACTACGCGACCGGTCGAGAAGTATAACTAAAAATCATATTTATGAAGCATGTCTATTGCTCGCATGTCGTAAAATGCACTTTGGCCATAGTTCAATTTGCGACCATAATACGAGTGTTAATGATATTTTTCGACCGGTCGCGAAGTGTTTGCTGTCGCATTGATATTGCAAGTCTTACCTAGATAAGGGCCCCGGAACAACAGAAGACAGACAAACAAGAATGTCACATACCTAATCAAAACGTGGTAAAAAAATACTTCAACCAAGTCCTTAAATTATTGCATGACAATTTTTAGGCACGCATCGCATGGACCTACTTTTCTTTTGTAGGTAGGTACCTACCTATTTCTTACTTCTTAATTGATGATTTTAGGTAGTAGGTAGGTACCTACATACTATTAAGTATAAGTACCTACCTACCTATAATATTCTGTGGTTGAACGTAGTAAAACGAAAGAGGATTTTCAGATTACACAGTATTCTTAAACAGTCATTAGATTATTCTTACAATCCAAACACTATTCACAAAATGTCTTCACACGCTTGAATACACCGTGATCGTTTCGAGTGAGTAGTACCAGCGAGCGAATGACCTTGTGTAAAACCCACTACCCAGTAAAATTTAAAAGTCAATTTATTATAGGAAAGTGTACGTAATCGGCGTCTTTTCCACTTAGCAGGGCTACGGGGCACTGAAAGGGTGTAGGGCGCGAAAGCACAGCGTAAAGTTTTATTAGGCCCCTGTTTATTTTTCTCTCTTTACTATTCCATAAATGTTCCTATTCTAAACCTACACTTCTATTCTATACCTACCTATTCCATTTACTACCTAACTAAATATTTATAAATAACCTATTCATAATAATAAAGGTACAGTCAGCGTCATCAATCGGTATCCCCCTATTGATTTTAACAAGGACCCTTTTCATTGCAACTTTGGATTTCAGTCGGATTTGCTAGTATACTTATGGATATCTAATTTCGCTCGAGTTCCTATACTAGCAAATCCGACTGAAATCCAAAGTTGAAATGAAAAGGGTCCTTGTTAAGATCAATAGGGGGATACCGATTGATGACGCTGACTGTACATTAGGTACCTACTCAATTAGACAAGCGTAACAGTAATAAAGAAGTAAGTACCTACCTAGGTAAAATAAATAATATCAGTACCAACCTAGAGCCTATACCAGCACTTGTGATCCCAAGTAAGTGAGGATCCCAGGAATGTTTTTCTACCTAAAAGTTACAGAGGGTCAAACTAATGAAGCCGGTGTGGTCTGACGTAATGCGATTGAGTGGATTCCTAGATACTACCCTACTTCAGTGGCTACTGTTTTATAGATTAGTAGTATACGCCCTACGGCTAAAGTATACTTACATACTTACGTCGGAATTTAATTTTAAGGGATGGTATTGAAGGCTTATTCCATCCAGTCCTACTAGTAGTTCGATAGTCTAACTGTTTGGACAGAAATATTCCAAATTGTTACTGACCTGAATTTTGTGGATTAGGTCTTCTTCTTCTTGACTATCGTCACATCACAAGGACGTAAGGTGCAAATTGTACTCACTGTTCATTACTATTAATATTAGTAGTGTATTGTATTTTTTAATGTGGTTTTACTTTGTGTGTGTTTTAATATTGCTTTTTATTATGGACATTGTAAATTATAATCGTACCTACCTACCAACTTAATTTATGTTGTCTGAAAAAAATGAATTGAATTACTTACTTTTCTGTTTAAACAATAGTTCTTGTAGTAAAGAAACGGCCAAGCCACGTATTTTGACCAAGGTGTGTGTAGAGTTTCTGATGTCAGGGCTTGTAGAGTTAGCGCGTGTAGAGTTAGAAGCTTGGCTCTACATGAGATCTGCACTGCGATTAGACTTCCAAAAATGCATCCGATTCGATGATTTTCTTCGAAAAGTTGTGTCTTTTTCAGCGAAGAAAAGTCACTTTTCGAATTCGAAATTTATTCCGAAAAATTTAAATCGCAGTGCTGGTAACTTTTTGGTAGTCTTGGCAACATTTTATTTGAAAATGTTTTTGGTGGGATTACCTTTTTATTTACTGACGTTTCGACTGGATTGCACCAGTCGTGGTCGCTGGAAGACTCAGTCGGGCTAAATAAAAAGGTAATTTACGTGATAAGTACCCAGATAATGTGTTTATAATGTGTTCTGCTTATCGCGAAAATTTAAAAAAGACAATAGGTGTTTTATTCTAAGTTTTCTGAGTTCTTCAGTAAGGGCGCCTTCAATTCTTTGACCTCGAATACTTGTAGGTAAGTAGTTTAATTTATATTTATTCGAGCACAAGACACCATGCTCCACGGGAAGATCGGATGCAAGAGAGAGTGAGTGATGGAGTGAATGTGAAATGTAAAGCTCTAAAACAGTGTTCCGCAAACTTTTTGTGTTCAATGTACATCTAGGAATACTGAAAATGATATGGACACGGGATTTTGAGTCTGCTCGCGACCATGGCTATTGTAACATAGCCGAAACGTGATAAATAAGGTAAATTACGCGATAAAATCCCGTGTCCTTAAAATTTTCGGTATGAATAGTGATCGCGAAAGTTTAAGAAAGACTACCTACTAGGTACATCTAGGAAATCGGAAAATTTTAATGGCACACCATAAATGTAAAATCATTTTTTTTATGCGAAACATGAGCTTGTTTAGTTGAGCATATGGGTTCAAATTTGGAGTAGCTTAATTGAGATAGGTAGGTAACCTAATTTTCCGAGGCACACCAACCAATGACCACGGTACATCAGTGTGCCGCGGCACACCCTTTGCGGAACACTGCTCTAAAATACACAGAACATAAAATAAAAAGAACAAATTGTACACTAGCTGATAATACAACCTAATTAGCGTTAGGTATTGATAATAATATCAATGTTTACAAACAAGATTAGCGTTATCTGTTTACATAGGAAGATCGCGGGGGTTCGGATAATTAGATTTGGGCGAAACAAAGGGAAGGAATTCGTTCCGTACTACGTGATATGTTTTGGTAAGCCCCAGAAAGGTTTTCATTTTTGATGGTAAATGTGAGGCGAGCACGTGAACACATTTCTTTTGTTTTTTTACTTTTTAAATTAAGTTATCCACGAGTGTTAATTGTTTACCGACTTCAGTATACTTACTGCTTTGTTATACCTATTAACATTTTATTAAAAGAATTCAGACATAATCGTGTCTGATTTTTGTGGCCCCCACAGTCCGGTGGTAGCCTTGTCCATCTACACTACAACTCACAGCCTTACCTCGCATCCACACGTTGGGGCCAACGTTGGTCCCAATGTCACTCGCCAACGTGTGGATATAGCAAAATCAGCCCCAACGTTGGCCCCAACGTTGGGGCCAATGCAATTTTGTCAGCTCCACACGTTGGTGAGAGGCATTGGGGCCAACGTTGGCCCCAACGTGTGGATGCGAGGTTAGTTATTATCATCTGAGAACTCACTGCGTAAAACGGTAGGTTCAATCTGTGGTTCGATAGGGTGACAGTGAACCACCTAAATTTTGAGCGAGATTTGTGTCACCCCTGTAAGTCCAAGAACTATGTTTTATATATCAAACGATAGGTAATTTATCTGGCTATAGAACAGCATTATCATAATTATAAAAGGATTAAGATAATAATAGTTTTTCTTTAAAATGGGATTTGGTTCACTGTGTACACCGCCATGGTTCACAGTAAATATAGGTGATACACACATTCTCAAAAAAAAAAAAAATCGAATTCTCATTATACGCGCTAATTATTACGCCAGCATTGATGATTATAATTTTATCTACAGGGTACAAAGATACATCTGTAATTTACAGCACTCCTGCCCACGCAATTTCTCGGCCCAGTCATTCAATGATTTTTTTCGATGGCATGCGTCATGAGGCCAGCACTACGGTTGTAGGTAGTTTTGTGAGGCCCGCACTCAACCGTCGCTTCCCAAGGCCTCGCTTGTTTTCATAATCTATGACGTTGACGTAATAATTTGCGGGAAATGTTTCAACTACGCGCTATTTTAGTTTAGAGACCATGGGTTTATTTTAGGTTGTAAAGAACTTTTTGTTGTGTATTGGTACCGCGATTTGTTTAGTTTTATGTAGATAATTGTGTTTCACGAGCGTTGTCTGTTCTAACTTTCGTAAAAAGTTTAGTTCCTTATTGAAAGAAACACGTAATATCTAAACATCTAAGTACATAGGTACTTACATACAACTCTAATACCTGAGACTAAAATAATAAACTAAAATATGGATTTAACATTGATTTACGAGTAAAGACTTAGCTGCAGCTCTACCATACCTGTTTATTCTGTGGCTCTACTAAGTAGGCTTATGAGATACTAGGTGATATTAGTTACCTACCTACTTAGACACGATTTTATAATTTCACTAAAAATTCTGCTAAAACTTCTTTGTTTTTCTTCTCACGTACTTTTGTCAACACACGTAATTTTGTCAGTTTGAAAAGCAGTTTTTTTTTAAATAAAACGAGATTGTATTAAACATTGGAGCCATTGGAAAGTACGATTTACCTTCTCGGAATGTATTCAGAATTCGGAAAGTGACATTTCTTCGCTGAAAAAACGTCAATTTTCCTAAGAAAATCATCGAATCGGATGCTTTTTCAGAAGTCTGAATCGCACTGCAGAACTTAAAAACGGCTGGACCAAATTTTATGAATTACCTTGATCTATGAAATTTTTTCTACCCCGAATAGCAAAATTACTACCTATTTTAAACTTCCGCGACTTGAACACATTTTTGAATTATTATTACGTAGTACTAGTATTCTGTGTTATTATTAACGAGAATTTCATTACGCGGTTAAGTCCCGTTCATAATAATTTAAAAAGCAAAATAACTAAGTACTTAGAAAAAATCACAAAGAAAAAAAATACGAAAATTCATTTTCCCATACATTTTCTATGGAACGGTTTTTTTATATTTCGAATTCTGAGGGTACGAAGTTTGGCAGGTATAAAAACCTAATTAATTCTGTACATAAAAGCTACAATAAATAATATTACCCACAAAACACTTCAGCACTTATAAATGTTATTTTTGTGTTGCGTGTTTCCCGGGCATCGCGCCGTGGATCGATGGGGGTATGGGGTGCCTCGGGGGCTCAAGGCCGCGCCATGATTGATTCTCGAATGACATGAGGCTTGGAATGCCTTCCGGGTTATTTCACATGGTGCTATAGAACAGGCTCGCGACTGTGTTTTATAATTAAGTCTCTAAATTAATATTAAATTAATAAATTCTACGTAAATAAATAAAAATGAATGCGTAAAGGAGGAAGTTCTCATTTTCGGAATCTTTTTTTTAATGTATGTTACCCGATTAGGTACCTAGTCAAAGACGCCTGGATCGATTTGAAATATTCCTTTTTTTAGTTGAAAGGATACCTACCTATGCTTTCCGATTGGTGACACAAAAATTTGGTGAAGATCTTTAGAGGATCTTCGGAGTTATGAACAGAAATGCACCTCGTGAGTGCAAAAAATTGGTCAGCTTACACATTAAAGTCGGTTTTTGTATGTCACCATGGGTCCTAACTCCTAGGTCCTAGTGAGATAGCGCCTACGTATTTTTCTGTTGTGTGTATTATTTGTGTGTGTTGTCAATAAACTATTTCTTTTCCATTATAAATACAGATTTAGAATATTGTATTATATTAGCTGTAGGTATTTTTCTTCACCCTCTCCATAACGGATAAAGGGATACGAAATTTAATATTATTTATACTTACAACATTTGTTTAAGTACTTGTATTTTCCCAGTGGAGGAGACCTTTGTCCGTTTGATCTTAAGTAATTGCTTATTTGTATTTCATTATTAAATAAATAAATCGGACAGTATTATAAGATCCGAATTAGCGTGAAAATGAGGTCTATATTTCTATAATACCTACTCAACAGTGGATATCGACAAATATCGATATGGTGTACTTAGGTGTATGGTTTACGTGTTTACGTAGGTACACTTCTCACCCACTTAGATCTAGCTAGGCATTTCGACGAAGTTAGCCTTTTCGATACGCAGTGCAGCTTTTTCATACAAAATTTTCTACTGCGCAGCGAAACGGCTAACTTCACAAATGCCTAGATCCATTGTGAGAAGTGTACAAGCTGACCCCGCGATCAAACGCGGCCTACATTAATTAAGTGCCGAGAGTGCATGATTATTAAACACATTAGTAGGTACTTTTAATACCTACCTAACAATTCAATAGGTACCTACACAAAATACTAATTATGTATTTCGGACTTCGGTGTTTAACTCAAAACCTACCAACAACAAAGCTCTGGGCTCGTACACATGGTACCTATACAAACAAAACGTGGAATCATTCCTTTAGAAATTTCACACATAATGACCTCTGTCATCACTGATTTTTCGATATTCTGTCATAATCATGAAGACTGTTATGTATAGGTGCCTATTTCAAAAATAGATCTTATTTCCTGGGGGTTTGGGTTCCTCTCTCGCGGCTCATTTTGTAAGCCCCGCCCAACGCAGCTCAGTTAGCGTTAAGTAAGTCATTTTCTAGTGATAGAATTAAAAATGAAAAAAATTGAGATATTTAATAGTAGAGAGAATAATAGAGATGCGGTCTACTAGAATATAAATCAATAAATAGTACCGATAGTTCGTTTATTAATTAATCGTTAATCATGTTTATTTTTGATCAAGTTTCAACCGTCGTCGTCGGTCGCCAAGGGAGTTCGTTTTCACAATACAACACACACACAATTTGAAACTTCTAAAACGTACATAGCCAGTAGGTAATATTTTTCAAGCTGCCTGTACAGGGGTGGTTTTATTTAGCGTGCAAAGCGTAGATAAAATAAAATAGCCCGTAGGAGTGTTTCAGCTTTGGGCGAGCTTTTAGTTTATTTTAAAGCATTTTTTGTTTGCTACCCCTTTTAGGTAACAAGAAATGTTACACAGGTTCCCTTGGATATGGAAGGGATAGGATAGGCTTGTTTTAAACAAGAATATCTGTACGACAACTGATATAATGAGTACAATGTTACCCATGCTCTCATCTGTTCGTAATAAGCAGCGTTCGTGTCAAAACAGCATCCTGAAAACCATATCGGATAGGTTCACCTGTCCCATGTGGAAATGTTTCGTGATGAGGGTGATAGGACCCACCTAGGGCTGATCAGGTGCTCTGGGTGGGTTTTATCACTTTACCTGAGCACTTAAAAATGTTATTTAGGTACTAATGTGATTTGTCTAATTTTATCGATCGAGCGAGCGAAGCGAGCGAAGATCTTAGTGGCAAGTTAGGCGATTTTGCTTTGTATGTTTGTATATTTGTATGTTTGTATGTTTGTATGTTTCATTTTTATGTTCTCGCATAACTATCGAACCGCTTATCCAATCTGTATGAAACTTGATAGGTCAATAGGTTGTGCTATGGAAATTTGCTGTGGAGCGTATGAGCGTAATCGATGAAGGGGTTGTAAAGATATGGGGTTCCCAAGGGGTTAAATTTTTTTCAAAGTTACCCAAATATATTGAGTGGGGTGTCATATGAAAGTACTCAATTTATACATTCCAAAATGGTTTTTAGTTTTCTTCTAGGTTCTATAGTTTTTGAAATACAGTGAAAAAGAAAACTGATGAAAACCAATTAACGGAAGTATGGAGAGAGCTCCCGTTTCATAGAGTTTCGATGTATTCGTAGGTCTGGTTAATAGAAAACGAGTGTGGCATCGTTGTGGTTTGGTTTGCAATGATTTTAGTTGCTACTTGATATTTTTTCTTGAGATTGAAAATAAAAGCCGTGTTGGCCGAGTGGAAGAGTGCTCGACTTTCGATTCATAGGTCGTAAGTTCGAACCCTGGCCGTGCTCATCAATGGATTTTTCGATTATAAAAATTTAAATGCGCATTAACACGAGCTCTAAACGGTGAAAGAAAACATCGTGAGGAAACCAGTTAACGTTCTAATAGCGGCGATGGGCTTACAACCTGTCACGTATGCAAACGCTAACTCCTGCAAATAGTGGGCTGGGCATGTACCAAAATTATAGAGGGAGAGGGAGAGGGAGAGGGAGAGGGAGGGGGAAGGGGGAGGGGGGAGGGGGAGGGGGAAGGGAGAGGGGTAGGGAGGGGGAGGGGGGGGGGTACTAATACATTTTGTATTGAACTGCTATTTTAATAATTTCTCGAACTAAGAGGCCTTTCCTGAGGCGCGGTACGAAGTTCGCGGGGTCAACTATTGAATATAAACACGAATGTATTGCATGTATGCCTATAATCTTTATCACACTGAGGTAGCGCATTAGATATCATTGTGTGGTAAACACTAGAAAGAGCACTTAACGTAGGTATAGGGGTAGTCAGAAACAAGTCCAAATCTAGGCTATCAACACAACGGTGCGCGAGATCTCAGTTCGGGGCGAACTACTAGTGTATTATGGATTAATTGGTCTGAAATAAAATCTTATTATTAACTTTACTTGAGGTAATTTAAATACCCACAGGCTCACTTTACAATACCAACTTATAATACCGACTGGCTCCCCACTGGAACTTGACTATTAAGAGGAAGAATCACTGATATAAAAGCTCGGTCCCAGCCTTAATTTTTTATGGTGTTGGTCGCGAAAGAACAGGAGTAGAATCATGTGAACCCAGAGGTCTTATAAAATGATTTTTAAATTTAAATTTCTCAGAAAATAGGGTACAGAACTTTGTATGAGCTTAGTGCTTTGCGTTATTGCTTACTAATAATGTTAGCAATTCTGTTTACAGACGAAATAAAATCGTTAGGTACCTACAACGGCAAGTTTTTAAATTGTACACGCTAGTCATATAAGTTAGAGTATTTAGGATTGATCGACAACTTTTTTGATAGCTATTCTTTTTTGATACAAAAATAAGTTGCAACCGGATAAGTGTTTAATTATTAAAAATGCCCAAAGAATACTTTTAGTTTTAACTCGCGCAGCGTACGATCCAAATGTATTACTTAGTCAGTAAACGATCCAATATTGCCACTACTCTCTTAGTCTTATCCGCGGGAAAAAAATGGCCGAAACGTGCGGAGCTGACTAAGTATCGTATTTACGATGTTTTTCATGACAAATCTATTGATGTATGGTAGGGATTTTAACTCAGTCTTTGAAAATCGAGAGTCGGCATTGCATTACCACTAGACCAGTGATCGGCAGACCGTGGTGCGCGAGTCGCATGCGGCTCTGATATTATTTGCGGCTCCTTCAGTTTCGCAAAAAAAAAAAAAATCTATGTAGGTACCTAGGTTAGGTATATTGAGAAGACACATAGGTACTTACCTAGTTTATTACGCGCAAAAAAAAAAATCCTTCTATGTTATACCACCGAGTAACCAGAGAGACAAACTCAAACAACGCGCGATAATAGGTACTTCACTACATGCGCAGCGTTGTGTGCGTGCGCGTTCACCGACAGGCTCACTTACGAGCGGCGGGCGGCCGCTTCGTGAGCTCTCGGCCAGTCTCGGCAAACTCCGGCGGCCGACCGGCGGCTATGCGGTAAGGGACGCTCGGAGGTCGCGAATGCTACGAGTATGCGGCGGCCGCGCGGGTTACGTAGTAACTATTAATGAATCTGTGGCGCGGTCTTTTTCGAGTTCATTTTCATTCAGCCAGTAGGTAAGGTGAGTAGGTACTTACATCTAGCTAGGCAAAGTATACCTACCTACTTACCTACTCAAAAAAACGTGACCGGTAAGTTTACGTACCTACCTACTACCATTTTATTGAAATATTATTGAAGTAATTTTCTGTAAGTACCTACCTAATAAGTAGGTAATGGTACCTATTTACTAATATTTAAAGTAAGTCTAGGTAAGTACTTTTCATTGTCGTATCGATTTGAAAATTTAGACATTTGTATGTAATTCGGATACCTAAACTTATAATAATTTGGTATTTTCGAGCTGATCATGAACTCCTCAGTAAATAAACCGATGGAGTTAAAACTCGACATGTCTGTCAAGTTCCGACTATACTGTAATTAGGTACCTACATGGTGACAACGTGCTGGTTTGATGATGGAGTCAGGAGCTGTTCAAAAGAACTCCTCCGTAAATTAGCCGATTGAATTGAAACTCGACATGTCTGTCAGAGTACCTACAGAGCAAATACCATCCGTCCGTCAGCAGTACCAGCTGTCCGTTTATTATTTTAACACTACGCGCGCGAGTGACACCGCGCGGCGCAGTTAGTTTATTTCCATAAGTGACAGCCCTACAAGAATAGGCTATTATAAAAGTCAATGTTAGACCGCTGTTTCTCTGTTCATTTCTCTGTGGTTATACTCAAAAGACACAGGTAAGTAGGTACCTAGTACGCGCACAATGCAAATTCTAACATGGAAAGTTGCCGTTACATTATTAGTATTATTGGACAGTGCAATTTGTGGCTCTTCAACAAATATTGTCTTTTTAGGGTTCCGTAGTCCTGACAAGGAACCCCTATAGATTCGTTATGTCGTCCGTCTGTCTGTCCGAGGTTTTTCTAAGAGACCGTTAGTACTAGAAAGCTGTAATCTGTAGGGGTGTGTATAGTCCGACACAAAATAATAGAAATAAATGGGGGCGCCACTGTGCAAGCTAAATACGCGAAATGGATAAATTCTATTTTAGAAGTAAATTATTCCTTCTGACTGACGTCTTCCTGTACCATAGACAAGAAACCTGCACTTTACCATAGATTAGTAGAGAAAGGGTTTCCAAAGTACTGAAATTTTAGTTGTCGTGTCTACCCGTTTTTGCCGGACTATAAGTCCGTGGCACGCGTGAATACGTTGACATGTATAAAACACCAACTTTTCAGGGCGGCCGTTTGAAAGTTTGACCTCTTCTGGTTTCTCGGTAAATTAGTTTACAGTATTTGTGTTAATTTTTTCTATGGTTATTTTATGCCCTCTTTCGAATGATGACAATAAATAACCAAAATTCCCCATAGTTTCCATGATATAAGACATGTCAACAAAAAAATTGATGAGATTTAGGTTACGTCTCGAGATGTCCAGTTATGCCGCAAAAGATATCAACTTATTCACCTTTAATGTATGGAATATTGGTAGGTAAACAATGTTATATTATCGGATTGCAAACAGATAGAGACTATAAAACCGGTTTTTTGAGTTGCTGAAGTACCTACTTATTACTCAGAACCATTCATACCGTTTAGAAATGAGATTTAACATAGTAAGGGTAAGCTGATTTTAAATGAGCCCAAACACGGATGCTCTACTGTTAATCACTGAGAATTTGAATGGAATACAACCAGATTTTATCAGCACATCTGCTCATTGTCACCATATTATTACAATGTATTCGGAACTAGAAAAAAATGCAAAGTTTCACCTCAATCGAAAAATTTACTGAGGAGTTTTGTTGAATAACTCCTGACTCCAGCAACAGATCAGCTTGTTGTTATCATAATCTTACATTTTTATCTAGAGTCTATAAGTGTGCCAAATTTTAGCTCAATGAGACACTGGAAAGTGGGTCAAATTAAACTTGCAAGAATTCACTAAAAAAAATATGAGTTTTGTTAAACAGGTCCTGGCTCCATCATCAGATCAGCTCGTTGTTACAATAATATTGCATTGTCACCAAGAATCCATAAGTGTGCCAAATTTCAGCTCAATCAGACACTGGGAAGTGGGTCAAATTAAACTTGAAAGATTTGACCCGAACACAATATTGAGTTTTGTTGAACAGCTCCTAACACCAGCATCAGATCAGCTTACTGTTAACATAATATTACATTGTTATCTAGAATCTATAAGTGTGCCAAATTTTAGCTCAATCAAACACTGGAAAGTGGGTCAAATTGAACTTGCAAGATTTCACTAAAAAAAAAGTGAGTTCTGTTGAACAGCTCCTGGCTCCATCATCAGATCAGGTCGCTGTTACAATAGTATTGCATCGTCATCGAGAATCTATAAGTGTGCCAAATTTCAGCTCAATCAAATGCTGGGAAGTGGGTCAAATTGAATTTGCAAGATTTAATCCAAACAAATATTGAGGTTTGTTGAACAGCTCCTGACTCCAGCATCAGATCAGCTTATTGTTAACATAATATTACATTGTTATCTAGAATCTATAAGTGTGCCAAATTTTAGCTCAATCAAACACTGGAAAGTGGGTCAAATTGAACTTGCAACATTTCACTAAAAAAAAAGTGAGTTCTGTTGAACAGCTCCTGGCTCCATCATCAGATCAGCTCGTTGTTAAAATAATATTGCATTGTCACCAAGAACCTATAGGTATTCCAAATTTCAGCTTAATCAGACACTGGGAAGTCAGTCAAATTTAATTTTCAAAAATAAACCCGAACAAAAATCGCAAGTTAATAATAAAAGCTTGTAAAAATCAAGCAATGTCATTATAGTTTAACGAATAATTAAAATCTATCAGTTTTCCATGTAAAAACAATACTTAAAAAAAAAAAGATTTCTGAACTGACGTTTTGTTTACCAATACGAGTGACATGTTCGGTTATGCCAGCGCGAGAGCGCGCGGGCATAACTGAACAACTCAATGTATCACAATTTAAACGGAATACTTTGGTTAGCCATAACCTGACATTTTAATTTGTTAAAAGTTAATCAAAAATATCATATGTATATGTCGAGATATCATGTAACAAATATAATTTTGGCGAATGAGTAGGTTGATAAATCGAAATATCTACAAAAACATGTGTGTGTTAGTGGCTTGAAAAATTGACAAGTAGTTATGTCAACTAAAATACGAAAAATGGAGGAGTTGGCAAGGCCATAACTCGAAAACTTGTCTAGCTAGGGAGCTGTCAATTTTTTTATAGATACTTCATAGGCGTAGATATCGTTTAAGCCAATAAAAAAAAAATTTGACATCTCGACATATCAACGTATTCACGCGAGCCACGGAAGTATATCAATTACGCCGAAAAAGTTATAAAATAAAATTTTAGAAAATATTTTTTTAGGGTATCTCCCCTACATGTGAAGTGGGAATAATTTTTTTTGTCATCTACCCCATCGTGTGGAGTATCGTTGAATAGGACTTTTAAAATGATTTAAGGGTTGCTCATAATATTTTTGGATTTACTGCTCCATTTACGAAATATTCAACTTTAAAGTAGGTAGGGTGAGTGGGGGCAAGATCGAACGGTTTTTTGATGAGATGAGCAGTGTTGTGTTTGATGCCTTGTAGAAGAAAATATATTAACTTATGCTAAAAATTAATTAGTTGTCCTTAAAGAGGAAAGAGTCTACTTTTATATTACATCAATAATTGCCTGTTATATCTGTTCCAAAAGTAGAAAAAAATAAGTTAAAATATTTTATCACGAAAAAAAAGTTGGGGGAAGATGGAAAGGTGGCGGGGAAAGATCGAACGTTTTTTTAAAATCGTGAAATCAGACAATAAATGAATATTAGGACGTTGTTGATGGCCTCTAGTCTATAGCATTTTTTGTCCTGAAAACTCTAAACTGACTCTTGTCCCAAAATTCCTGTTTTTAACAAAGTTATAACAGATTTTCATATTTAGAATATATCAATCTTACCCCACCGGGGGAAGATTGAAGTAAAGGTTCTCAAACTTTTCCACTCGAGGTCAAAGGTCAATTACCCTGGGGTCAACGGTCAATGACCTCAAGTTGACCCGTCGTCGTTCCCCCACCCTAATACTCCCGCATGCCCCCTCTCCTGAAGTATGATTTGGTGTTGTTTTTAGTGAAAAAATTTCTAAGTATTTTTTTTATAGTGGAGCGTTTTCTACACCTTGACCCAAATATCTCAGAAATTATAATTATCACTTACTAGATTCAGTACTTTTTGTTTGTATTGTAATCACTTCCTCTATCGATTGACACAATTTTCATCTCTGGCTGCCAAAACTGTTTTTTTTTAATGGCGGACAGTAGGTATGCCTGGCTCTATACATAAATGTTCGCACCTCTTTGAAACATAAGAGGGTACCTACATACCTATTTAATACATCCAACATCTGTTCAGGAAAAGTTTGAGAACATCTGACTCTTACTATGAGTTTTGAAAATTAGGTAAGATTGGTACTTGTATATGTTCGTCTTACCCCGCAACATTGAGATGGGGAAAGACTAAAAGTTGAAATAAATCCTAAACTACGAGAAGTAGCCATATTTAGACGTAATAACACAAGTAAGAATTAAAAATAATGAGTAGATATGTCAATAAAACACTCGTACTTACCTTGTAGCTCAAGTTACAGGACACGGGGTAAGATGAAAGGACTTGAGCACTTTGCGTAAAAGTCACTGTGTCAGAAAATTGCACTTTTTACACAACCCCTGGATCTAGGCAGCAAATGTTGACTGAGGAATGAGACGTGACAAAATGGTGGTCTTGACAATGTTACCAGCACTGTAAAAAGATTACTCAATCGGGAGTTATTGACTACTTTTTGTCTTACCCCGTTTTCGATCTTGCCCCCGCTCACCCTACAAATTTTTGGTCCAGTAGGTAGGAAACTAACACTACCTCATACGAAATGACTTTATTTATGTTTTGTTACATTATGTTATGACACTTCATACCTATAAACAGCTACAAGCTCAGCGTAAACATGTTGTGATGAAGCAGACTGCTCTTTTTGAAGCGATTTATACACTCATTTGCTTGTCAAGTGAAGTGTTACGCCTATATGGTGTTCGTCGTTTATAAAAACCTTCGTATAGAAAGCAGGCTAAATATAATGTTAGGTACTAGTACCTACTAGGGGAAACGTGTTCAAATTATTAGCAAAACCTAGTGATTAACCGACTTCAAACACAACTGAAGAATACATTAACGAGCGACACCGGCTACTCTACTTTCGGCCTATGGTATACGGTTTGCTTACTGTTGTAAAATTTTGAAGTTTTAGTAAGTAAAGAAGTACCTAGGTAATAGCGGAATTTACACGGTAGAGTTTTTACCACGGATCTGGACTGTAAAGATATCTGTACAGATATCCGTACAGATATCTTTACAGATAACCGCGGATAAAACTGTCAAAGGTTGGAATGGCGCGTGCTATTTCCCGCGGCATCTGGACTGTACAGATATCTTTACAGATATCCGCACAGATATCTGTGCGTGTAAATGCTGCTATTGTCTAGTGTCTAACTACAAAGCCAAATCAGAAATATTTATTGAAACTTAAAAATTGCATTTGTCAAAAAAAAAACAAGTTGGTCTTGATCAACTCTATTTCCCACCAGAAACACTTTTCCCAAAGTAACTTACCAAATAAAATCGTAAGTTTTTGCAATAATTCAAAAAAACACATTCCATAATTTTCTATGAAATTAGTTGTAAACATTACCTACAGTGCACACTTTACCCTTCAGTGACCGAGAATTTGCCACACCCTGTAGAGTTTTTTCTCACTCTACAGGGTGTGGCAAATTCTTGGTCACTATGCCCTTCCTCTTTTAAAACTTACCTCAGAACTTTACCGGTATTAATAACCTGCTTTCTTAGCAAACTCACTCTTTATTGTGAGATTGAGCGTTTAGTCCTTAGGGAGGAGACACTTTCTACGAGATTATGTTTTTGTTATTTACATACCGCAGGAAAAATTCCTCTGGGGTTGAAAAACATTTCGTGAAAATTACAAAAACATCAAAAGGAAAAAGTTATGTAGGAACTCAATTAAAAAAATTGCTTTATTTTTTTCATACCTACCATTATTCCTACACAATACTGTGTACCGAGGCTTATTGACCATGTTTTTAATGTGGATTATGCCGCTGAGAGGATGGGTTTGGTGATGGACCAGATTCTGTTTTCTGTGTGGACAAGCCTACCACATCTCAACAATCCCCAGGCACTTCCAGCGTCCCGTTGAGTATAGGAGTAAGTTCGTATGAGCCTGTGGCCAACTCTGGTGACGGAGTTTTTAGGCCGCCTAAAGGCCTCCGTCATGGCTTAACGACTTAAAAGCCGGGACCGACAATTTAACGTGCCTCCGAAGCACGGAAGCGCTCAGTTCGTAATGCCACTTGCGGTCACCCATCCAAATTGTGACCGCGCACAACGTGGCTTAACTTCAATGATCAAACGTGTCAGCAAGCTACGCCACGAGCACTTCGCTGTATAAAACATCTAGTAGAGATAAGTTCAGAAATTCGTTTCAATCTAGGTCGCAATTGGTAAACCATTTGTACCTACTTAATTAAGTTTTTTTCTTGTTTTTGTAAAGAAATACGGGAAAATTTGTTTTCTCTATTGTGATCCGAGCAGAACTCGATCGCCTAGGAACTAAATATTATAAGTAAGTATACAAACAAACATTCGTACTTTTAGAAGTCATAACAAAAAGAAGTAAGTAACCAAAACCACAAACTATTAAAAAATGTCTAAGTGTGAGTCAAAAAGGTGGGGTCGGGTTCCTACGACAATTATCTCAATGTAATAAATAAATAAAGCCTTTATTCTACAACTGTATGTATGTATGTAAATGCATGTTTAGTTTAGTTTAGTAAGTAAGAAAAATTTGTGAATGAAAACAGTAGGTATCTCAATGTAGTAAGTATATTTTTCGACATAAAATAATGTAGGTACTTAACTTGTTTCTTAAACGAACAGTTCAGTTTTACCTTTACTTTTACAAGCAAAGTTTTAATAGGCGAACAGAATAGGAATAACAGCCTACTAATAGTTAATGATACCTATCAAACTTTAACTTCTTTAGATAACAATTAAGAAGGTAGCCGACGATACTTAGGTACCTTAGTCATCATCACTGGTTGTTATTAGTTTCCAGATTCAGTTTTAAACCTCTGTTACAGATAATACAAAATGGATTTTGGCTTTCATACAGATTGATGTCAATTAAATTAATCTTTGCAATTATTATGAAAAGCGAAAGTTCCAAAGAAGAAATTGGTTCAAAAACTAAAATTACTTTTAAAGTTTTCTGTTAAATCTAAACTACCTATTTCACTAACACACTTGTTTTATACGCTCTAGCTAGATGATCATACCAATATAATAAAGCGGAAGAGTTTGTTTGTTTGGATGTCACATACCATCATTACGCGGCACAGTATTATAAATGACCCGAAAATCGGACATGCCTTTTTTATGATACTAATCAAAACATTAGGCTATTTTTAATACTAGAGTAGAACTCCCAAAAGTTAATTCAGCTTAGAACGTGAGTTATGATTTTTTTAATTTTTTTCTATGGTTACCAGAGAAAACCTAAAGAAATGCTGTAATTTTCTAAGTAAGCAATGTTTTTTAGTTTCAATGACAGTATGCTATGAAATCAACTAACTACTATTTTCGGAAACGTATAATTAATTTCTAGTTAAACAACAAAGAAAGTTATGAATTTTTTTGTAGTAATTTAGAAATTATTTTTTTTCACAGCTGTCTATAGAGATTAGCGCCAGATTTTCACAGTTTCGTATTCATTAGTATTATGTTAACCTGCCTGTAAAATATCAGACGCGTAACACGTAGGACTTCGGAGTTATTGAATTTTAAAATTTGGATGTTAGGGTTGGTACTTATTAAAAGTGAACTAATGAGAATCCAAATCAGATTTTTTTACAGAACTTGATTAAATTGATTGAATTTTGGTGATATTGAAAGTTGTTATCACTCAATTATCTGTCAAACATAGGTACCCAAAATAACAACATTGTACAGGGTGTGGCAAATTCTTGGTCACTGAAGGGTAGCTACCTTTTCTCTTGTAGTTAGAAAGTTTTGTTCTTAGGAAACTTCGGTTTTATTTTGAAGAAAAAAATAAGTGCATTTTTAGATTTTTGAAGAAAAGTACAGTTAGCCTAAAAAATTACATTTGTCAAAAAAAAAAACCAAGTTGATCTTAATCGACTCTATTTCCCACCAGGAACACTTCTCCCAAAGTAACTTATCAAATCAAATCGTAAGTTTTTGCAATAATTCAAAAAAACACATCCCATGTATTTTCTATGAAATTAGTAGTTGTAAATCATTCTCATAGATTCTCAGTGACAATACAATATTATGGTAACAGCGATCTGATGATGGAGTCAGGAGCTGTTCAACAGAACTCCTCAGTAAATAGGCCGATTGAGTTTAAACTCGGCATATCTGTCAAGTTCCGACTACAAGCCATCTAATGATGAAGTCAGGAGCTGTTCAATGCTTTCCACCGAGAACATCCATCTTTTGGCTCATTAGAATCAGCTCAACATTACTCAATAAAAGCTTGTGATGAATGAAAATATTTTTTTTAATTAGAAAACTTATTTTTTTAAGCCCTTTAATTTATACATACCCCTATGTACTATGGATATTATAAATCGCCATTTTGTGATGTCCACCATATTGGATTTACAATAACGTAACTTTATTTATTGTGTTTCGCTTGTCTAGTTTTTTCATTTGATACCCATATCATAGGGTTGCTGTAGTAATGATAATTCGCCATTTTTTAGCGTCTGCCATATTGGCTAATAATATAGAAATAGTAGATAAAAACATAACAATTAAATTAAACAATTAATTCTATTTTGATTTTTTTTAACCGACTTCGAAAAAAGGAGGAGGTTCTCAGTTCGTCGGAATCTTTTTTTTTTTTTTTTTTGTGCTTTTTTTTTTATGTATGTTCACCGATTACTCGAAGACGCCTCGACCGATTTCAAAAATTCTTTTTTTGTTTGAAAGGGTACACTTTCCAATTGGTCCTTTTGGTCATCAGGTCAGGATCTGATGATGGGATCTTGGAGAAATCGAGGTAACTCTTCAAATTTTATAGGCACACTTGAAGCGATTAGGGTATTTTTTTAAAGCTTTATAGGTTATCGGTGACAATGCAATATTATGGTAACATTGCGCTGATCTGATGATGATGTCAGGAGCTGTTCAACGGAACTCCTCAGTAAATAGGCCGATTGAGTTGAAACTCGGCACGTATGTCAAGTTTCAACTAGAATGTAATAATATGGTCACAACGAGCTGATCTGGGGATGGAGTCAGGAGCTGTTCAACAGAACTCCTCAGTAAATAGTCTGATTGAGTTGAAACTTGGAACTCAGCATGTCGGTTAAGTTCCGACTATAATGTAATAATATGGTGACAGCTAGCTGATCTGATGATGTAGTCAGGACCTGTCCAATGGAACTTCTCAGGGAATAACAGTGGAACATCCATGTTTGGGCTCATTTTAATTAGCGCACCCTTAGCCTTACCCAATAACAGTTTGTATTGAAGTCGGTTTTTTTAAATTTTTAATTTAGCCACTTGTTGTTTATTCTATTATTCATAAGAGTGTCACTCTTGAAGTCTAGACGTATCAAAGTTTCATGCTTCGTTCACCTATCTGTTTACAATTTTCTCTGGTACATTTTATAAGATCTTATTATGACAACCCTAATATCATAGAAATTACTGAAAATCATAGAAACGTCATATCTTCGATGTCCTGATAGATTTTCGTGTGATTTTTTTTCACAAGTATAATACAGTTACGAGGTATATTTTCAGGAAAATTTCTAGCGCTAATCACTAACGGTTTATGAGAAAAAAAATAAAACTTGAAAATCACAAAATTAAGCATAGAAACTTTACTGTTATCGGTAAATCTATTTCGTTTAGCTTATAAAGTGCCCTGTATATAATGCCATTTTGGCCTAGAAATAATTGTACAAATATGTTACGCAGATCTTTTATTTTCGCCTTTTTCTGAAAATCCAGAATTTTCTAAAAAAAAATATTACTCAAGTTCTAAGCTGAATTAACTTCTGGGAGTTCTACTCTAGTATTGAAAATAGCATAATGTTTCGATTCGTATCATAAAAAGGGCATGTCCGATTTTCGGGTCATTTATAATACTGTGCGCGGGTAACGCCGCGAGGGCGCAGATAGTTTATCTAATTAGATATTTTACATAATTAGCTTCGGCCCTAACTTTGCTCGCGTAGTAGCAACATTTTTAATAGTCTATTACTATTCCAGGCCACGATATAATCGATCGAGCGAGCGAAGCGAGCGAAGATCTTAGTGGCAAGTTAGGCGATTTTGCTTTGTATGTTTGTATGTTTGTATGTTTGTATGTTTGTATGTTTCATTTTTATGTTCTCGCATAACTATCGAACCGCTTATCCAATCTGTATGAAACTTGATAGGTCAATAGGTTGTGCTATGGAAATTTGCTGTGGAGCGTATGAGCGTAATCGATGAAGGGGTTGTAAAGATATGGGGTTCCCAAGGGGGTAAATTTTTTTCAAAGTTACTTAAATATATTGAGTGGGGTGTCATATGAAAGTACTCAATTTATACATTCCAAAATGGTTTTTAGTTTTCTTCTAGGTTCTATAGTTTTTGAAATACAGAGAAAAAGAAAAATGATGAAAACCAATTAACGGATGTATGGAGAGAGCTCCCGTTTCATAGAGTTTCGATGTATTCGGAGGTCTGGTTAACAGACAAAGAGTGTGGCATCGTTGTGGTTTGGTTTGCAATGATTTTACTCGTAGTTGCTTCTTGATATTTTTCCTTGAGATTGAAAATAAAAGCCGTGTTGGCCGAGTGGAAGAGTGCTCGATTTTCGATTCATAGGTCGTAAGTTCGAACCCTGGCCGTGCTCATCAATGGATTTTTCGATTAGAAAAATTTAAATGCGCATTAACACGAGCTCTAAACGGTGAAAGAAAACATCGTGAGGAAACCAGTTAACGTTCTAATAGGGGGATGGGCTTGCAACCTGTCACTTATGCAAATGCTAACTCCTGCAAATAGTGGGCTGGGCATGTACCAAAATTATAGAGGGAGACGGAGGGGGAGGGGGTGAGGAGACGGAGGGGGAGGGGGAGGGGAGGGGAAGGGGAGGGGACGGAGAGGGAGGGGGAGGGGGGAGGGAGAGGGAGGGTCGGGGGAGGGGAGGGGAGGGAGGCGGAGAGGGAGGGGGAGGGGGAGGGGGAGGGAATTGATTTTCTCATACATTTTGTATTGAACTGCTATTTTAATAATTTCTCGAACTAAGAGGCCTTCCCTGAGGCGCGGTACGAAGTTCGCGGGGTCAACTATTGAATATAAACACGACACGACTTAATGTATTGCATGCATGCCTTTAATCTTTACCATACTGAGGTAGTGCATTAGATATCATTGTGTGGTAAACACTAGACGGAGCACTTAACGTAGGTATAGGGGTAGTCAGAAACAAGTCCAAATCTAGGCTATCAACACAACGGTGCGCGAGATCTCAGTTCGGGGCGAACTACTAGTTATATTTCAAGTTTTATTCATTTCAGTCCACTTATTTAGACGTTATTGAAACACAAACTCAAAAACATCCAAACATACCTACTCATAAACTTTATTGTAATAGATAAAATGATAGTAAATTTATTTTAACCCGCGTGGTAGCAGCAGGATGGGCAGGACAGTCTGAAGGAGCTATTTTAAGACCACGGAACCCTAAAATAGAGAGGCAATCTGAATAAGTGTTCTCGGGTTTCCCGCGTCCGCCATCTTGATGCAAACGTCAAACGGTCGTTGAACCTGCGCGATGGTGCATCATTTTTATGGATGGGAAAGAAAACTCTAGATTTTTCAATTAAATACCTTAGTATGGATTAACACTAAAATAAAAAAATGTTAGACTTTTAACAGATAGTTTTTATCCAAAAACTAGCTTCCGCCCGCGGCTTCGCTCGCTTGGTAGGTACCCGGATAAAAAGTAGCTTATATTTTCCCGGTCATTACCTATCTATCTATGTTTTAAATTTTAGCCAAATCGGTTCAGTGGTTGTCGAGTTATAGAGGAACAAACATACATCCATCCAAACATCCAAACTTTCGCATGTAGAATAAAATGTGATAAGATTCTATTCTATGAGTGTCGGACGTCCTCCGACAAGATGGATCGACGACATAATAAAATCCGCAGCTCGTACATGGGTAAGATTGGTGCAGGACAGAGGCGAATGGCAAAAGCGAAGAGAGGCCTATGCCCAGCAGTGGGATGAGAAGGGCTGATGATGATGATGATGATGATGATGATTCTATTAGGCAGCAATAAGCCCTGGCTTTTTTATATTCTAGCCAAATTTTCTTCATAAAATTGCATGGAGCAAAATGCCAGCAACCTCTACATTCCTCTATTTTGGACCAATAATCCAGGGGCCTTGAAATTCTCCATGATCATAATATTGCGTCACAATAAAAATATTATTGTTGAGTTTTCGTAAACTAATTTAATTTATTCATTCATCTCATTCATAGGTAGGTGCCTAGGTGCGCGGTGATTCATTAGTTGTAGGTATTGTGTTGGGGCCGGTACACTTTAAAAGGGTAGTTAGAAGCCAGTCATAATAACTAATGGGCTTCCTATAGTTCGGCAGCTCAATCCGAATACGAATGAAAGTTCGAAACTGAATGTCTAAATCTCTAGGTCTTATCGCTCAGAAGCGATCTCTTCAAGACAACGTGTGGGGTAATAGTATATAATCAGTTGTCAAAGGTTAGGCTAGAAGGTTAAAGGTTACTTTTCATCATCATCATCATCACCACTACGGAGGCAACGCGGCGAGGGCGCTGCTATTGAGTAATAAAGATTCTTAAACCATTTGTGAACCCAAGATTTCCTATGGAAAGTCAAGGTACACCCCAACACGCTACCACGGCTCTGTTAAAGGGGGCGGGTAATAAAATAGGCAATAGTTTAGTAAGGGTAGTTACAAGGGTTGTAAATTACTACCTACAAATAATCGATGCTGATAGAGGTCTACCTTGAATAATTGAGCACCCTTCAATTGAATAATTGTTTTACGAAATTCCAGTCAAAGTCAGCAGTCAAATCAGAAACATTTCGATTGCGTCTCTTAGGACTCTACATTACAACTACAATATAACTTAGGCCTTTACATCTTTACTAGATGATTTATTCACTGTCAGGAGGCAATATTTGCCTACACTTATCGGAACACTGTAGTGCCTGGGACAATGTTGAGATGGAGTAGGCTTGACCAGCACCTACACCACCCCTCTCAGCTTAACCTGCTTAACCAGCTTAAGCTTAACATGAGGCCTTTAGGCGGCCTAAAAACTCCGTCATCAGAGTTGGCCACTTGCTCATACGAACTTGCTTGCTTGTAGCTTAACATGTTTGCGCATGGGTTACCTTTTCGCAAACATAGACAAAACACACCTCTCCACTTTCTTCCAGCGTTCTTTTTACATGATAATGATACTCGTACTTGTAGCTTTTGTTTCGTTGAGAAAAGTGGAAACCACCTAAAAGCAGCATTTACACGCAGAGATATCTGTGCGGATATCTGTAAAGATATCTTTACAGTTCAGAAGCCAGAGCATTTAAACGCAGAGATATCCGTGCGGATATCTGTAAAAATATCTGTACAGTCCAGATGCCGCGGGAAATAGCACGCGCCATTCCAACCTTTAACAGTTTTATCCGCGGTTATCTGTAAAGATATCTGTACGGATATCTGTAAAGATATCTTTACAGTCCAGATCCGTGGTAAAAACTCTACCGTGTAAATGCCGCTAAATTCTTCGACCAGCAAACTTGTTCTACGATTATTTGAAGGTAGTTCGAGAATGCAATGTGCTTTAAGAACAAGAGTCAATGACCGTCAATGCTAACTTTCACTTAAGTACTGGATATAATCTGTGATTTAGGATATCTTGTTTTATAGACAGTAGTAGCAGTGCCCTCGCGGCGTTGCCCCCGTATAGTGATCAAAAACTATTTTGGGTTTTCTACCTTGGGTTACATTATTGCAATTTTCTTAAGGATCCCTAATTTTTTTGAAAATATTATTATAGCCTATGTTATTCCTTGATAATGGAGCTTTCTATTGGTGAAATATTTTTGAAATCGGTCGTAGTTTCGGAGCCTATTCGTTCGTAAACTAACAAAAAAATAACGAAAAATCTTTCCTCTTTATAATATTAGTGTGGTGGTATGGTAGACTAGCAGCGCTGTCGCGGCGTCTCTCAGATTTTTAGGCATTAAGATCCTTTGAAGAAGTCTAAAGAGGTAATCAGAGGTTGTCCAAATACATTATTTGGTAGGTGCTTACTTACATTTTGCAGAAGATAGCATCCCATACGTTGCAAGGCCATCGACGCTACTAAAAAGCTAACTGGTTGCCTTCACCGATTAGTTAGAGTTTATTTCAAAAATAATGCCTGAAAATATTAGTGAAGATTAAACCTACCCGGATGCTTTGTTGTTCGTGATTTATTAATTAATTTTAGATTCTGAAACAGCCGGTTTGGCCTCGTCTCATTGAACTAAAAGAAAATTAACATTTCGCTCAAGTAATTATTTGCATTTTCACGAAATTCTATCTATTTGCTCGTGTTAGGAGAACACTAAAAAAAATCTTTAGGTATTTAACGGTGATAATCGTAAAAAAAACCAGTCCAAAGTTTATGCAGTGATAAGTAAGTTCGTATTTATAAGCTAGTGGCTAAATCTATTGACGGACTTTTTAGGCCGCCTAAAGGCCTCGGAAGCGGCGGTCAGCCATCCAAATCTTGACCGCTCAGAAAGTCGCGCGTCGCTTAGGTAACTGAAGCAGTGTGAAGTCTTACTGTGAATGATCTTGATGATGAAATACATTATACTCACTGAAAACGGCGATGAACGCTTTGAATAAGAATTTTTCCGTAAAATAAATATATTTAGTGAAACAAGCGATTTTCCAGTTAAATTCGTAACCATTTAATTTGTTCCCGCGGGCTCGGGAAATTCATTTCTTGTAAATAAATTGCCTTACCATTCACTGTTTGTGAGGTTTTATGGAAAAGTAAATATTAGCTTTCCATATTTGTACATAGGGTAGGTTTTTAAATAAATACCTACGTTTGTCTAGGCACCAAAAGAAAATAGATTTAGGTTTAGGAATATTATTATCGTGATCAATAAAATAGGCTAACAGGAATAACGAAAACTAAACTAGGAAAGTATTTTCAAAATAAATGGTAAGTTTTTGATGAGTTTGAGAAAAAGTTATGGGAGTTCCATAGATTTACTCGGTCGGTTCCGGCTTTTAAGGGGATAGCCCTAGCTCTATACGAACTTACTATAGATTATCCGGACGATTTTATTGAATAATTTGCTTATCAGTTATGGTGCGTTTAAACGACGCGGGATATCACGAGCCTACGCGAGCCGAGCCGTCCGTGGAGGCGCGGCTCGGCTAGAGCCGAGCCGAGCGTAGCTGTTTAAACGGCGCGGGATATCACGAGCCTACGTGAGCCGAGGCGTCCGTGGAGGCGCGGCTCGGCTTTAGCCGAGCCGAGCGTAGCTGTTTAAACGGCGCGTGGCGCGCCGAGTCACGAGCCGAGCCAGGCTCGGCTCGCGTATTGGCGCGCCGTTTAAACGCCCCATTAGAAACCTTTTGATTTTTAAAGTTATTAGGTATTGTTTAATTTTTGTTAAACACATTGTAACTTTTAACAATCAGACAAAAAAATACCTTTAAAATTTGAGACAACCGTTTGTATAAAGCGTTTGTGTTAGATATTTATTAATTACACTATCGGAATGCCATAAAGCATGTATGTAATCAATATGTATACTATGTACATACTTAAGTATGTAAACACCTCTTGCACGCATCTAGCCGTTGACAGGAAACAATGTTTATGGCTGATCCACACCAGCGAACATGCGTGATGAATGAGCGCGAACGTTCGCGGACGAGTGAGTTTTGTAATAATCATTCATCTACTACATACCTACCTAGATTACGTAGTCGTCAATGCAGGCTGTTAGTATCTTTGGGTTTTTCGCCATTCGCCTCTATCTATACACCGTTTGTCGCGTATTTCGCTGGACTATCAGCTCCCTCGCGGCGTTGCCCCCGTAGTGATGGTATACGGTGATGATGATGATGATGATGATGATAAGTAGTCTATAATCTTCCTCAAGAGTTAAGCTATCAAATGCAGAAATATTTTTTCAAATCCAACTGTTTGATTGAACGCGCTAATTTTAGGAACTACCTGAAATTAGCTCGTTCAAAAAAACAAATTCTTCCGCTTTATGTACCTAATGGTATGGATATAAAAAAGCCCTAAGATCCCAGTTCACAGGACCTAGCCACTGAGCAGCACAGTAATGAGTTCGTGCCGCCTGCGCGTGCGCCGCTTAGTCTAATGGCTGACCGTTGCATTTGAATAACGAATTGAAATGGTATTTGCCGAAGGAAAGTCGTGGCCTAGTATTAAAATCAGCAGAAAATTACTTTGAAATATTGTAGTATATTTCTTTCAGATAATCACCAACTGTAATTTTACGATCACTATAGAAATTAGATAACATTATTGACATGAAAATGTCTCAAGGAATTTACCTTATTTTATATCTCAATGTTTTGGAATGTATTGTGACAGACGTAGAAGAAAAGATTTTCTTTCATCTAGTTTTGAAAAGAAAGAATGATTTTAGTTTTTAAATAGAAATAGGGAAAAAGATTGTAAATAGAGACAGAGAAACATGGTTTTGAATATCGTGTTAGATTTGGATTTAAAAACCTGAGCTCCAAACTTTGTACCTACACTAGTCATTATGCCGCTAATACATGCTGGGCGAGCCTGAGCCAGCGCGAGCGAAGCGAGAGAGAGGCAAGGCGTTCACTCGAGCCTGCGCCCGCGTGTAGTAGCAGCTTTAGAGGGTTGGAAATTTTCTTTCAAGCAAGATTTGGCAAAACCATTTCTTGTGAAATCTTCTTAAAAATGGTTTTCCCTAAATTTCTTTTTATTGTTTCACTTTCAAAAAATTGTCGGTAGGTACTTATCTAAATCGACGATATTTTTACGTGAGTAATTCCCGTGTGTTAAATAATGTTCTTTTTAGTGCTCAATAGGCGGTGAGAGCTGAGCTCCGGTCGAGCGTAGCAGTATCAATGACAACGTATGAGCGACTAAAGTGCAGCGCTACGTATTGCTACGTACTGCAACGTACGTAGCTCTCAGCCTATGAAAAGAGACGGTATATAGTTCAATTCCTTCTGTGATTCTGCTACAACGGCCTTTTTAAGCCCGCAGACAAGATTATACAACCTTAAGATCAGCAGGCTGATTGTCTAACTTGTCTCAAACCTCAAATTGGTCTCAAACTGTCAAAACGATCGCGTAGGTATATTTTGTCGCGTTCGGTCGCGTTGAGATGAGAGTGATAGAGCTACTTGCGTGGTCACTGGACTGTCATATTTGACAGTTTGAGACTGATTTTGGTCGCAATCAAAGTAAGACAATCACTGGGCAGGACATACGGTACGCCCTGACCGTCGGTCGGTCGAGCACTAAATACAGCTTTAGAAAGGTGTTTTTGATTATATAAATAGTAAAAATCAAAAACCAACCAATATTTGTCGTGTAGCAGAATCACTGTCTATACTAATTTTGCAATAGACTTGATGTGAAATACATATTCATTCACAAAAAGACGCCTAGTCATAATAATTATATTTCTTCTCCGTACTAAGTTATGAATAATAGACGGAACAGTTATTTAAATTACAGAGTAATTACCCGACTGCGCAAAGCAAAGGAAGGGTAATGTGTTTTAGCTTGTAATCAAAGTTAAATATAATTGTGCTTAATATTAGCATACAATTATTAAATTTAGATTGGTAGTGTACTTAACAAGTAATAATTAAAACTATAACATTATGTTTTAGGCGGTCTAGACTAGAGCCACCATTGTCTATCTTAAAAATTTAAAATACATATTTAGCGGTGGTTCTGTTGTACGCTGACTAAATACATTATCGCTAAATCTGAAAGCTCTATTTCGATCACGTTAAAGTCCAAAATAAAATCTTTAAAATTACTAAAAATCAGAGGAAGGTAGTAGCGCCAGTGACAGAAAAAATGAGTAATAGATTAGCGCGGTATGGGCATGTTATGCGGAGGGAAGAAAGTCATATTACAAGGAAAGTGTTGGATATGTGGAAGGATACATAGGTAGAGAACGGCCAAAGAAAAGATGGATGGATTGTGTGAGAGGACATGCGTGTGAAAGGAGTGACTACTGAGATGACGAGTGATAGGAGGGAATGAAAGAGTAGACATGTTGTGCCGACCCCACCTAGTGGGAAAAGGGCAAGGAGATGATGAAAATTACTATATTTTTGTAAATTTGGAGTTGGATATAGGTAGGTAATAGGTATGGCACGTTATGTGTAGAATTAGTCAAGACCAATTTTGTTTCTGACTAAAATTATCAATGAATGACCAGAGGGGCTAAAAAAGCCGTTACAGCAGAATCATGATAATGCTTCGCAATATATTTTTTCTTGTAACTTCTCATGTCTGTGCAAAAAAAGACATTTACAATTCATAATTATCACTTCATAATTACACTCATTTAATTCACTTTGCGAAAAAGACTCAAACAAAATGGTTTTAAAATTATCAATTAATAAAGCAATAGGTACCTAACTACCTAATTCCTACAAAGACCGAATGAATAAATAATAAATAAATACTGTAGTAGTAGATAAGCAAAGCTGAGTTATTGGAACCACATGACATGAGTGATAGTGTGATAGTGTGATAGTGATAGTTTTATAATTATTTTCAACTAGGTAACTGCTAGGTACCACCTAAGTTAGCCAAGTGTAGCGTGTGATGCCGGGCGAATTTTTGTTGAGGTATTAATCCTCCTTTTTTTCTTTTGACGACTTTGACGAGACTCACATTGTTCGACTGGCTCCACACTGGAACTTGACTATTTAGATTTTAAACGGATGGATCACCGAAAAGAAAGCTAGGCCCCATACCGTGTTTGTTGCCCTGATTCTTCACGGTGTTGGTCGCGAAAGAACAGGAGTAGAATCACCTAGCTCTTAAGACGTTTCAAAGTGGTCATAACGGTCCTACTGAATAAATGATATTTGATTTTGATTTTGATTTTTTTGATATATCTACCTACTATACTTTTTTTAAATACATCCTTACATAATTATACATAGGAAACACCCAGACCCGAGACAAATATTTGCAGTAGGCCTAACATGTGCAACATCGAGAGTCGAGAAACTAGGTTTCTCGCCGATCGAGATATCTCTGTCGATGTTGCACATGTTAGGCCGGCAGATCATTCAAACATTTGTCCCGCGGCGGGGATCTAACCCGCAACCTCATGCGTCTCAGGCTTAACCCACTGCGCCACAGATGTCAGTTGATCGGAATCATTCATTCATTCGATTCACTCAACAAAAACGACTCAAACAAGCAATAACTTTAACGATAAAGACAATAACCATTTCGAATTACTAATGGCTTATGGAATTCTATACATTAATATTTTGATTTGAATGTTTGTATGTTCGATCTGTGTTTCAATTAGGTACCTACATCCGGATTTTTATGAAATTTGATAGCCCTTTGTGTCATTCAAATTATAAATTATCTCATTACTTATAATTACCTCACGACTTCGACTGTCACTATGTTTATAACATCTAGCTTGTCGCAAAATTTGCGACAAGCTAGATTAAAAAAAAACCGACTTCAATGTTATAAACTGATGGTCTAACTTGTCTCACACTTGAAATTGGTCTCAAACTGTCAAAACGATCGCGTTGGTATCTTTTGTCGCGTTCGGTCTCGTTGAGATGAGAGTGACGGAGCTGCTTGCATTGCATGGTCACTGAGTTTGAGACCAATTTTGATCTCTATCAAAGATAGATAGAATGGAGTATGTGCTACTTATAATTTTATTTTAAGAACTTTTTCTACCATACTTCAGGCAAATAAATTATTTCATTTCATTTCATAGAAAATCAGGGGGCAGTTCATAACTCCGAAGATCCTCGACAGATCCTAGAGAATGGTAGACACGAAGGCTTATGGCCAGCATTGGGTAGGTACGAAATGGCTGATGATGATGATGGAATCTTTTAATATTTTCTTAGTGATTGTGCGACGCGAGCGAAGCCGAATGTAAAAGTATATTTGTAGAATTATATTTGATTTCACGCTCGATACCATTGTTCTCAATTTCGATGGATATCAAAAGTATTTTTATAGTTGTCGGGTGTTACTTTCGCACAGGATGGCTTAGGTATTCGTAAATTTTCATGTCTAGCAAGAATTTCAAAGTTAGCTATCCGCGGCTATCAGGCTAACTGGTCTCAAACCTCTCAAACTGTCCAAACGATCACGTAGGTATCTTTTGTTGCGCTTGGTCTCGTTGAGATGAGAGCAATAGACTTGCGTGGTCACTGTCATATTTGAGAGTTTGAGACCGATTTTGGTCGCTATCAAAGATAGACAGGGGCAGATCGCAAGGCCGAGGTTGCGATGCGAAAAAAGAGTGAAGATCTTTGATTAACGAAGGTTGACATTTAAAAAACGATATTCAAAGCTAATAAGATTATTTATCGATTATAGACGAGCAGTTTTTAGCTGGTATGTCTATCTATATCACACAGTGTTGAAATAGTCTTTATTGAAAATAGTCTTTGTTTTTTATAGTCTTGTTTGTTTAAGATTCGGTAATCTTTTTGAGCACTGATTTGTTAGTTCGTAGCCAGTTGTCGAGCTTGTTTTTAAAAGCATTGATAGAAGTAGCTGTTACAACGTCATCTGGTAGTGCATTCCAATTGTGGACCACTCTGTTGCTGAAGAAGTGATAGGCAGCTAGTACTCGAGTAGATTTACGCATGAGCCTGAGCTGGTGACCACGTGAAGTGAATTTTCTTTTCAGTCGGTATGCCATAACGGAGGCCTTTCGGCAGCTTAAAACTCCGTCACCGCTGTTGGAAATTAGCTCATACGAACTTACTTTAATGTTTGGCTCGACTTTGAAATTGCGTTTTCAATATAGCGAACAGTAACTTAGCAATAAGATGTGTCAAATAGATGTTGTCAAATTCAATAGTAAGTACCTATTTATTTAGTAGGACCACATGGATCACATCTGAATAGTCCGTCCTAGCGGTGCCAGAGCAACAGACGGTGACTATATAGAAACAATTTTACGCCGATTTGGAGTTTGATTAACAACTTTATAACGTGTTCGTAAAATATTGATTCAGCGTACCTAAACACCGTGACCGGTGTGAAGGCATGTTCGAACTGGAATATACTTCAGCCTGCTGATTGTCTATCTTTGATAGCGACCAAAATCGGTCTCAAACTGCCAAATATGACAGTTGAGTGACCACGCAAGCTCTATTTATTTTGTTTAATTATTATTAATACCTACTTAACTAGCACGGTTACAAAAGCACCAATTACACTAATTACAAAATGTCAATATGAAATACTTACAATAAATAGGTCAAGTACCTACTTAGTAAAAATATAATAACAATGACGTCAAGTAGGCATCTCAACATTTTAAAATATTATAATGATAATTATTATAACGGGATTTTATCGCGTAGGTACCTTCAAATCGCGAAAGTTTAACAAGTTATCTTAGCATTATGACTGTGTTAGAGTATCGTTTCCGAAGGCTTCATAGGTTGTCCAGTGCGTTCACCCTGGCTAGGCTTTGCATGCCCGCTGCGCTTGCGCAGGCATTTCCGGAGGGGCGGGGCCGGGGGCAGCGAGGCCGGGGGGCAGGGGGGGGGGGGGGGTCGTGGGAGAGCCTTAGGAATGTGTACTTGCTGAGGAATGCTCGTAACGGAACTTTAGCTGGGAATGCGAATTTGAGAAAGTAGGTTGAAGTTTTTTGTGATAAAGACCAAAACCTTGACCCAGGCGGTCAAGGATTTGGTGAAATTGGTGATGTATGTAGGCAGCAGCATATAAATTATGCTAGTAACATATCTTTATACTAATCAGGATCTTGGATGCGTGAGGCACAGGACCGGAATGAGTGGCGTAAACAAAGGGAGGCCTACACCCAACAGTGGGATACTATTGGCTGCGGATGATGATGATGATGAATCAGGATCTTTAATTATTTTCAAGTCGTCATAGTAGGAAGAATTCTTTGGACATACCTCTGACTACCCCCTTTGATATCTTCAAAGGATCCTAAGCACCTAAAGATCTGAGAGAATGTCTACTGCGCCTTGAGGATACAGTCGTTATCGTACATTATTTTTTTATCTACATCAGTGGTTCCTAACCTTTTCAACCTTGTTACCCCTATGTCAATAAAACAGATTTTACCCCCGCTTATATCATGTTTTGATTTTAAAATTCCTGTTCTTTAGAGTCCGCGCCAGCACTCAAGTCATACGGCAAAAGCGGGAACTAATTGTTTTACTTATTTACTAATCTATTTACACAGGCACTAAACAATGCCATTTTTGTCCACGCGAAATCGTATGCGTAAAGTAAGGTTGTCACCGCATGAATAATTATCAGTGATCGGAGTAGGTAGAGCTATTTTATGTACTTGCCATATGATAAAATAATATGGATATTCCCCGAATCCCGGGATTCGTTTTGTTTTTAGAAAAATAATGAAAAGCTTTTTACTTTTTGCTATATACGGGTTTAAGGATTGTCTAATAAATAGATAGAAACTTGATTCAAGAACACACATATATTTTTTTATGTAACAATTTCTTATATTTATACAAGAATCAACAATCATTTAACATTTTCATTCTGAAGTTGTACAAGAACATACCATACAAATTATTAGTTCCTCAAAAATCGAAACATGATTGAAAAGAACAAACTATTTGTATAATCGAATCCCGGAGTATTAGTCGGAATCTCGTGGAATATCCATATTAACATTAATGTTTGCGGTCAATGAACCTAAATAGCTCTACCTACTCCGATCAGTGATAATTATTGTACACTGTGGTCTCGGTCTCGTCGGTCGTCGTCGTGTCTGCGCGCGTGGCGCGTCCCTAGCTCAAAGTCAGCCCCTCGCCAGCCCAAATTCGGTCGCGTGGTGAGGAAGCCCCGATTGGTGGGGGAGGACAGTGGCCATTCTATACGTAGTAGGTAGGTATATATATTCTATGACTGTACCTCTGGGTTCGGAAACGACCGCATACCTTGCCTCAACGGTCGGAACATTGTACTGCGGTATCGGTACTTACCTATCTTTTTTGTATCTTCGGCGGAAATAGACACATTCCTTTACAACATTCCACGATAAACCTGTACGTAGTCGATTATGTTGTTTATTGTCCAAAATACTCGACGTGGGTGTTAAAAAACAAAAATATTTGTATCTGTAGGACCACTTGAGGTTCTGGAGGATTTTTTGGATTGAAGGTTGGATGTAGTAGGTAGGTAGGTACTTACCTTAATATCTCCGAAAATTTTAATCTGATCAGAGTTTTTTCACCATTCCCATAAAAATAAAAATCTTTAAAAACAAAGTAGGTACCCAAGTAAATAAGTAGGTACCTACTTAATTATTATTAATGCGAAAGTTTACAAATTAGATGTATAATTGTTTATTATTTGTATTATTTTATTTAATATATTTAAGTTAGAACAGCTGAATTGATTTGACTGCGGAATTTTTATTTTTTGTATTCTATTCAAGTTCTACTTTTATAAAGTTCAAACATTACATTTTGTAGAAATAGAATAGCCGTGTTTTTGAGTGTGAAAAGGACTCAAAAACCCAACTCAAATTCTCAGAAGGTACGACGTATCAAATATTTTCTACCTGTTTTGAAGTCACGGACCTTTGGAATAGGATAATAATTATGATCACTTTATAGTGAGCCGTATTGGCCGAGGGGGATGGTACCTTGACTTGATCCGAAGTTCGTGGGTTCGAATCCTGGCCGTGTTTCAATGGATTTTACATTTGAAATATTGCACATTAAACATTAAACACGAGCTCTAAATGGTGAAGGAAAACATGACCATCTCTTTTCTGTGATGGCCGATGTGTGATATGGCCGGTTAAGCTGAGAGGATGGTTTAGGTGCTGGGCAAGCCTAGGTAGGTAGGTACTGCAATCTAGTCGTCGCTGGTGCAGTCTAATCGAAACGTTGGGCTAAATAAAAAGGTAATTTGCGTGATAAATACCCGGATACATTATGTATTTATGACGTTTTCCAACGGGGAGGGCCGGATAATAACGTTTCGCGGGCCGGAGATGGCCCGCGGGCCGTAGTATGCCCATCACCGGTCTAGGAGGTAGACATAGGCAAGTCCAAACACAACTATAAGTATTGCCTATGGACTGGACTCAGAAATTAAATCTACTCCATTTTTGACTGTACAGATCGCTTTCATCTTTCTTTTAATAAAGAATCAACAATTATAGGTTTCGAGTAGGTATCTTCTGCTTCTTTTATGCAAAATTGGTATTAAAATGAATTTTGGATCGAAAGGTGTAAGTATTTTCTATTAAGTTATAATAAAGGTAGGTAGGGGAACCTGTTGAACCTCGGCCACACGATTTTCTTTAATTTTTTTTGTCTATAAAGATTGGAATTAGGTTTACCAAATATGGACACATGTAAAGATACACTATTTGACTAGATATTTATGAAATATTTTTTTTATTTTTTATTATAATTTAGAAGATAAAGACATTTGAACAAAAAATGGGAAATTGTCGAAGGTACAACACACCAGATATACCTTGGTCACTGTAAGATGTACCTTGACCTTACTAGTATTTTTTCATGAAAATACCATGTTATCGAATCAAATAACGCTTTATTTTTAAATTAATGGAAAGAACATATTTATGGTATATACTTTAGATAAAAAATAATAATAATTTACTTTTTTATCTTAAGTTATGCTAGAAAATTAAAAAAACAATAAGTTCTTAAAAAGAGATGGCCGATTCCTTGAATAAATTTGCCCCACAGATGCCAACAGGAAAGAATGCTTGCGTCATGACCAAATTGGGATTTTTGGGTTTGTTTTTTTATTTTATAATGAGAGTCCATTCATCTTCTTCCTCTAAAAAGTGGGATTTAAAAGTTATTCTAATATAAAGCAGCAGGCTATGATGCCCAGCATGAACGGAGAACCTAGGAAACTATATTTTTAAGGTTCTTATAGTAAAAGCTTTGCTTACGTTGGGGATAGATGGCGCTGTGTGAACATTTACTTTTTCATTATTATTAGGACTAGCAGAATTTTAAGTGAAGTAGGTATAGAAAATAAATGACGCACACAGGTGCTCCCAGTACCTACAATTTCAAGTAAAAAAGAAAAGTACTTAGGAAAAATTGGGAATTTCATCAATAAAATTATCTACACTCGTGTGCAGTGATTCTGTACTAACCGCCTAAAATAAAATATGATATCTATAAATAAATAAAACAAAAAGCCTTTTATTTCTCTATAATTAACATTTTTTTCTTATCACTAATGCTTATAATCTAAGTAGGTACTAGAGAACCCCTAAGGTGAAGGCCTCCTCCAAAGCCAGCCATCTGTCCCTGTCTTGTGCTACTCGGACCCAGTTTGGTCCAGCAGTTTTCTTGATGTCGTCGTCCCAGCGAGCGTATGGTCTTCCTATGCAGCGTCGACCTCTTGGACCCTCCCAATTTGTCACTCTCCTAGTCCATCTTCCATCTTGTAGACGGGCTACATGTCCAGCCCACTTCCATTTTAATCTGTAGGTATGCATATCCCAAGGCGTCAGTACTTTTTGTAATTTTAAATAAAATATGATAAATCCTCATAAATCACTCATCACAACACAATCACACAACTGAAACTCAACGAAATTCCTTTTACATCTGCCAAATTCTTGTCCGTCTGTTTTGTTTACTATTTGAGTGTCATGTCAACCGCGAAAAAGAAGGTAGGTCTATCTGATAAAAATATTCTCTGTGATACCTAATAGCCCCTCCAGACTCTCGGCAAGAAACCCCGACAACACCCGAGAAGCGTGAATGTGAGGAGTTTCTCGCCTTCTTGTTCTCGCGCTTCGGTGTCGGTACCTATTTTTGGCCGAGACAAAGGATTTCAAACAGATCACGAGTGAGAAAATTGAGAGTGTGGATAATTTGTTTGTTCTTCGAGAAGTCTCGGTGAAACTTCTCGCCGTGAGTCTGGAGAGGCATTACGGACTGTAGTACCGGAAGTGACTAAAGTTACTAATAAAATAACATAATTATATTCCCACAGGGCATGAGATATCTAAGTATTCTGTATGTACCAGTTAATTTTGTGATATTTTATTTAAATAATATTATTCAGACGCATAGTCTAATTCGATATTCGGCTCTGGGGCAGGATCCGGCCAGATTCTTTCTGTGATCTTAAGATCATTATCGCGTCCTATTATAATAATTTATCAACAAAAATCCAAATACTTTACAGCTTTTAGTACAAGATAGACTTCTCTCTTTGTATAAACCTTCTTCGGTGTTTTTTTGTTTCTGTTTGATATGTTGATACAAATTTGTACGTAAGCCCCTGTCCAAAGTACAAAGCAAATATGGTGGCAAAGGTACAACATTGCCTTATTTTAAATTAACGAATTTTTAAAATGCACTTTGAGTTCGATTTGGGTCGATATTTCTATGCCTGTCTAAAGTCCATTTCACCTATATTTGATTGCACGAAATGGTTATCTCGTAAGTATGTACTGTTATATATGAATTAACTTAGAGTAAAATTAAAAATACCCTCTTTTTGAGCACTTTTTTATATTTTTAATGCGCACGCCTCACTCACTCTGCGCTGGTTTTTCGATTCTAGCTTCATGGTGGTGTTGACCAATGACGATTATAATGCCACAAACAAAAACAAAAAAACTCGCACAGATTACGAGATAAGCCTTGGTGGCCGAGGGATATCAATGGACGAGGTTCAACAGGTTCCCCTACTTTAGGTAATGAGGCCCTTAAGAAAGATTACCTTCTGTGTTACAAGCGGGCATTCGCCCACTGCACTACAGACGTCGTCGTCGCAAACCTATTTGAAAGTAAATACCCATATAAATACCTAAAAGTACCTACTTTAGGCCCTAAAGCATTCAAATAGGTATTTACTTTTAGTGCATAACGGCATTCGTGATCCCGAGGCATCAGGTACAGTCATTACCACAAGTACCTAGCTCTAACTATTCCATTGACATTTCGTTCAAAACAGTTTTATCACTTTGCGTGACTCTGCTACACATGTGGTGTTGCCGACAAGCTGCATTTTTTGTTAGATCTAGCGAAGTTTTTATACGCAGTAGTAATTAGTTCATTTCAAGGTGTTTAATTGAATAAGAAGTGAATTGTAGTTTTTGTAAGTTTACTTTGCTGCTTTGACGCACAAAAAACTCTCTCTTCTCTCTCTCATTTGCTTTTGTTTTTTCTTTGTGTTACCTACATGTTTTTGAGATTTATATTGTGTGCCAAGCCAAGTACCTAGTGAATAAACGTCTGTCTAAGTCTATGTCTAAGTCGTACCAGCATTACCAGCATAATTTCAGAAAAATGGTGTGACATAACTTTCTATTTTAGAAAAAAAAGATACGTTTTTGCACTTTCCAAAAAAGAGGAAGTTCTCACATTAACCTTAGATTTGCGAAAACAAAAAAAACTTAAAATATTTCACACACGTCACTACAACAGATAAACCGATTTCAATGATTTTTTTTCGGTCTTCCTTTCTACATGAAAAGTCTATTTGAACGACTCAAGTTTCACGATTTTTCAGCATCTGAAAGGATTAATCTATCCACAGAAACATGCATCAGCTGACAACCCCGCGCGAGGGGTGCGGGTGAGGCGGTAATTAAAGAGGGTTCAATGCCCTCCACCCCCAGTGCAATGCACCTGCGAAAACCTAGTTTTAGGAGCAGGCTTGTTTTAACCCTATATTAAGATGTTGGATTTGAAACATCATTCTTTTTGAATGGTGTTGTGTTCCTGCGGTGAGTATTGCCAGAGCTCTGCTAGGAAGCGCTGCGGTGACGGCTGGACCAGTCTTGTCCATTGTGTTGTCGACGCGTGATTCCTCTTTTAAAGGGTTAGTAGCGCGAGTGTGACTCCTCTGGTGTCGCAGGTGTCCATAGGCTACGGTAACCGCTTACCATCAAGTGGGCCGTACCATCTGCTACCTTAGTGCGAAGTATAAAAAAAAATTGATTAGTCAAATGTGACACAATGGATTATGAACGAAACAAAACATGATAGGGGGGAATGGGGGAATCCAGATCCTTTGAAGATGTCTTAGAGGAGAGGTCCAGAGGCACGTCACAGAGGTGTCACAGGCGTCCATAGGCTACGGTAACCGCTTACCATCAGGTGGGCCGTATGCTTGTCTGCTACCTTAGTAGTATAAAAAAAAAAAAAAAGTCAAGTTCATATTTGGTACATTCCTACATTTTACAATCCATACGTCAGTTTCCTACATTTTACATCCATACAGGTTGCAAGACCGCCATCGCCTATTATAAAGCTAACTGCTTTCCTCACGATGCGATGTTTTCCTTCGCCGTTTGAGCGTTATTGCGCAGATCAATTTCTCGAAACGTCTAGGATTCGAACCCATAATGTTTAGATCGAAAGTCGAGACACTAACTTGATCAAATAAGAAAATTAAATTATAAGTCTACTTAGGTTGAACATTTTCGATGAAACGATGACTATTTCCAAATGACCGCTGGAGCGTTGTGACTTGCGGCTTAGAAGTCGTTAAGCTATGACGGATGCCATTATACAATTTCTCCGATTTTTCAATGTGAAAAATAAAAATGTAAAAAAATTAACGCCCGCTAAGCCGTTAAACGATAACGGTTCTGGATGAAATATTCAGCAGGAAGAGGGTGGGGGCCGCTTCCGGTGCAGTTCTCAACTGCGCGGAGTTTCGTATGTTATTTTAAAACTATTCATTTAGGTTTTTCTTGAAATTGTGATGTACCTAGCTTAAATAAGTTCGTAATATCTGGGCGACCGAGCTATGTTCGGGTGCAAAGAGAAAAATTTAAAAATAAAAAGAAAAATAAATTTTCACTGGCTGAGATTTGAACTCGAAATTACGAACCACATTGCATTGCACTTTTTGTGTGAAAATGCCGAGAAAACGATTTTTCCGAGACCTAGCTAGATCGATTTTTCGCCCCCCTAAGCCCTCGTACCGAAAATTTAATCGAAATCGTTAGAGCCGTTTTCAAGAACGTGAGTACAGACAAACAAACAAACAAATAAGTATTGCTCATTTAAAAGAATAGGATAGGATGAAAGGTTGACTATACAAAGTAGGGTTCTATTTAGATTTCTATATCTCACTAGACACAAGCTCTAAACGGTGATGGAAAACATCGTGAGTTTCATCGATGGTTTCCTTGAGCATATAATTTTTTTCGAAACAAAAAATTAATTGATGCACGGCGAGGATTCAAACCCACGACCTTCGGATCCAATGTCGAGGTACATTGTTATTTAGGTAAGTGTATTATTTACTAAGTAGGTAGTAAGTAAGTATTATTTTTATAAAAAATAATTTTGTTTGCTAGTTACCAATTTGATCTTGATAAAAAAGGACTTAGACCAGGAGCTCAAGGTACTTTAATTCCAATAATTCTGTACCATTTTTATAACTAAATAATTCATAAGAATATTTACGATTCAAAACCCATAAGTTCAAAATCGTAAAATTTTAATGAATGTGAATTTCTTTGTTCACTTCCTTGTTTAAATTTTATTACTTACACACTCGTTTTGACTTTAAACGAATGTGAAAAAGGAAATGGATGTTATAAATACGTATATGGCCAAGTGTGAGAGGTACTTGCAAATTAAAGTAACGTACAGTACCTACGCGCGATGGATCTAGGCATTCATGAAGTTAGCCATTTCGCTGCGCAGTGGAAAATTTAGTATGAAAAAGCTATACTGCGCATCAAAACGGCTAACTTCACGAATGCCTAGAGCCATCGTGCGTTCTGGTAGGTAACAATTTTATTCTCAGGAACGGTAAGCGTTCATCCACACAAATCTACACGATACCTTAGATAACAAATCATCAAATATAAATCTTTTGATGATATCTAAGGGATAGTCGGAGGCACCAAAAATAGTGGGATTAATAGAAGTCTTTTCTTTTCTCTTTTGGCAATTATTGTACAATTTTTCGTTCCCTAATAGGTAAACCCTTCTATGTTTGTTTAAAATGATTTTATATGCCTAAGAAAAAGGGTTTTGACAGATAGACAGGTGAATGACGCTGAACCCTAATATAAATACTTGCTGTGATGTAAGCAACCACCTTGACGTATTATTTCGGTAATATAACCAAATAAGACGTTGAAATACATGCGTCTGGGTGTTTAGGCATGTCTAGCCGTAAATTTAAAAATAGCTCAGAATCTAGATAGGTACCAACCTAAGTTTTCTTATCACGTAGGTATTGTTCTAAATTCGGAAGTCAATAGGTTCCTGTTTTTTAAGAAATGTCGGTTTCTTTAGTTGAATGTACTCTGTAGTTCACTCAGAACTAAAATATCTACAAAGTCATTGCCGCCAATAGTTTTTATTATCTGTACCTATGTATTTATTCCCAGTTCCCGCCAAAGCGGGATAATTTTGGCAGTTTTATGTTATAAAAAAAAAGTAAGAAGAAAAAAGATGGTGAATTTTTACGCACAGTAGTCAATTAAAGTTTTAAAGAGTTTTTTTTTAAATTTATTTAATTTGCGTTTACCCAGTTTTTTTTATGTTTAATGTAAAGTGAGGAAGTTACATTACCTACGCTGACGCACCTACTACAAAGAATAACTTTTATTACCGCCACCGCCATCCTCCACAGTCATTGTAAACCGTAAGCTTTTCTTTTTCAACCTAATTTAAAGATTAGCATATTTTATTCAATAAGTTCACTGGGAACTCTTTGAATCATCTAAAGCTGTGTTAACCAAGTCTCTGTCAGTGCCTTGGTAAGATCCATCCCAGTAGCGGCCTTTACACAGAGACTCTATCGCGCGTTCTCAGAAGCGTACAGAATTGCGCGCCGGCGGCCGGCCGGCCGGAAAGCCTGCACACGCAATCGTGCGCGATTATGTTTTTGAAGCTGTGCGATTACTCGTCAGGTTTTGTCAAAACGGAAAGAGCGACCGTATAAAGGCTAATCGCACGGGATAGATCGTCCAGAGCTGGTATTGGAGTGTGTAAAATTTACACAGTTTTGGAACGCGCGATGACGCTTGACTGATGGAGCGCTCGCGATTGTTTCCCTTCCCAACATCTTTACACGCTAACTCTTTCGCGCACGATTGCTCCTCCTTCCTTAATCGTTCCCCCATAGTTGAGGATCGTGACTCCGTGCAAGTATTACTTGTTGTATGGTTTTTCTCCATCTGCCACGGTCTTCGGCTTGATGGAGAGCGACAAATGGACATGTTTACATGTTCTGACACCTGGTCCGACCATCGCTTTGGGTTCCTCCCTCTGGATCTTTTGCCCTCTATTTTGCCTGTCACTTCACGCGCGATAGAGTGTCTGTGTAGTGCTTATTCACGTAGGAACGCGCGGGCGCGGGCGCGGGTGCGGGCGCGGGAAACGTTGCGAGCTCGTGTTCACATTAACCGCCAGGCGTTCGCGCGAGAGTGTGACGTATTGTCAGAGGTCGAATTATGAACGTCGCGAGTGAAACGCGCGCGCCGCCGCTAGTTTGACATGAACACACACAAACATCTTCACGCGTTGAAATTACCGCGAGCGCTCCGCGCGCGCCAGTCGCTAGCTTGCCCGCTAGTTAGACCGCACGTGCGTTTCGTACGTGAACACTTGGAATCACTACATATGTTTGATATTTCGTCACCGCGCCCGCCACCGCGCCCGCGAGTCAACGTGGTTGAACACTAAGTGTAAAGCCCGTGAATGTCTTAAATTCTTATCACGGGCGGCATCCGGTTCCTATTACTGAAGTCTGGTTTTATATTCTAGGCTAGGTGCGAGTCTAGTTCTCAGAATCCTGCATTCCCTTTTGTTATTCAAATTACTTCATTTCTAATTTGCGAATGTAAATGTATGGTGAATGGCAATAGAATGGCGTGTTGGTATTCAATGACTGTTTTAATTTAACTTTATTAATTAATCTAAGCAGTGTGCTTATCTAATTCAATTTAAAACTTGCTATTGCCCAAGACTTTACTTGAATGTTACCCAAAATATGACGATTTAATTGTAATGATTCAAAAGCTGCAAATATACAAAAAGCTGGCCTTTCTTGGTTGTCACGAAAATGACTGTAGATACTTGCGGTTCAAATGTTGGTTGAAGTAGGTAGGTTATGAAGAAGATAGTCCAATAATTTCAACAGATGTAATGTCCAACACAAGGTACACAGCACAAGTAGAGTTATAAGTTCAGAAGGAGAAACGGCACAGAGTAATAGGTATACAACAAACACGACAGAAAACAGTAATTAAATCAGATATAAAGTTTTACGAATTCACAAAGGTGTAAGCGCGGTAGTCTCGTAATCGGTTCCGTCAGACTGAATGCCGGTAGTTTCGCGCCGGCGGACGGCGCGGTGCCATGGAATAGATAATAATAGGTAGCGGTAGGGCATGCCTTGGCATCGTTAAGGTGCGGTTTGAACGCAATGTATTCGGATGGCGCGTTTCGTCCGTGATTTTATAAATAGATATGATAAATTAAATTATGTAAGGATACTTATATATTTTGTGTGATAAATAATAATTGTATGTGCGATGTAAATAAGTAAGTGTGATTGATAATGCATGACTGTTGGAAATAATGTATGAATGAAATATAAAGTAGGTAAATAAATACAAATAATAAATATAGGTAAATAGGTAAAATTACATAGTTTATGTTAGGAATGTAGATAGTATTTTAAGTGTAAAATAAGTACCTAACATCCAAATAATGTGGAGAATGTAGAGGATCCCCACATCACTCCCCTTCAAAGACCGTTCTACGGGCGATAAAAGTCCGGGAAACGAACTTTTCTACCGGATCGTGTAGTACGTATTGGAGGAGGATCTAAGTGGCTTGTCACGTAATAAAATTTTGTCGTGTCCGCGGTGATGTTTGATATGGCGAACTGTCCCTCGATCTGTGCGAACCATACTTCAGGCTCCTCTGGCCAGAATGGTGGTACTTTTATACCAACTTTATACAGTTCGGGCGTAATCGTGGGGACTCGCCCTTTATTTTTCTTCACCGAACATGGTCGGGCTTCGACTGTGTCAGAGGTTGCAGAGTCACTATCACTCATCTTGGGTACCTTTCAATAGTCCTCAGGGGTCACCAGTTGTAGATACTTGCGGTTCAAATGTTGGTTGAAGTAGGTAGGTTATGAAGAAGATAGTCCAATAATTTCAACAGATGTAATGTCCAACACAAGGTACACAGCACAAGTAGAGTTATAAGTTCAGAAGGAGAAACGGCACAGAGTAATAGGTATACAACAAACACGACAGAAAACAGTAATTAAATCAGATATAAAGTTTTACGAATTCACAAAGGTGTAAGCGCGGTAGTCTCGTAATCGGTTCCGTCAGACTGAATGCCGGTAGTTTCGCGCCGGCGGACGGCGCGGTGCCATGGAATAGATAATAATAGGTAGCGGTAGGGCATGCCTTGGCATCGTTAAGGTGCGGTTTGAACGCAATGTATTCGGATGGCGCGTTTCGTCCGTGATTTTATAAATAGATATGATAAATTAAATTATGTAAGGATACTTATATATTTTGTGTGATAAATAATAATTGTATGTGCGATGTAAATAAGTAAGTGTGATTGATAATGCATGACTGTTGGAAATAATGTATGAATGAAATATAAAGTAGGTAAATAAATACAAATAATAAATATAGGTAAATAGGTAAAATTACATAGTTTATGTTAGGAATGTAGATAGTATTTTAAGTGTAAAATAAGTACCTAACATCCAAATAATGTGGAGAATGTAGAGGATCCCCACAATGACTTTATCTAATATAATGATAACTAAACAGTCATCTAAGAATCAAATTAGTTTGTTACATTTAGATACCGACAATGTTTCGATTCATCCGGAGAATCTTCATCTGGGTAAGGAGGGAGTTGCGGCAAGACGTGTGAGACGCGACCGCGAGGAGTAACCTTGCCGCAACTCCCTCCTTACCCAGATGAAGATTCTCCGGATGAATCGAAACATTGTCGGTATCTAAATCGACGATAATTTTACGTGTGTTAAATAATGTCTAATAAAAACCAACCTAAATAAATTCAAATATCTTCTATTCAATTAGTCTATGCCAATGTTTAACTGATATTGACATTAATAATTTCACCTAACGCAACTAGATGTCAGTAGCAAAATAGGACGTTTTCTAGATCGCGCTGACGAAAACATATTGTGTTTTGTAAAGTTGGAATAGGCAATATGCATCAATTTTTTTTATGGTTTTAAACGATAGGTTATATCGTCAAATAACCGTCATAAAAATTCCAGCGCCGAAATACTAAAATTTTATAACAAAAATAATTTTTGAAATTTACCAACATTTTCACGCATCTGAAACACGATTATTATTGTTGTCACAGATTACTGTTGTAGTAACAATTTGTGAACTTTGACGTGTGACGTCAAATTGATACTAAGTACAACAGTAATCTGTGACAACAATAAGTTCGAGTATAGGAATTGTGAAAATTAAAAAAAAAACTTATCTATGGATCGTCATATCTGACTCGTCCTTGACTTTTCTTATGAACTCGTGTCGTCACATCCTTTCACATCCTTTTCAAGTATTTTGAAATTCCTACTATTTTTTGCAATTTTTAAAATTTATTTTCTAATCGAAAATGGTTTAATATTAAAAAATAGTTACACACACATACCTCTAAAGCAACAATGTTCATAATAAAATACATTTAACCCGCTTTTGAATCAGACGCATATTGCCAATTGTGAATTTTGTATGGTGTGCTAGCTGATATGCTAATACCGTAGAGCGCCGCAGGGAAATAAATCTCTATACGTGATTTAACCTGTGGTTTTTTTGGAAGATCCTCATTCATCCGAATTTGGGACTTCAGCGTACGGTTGTACATTTTTGGTCCTTCGAGCCGGATCGGTTTGCTGAGGCAACCGATGGATTATCTGGGAAGTTTCGAGTTCGGTGATGGAAACGCGGCAGGGAGATATTGACTCTGGAAGTAGTCAATGATCATCATTATCAGCGCGTTTGGATCAACTCCAGGAGGAGTTGAGGATCTTGGATCAAGCATATCAGCGGGGTGACCAGCTCAGGAGGGAGCTTGGTCTTCAATATCTAACAGCATCAACGAGACGAGGAGCCTCATCAGAGCAGTAAGGAAGTGACAATCGTGGAATTTGGTGATATGAACAATTTATTTGAATTTTGAAGTAGACGCTAAATTGAACTTTATTATCATAACAGAAATAACTTAGAACTTTTGCATTTGGTAAATTGTAGACTTAGAATAATTTTAAGAAAAGTGTTCAGACGGGGAACCTATGCCCGATTTTCAAATTTTGTATTTAATCTCAAACACTTAGAATATTTTTGGTAAATATTTTTAGGAACTTGGAAAATTTTCACACTTAGGAATTTTATCTTGGTAGCAGAGACTTGTAAATTTTATTTGAGTAAACGCTGGGAACTTGGATGGTATAAAATACAGTTTATAAATTGGACTAGACAAAGACATTTTTAGAATTTCTACAATGGAGTCACTTATTTTTTTACAAGAGGATGCTTGTAAACGAATTGATAATGCCAGACAAAACTTTAAAAAGTCTCCCAAGGAGCGGTTAACTAAAAGTTACATAGAAACGAGGTTACACTGTCTCGAAGATATGTGGGCTCAGTTCGTGATTCAGCATAAAGAACTTTTTAAAACAAGTGACCCATCGAAATTAAAAACATCTTCTTATATGACTTTGGATGTTTACAGTCAAACAGAAGAGATTTATGTAGAATATCAAGTTCAATTATCGGATGCTTTGTCTAAATTCGTCGTGAACCAGGTACCAGATCGGGAACAGGGCAACTTCAATAGTCGTAACAAGGGAAGTAGTGCAAGTGCAAAGCTACCAAAGATAATTATTCCAAAGTTTTCTGGAAAATATAGCGAATGGGGTGCATTCCGAGATTTGTTCTTGTCTCTCGTTCATAATTCAGACATGGAAAACATTCAAAAAATGCAGTACCTTAAAGGGTTGTTGATTGGGGAAGCTGAACAGTTAGTAAGACACATAACTTTAACAGCAGAGAACTATGAACGTTGTTGGGACATGTTGGAAGCGAGGTACAATAACAAACGCTACTTATGTAATATGGTTCTCCAACGGTTGCTTTCTCAACCAACAGCAAAACAGGAATCGGCTAGTTTTATTAGAGAATTACTGGACACTACTTCAGAATGTTTGGGTGCATTAACTAGTCTAGGGGTAGATGTATCAGGGTGGGATGTTATCGTTGTGTTTATAGCAGCGTTGAGGTTGGATCATGAATCCCGAAAGCAGTGGGAACTTCAAAGCTCAGTTAATACAGATCTTCCCACATGGAAAGCGTTCAAAGAATTTTTGACGAATCGTTTTCGTGCTTTGGAGTTCGTAGGGTCAGAATCCAACGCCAACCGAAACAAAACGCAACAACCAAAATCATTTCATGTAACAGCTGAAGCAAGTAAACATTTAAAGTGTAAATTTTGCGATGAGTCACATAAATTGGTTCAATGTCCAAAGTTTGTAAGCGCTGAGGTACAAGCTCGTCGGGAATTTGTCGAAAAGAATAGGGTATGTTACAATTGTTTGGGTGATAATCACAGGGTGAGTCAGTGTCTTAGTCCTTTGACCTGTCGCAAGTGCCGGCGTAGGCATCATACGTACTTGCACGTAAACACTGATTCGGTAACAGATCAAACGATAAGGGAAGGTTCCACCACTGGAAATGTATCAGGGGAAGCAGCTGCTCCGGTAGTTTGTTTCGCATCAGGGGAAACAGCTGCTCCGGTAGTTTGTTTCGCATCGGGAGGAACCGCAACTCATAGCCAAGTTCTTTTGGCAACAGCTCTAGTTAGAGCACAAACTGGAAACGGAGATACACGTATCATTCGAGCGTTGCTTGATCAAGGGTCGCAGGCATCCTTTATTACGGAAGCAACCGCTCAGTACTTAGGTCTGAAAAGAACTCCTGTACGTGGAGTGGTCTCAGGGTTAGGAGGCAATAATGCTTCTTCGAATTCAATGGTCAATATCACGATTAAATCTGTACATGATCAGAATGTTAGCATTCATCTTAATGTGTATGTGATGAAATCCATCACTTCATTACTTCCGAGCAAGGCAGTGCTTGCAACGGATTGGGTATTGGGCAACATTCCATTGGCTGATCCTATGTACAATGTACCAAACAAAATCGACATTTTGCTTGGTGCCGCAATATATGGACAGATCGTACAGGAAGGGGTGAAAAAGAATCCAGAAGGGACTCTTTTAGCGCAAAATACTAGTCTTGGTTGGATAATATCAGGGAAAGTATCAAATCAGGAAAAGCACGATGTGAAAATTGTATCGATGCATACATGTGTCGAAGACATGCAACTGAAGCGATTTTGGGAATTGGAAGCTGATCCTAAAACATACCACAGTCCAATACTTACCGAAGAAGAAAAACTTTGCGAAAAGTTCTTCACAGAAACCACTGTAAGAGATGAGGAAGGACGATACGTTGTTCGACTGCCGTTCAAAACTGAAGGCCGGGATCTGAAATCAGAAAACACAAAAAAGATAGCAATGAGAAGGTTGAATCTGCTATTAACAAAGCTAAATAAGGATAATGACTTGAAAACAAAATATCGAGAAGTCATCGAAGAGTACTTACAGCTGGGTCATATGGAAAGAATACCTGAAGACGAAATAGAAAAAGTCGAGGCATCATATCTAGCTCACTTTTGTGTCATCAGAAATGATAGAGACACAACCAAGGTTCGAGTTGTCTTCGACGCATCCTGTAAAGGAGAAAATGGAGTCTCATTAAATGATCAGTTGATGGTAGGACCTACCTTACAACCAGAACTCAGGCATCTTCTAATGAACTGGAGAAGGCATCGCATCTGCTTGTGTGCTGACATTGTGAAAATGTACAGGCAGGTTAAAGTCGCAGCGGAAGATGCTGATTTTCAGCGAATTCTCTGGAAAGAAGATCAATCAGCGAAAAAGGCGGAAGAATATCGTTCATTGAGAATAACATTTGGGACCGCTTCAGCACCATATCTGGCAGTCAAGGCTCTTCAGCAGGTGGGAGAAGACGAAGGTGCAGAATATCCAGCTGCTGCTGCAAAAGTCAAAAGTGATTTTTACATGGATGACCTTCTGACTGGATGTGATGATGTAGAAACAGCAATGCAGATTTTTAAGCAAATGAATGGTTTACTATTAAAAGGAGGGTTTCCGCTACAGAAATGGTCAACTAACTGTGAGGAAGTTTTGGAAAAGATGCGTGAAGATGGAGAGACTGTGGATGTGAAAGGAGGATTACAGCTTAAAGATGATGAAATAATGAAATTGTTGGGACTTACCTGGAACCGGATGGCCGATGCCTTTCAATACACGGTGACCTTGACAGAATTAAAGGAGCCTGTAACAAAGAGAAAAATCATATCAGATATCGCGCGGTTGTTTGATCCACTAGGATGGGTTGCTCCTGTTGTGGTATTGGCAAAATCGATTATACAGAAACTTTGGATGTCAAGAACTAATTGGGATGAGGAAATATCAAGCAAAATATTGGAAGAATGGTTAATGTATCGAAACGACTTACCAAAATTATCATCGCTGCATATATCTCGGTGGATCCAAACATCGGGGAAGAACAGGCTTGTTGAATTACACGGGTTTTCAGATGCCTCGAAGATAGCATACGCTGGAGCAGTCTATATGCGAGTAATTGACGAGCACGGTCAGGTTCATGTAAACTTAGTGACTGCAAAAACAAAAGTGGCGCCCATCAAGCAAGTTTCAATTCCAAGGTTAGAACTGTGTGGAGCCGTGTTGGTCACGAGGTTGCTGATTGAAGTAGCAGATGTGTTGAAAATTGAGCGAGAACACATTCACGCATGGACTGATTCCACAGTTGTTTTGGCATGGCTCAATAGTCACCCGAGTCGCTGGCAAACATTCGTAGCGAATAGAGTTTCCGAGATCTTGACAACGATCGATGCGCAACAGTGGTCTCATATCAGATCTAAGCAAAATCCAGCTGATTACGCTTCACGTGGTCTAAAACCGGCAGAACTGATAGACAACGTCCTATGGTTTGAGGGTCCAGAACTCCTAAAAGAAAATGAAGTCAGGTATCAAAAGTTGCCGAATGAAGAAACGAGTATAGAAGAAATCAAGGTACATCTGGTAATAAAACAGGAGTCATTTTGGGAAAGATTTTCTAATTTGGGTAAAATGGTTAGGGTCAGGTCATAGCATATTGTAAAAGATTTTTAACACGAGAAGAAAACAGAGAAAAAGGATTTTTAACAACAAAGGAATTAAGGGAAGCAATGGAAGTTTGTATAAAAGGATGCCAAAAAGAACATTTCAGCCAGGAAATATCATGTATTCAGGACAGAAAAAACGGAAAATTATCAAAACTTAAAGGTCCATTGAAATCTTTGAGTCCTTTCATAGATGACAAACAGATACTTAGGGTTGGAGGACGGCTAGAAAGATCATCATTGAGTGAGGATAAGAAGCATCCCATTTTGATCCCAAAAAAGTCAGTGTTAACAAACATGATAGTGGCTGACGCTCACGCAAAGACTCTCCACGGTGGTTCAAGACTTATGCTTACTTATTTGCGATCGAAATTTTGGGTTCTTGGTGCTAAAGAATTGGTCAAATCTTTTGTCCGAAAGTGTGTCAAATGCACTCGTTATAATGCTGCAACAACAACTCAAATGATGGGACAATTGCCAACTTCCAGAGTTACACCAACGAGACCTTTCAAATGTAGCGGAGTGGACTATGCAGGTCCCATTAACATAAGAACATCTAAGGGTCGGGGGCACCATGCCTACAAAGGTTATATCTGTTTGTTCGTTTGTATGGCCACAAAGGCGGTGCACATTGAGGTAGTTAGTGATCTAACTACTCAAGGATTTTTGGCAGCTTTCAAGAGATTCGTTTCTCGCAGAGGACATTGCACAGATATCTGGAGCGATAATGGGACTAATTTTGTTGGAGCTTCCAGAGAATTAGAAAATCTGTTCTCTGTGGAAAAATCTACTATGGCAAAGGAGATAGCTGAAAGTTTGGCTATTAACGACACAACATGGCATTTTATTCCTCCATTTTCACCAAACTTCGGGGGTTTATGGGAGGCAGGTGTCAAGGCTGTGAAGTTTCATCTGAAGAGAGTAATCGGTGATACTACATTGACGTACGAGGAGTTGTCAACAGTATTGGGGCAGATCGAGGCATGTTTAAATTCTCGACCTTTATCACGGGCTGAAACTGAAACAGAAGGTTTCGATGCTTTAACCCCTGGACATTTTCTCGTGGGTGAACCTTTACTTGCCGTACCTGATTACAATTTCGAATCATCGAATATGGGTACCTTACGCAGGTGGCAACTAACACAACGTATGATGCAGACGTTTTGGCGGCGTTGGTCGCAAGAATATTTAACAACTTTAGTACATCGATACAAATGGTCGTCTCAAACTAACGAACCCATGGTTGGAGACCTTGTACTCATTAAGGAGGCAGATCTCCCACCAGCGCGATGGCTGCTTGGTCGTGTGGTTATTAAACATCCGGGTAAGGACAATTTGACGAGGGTTGTATCTCTGCGCACAAAAAACAACGCAATCATAAAAAGGCCCACGTCGAAACTCTGTGTGTTACCTATTAATTAGTTAAACTTAAAAATAATGTACATAATGGTGAAGTATCAGTGAAACAGTGATCTTAATTGGAAAGACTTAACTCTTGAACTTTTAGGTTTATTGTTGTGTTAGAGGTTTGAATCTTTATTTATGCTCAATTTGTAAACGTGGGTTGTTAAGTTTTACGTTATAGTTTTATTTTTAGTAATTGTAACTGTTGATAGTTAATAAGTTTCACAATATGCAAGGTGGGCGGTAAAATTTTGTTAAAGGACAAATAATGTGTCAATTTGTCCTTGGTGGGCGGTATGTTTAACTGATATTGACATTAATAATTTCACCTAACGCAACTAGATGTCAGTAGCAAAATAGGACGTTTTCTAGATCGCGCTGACGAAAACATATTGTGTTTTGTAAAGTTGGAATTGTGAATTTTGTATGGTGTGCTAGCTGATATGCTAATACCGTAGAGCGCCGCAGGGAAATAAATCTCTATACGTGATTTAACCTGTGGTTTTTTTGGAAGATCCTCATTCATCCGAATTTGGGACTTCAGCGTACGGTTGTACAGCCAAAATATAAAGGGGAAGAGTTTTTTTGTTTAAACGTTATAATCTCAGGAACTACCAAACGGATTTGAAAAAATATTTCTGAATTTGATAGCTAAACTCTTGAGAATCATCATTATCATCATCACCAAATCCCATCACTACGGGGCGCGAGGGTGTTGCTAGTCTAAAAAATCTTACGTCGGAAATAAAACATTTCACGACCACATTAGCCATTGAAAGACTTTAAGTTACACTACACAGCCTGTAACATTACCTTTAAGTAATAAATCCCCGATGGCTAGTTCCAGAAACTACATGAATCAAACTTCTATTTCCAGCAAAATTTTGTTCCATTATTCATAAAATCTTTCAATTCAGCTAGGTCAAAGACTTTATCCTTATGCTTTATCTTATCACTCTCATGTCATTAGGGATAAATAAAATCTGTAAGTACTTTATCTTTGTGCTCAAACATTATTACCTAAGACTTTAAAAGAAAATGAATTAGTTCTTGAGGTAAGTACATATTATTAACATTTGAACATAGTTTTTGAATACCGTGTTCAGAAAATCGTAGGCAGGTACACCAAAACGACCAACACTTCAAACTAACTGAAAGAACCTTGGCAATCGTATAGAAATGGTTTAAAATCGCGACAGCCTGTAATTCAAAATAATAGCTGTCCTCAAATAGACTCTCCTAAGGCTGAAAGCACACCTATCCGCGCCAAATTCTCGAAGGACTGACAGATTCGGTCGAATCGGACGATTAGACCGCGGGCAGGTAAATGTGTGCGAGGTTTCATACAATTTCATATAAATATAAAGAATTCTAAAATTCGATTCGTTTGGCGCGCATAGGTGTGCGTCCATTCTATAATACGAGGAAAATTTTTCACCACAGAACTTTGCAATGCTTTTTGGCGATTTTGCAATCAAACTTTGGTTTCTCAGCAAACATTTTAGTCACAATTATAATAAATAATATAACTCCTGAAAATATTAAATAAGCTTTGCGTTGCCCATTATTGTCATAGGCCATAGTTTCTCAACCTTATTTTCCCCAGCGCCAACTTTGAAGATATTTTTTTTTCTAGATTAAAGTAAAAACAAGGCAAAAAATACACCCTGTATTTTTTGCCTTGTTTTTACTTCATTTTCGCCCCCTCTGCTTCATCTCAATGCCCCCTTATTTTCTCCGGGTCTTCTACTGCCCCCCCTGAAAGTCTCAAACGCCCACAAGGGGGCGTTATCGCCCACGTTGAGAACCTCTATGTCTAGGCCAACAGCTATTGATAAGCGGAAAGTAACTCGCATTCCAAACGAACAAACAAATCACAGTACGCCAGTAGATTACGAGATGAGCAGATTCTAATATCTGATTGAATTGCATCAGTGACGAACAGTGACAGACAACCTTGATAAGTGCGTTCACGTCTAACGCCTGCTTCACTTCACATAAATGTATCGCCTTTTTTAACACGCACTTGTATCTAAGTTGACCTTAAGTTACCGGAATCTTTGAACGTAATTTTGACCCAATTTTAAACGTCGGATAACTACTTGTACACTAAGTACGCACAACGGATCTAGGGAGTCGTGAAGTTAGCCTATTCGCTGCGCAGTAGAAAATTTTGTATGAAAAAGCTACACTGCGCATCAAAACGGCTAACTTCACGAATGCCTAGATCCACTAACGAGTTTATTAGTACTATAAATGTTTAGCAGTACCTACCTAATGGTCGTTGAACTTGGGTGTTGGATAATTTTGTACCAAATACTTATCCTTAGAATAAATCCTTTAAATTAAAGTGACTAAGATGAATTATTGTTTGTTGTAACGGGCTACTACGGAACCCTCCACTGCGCGTGGCCTGACACGCACTTGGCTGGTTTTTTTGAATTATTTTGAAAAGGGTTTCAATAATGTTTATAATAATACTAGGTGGGGGCACAACATGTTTCTTTCCTCCAATCTTTTATTATTTTTTCAATGGTTAATAAAGTCATAAATCATAATAGTATAAGTAAGTACCTACTTATTTGTATTAAGTATTATGAATATTTCATAGCTCATTATGTGAATAGTAAGTAAGCCACAAAATCAGCGTAGAAGTGAAACAGGTCTAATGAATGCGAAACTACCAGACATACCTACTGTTTTTTTTTCTTTTCTCTATTTCGGCTTCGCACGGTTTGTGCATTTAGCCAGTGCCATGTAGGTAATTTATTTAATTCAAATTAGGGCTTTAGCAGACATGCTGCTTTAGCATCGGCGATCGGTGATTTTGCGATTACCTACCTACATCGTTGCTGCATCGCGTTTTGGCGACGCCCTGCGTTTGATCGCAGTATCAAAATCGGGCGTTTTCGATGCTAAAAAAAAGATTAAGTAGGTAAGTATTTGTTTATGTGGCAAAAATGTTGGTTCCCAACGACCATCCTAGACCAAATTATAAAGTTCAAAATTTTTTAATTTTCGTCAACTTCTATGATGTTAATAAAAAGATGTCAAAAAGATAGAGATACTTACCTATAGATTTTGCAACCGGATCGTAGAATAGTCGGCCGACTGAAAGTCCGATATGTGTGCACGCGTGGAAAAGCGCCGTACTGATCAGTCTGCCGCCAATTCGCCGATAGTTAGTTTGCAAACTTACTATCGTACGATACCGAATCGGTGTAATGTGCGCACCTGCATACATCTTCATACTAATCTAGGAGCCCGACTAACTATCGGACGCAGTGGCGGATTATCCTTAAGGCAAACTAGGCAACTGCCTAGGGGCGCGAGGTTACAGAGGGGCGCGCGACTCCGGGCGCAGGCCAGACAGAAGAAACGTAACGCCGGCTCCATACGTTGGGACCAACGTTGGTCCCAACGTTGGGGCCAAGATTTCGTGAACCATCCACACGTTGGCGATACACCAGTCTTGTTCCGTCAGAGCCAACGTGCAGACGTCCGATGTCTGCGCGTCCGATACAGAAATTGAAATTTCTCTAAGTGATTTTACATTACTGAATACCAATTTTATCACAATCACATCACATCATGTCACTATCACACTTCACACAACACACTATATTATAAAAGCGAAAGTTTGGATGTTTGGATGTATGTTTGTTCCTCTCTAACACGACAACCACTTAACCGATATGGGTGATATTTAAAATATAGATAGATAATAACCGGAAATAGGACATAGGCTACTTTTTATCCCAAAAAATTGCACGGTTCTCGTAACATAAAAAAAAAATAGTAGACTCCATCATCAGATCAGCTCGCTGTCACCATATTATTACATTGTAGTCAGAACTTGACAAATATGCCGAGTTTCAACTCAATCGGCTTATTTACTGAGGAGTTCTGTTGAACAGCTCTTGACTCCATCATCAGATCAGCTTGTTGATACCATAATATTTCATTGTCACCGAGAATCTATAAGTGTGCAAAATTTCAGCCCGATAGTCCAACAAACACAATAAATAAGGAATACGATGACATTCTCGCTCGTCAGTCGACACGTGCGCTCACGATGCGCGTCGAAACGGGACTGAGCATAGCGCCAACGTGTGGACGGATCCCCAACGTTGGCGCGCCAACTTCCTTTGATAAAACCGACACGGCACGGCCAAGCCCCAACGTTGGCCCCAACGTTGGCGCCAAGTTATTTTGTCAGCACCACACGTTGGTGAGAGGCATTGGGACCAACGTTGGCCCCAACGTGTGGATGCGGGGTAAGACTAGGACGCGTCGCGGACAGGGCGCCAGCGATCAGCGTCGCGCCCGCGCCCCGTCTCTTCTGTATATTTTGCGTCGCGACGCTTCTAGGTATACATTTTGTATGAAAGGGACGCGAAAGAGACAAATTTCCGCGCCCCGTCTGCGTCTTATGTCTTTTCTGTGTGTCCAGCGCCCTACGTCACCCTATTCGATTCAAAAAAGACAGAAAATTTACGATGTTGGAGGTGCGGGCCGCGGGAGCGCCCCGTATGACGGCGGTCGGGGCGGCGCGGAGGGCGCGGGTCGGTCGTGAGCCGTGCGACAGGGATGATAATCGCGTCGCGATCATAGACGTACGTACGATCTGGCAATTTTTTGGATCGATCGAAAGTCATTACTTTTTCCAGCGGATCGATTGAATTTAATCAGTTATAGCCGGATAGAAATAAACCGACAAGCACAGAGCCTTTTCTTTAAGCACCGCAAACAAAATCAAGTGTCACATTGTTGCAATTGTTTAAAAAAAAAATCTGCTCGCTTCGCTTGCATTTCACTTCATAATTAAATTTGTTGCGAATAAAGTGAGTTATGTCTGACCACAGAATTAGAACCGACAAGCATCGAGCCTTATCTTTGATCACCGCAAACAAAATCAAGGGCCACATGTTGCATTTATCTTTAAATAAATATGCTCGCTTCGCTCGCATTAAACTTCATGTTATAATGTAGGTAAGTAGAAATATTGCGAGTAAAGTGAGTAATGTCTGACCACAGAATAAGAACCGACAAGCAGCGAGCTTTTTCTTTGATCACCAAAAACAAAAAAAGTGCCACGTTGCTCTTAGAAAAAATCTGCTCGCTTCGCTCGCATTTAACTTCATATTGTAAGTAGATATAATGCAAGTAAATCTGAGTTATATCTGACCACAGAATAAGAACTGACAAACAGGGAGCTTTTTCTTTGATCACTGAAAACAAAATAAAGTGCCACATGTTGAATTTGTCTTAAAAAAAATCTGCTCGCTTCGCTCGCATTTAACTTCATATTATGAGTAAATTTTATATTGTGAGTAAAGACAAGCATCGAGCTTTTTCTTTGATCATCGAAAACAAAATCAAGTGCCACATGTTGCACTTGTCTTACAAAAATTCGGTACCTACCTAGATTGACATTTTTTCAGCACTTATTAGGCGCAGGCCAGATAGAAGAGACGGGGCGCAGACATTTGTCTCTTCCGCGTCCCTTTCATACAAAATGTGACGGCGCCCCGTCTCTTCTGTATGTTTTGCGGCGCGACGCTTCTATAGGTACATTTTCTATGAAAGGGACGCGGAAGAGACATAAATGTCTGCGACGCGTCCTCGTCCTACGCCTTTTCTGTATGTCCCGCGCCTTAGACATTCTAGAATTCTAGATCCATTGAAAATGTCTCCTTAGGTGGTCAGAGCAGAGCTACCCCATTGGGTAGTCAGAGGTTTGTCCAAATACGGTATTTGATGGTTTTTGTTACTAGAGGGGCGCCTATGAGGAGCTTGCCTAGGGCGCTCTTGAAGCTTAATCCGCCCCTGATCGGACGAGAGAAAGTTTGAGGTGAGTTCGGTCCCTAATTATTATCTACCCAAGTATTTTTCATTTTTTTTTATCTTGATAGTTTTTCGTATTAGGTGTTTCTTTATGACAAACTTGTATAAAAGCCTCAGAACTTAGAAAAAGTAATACCCAAACCATACAAACTTGATAATAATAAATGATGAATGAGAGTATCTGCATTAATAATTAATCGTTTCAGAGTGACGTCACGTCCTTCGGGTGACGTCACACATTAATGTGATATCCTGCCTCGTAAACACTGAAATATGTATGAGTGTTTGTATGTACGTGTTGAGAATTTCTTGGTTATGGTTGAACAATGTACAAGAAAGATGGTGTTAGCTTTCAAAACTGAGTTGTGCAAGACATTATGATTTTTTAATTCAAACTCGCCTCTTAGCTTAATTGGTATTAAGTAAGTGCCGTCTGCGCTAGGTTGTAAGTTCGATTCCCATCCAGGACAAACATTTTGTGTGATGAACTGAACATAGATGTTTGTCCTGTGTAGGTAAATGAAAAAAATGAAATATGATCAGATCACGCACGACTGTATTTCTAAGGTGCGGTAGACATAAATTCTTTCAGATCTTTAGACATTTAAGATACAATAAGATACCTATTTATAATGGTAGTACGCACATCCAAGTATTCTGCCGTCCGCTAGCTAAAACGCCGTTATGTGACAAAACCAATTTTTGAGATTTCCCTAAAAAACGCGCCGCTTCTTTACTATCTGGCTTCGCGCTTGCCGCTTTCTTAGTACCTATCTCTAATTCGAAAACTATAAACGATAGGAACCCAGTTCCAAGACAGATCGATACAGAATTTTGAGCTTTATAACATTTAAAAGTGAACTTTGACCAAATGTCACTTAACAGCGCTCTAGCTAGCGGACGGCAGTATTTAGGGCCTAAATTTTAGGCTGATTTCAGCACTGACGAGAGTAATCAGCGTAGCCATTTCTGCTAAACAATCAGTATCCTTATTTAATTGTAATAAAGATCACTCGCCTATCAGCGCTGACGGTACTCGTGACAGTAAAACCAGCCTTATTTCCATTCCTACATTAATTTTCATTTAAATTTAAATGCTTCAACAGAGCTTCACATGATTTATCTTAAATGCAGTGAAGGATCTATAATTATGATGTCACGTATTCATTTCTAAACACAATAATGCTATGTACTGTCGGTTGCAAAAGTTGATGAATTATAAAGTTTTTAAACTGAGAAACTTGGAAACCTAGTAAGTGTGTATTTTTGTGTTTCCGATGTCTTGCGTTTGTAATTTTTTTTTTTTTTTTATACTTATTAGTGTTAAACCACACTTACTAGTTATTATTACATTTATGTAATTAGTCATCAATAAGTAATTTACCTATTGTGTTTTCTTATTTGTACCTATATTTTAGTCCTTTTCCGCTTTTTTTTTTCTTTTTATTGTTTGTTCTGTATAAATAAAAGTCTTCTGTTATATTCAATTAATTTATTAAAGTCAAGATTTTGCGAAGAAGATACGCTTCTAACTAGAACGGTTCAACAAATTTAGCTTTCATTTTAAATTAAAAAAGGAGTTTTAAGAACCTTTTATATTTTTCTGTTCATAACAGAAAAAAAAAAAGTTTCCTGAAAATCAGCAAAAACTTAGTTTTATGAGATTTTTGCTGAACTCAAAAAGTTCAGCAAACAAATCGTTCAAAAAGAGCTCGTTTAGGGTCAGGCTAGTGATAGTAATAAACTACCAAAAACAAGAAACCTTTGTTGATGACAGTCTATGACGTGAGCGAGCTGAAATGCGCGCGCATTAATTTAGTTCACCAAGATCATTGCACTTGGATTACATCATCGCTGGGATGCACTCGGCCGTGTGTACCTCGCACTTGTTCTATTTAGGACAGCTTTTATCATTTAGGCATTTATTTTCATAGGCTATTTTCTTAAAAAAGCTGTGCTGGCCTAGCAGGATGCACAAGTTAAGTATATAACTTAGTGCAGGGTCTGCTGAAACATATATGTAAAATAAAAACCAAGCCTTTAATTTTTATTGTGAATTGTGATTTGTGGTCATTTTTCATCGAAAATAAAAAATGTATTCAGGTAATGATTTTTTTTTTTAGATTTTAACGGTAAACATAAATAAAATGATTATGTATTTTCTTCAAATTTAGTTCTCTAGTAGAGATCCCGACATGGGACGAACGTTAATGATTTTTTTTTTATTTTTTTGTTGATACAATTTTAATAGGGCCTTAACAATGAGGGATCGTGAAAAAAAATACCTACTATTCTCAAATGTGGAGTTACGCTTATAACCTAATATGGAATGAAATAGGTAAGTAATGTAAAATAAAATAAAAAAATAAAAATAGTTTATTTCGGACAGAACAAACAGTCCCTATGTTTGTGTTAAATGCATTATACAATTTAGTACTTATGTAGGTACTAAATATGTTGTAAAATGTATTACCTATACAATTTAGTACGTACTTACTAAATATAATGGACATGCCCCTGGCTGCCCTCTTAGATATCTTAAAAGAGAGAGAGTTTATGACAAACTCTCGAACCGGCACCTTTAGGGATACAGTTGTGAAACTGTTTCGTTTCGAGTAACATCAGCGAAAGAACCAAACTAAAATATTTATTAAGAGGGTCTTCAAATAACTTTTACTACGTATTTAATTTTAGAATCTCCCCTTTATCATGGGATTAGGAAACTTTATTATTAAGAGAAGGGTTCTAAAAATATGTAATTACTTAATGGATCACTTTATTTAAATAGAGTAGGGAAGAAAGCCGTGTCTATCTGACGACAAGTGAAATGGCGCCCCAACTTTTGGTCCAAATATAATTAGACCGTAGATCAACGGAATTATAACTTCAACAAAATTATAATGTAGCTTACCTACTCTTTGAGTTGTAAATACAAATACAAAAAACAAATATTTTATTTGTGTAACTTAAACTAAAATACATTTCATGGGTTAGGGACCCTCTTTTAAGTATGAAAATACCTGTATTAGAGGATCTCGCTCTTCCGTTAATTGTTACAGTTGTTTTACAGACAGACAGAGTTATAAGCGGTGAAGGAAAACATTAGAAATATGAAGGAAAACTGTAGCTTAGTCAGCACCAACGACGATTGACGACGACGCGGACATTGTTTTTTTTTGGAGACAAAGACCGATTTAAATCATAAATTAAATCTAAATACCTTACCTCTATTATTTAATGTGTTGCAGTAATGCGGAAAACGTCATCAATTGATATTTTTTTTACTTTCAAACTATCCGAATGAGTTTGAGGTCTATAAATCCATTAAGGTTCTAATAGAATAAACCGAGATGAGAATGCAGTAATAGCCGGCATTCTCCATCGTCACACACACACACACGTATGCGCAGGAGTGTAATTAGGGCCAGCGGGTCTTAAGGCTTGTTTCACTCTTCGCCGGTCGCGTCCGCAAGTTGACCATTCATTCACAGCACATTTCTCTGTGCTGTGAATGGTCAAAATTAATTTCTCTGAGCTGTGAATGGTCATGGTCAACTCGCGGACGCGACCGGGGACACGCTGAAAAGTGAAACAAGCCTAAAAGGCCACGAACGACAAGGCCAAAATGTATTTGGTCGTATCCCTCACTACTACCTTAAACAATAAAAACCGGTCAAGTGCGAGTAGAACTCGTACGCCGAGGGTTCCGTACCTACCCATTATACCCATTATGTTATTGTAGCCCGCTTATTTGTATGAGCGCCCATACAACTCAGAGGACAATCTTAATTGGCGTCAACTACGTATGTATGGGAAAACCCTTTAATTTTCAACTTTTTTAATTTTTTGGAATTTTTCCTTTATTTGTGCTATAAGACCTTGCTTTTTGCCAAATTTCGTGATTCTAGGTCAACGGGAACTACCATTTAGGTTTTCAACCCAAAACCTCTAGGGTACTTCCGGTTGACCTAGAATTGTCAAATTTGGTTACAAGCAAGGTCTTACAGCACAAGTAAAGGAAAAATTTCGAAAAATAAAAAAAGTTGATAATTAAGGTAAGTTTTGGTACTTACAAGTTTTCACGAAAACCTAAATTTGCCTATATCTTTTTATAGTGTTGACTCAGGACCTTGATTTTTATAGTCACAATAGGGACTATAGACCTCAGTATATGGTATAAATTTCAACTTGCTAGCTCCACCCGTTCCTGAGATAATCGATGGTAACACACGGACAGACAGACAGACGGACAGACAGACAGACGGACAGACAGACAGACAGACAGACAGACAGACAGACGGACAAGAAAGTGATCTTATAAGGGTTCCTTTTTTTACCTTTTAAGGTACGGAACCCTAATAAACATCTTTAAAAAGGATCTTGTACCTTTGTCTAAAAACCTGAAAAAATGTCAACAGCGCCCGAGGGCAACGCGAGCATGGTTCTTTTCGTTTAATTGAATTAGTTTAGTAATTTTGGTGTAATTGAATCAAATATATCCAAATATTCAAACCTTTTTATAAAAATAATTTTCATGTTATGAATGTATTTAAAACTTATTTATTTCATTATTCTGAAGTAAAAAGAGGCGGTAAACGACGATATCTTCAAAGTAATAAAGAAGTGATTATTGCTTGTAGAAAATCTTTTCCCAATAGATTGGACTGTATTGCTCCGAACAGCTTTTTGCAGATTAGAATTCTGTTTTCTGTAGATATGTAAATGGAAAGCTGTGTGTAATAATTGGATTTTTCTAAGAAAAATAGGTCACCTAAAGTAAAATAGATAGGTACCTACTACATTTCCTAAATGAGCGCAATTTCATATTAAATAGCTGTTGTAGGTAGATGTAAGTTAAGTAAATGTTTTACTTAATGTTTTAATGTTTTTGTATGACTAAGTAGATGTTTTTTAATAATTCCTTTACTAACGAAATGTTTCAATTATTATGTCTTATCAAATATAGCTTTATTCATTTTAAAAGGAAAAGGTCTAAATTGGCTTTTCAAATTAATTTAAATAATATAAGTTCACTTACACTATTTATTCTTTAAATAATTTCCAAATAAAAATTTAGATAAAAACAATACTTACCTAACAGAAAAATACGCAAATAGTGTGAAAGATTTCTTCTACACAGCCGAGAATTAAATTAAGTTACTTAAACTTTATTTAGATTTATTATAATTATCTCAATACCTCCCTGCGTCACACACACAGACGAGCCTGCAACATTCTTCCGTTCGGTGCAAAATGTCCACTTTATTGATGTAGGTCAGTGTTGCTGCACTCTTCCCTCCCGCTCGCGCGCTATCCTTCGTCTCTCTCGCACCGCGGTAGGAATTTATCGAACAAGCTTCTACTAGATGCCCCAGGGATTTGGATGTTTAGAAACTGTTTCATAATTTACTACGTCATCAACTTTTATTTGAATAACTTTTAATAAAAATATGAATATTGGGTTTGGTGTTTAGTTAGATTGTAAATTGTTTTAACAAGAACAGGAAAATACCAGAAGCAAAAAAATTCGGCTTCGGGTACCTATGAAATAAGAATAATTCGGGGTCCAATTATTAAGGGTACAGGATTTTTTTTATTCTGTACCTTCAACCATGTCCATATTACGTTTTTTGCTGCAGTAGTGAGGTAAGTACCTACCATCTCTTTTGGTTTTCAGTTAGATGATCAATCAAAAACAGTAATATACATATACAAACAAAGAAAAAACAATTAAGTACCTACCTAAGTACTTTTAGAAGTCACTTCATTCGATTTATCTCATCACTATTCCAGCGAATTTTTTTTTTAATTAGGTAGGTAGGTATATTGAATAATATGTCGAAGGGGTAATAGGGGACCAGTCTAAACACCATGTTTGCTATATTTTGCTAGTAATCATGCCATTACAGAAAAATGAAGCAATAAATTCTGCTCTGATTCCGATTTATACCACGTAATAAATGTCCCACGACGTATCGGAAACATATAAAGCTTTAAACGATTAGGGGACATCCAAACTTTTTATAGACTAGGTATCTGAGAAAACTGCCGTAGAATGTTTATGGAAGGGACACTCTTACGTTTTATAGTCATAGTTTTCCATACTTATAACCGACTTCAAAAAAAGGAGGAGGTTCTCAATTAGTCGGATATTTTTTTAGGTACTTATTATCGTCATCATCATCATCAGCCTATAGCAGTCCACTGCTGGACATAGGCCTCCCATTTAGCACTATTGCGCCCTGTCTTCAGCTTGACGCATCCAACTTGTGCCGGCAGCCTTTCGCAGATCGTCACTCCACCTGGCAGGAGTTTGCCGAGACGTGGTCTCCACTCGAGAACTCGTTTACCCTAGCGGTTGTCAGTTCTTTGGCAGATATGGCCGGCCCACTGCCACTTCAGCTTGCTAATTTTCTGAGCTATGTCAACAACAGCTATGTTTTTTATGTTAGTTTACCGATTACTCGAAGACACCGAACCGATTCGGAAAATTATTTTATGTTTGAAAGGGTATACTTTCCGTTTGATGCCAAAATGCCGTTTGGTGAGCATCTGTCGAGGATCTTCGGAGTTATGAACAGAAATAAAAATCGGCAAACGTAGTGTAGGACACCCTGGGCCCACCAGGTGGAGTGATGATCTGTGAAAGGCTGACGGCAAAATTGGATGCGTCAAACTGAAGCTAGGGCACGATGACGCTCATGGGAGGCCTATGTCCAGCTGTGGACTGCTAGGTATAGGCTAATGATGATGAAGATGAATCAAAACTTTACTTGAATTACTTACTTATGATGAAACGGACCCCTATTCTTGAACTCCGCCTACGCCCAAAAGGCCAATATGTAGGCATTGAATGGCTTTATACAAATCTTTAGGAGATACGATTATTTGACGACAACGCTTCCACGAGTATAGTGAAGTGGCAATATCGTGAAAACAAATTGGTATCACTAACAGAGTATGTAACTACTGTATTTTCGGTACCGCTGTATTTTTCCATTATTTTTACGAAGAACTTTATTGCTTCAGTGTATTAAGTACTAAGTTAGTAGTTAATTGATTTGTAGAGTTGTTCTACTATATTTTCACATGAGTGTGAATCTAGCGCCTGTAGAGGCTCAACTTTAAAAAAAAACCTAAATAGGCTAAAAACTATCTCTGGGTTCGTAAAGGGCTCTATCGCACTAGGACACTGAGTGACCAAGATAGTGCAACTGTTGTGGCGCCATCTTAGTATCCTAGTGATGAGGTAGAACCCGCCCCTAATTCTTTAAGATTCATCATCAATCGACGACTAGTTTCCACTAACTGCAATTTTACTATTTGCGTACACGTGGGACTTGCAGCAAGTTCGATAAGTCACTAAAACTTGCTAAAAGTTCACTTACGCGAGCATTTACACGTTGGAAGTCGCTTGCGCAAGTTATGCAAGATTTAGGTATTGCCAGTGGACACTTTGCTTAGATACTATTACCAACTTCCGCAACTTTCATTTTTTTCAAAATGATAATACCTATTCATATCACTATTCATATTGAAAAGTTTTATGGACGTCGGGATAAATAAGGTAAATTACGCGATAAAATCCCGTGTCCATAAAACTTTTCAATATGATAATACCTACCTACCTACTTAAAACATTAGATTTCAGTTTTGGTAAAGCTTTACAGTAGGTACGCACAATGGTTCTAAGCATTCGTGAAGTTAGCCGTTTTGATGCGCAGTGCAGCTTTTCCATACTAAATTTTCTACTGCGCATCGAAACGAAACTTCACGAATGCCTAGATCCATCTTGCGTACTTTCGTGATTAATTTGTGCGTCAAATGACTGTTTTCGCACAAAGTAATGGTTTTTCATTAAAATTCCTACCGCAAACAAATAAGATCGTTTCAACTGAACTTTTCGTCAACAAATTCAATGCTGTTAAAGTTGAGTGTGATTACCCGTTGAGATTTAACAAGTTTTATTTCATAAATGGCGCAATTGAGATGTTTTACGGCTGTTTCTTTTAAGTAATTAGAGTTGAGGTTCTGACGGCGCAGCTGCCACCATTTTGTGGGTACCTACGTATTTTACACAAAGGACTTGTACCTAATGAAGACGTTGGTTTGAAAGTCTTTTTATTAAAATATAATTTAGATAGAAAATTAGTACTTAATCTAACCACTTAATAGGTATCTAACCACATTAAGTGAAACCACAGATCAAATACCAACCCTAAAGAAACTATTAAGAACTTTTTGCAGTTAGCTTTTATAGTAGGTATTGTCAATCACTTTGCAATGCAACCGCAATATCTTTATAAGTAAGTAGGTACTTAAATAAAAAAAAATCTTGAATTTGTGAACTTTCAAAATAAATTTATTTATTTTGAATTTACTTATAAGTACATATTCTAGATGAATAGATGTACCTACCTACCTAAGTACTAATAAGTTTGTTTAAGTTTTAATATCGGCAACCCTGCAGAAAAAACTTCCGCATTCCACCTCAATTACCTACTAGGCAGTACTAGGCAGACCGGCGAAAATTCGCAAACCTAGACACTTGGAAAAAACATGCAATTTACAAAATACTATCTTTTACGTCCATGCAATCACAACTGACCATGAACCTTCTCTTTATAAGAATATGGTATAATATTGCCCCACATAAGCGGCGTTGACACTAGTGAAAACGGACAGTCATCACGTGGGATTACTACGTGCGAGAAAGATGGAGTATGATATAAGGTGGTGGGACAAGGACGGAGAATAACCTTGACCTGCGCAGTGGAAGCTTGCAGTGGTATGCGGTGTTTGGTTTCCGAATTGAAAATTAATAATTGATGGAGACCCCAGGCGTGGTTAGAGAATTTAATGACGAATGTATGGCGTTTTTACTAAATTGGCTAGAGTTGGCCACTAGCTCATACGAACTTAGATACTCTACTTTACTAAATTAGGTAAGTAAGTACCTACCTACTTACCAAACTTTCATGACAATAGTTAGGTTAGGTTGAGAGTAGGTAGGTATGCACTCACGACGTTTTTCGAACGCGTATTCTCAGCGCTTTTTTTTTTAAAACCCCTTATAAAATAAAAAGCACTTTATTTTGAAAAAAAAATGCGCCAAAACGCGCTGCAGACGCGCAGGGGACGCGCTGGGACCCAATTCTCCTAATTTACAACGTCAACCATTCCGGTATCATTATCGCTGTGTTTTATTTCGTTCTCCAAAATGACAGTAATTTGCAAAACCTCATTGGTAATTTGTTTGATAACGTCATCAGCGTCATCACGACAGAGTAACCTAACCTCATTGGTCATTAGTAGATTATGAAACAAAACCAAATAGTTGACGTTTTACTTTGATTGAGAAAAAGTTTGTTAGTAGAAAACCGAGGGCCTGCTCAAAAACGCACTGTGACTGCGCGTTTATAAAACATCTTTGGTAAACTCTTAGATCTTGGTTCATTTGTTTTTCCATTTGAGGCTTCATTTTATTGATCTAAAGGACAACAGAGTGGTGGTGTTGATTCTTCTGTGGTAAGTTTTGTTGCATATAAAGTTGGCTACTGCTGAGCAGGAAACGCACTCTATTAGAAGGCCATAGAGTCCCGCTTGGTTTGTGTTTTTCACCCAAGAGAGAGAGCACACGACGTTTTTTGAAGCGATTTTTTATGTTGCGCTTTCGCAGCGCGTTTGTATCGATACAAGCGCGCTGCAAAAAACGCAGTGCACCCACTCCCTTACGGGCTCAAACTGTAGTGAAGGAAGCAGGTAAGTGGTTAAAATCATCAAATACTCCATTGATGTTTTTTGAATGATGTTGATTATTGATGATGAAGTAAATAATAGTAATAATGACAAGGTAAGGTATTTGGTAACATGGCAAGAGTTAGAAAGAGACGAAGAGACCTTTACCCAGCAGTAGAGCCAGTGAGGGGATGAGTTCGAGGATGGTTGAGAGTGGTAGTAGAATATTAAGTAATACTTTGTCCATCAATATTTCTGGAAAAAGGAGAAGAAAAAGATACCTAGCTAATACTTATCCTTATTTAGTAAAAATAAACAAAAAATAGGTAACAATGTAAAACAAAATGTATAAATAAAGTAAATATTTTTCTTCTGGGAAAATAAGTGCCTACAATATTCTATGATACAATATTAACATTTTATACAACAGTGGAGAAATAAAGGCAATATTGTTTGACTTAGGTACCTTACATTGTTTTATGATTGATGCTTTCCAACCGGGAAAGTTATTAAAATTTTGTTTTATTTTTCTTACTTATAATAAGGCGTTATAAAATACATTTACTTATAATAGAATTTGAAATAACATTATAGTAGAGACGGCTTATGTAGGTCCCTACTCGAATTTGCCAGCAGCTAATAATAATAGACTTACCCGGTTATTCATAATGGACTTAGTGGCTTTCTAGAGCTCAGATGGTTGCTAAATCTGTTGCTGTCTCTTTTCATTACTATAAGAGTAACAAGAAAAAAAAATATCTAAAACCTTGCTATTTGTGCCAGCTCTAGAATAACGCGTCGCTTCGTTCAGACGCCCAGAGAAAATTTTGAAAACGCTCCAAGGTGTAAAGAAAGATATTATCTACTCGTAGGTACTTATCTTCTTCTTCTTCTTCTTCAGCTTATTCGCCCACTGCAGGGCAATGCCTCTCCAATATTCTTCCACACTGCTCTATTACTGGTTTTCCTAGTCCAGTCTGTTCCGGCATATGCTTTTGTCCTACTTATATTAAAGTGGAAAAATAAATTAATAGTAAAAAGTTGATCGATAAAATATTTAATTCCAAATTCTAATATCATTTATTCAGTAGGACCGCTATGACCACTTTGAAACGTCTTAAGAGCTAGGTGATTCTGCTCCTGTTCTTTCGCGACCAACACCGTGAACAATCAGGGCAATAATCACGGTATGGGAATGGGACCTAGCTTTCTTTTCGGTGATTCATCCACTTAAATCTAAATAGTCAAGCTCCAGTGGGGAGCCAGACGAACAATGTGAGTCTCGTCAAAGTCGTCAAATGTAACCAATCCTCTCTACAGATGTTCCGGTGACATGGTTGGCGACGCGAGCCTCGCTGCCGTGCCAGCTGCCGGGCTCTGAGCGGCTCCGCGCGCGGCGCCCCCCACCGCCCCTCAACGCCGAGGACAAGGCGCAGCAGAAGCCCTACACGTGGCTTCGCGGAGACGAAGAGTTGAAGAGGTAATGATCAAAATGCTATTCCCACAACTCGGTAGACATTCTCTCAGATCTTAAGGCATTAAGATCATTCGAAGATGTCTGAGGGAGTACGAGGTCTAAACACATATTTGGTAATGCCCACGTTTTGCAGAAGTTAGCTTTCCATACGAGAGGTAATAGTTCTAAGTTCAATCTAGTTCAAGTTTTGTCAAAAACTGGTTCTCCGAGTCTGAATAGGGCAAAATACGTTAACCATCGTGAAGTCTCCCAAAGTCGTTGAAAACTGATGCTTCAAATCTGAATTTGATGAATATCGTCACGTTTGGTGCAGTACTGATTGCAATAGAACACCAGTCTTAGTTGCTGTCTACTACTTCTACTTTGATAAGCTAATTGACTCTTAGCTTGTCTTCGCGAATACCATTCATACCATGAATAATCAAATAACATTTGGGAAGTCTCCACCAAGTTTCTAAGGATATCACGAGTGTAGTGCTGAAAATAATCTTTTAACAAACCCTAGCTATACTATCTTTGGCACCCAAAGAGCATTTTCGGTTCTAAAGGCGCGTACAGATGTTGGGCCAGCCTAGGCCAGCTTAGGCGAGTGCGAGCGAGAAGGAGAGTCGATTCAAGGCGAGAGTGATAGAGAAGCAATGCAACCCTGGCCCAACGTGTGTACGCGCTATAACATCGACATTTGTTCCAGAGTATCAAACAATGGCACCCTGGAGGTGTCGCGTCGTAAGGACCTCGAGGGTGTCTACCAGTGCTCCACCAAGCACCAGGGCGGCGTGGTGCTGGGCTATCCTGTCAACGTTAAATTTGCCTGTAAGTACCTTATCCTTTGTTGTAATAAGGTCCCATTTGTACTCGTATTTCGGTCACGGTGGCACAGAAGACTGGAGAATAGATTTCTTCGTTCTTCTTAGATCCTCAAAGTTAAACGTTAAGGGCATTCAAAACTATAGTGTAGATTGACTTAATTTGTTCTATAAATCATTGTGTACCATAAAAGATGTAAAGTGAGGAACAAAAATAGGAGATCTAACTTTTGATATGATCAACCATCCCTATTCATTACAACGTAACTCTTCTAATCTGCGGATCAGGACTTAACCACATAAGAAGCAGGATAGATTAAGCGTTATCCGTTTGATATTCAAATTGATTCAGCCGGTGAACGCGACAGTGTTATTAAAATAACCAAGTTCACGAATTATTCATGATATCCCAGTCTACATCAGACGTTGTTCTACGTCAGACTGATGTGACTTTAGAACTAGAAACCCGCTCTGACTTCAACTAGGTAATTATGTAAGGGCACGTGCGTTTGTTGAATATAAGTAGGTAATTAAGTTTGTATGAACTAGTAACCAACTCTGGTGACGGAGTTTTTAGGCTGCCTGAAGGCCTCCGTCATGTTATCTATTCTATGGTCATGACTTAACGACTAAGGCGGGCCGCACGCCAGACACTTGTATTACGATAATTGTGGCGCCACATTTGAAACGCGACACATTTAACGCCTCCTATACTATCCTAGACCCCACTAGTGGGATAAGGGCAGAAAGATGATTCGTTTTTCGTTTCGGAAATTCAATATATGTGCGTTCGCTACATACATCTAGAACTTTCATTTTTTTAACTGTGAACGAAAATATCCTAATACTTTTAATATTGTAAAGGCGGCGATGGACTTGCAAACTGGCAGGGCACCAATTTTACTAATTTACAACGTCAACCATTCTGTTATCATTACGACTGCGTTGTGTTTTGTTCTCCAAAATGACAGTAATTTGTTTAAAAACTTAACCACAATAGAGTCGCTACCTAGTCATTATTAGATTAGAAAACAGAACGAAATCTAAAGGTTTTGATTGACGTTTTGTTTTGGTTGAAAAAAAGTTTGTTAGTAGAATCGGCCCTCAGGTATAGAGGAAAACTTAACGTCATTGGCATGAGGACAATGCTAATTTGAATGTACTTATCTGTAACTATGATTATTTAATAGGACTCAAAGAATCTTGAATTCCGAAAATCTCCTGACATAAATCTAGTGAATCTAATAAAATAAAGATCAAAGAAAATGTTTTTTAATTTTCTAAGTTCTAAGTGGGTACCTACGTGAATTACTTTCCGTGTAAATACTAACTCAACATTTGAATTTCTTTACAGTTAGGTACTTAATTAATAAAATTTGCGAGTGAAAATGATGTTATTTTACGCGTGGATTTAGTAGAAAACTGGTAACAAGCGCTTGTTTTATATAGAAAGTAGGTATTCTAAAAATGTTGAATGATATTTGGTATGTCTCAATGGTCTAGGTAAGTCTCATACTCTAAAAAATATTTACATAGGTATACCTAAAGCGTTTCATACCGGCAAATAAGTAGTTTTTCTAAATAAGACTAAGTTCAGATGAATGCGCGGCGACGCGTCGACGCGCATTCTTTTTTTTTTTTTTTTTTTCATCTGAACTTAGCCTAAATGCGGCCGCTATTTATAATTCAGGGTATTTTTTAGGAGAATCAGTATTCAACTTCCGTAGTAACCTAAGTACTCACCTTTTTGCTCTACGTTGATGGATTTAGAAATTTCGAGAAATGTTACAATAAATACTTGTATTTGGAGTATTAAATAAGATTAAGCGAATTTAAGCATTATTTTTCAGCGTAAAATTAACAAAAATAGCTTTGTACAAATGCAGAACGAACTACACACGTCAAAAAAAGTTTGAATTTTTAACCGACTTCAAAAAAGGACAAGGTTCTCAAGTCGACTGTATGTTTTTTTTTAAATAATATTGAGGTATTTATAAAACACTAGCGGACGCCCGCGGCTTCGCCTGCGTGGACTACTATTTTTTTATCCCACGGGAACCGTGCAATTTTTCGGGATAAAAAGTAGCCTATGTCCTATTCCCGGTTATTATCTATCTACATTTCAAATTTCATCAAAATCGGTTCAGTAGTTATGGAGATACGTGGCAACAAACATTCACACACACACACGGACTTTCGCCTTTATAATATTAGTAGGATTAAATGAACTGTTTTTTTTCCAAACTTATCGAATACCTACTTTTTTTGACGTGTACGTGTGTATCATATGTAGATGTTATACCACTGGCCCATATTTAAAAATTAATTCTTACAGACTAACTAATATGTTTGATATAATGTTTCAACTATCAAAATGCATGCCTCAACCGTTAAACTATGTAGATACTACTTAAAACAACCATAGATTTTTGTAACTAAACAAGTAACATTCTTCTCAACTTTCACGATTTGTTAACATAGGTACTTATTGATAATTAGATTTCTATAAGTTTCCGAAACATTAAATTCTTGTCGAAAATTATATTTTTATCAAAATCCATCTCTTAGAACGATTTCTATAATTTCCTTTGCGTTTATATGAATTAATTTCCAACCTGGTAAATTGAGGAAATCGAATGGATTGGCGTATTTAAGCTTCGACACTGTCTGTGGTTTAAACATTCACCAGCTCCATTCTGGTTAAATACTTATTAGTACTTAATAATAAATAAATAATAATAAATAAATATTGCTGGACATTTCACACAATGCCATCTAGTCCCAAACTAAGCAAAGCTTGTACTATGGGAACCAGATAAATGATAGAATAGGTATTTATTATTTACTTTTTGTAAATACGTACTCATAATACTATATTCTTAATTACACCTAATATTTTAATAGAACTTATTCTGGTAAAATACTTAGGAGAAGAAAAATTAGAGGTAGGTAGTAAAATCGCGTGGCATGTGTAACAAAAAGTTACTTATAAGCGTGGTTCCGCATATTTTCTAGATTTAATGTTAGTTTCTAGTTTTTGAACTCATTGTAAAATCTTGTTTTGTACCTCAAGGCACGGTAAAGATTCTGTTTGATCAGGTATTCAAGATAGCGTCGAAATACATATCGAAATCGGAATTTGCCCCATGTTGGGCGCCAGTGTAGTGGATGACTATTTTACGGACAAAAGAAACAACAAACTCTAGGTGCAAAATTAAAAAAAAAACTCAGCTGTAAAAGCTACAATAAGTTGTTTGTAAGTTTGACAGAGTACTTTGCCACATTTTGCAGAACAAATAAGTTTACTCGATGATATTGATGCCTTCGAGAGAGCGTCGGAGGCGGCAAGGGATATAAATAGATGGAGGAACTTGAGGGAGACCTTTGCTCAGCAGTGGAATAAGATGAATTCATTAAAAAAAACGAGTGTGCTTTAGACCAGTGTTCCGCAAAGGGTGTGCCGCGGCACACTGGTGTTCCGTGGTAATTAGTAGGTGTGCCTCGGAAAAATAAGGTCATCTATCTTAGTTAAGCTACTCCAAATTCGTACTGCACATGCTCAACTAAAGAAGCTCATGTTTCGCATAAAAAATGATTTTTATTTATGGTGTACCTCCATAATTTTTCGATTTCCTAGATGTGCCTTGAACATAAAAAGTTTGCGGAACACTGCTTTAGACAACATGACTGAAGTAAAACTTCAGTTCGCCTCGCTCGATCACACGAAACGCTCTCGTCACACATTCACCAGCTTACTCCCCAAGTCAAGCGTGCGTAAAGAATTTTTATTTCAAAAAAACTTAAGTAGATCATTATGAGTCCGGCGACCTCTGTGGCGCAGTGGGCGAAAGCCTGCCCGAAACACAGAAGGTTGCAGGTCCAATTCCCGCCCCTAGGCAAATAATAAATAAATATTGCTGGACATTTCACACAGCGCCATCTAGCCCCAAACTAAGCAAAGCTTCTACTAAGGGAACCAGATAATTGATAGAATACTTATATAGGTACTTTTTGTAAATACATACTTATTATACTTTATAACACCCAAACACAGAAAAAACATCTATGTTCATCACAAAAATGTTTATCCTGGGTGGGCGAACCCACGACCTACAGCGCAGAAGGCAGAGCTACTACCAACTGAGCTAAGAGGCCAGTCGTTGTATGATCTGCAAATATTTGTCTCGGGTCTGGGAATAAAAGGAAAACCTTAGTGAATAAAAGTTAAATCTTATCTTTGTGACCAAGAACACGGGTACTTTGAACAAATCGTAAGACTATAGCCTCCACAACGATAGCCCTGGGAGCACTACAGCTGGTCTACGGCAATTGAATTCAGAGCATCCCTGATCCCAGACCTTTTGGTAAGGCTGTAATTAACATAAAGGTATGAATCCGACCTCAGCTGCACGCAGCAGTGCTGCCACTATGATGCATTTGTTATGCATTCGAACTCACACGAACTGCACACGAACTCTAAGCGGTGAAGGAAAACATCGTGAGGAACCCCGTAGCTCAGTCAGCAGCACACCTGTAAATATGGTCGGTTAGGCTGAGAGGATGGTTTAGGTGCTGGGCAAGCTTACTCCATCTCAACAATGTCCCAGGCACTACTGAGTCCCATTACCTAAGTGCAAGCATAGATTACAAATCAATTCAAAACATTTATTGCAACAAATCTGATCATAACAAGATCTTAAATAGTGGGATAGTGCCACATACTTCACCAAAAAACATTGACATGCAAAACTACATGAAAATAAATTGAATTGCCTCATACCGATCCTGATTAAGTACTAGAAGTTTATTATTTTGCTACACTTGTTCGGAAACAATGTTGAGATAAAATGTGCCCCGAGCTAAACGCTCGGCTTTCGCGATCATAATTATGTAAGGTATATTTAGAACATTCTTAATCCTTTCAACTCGAATCCAACCGTAACTTCTCGACCATATTTTGCCTACCAGAGAGCACGATTAGGGATCTAAGTAAACGTTTTAACTGATTCGTGCGGTAGAATAGTATTCAAAATTGTCAAATTAGTCGAAACATTGTCAGAATCAACGTAATTCCTAGAATAATGTCGCTTTTTCAGTATAAGAATTTTCATAAATCTGTAGTTCCAGATAATTTAGATTATTACCTCGTGAGATGACTATTTAAGTATTTATATGCTAGCGATTATCAGATGATAAGAAACTTCAGATGATGGTATCGTTTCACGATACTTAATCGATCGGTTTGGAATCAGTGGGCTGAATAGACGCTCAATCTAAATCGGGACAAATTACAACTTACACGTGTTAAGGGCAAGTAGGTACTTTATTACGGGCGTACTAAATAAATAAAAGACAAAAATAAAAACACACCTTTTTAATGGAATGGAGTACCTACCTATAGCATTCTATTTTTTTTACTTAATCTTATAATGACCTCTTAGTTTGTATTAGACGATACAACCTGTAATCCATTGATTATTACCTACGTGGACAGATTTATTTGGAAAATGTCGTCATTAATTTTATTATTTACCTATGTATTGTTCCACGAGGCTGTCTCGTTGGTAATTTTTCATTATTTTTCTTTCATTCCTTTCGGGGCTATTGTGAGTTTCATCCATCATCGTAGGTGTAGGACTGTAGGTGTTATGTCAGTAGCTTGGGATAAAATGTGGTTCCGTCAAAAACGGCGAACTCAATCTATCTATTCAGCCTGTATTCACCCACTGCTGGGTATAGGCCTCCTCTCTACTCCGCCATTGCCAGGATCTGTATTTCCAGAAAAGTATAACTTAGGTGTCTTCAAATCGAGAGTCAATAGGTTCCTTCTAGGTAAGCGTGCTCCATCTTAGACCACACTGTTGCTTTACATCAGTTGGAAGAAGTGTATGAGTTTGTTATTTACCAAAATACTTATTGACATAAAATTCAGAAACCCACCGCTTTTTCGCAACCGACTTGACAGTCACCGTACTCTGGAAACCTACGCTAGTATAGAATGATTGATTGCACGCAGTGCTGAGTTTGAGGAAATAGGTGCGCAGTATTTCATAGAGGTTTTTCACATAGCCTTTTCAAAATGCCTTATTAATTAATGGTTTTAATCTGTTGCATGTGTTTGTTTTAGGTTGTTTCACGCTCAAAAAAAATTGTGGTCATTAGATTCTGATATAAAAGAGGGAGTATCAGAGACCCCAGTTTTATAGTCTTTAGTGTTTTTAATTTTATGACTAAAAACACCAGTATTGCCTCTGTAAATAAACATCCTAAATCCATCTTCAGTGTCACGTGAATGCTTGCTCTTTGACCAGCCGACAGTGATGGGTACACGTCTAAACCCGCCCTTAGGCTGCCTCAAGTAACGCACAAAGCCTTTTGAAGATCCCAGCTCAAGTTATTTGTGGCTTCTGTCAGTTACCTACATAAAATGATTTAACATTAACATTAACATTTTAACTGTGGTACAAATAAAGGACTGGTCTCGTATGGCAGATGAAATAATATTATTCTATACTGTTTGTATGAACGTATTCAAATCTAACGTAACGTAGCCGCACGGACACGGACCAGACACAGTATTCGCGCAAAGAAATTTGTGTCTGTGCGGCTACGTTACGCTAGCTGCTGGTCAATGTAAATAGAGAATCGTAATGGGACCCTGCAATGCTTCTTCTGTTTCAGTCTTTTGTTTGGGAGCAGCTGCGACCGACGATAACTGTTGTTTTCTATCGATGTCTGGCACGTTACTTCTTCTTCTTCTTCTTCTTCACGTTACTACGCTCATGTCTAAATATTATAAACAGTTCATAAACCTGGGGAACATCAGTGCTTCTTCTCTCTCTTAGCTTAGGAGCGGCCGCGACCGATGATGTCTGTGGTTTTCTGTCGATGTCCTGGCACGTTACGGTCTGTTACGCTCATGTCTGTAGGATAAAGTCCTTAATCCTGCTTTAAAGTACTAGCAAAAGTTTGAATAACAATTGTTCGTGTCGTTCATGAACCAAATGCTTTGAATTTTCCTATAAATCCTATACGAGTCATCTTAGAAGCAAGATACTTGGTTATTCTATCAGGATATGACGTGGAGTCACGTCTGAGGATACCTACTTCCCGCTGGATTCACTTGGGATTCAGTACGTGTTGCCCGTGTCGATATTATCTCCACGTTTGTGCACTAGCTTCTCGCCGTGGATTGGCTTATGTGAATATTATGGCAGAAAGACCACAAAATGTACGCTGACGAGCTCTGTTGGCCGAGTGGGATAGTACCTTGACTTTCGATCTGAAATCGTGGCTTCGATCCCATAATAAATACAAGTTCAAACGGTGAAGGAAAACATCGTGAGGAAATCAGGTACCTATTTAAAAGACGAAGATAGGCTTGCGGCCCGAACGTGTGAAGGCCTTTTTCTGAAAAATGTAGGCGTACCTATTAAAGCTTATTATTTCAAAAACATTTTCGAAATACCTAAAACTTATTTACGCACCCTTGACTTGGGGAGTAGATAAGCTGGTGAATGCGTAGTCGTGTGGTTTAAAGCACACTCCTTTTTTTTTAAGTGAAAACTTATTGTACACCAGAAGTATCTGCAATATGCTAAAAACCTTTTCATCTTGTTTGCAGACCTGGAGAAGCAGTTTTCCGTGCAACCGTCAAACGCGACGGCATTTCGGGGGCAGCCGTATGTCCTGACGTGCGACATCACATCTGGACCCCCAGCCACCATCTCCTGGCTGAGGAACAGCAAGCCTCTACCTCAAGATAGCAGGTAATGACGACCTCTGTGGCGCAGTGGGTGAAGGCCCGCCTGAGACGCAGGAGGTTGATGGTTCGATCCCTGCTGCGGGGCAAATGTTTGATGATCTGCAACTATTTGTACTGAGGGATTTTCTATGTATTTACAAGTCTGTATGTATTAAAAAAAAGTATATTTAAGTAGTATAGCAGTCATGTGGTTCCCATAACACAAGCTCTGCTTACCCCATGATGCTGTGCGTGAAATGACCAGATTTATTTATTTAGTTCGTATTAATAACTAGCTGACCCGGCAAACTTCGTATTGCTTCAAGCATATCTAAATAGAGAGAAGCTTGTATAAAGAAAAGCAGAGAAACTTGGAAGGAGAGAAGCAGGGAAGCATGGAAGAGAGAAAGGCTAATACAAAGGCTAATAAAAAAGCTTACAAACCTATCAGACACAGTGTGGTTCTGTGGAGCATGAATTCCCGATAGCCTAGAAAGTAAAGGAGGAAGTAAGAGTGGTAGACCACCCTGCAAAGAATATAATACCAGCAGCATAGTCAGTCTATCCACATATATTTTTCCTTTTTAAACAAGGTCCAAGGATGATTCATGTTAGCAATGTCATTCGGTAGGTTAAAAAAAGAGGTATCTAATGGAAATGCAAAATGTTTTCCTTGTATCAATATGGTTCATTATGTGGTCTGATTGTTTTGTTTCAGAATCATTTTACTAAAGAACCAGTTGTTAATCACGGAGGTGACTCATGAAGATGCAGGGTTGTATAGGTGAGATATTCATTATTTCCGTGGCTCGCGTGAATACGTTGATATGTCGAGATGTCAATTTTTTTTTTATTGGCTTAAACGATATCTACGCCTATGAAGTATCTATAAAAAAATTGACAGCTCCCTAGCTAGACAAGTTTTCGAGTTATGGCCTTGCCAACTCCTCCATTTTTCGTATTTTAGTTGACATAACTACTTGTCAATTTTTCAAGCCACTAACACACACATGTTTTTGTAGATATTTCGATTTATCAACCTACTCATTCGCCAAAATTATATTTGTTACATGATATCTCGACATATACATATGATATTTTTGATTAACTTTTAACAAATTAAAATGTCAGGTTATGGCTAACCAAAGTATTCCGTTTAAATTGTGATACATTGAGTTGTTCAGTTATGCCCGCGCGCTCTCGCGCTGGCATAACCGAACATGTCACTCGTATTGGTAAACAAAACGTCAGTTCAGAAATCTTTTTTTTTTTAAGTATTGCTTTTACATGGAAAACTGATAGATTTTAATTATTTGTTAAACTATAATGACATTGTTTGATTTTTACAAGCTTTTATTATTAACTTGCGATTTTTGTTCGGGTCTACTTTTGAAAATTAAATTTGACTGACTTCCCAGTGTCTGATTAAGCTGAAATTTGGAATACCTATAGGTTCTTGGTGACAATGCAATATTATTTTAACAACGAGCTGATCTGATGATGGAGCCAGGAGCTGTTCAACAGAACTCACTTTTTTTTTAGTGAAATGTTGCAAGTTCAATTTGACCCACTTTCCAGTGTTTGATTGAGCTAAAATTTGGCACACTTATAGATTCTAGATAACAATGTAATATTATGTTAACAATAAGCTGATCTGATGCTGGAGTCAGGAGCTGTTCAACAAACCTCAATATTTGTTTGGATTAAATCTTGCAAATTCAATTTGACCCACTTCCCAGCATCTGATTGAGCTGAAATTTGGCACACTTATAGATTCTCGATGACGATGCAATACTATTGTAACAGCGACCTGATCTGATGATGGAGCCAGGAACTGTTCAACAGAACTCACTTTTTTTTTAGTGAAATCTTGTAAGTTCAATTTGACCCACTTTCCAGTGTTTGATTGAGCTAAAATTTGGCACACTTATAGATTCTAGATAACAATGTAATATTATGTTAACAGTAAGCTGATCTGATGCTGGTGTCAGGAGCTGTTCAACAAAACTCAATATTGTGTTCGGGTCAAATCTTTCAAGTTTAATTTGACCCACTTCCCAGTGTCTGATTGAGCTGAAATTTGGCACACTTATGGATTCTTGGTGACAATGCAATATTATTGTAACACCGAGCTGATCTGATGATGGAGCCAGGACCTGTTCAACTAAACTCATATTTTTTTTAGTGAATTCTTGCAAGTTTAATATGACCCACTTTCCAGTGTCTCATTGAGCTAAAATTTGGCACACTTATAGACTCTAGATAAGAATGTAATATTATGATAACAACAAGCTGATCTGTTACTGGAGTCAGGAGTTATTCAACAAAACTCCTCAGTAAATTTTTCGATTGAGGTGAAACTTTGCATTTTTTTCTAGTTCCGAATACATTGTAATAATATGGTGACAATGAGCAGATGTGCTGATAAAATCTGGTTGTATTCCATTCAAATTCTCAGTGATTAACAGTAGAGCATCCGTGTTTGGGCTCATTTAAAATCAGCTTACCCTTACTATGTTAAATCTCATTTCTAAACGGTATGAATGGTTCTGAGTAATAAGTAGGTACTTCAGCAACTCAAAAAACCGGTTTTATAGTCTCTATCTGTTTGCAATCCGATAATATAGCATTGTTTACCTACCAATATTCCATACATTAAAGGTGAATAAGTTGATATCTTTTGCGGCATAACTGGACATCTCGAGACGTAACCTAAATCTCATCAATTTTTTTGTTGACATGTCTTATATCATGGAAACTATGGGGAATTTTGGTTATTTATTGTCATCATTCGAAAGAGGGCATAAAATAACCATAGAAACAATTAACACAAATACTGTAAACTAATTTACCGAGAAACCAGAAGAGGTCAAACTTTCAAACGGCCGCCCTGAAAAGTTGGTGTTTTATACATGTCAACGTATTCACGCGTGCCACGGATTTATCCTTAGAAGGAGCCGTGCTGGTCGAGTGGTAGTACCACGACTTTTGATCCGTAGGCCTTAGGCTCGAATCCCGGCCGTGCATCAATGGATTTTTCGTTTCGAAAAATATGCGCATTAACACGTTGCTCTAAACGGCGAAAGAAAACATTGTAAGGAAATTCGCGGCTTAGTTAGCCCCACACGTATTGACCATGTCTTTCCTGTGGAGGTGGTTGGTTAAGCTGAGAGGAAGGTTTAGGTGCTGGACAAGCCTACTGCATCTCAACATTGTTCCAGGCACTACAGTGTCCCGTTATGTTGTGTAGGCAAATATTGCCTCCTGACACTGTATACAGTGATTTATAAATCATCTATGTAGTTAAATATTTACAATGTTATTCCTAAAACACTGCTTACGTTTACTTCTACTGCAACTTCCACCAATCCTTTTCTGATACTTTCTACTATTTTACTACTTTCTCGATACTCTTTTATCAGAGTTACTAAACATCTATGAAATTTCTTATAAATCGGTTACTTTCAGGTGTAGAGCAACAAACCCTCAAGCTAACAAGAGTCGCACCAGCCATGGCGGCAGGCTGGTGGTGGAAGAAAGTCCCGGGAATCTTCCACTGTCCTTCTTACCCGTGCTTCATGAGCGCATCATTGAAGCTCCGAGGGGTAGTAAGGTGGTGCTGGCCTGTCCTATTCTTGGAGACCACAAGCCTAAGGTATCTATAATTAGAATTAGAATTCCTTGTTTTGGAATTCACTCCTTTCAACGATTGCCCACCTGACGCTGTAGGAGAAAGATTAAAGTTTATATAAGAAGCATGAAAACAGATTGATCGAGATATCGCATAAACCTTCCAAATACGATGTATAGTATAGGGACTATACACATACTTGTTCAGAAATTCTATTTTCTATCTATCATTATTTAAATTACTACACACAAATTATTACTATCCAAAGAGATATTGTGTATTCTTGCAAGTAGTTTAATAAAATGGTAATAACTTCCCAAGAAATATATCGCGACAAAGTTTTTTAGCTTGTGTCGGTTTTCTAGATTCTTTTTACGATTATTTTTTGCCGCTTTTATAAGTACCTAATCAAAAGTCAAAGATTATTTATTAAATGAGATAGGTACACATCTTTGATTGCATTGCTTTTCAAGAACTCATATGGTAATTTTCAGTTATCGAACCCATAACCATGATGTGTTATAAGTCGGTTAACTGGCAGTGTTCTGTTTCTAGCTTATCTGGGAGCTGTCAGTCCCTGGAGAAAGGACTGGAGAGCTGGAGTTTGTGGAGGAAAACCTGATCCTCACCAATATCCAGCTAGATCAGGAGGGAGTCTACACCTGCAGAGTTGAAGGGAACAGCGACTTAGTCAAGGTTAGTGTTAACCTGGTATCAAAGTGTTATGTGTATTAGTGACTGAAGACAGTTAGTGACAGGAAGAGCGGAAGAGGCCGCAGCCCAACACGATGGTCCGACCAGGTTCGGAAGTCTCTCTCCATCCAGATCCACGATGCCATAAAAGCCGCAAGAGATAGGAATGGCTGGAAAACAATCATTCGCGAAAATGTGATCCGTAGAGGAGGTCACGACCCTCAGCACTGAGGAGAACGATGCATGGAGGGAGGAGGACTGAAGACAGTATGATTTTTTTTCTATTCTCTCCTCGGAAAAATATCGGTAAAAACATAATTAAGCACAAATTATATCTTTGGGTGAAAGACCCAGGCGATCCATCTTAGAATTTGATCCCAACTCAAACTAACGATAACACAAACCAATCCTCCTTCCAGACCTTCAACGTGACTATCACGGAGCCGGTGACGATCACTCACGCGCCGGAGTCTAAGCAGGCGGTGCGGGCCAGCACTGTTCGCTTCAACTGCACCGCTGCAGGACGTCCCCAGCCGCAGGTCTTCTGGTATAAAGATGGGAAGGAGCTGCAGCTCACACGACGGGTAAAAACTTAGGCCTTCACATCTTTTACTAGACTATTTATACAGTGTCAGGAGGCAATCTTTGCCTACACTCATCGGGACACTGTAGTTCCTGAGACATTGTTGAGATGGAATAGGCTTGCCCAGCACCTACACCATCCTCTCAGCTTAACCGGCCATATCCACAGGAAAGACATGGTCAATACGTGTGGGGCTGACTAAGCCGAAGGTTTCCTCACGATGTTTTCCTTCACCGTTTAGAGCTCGTGTTAATGCGCATATAAATTTTTCGAAACGAAAAATCCGTTGATGCACGGCCAGGATTCGAACCCACGACCTTCAAATCGAAAGTCGAGATACTATACCTCTCGGCCAACACGGCTCTTACACGACACGACACACGACGGGTAGGGCTCTTTATATTCACACTAAGTCTACGTCCAAGGACTGGCTGAAGGAGTAAGGAGCTGTAGCTGACTTAAAGCTCTTTGTATCTTAGTGGATTAGCTTTTATATTAGCAGGCTGATTATCTAACTTGTCTCAAACCACTAATTGGTTTCAATTTGTCAAATATAAATATAAATATAAATATTGTATAAATATTAATATTGTATATATTGTATAATATAAAATTGAAACATTGATTCGATAGAAGAAGAAGAAGAATTTGTCAAAACGTATCTATTGTTGCGTTCGGTCTCGTTGAGTGATCTCAGAGTAACAGAGCTACTTGAATGATCACTAAACTGTCATATTTGACAGTTTGAGACCGATTTTGGTCGTTATCAAAGATAGACAATCGGGGGGGTCTTGCATCGTGTGTTTTAACTGCGCGGAGACCGGTCGAATTTATTTTTGAAATATTTTATAGTCAAAAAGCATTTATGTGATTCTATCTACTTACTTCTATAAAGAATCAGTGCAACAAACACAGTTTAGGGCTACTACTACTATGATGCTAGTTTTTGCTCGTGAATTCGCTCTCGTGGCACCAACATACACGGATACATTCAAGGACTCTGTAGATATCATTCCCCCAGTGAAAAGTTACTATGTGCTGTATTGTGTGGGAATCACAAATAGAAAGAATCGCGTTTGTGTAATCGATCACATAAACCCTGTCAACGGAGATAGGTACACAATAACCATGCTGACGCCCGTAAAACTAGTTTCTGCAACTCCCAATTATTTTGATTTTTTTTTGTTTTTAGATTGACGTGGTGCTCTCCGCAGACGACAAGCGAATACCTCAATTGCTGATAAGAGGTGTCACATCTGATGATGCAGGTACTGATTTGCTAAATTATTTTGGTGTTTGATTTGGAGGACCCTTCGTCATCATATTTAAACATTGGATTAGTATTGCATGATAACTTTCTTGTAATAACTACAAATTCTTAATCCACTTTTCTTTGAATATTTTGGTTATTGAAAGACCAAACAGATATTTTTTAAAATCTCATCCCAAGTATCTGCTTTGGACTTCTCTAACCTATGGCTTCTTCTTCAATTAAGGGATTATCCCTTGTTGGCATAACTGATGCCTCTTTCTCCACGAAGTTCCAGGGCAGCCTCCTTGACCTCCTTATACAACATAACAGAAACCTTCTCCTTCACTTGGCTCATGTAGCCTACCCTCGGACTTCCTCTCCCTCTTCTTCCTTTCACTTTTCATTCAATGATGTTCTTAACAAAACTGTCAAGATTAATGCCAATCATCTAACCTATGGCTAACTTGAAACTACATACATACATAAAATCTCGCCTGTTTCCCACAGAGGTAGGCAGAGACCACGGATTTCCACTTGCTACGATCCTGACAAACCTTTTTCGCCTCATTCACTCTGATCACATTTTTCATACAAGCTCGCCGGTTTAGGGTACTTTTGACCTGCGGAGCTAAAAAGGTCGCTATTGCAGAATCGCATCAAAGGAACCGAACTATTGCCATCTCTTTTCACTCTCAGTCAATGAAAAGAGATGGCAATAGTTCAATTCCTTCACCGCGACTCTTTTTAGACCTTTTTAGCTCCGCTGGCCTTTCTCCAAAACATCACACTTTAAACTAATCCTCATTTCATCTCCAGGGATCTACCAATGCTTCGCCCGCAACTCCATCTCCGTGGCCTCAGCGTGGGGGACCCTCAACGTGACCGGCGCCGAGGTGGCGGCCCCGGGGTCCCTGCGGTGCTGGCCGGCCGGCGCTTCCGATGTGGTGCTGAGGTGGACCAAAGTACCGCATGACGTCATCGCTTATACGGTGCAGACTACTATGCCTGGTAAGAAGACCTGTAAACTAGACTCAGTAAATAGGGTTACTATGTTTCATAGAAAAAAAAAATCCAATTTGCAAACAAATAGCTTTACATAGCAAATCTATAAGTACTAATATAATAAAGCGGAAGAGTTTGTTTGTTTGAACGCGCTAATCTCAACTACCAGTCCGATTTGATTCTTTCTACATTTGACAGCTAAACTCTTAAGGAAGGCTGTAGCTACTTTTCATCACCATCACCATCACCAAATACCACCAAAAGACCCGTCTTTTGGTGGTATTTGGTGCTCCCGAGCTACCAACGCCGCGAGGGCGCTGCTAGTTGTTAATAATACCTACGTTTGAACATTGAACAAAATGCTCTAAACTGTGTTTGTTGCCCTTATTTTTCGTGGAGACTCGGACTTTCGGAGAAAGAATAGAAGTATGTACGTATGTATTGTATGTACCGTAGTGGCAAAAATAGAACTTTTTTCTATTTCTATTTCTATTTCTATAGAAGTAGAAGCTTGTCAGTCAAAGAGGTAAATAATTCAAAGTGAAATCTGTGAAAGATCCTCAATAGTATGATCAGTAAATTCTGACCTATTTTATTTTAGGAGGAGGATCCTTCCCGGAGCAGCCAGTTACCACCACAAATGCATCTTTGAAGGTCAAATCTCCATTAACTCCTTACGGTTTCCAAGTAAGTATCTACCTATCGAACTTCCCGTCTTTTTTACATCTTCTTTAGGGTATATCGTTGTGATTTGAACCAGAAAGAAATAGTTTTTGAGATTTTGTGCAATTGTGACCATAGGTTAATGTTTTAGGTCCGTGCTTTCATCAGTTCTCCGGTGGGCAAGAAGAATGGAGCCAGTGACATGTCCAAAACAGTCACCTGCCAAGGTCAAGGAGGTAAGGAACAGGAGTGACTTTTTTTTGATCTCAGAGGTCCTTCTGAACAAACGATTTTTTAACTTGACTTGGATATAACACCCAACAACATTATGAATCACTAGCTGACGCCCGCGGCTTCACCCGCGTGGACTACTATTTTGTTTATCCCACGGGAACCATGCATTTTTTCAGGATAAAAAGTAGACTATGTCCTATTCTTATGCCCGTTTATTTCTCAGCAGGCTGTAATCTTTGACAAACTATCAATTGATAAAAAACTATGACAAATACCTAATGACTGGTACATTTTCCAAATATGTAATGACTGGTACTTTTTCCAAATATCTAATGACTGGTACATTTTCCAGACATCTAATGACTGGTACATTTTTCAAATATCTAATGACTGGTACATTTTCCAGTTCCAATAAGGCTGGCAAAGGTTGGAAACGATGCTATCCTGGTCTCCTGGCAGCAGTTCTTCGAAGACAACCCTGGCGTGGTGCAGTGGATCCTGCAATATAAGACGGATAACAGCACGGAAGAGAAGAACGTGACGATAGACGGACATATTTACAACTACACTTTGAAGGGTAAGCTCCTTCTGAGATCTATCTGAAATTATAAGATTTTGTACTGTATGAAAAACTTAAATTCATTTGGGTTTGAGGAAACATTTGCGAGTACTACCTACTCTTTTCCAATTCTGATCAATTCATGATTAACTTGAGCATTTCTGTTTTTGTCAGTGACACCCTGATTGTTACTTGATTAAGTATTTATTTTATTTTTATTTTTATTTTATTTATTTGGGACAACAAACGGTAACACATTCGTATTAACTAAAAAGCATGCGTAAATAAACTAAGTCAATGTATAACCAACAACATTATCCACAACTTGCAAAAAAAGATTGAAGAAAAAGAGACCTCGCTACATAGCTAGGTATAGGTACATATACTTAGGTAAATTTCGAAGTGAGTACTAAACATAAAAAAAACTGAATAAGTTGAGAAGTTACTGTTCAAGAATGTGACTTATAACAGCTTTCTTAACCCTATAATTGGCACCGTGCACTGAGAGATACGTTAAACTTTAGAATAATTTTACGGTTATAGGAAATATAATTGACAAGAATAAACTTTTCAAAATGTTAGTTTTTTTTATAGTCTATTGGTAAAAAAATAGTGTCATGTTGCTGGCACCTTCAAACTGTCAGTAGATTGGGAAATGACAGAATGGGTGCATGCGTCAATTTCTCGCATGGTAAAAAAAACAATATTTCTACTAAAATTTCGTTGTAATTTTCTCAAAAAAGTTTTATATCTAAAAGATAGTAAATTTTTCCGTACCAAAAAGCTGTTTTTCATCTGAAAACATTTTCGGTTTGCATGCTATAAACATGTTTTTGTGGTAGTATCTACAGGTGCACATTGCCGGTTTGCCTACAAATTTGACTTTTATTGTTTTGTATCTGTGTGGATACACTGCCAGATATGTATTGAAATTGAAAGCCAATTATTAGTAGTTATTTTTAGTGATGGTAGTGGGTAATTTTGAATTTTTTGTAACTTTTATTATGGCAATTACTATTCGGATAGGAATCATCATCATCACCTCAGTCTCACTATCATAACGACGTTCAGTACGGGCCATAGCCTTCCTCAAATAATACCAATGACCGGTCAATGGCCGGTTAATGACCCGTCAATGTCTGGTCAATGACCCTTCAATGCCTACTAATTATTCTTATAATTATTGGCTCGTACTATCGTACCCAAATGAAATCAGGATAGGGCGATGATGTTGAAAAAAAAAGAGAAAAGGAAGATAAGGACTCATCATGGTGACAACAGCACTATCATGGACGTGCTTTTCGAACCCATTGGATAGCAGCTTGGCATCTTCCTCCACCATTAGATACCATCGGTCGTCGCTGAAAATTTAAATATTTTCGATTCGTGTAAGAATTATGAAGAGTTGAATGTGGTTCTGGCGTCAACTTTATTGCAAACCTTTCAGTCTTCATCAGTGGATGAGGGGGGTAAAGTACCGCCACCCACGTACAACTGCAACATCAGAAAGGCTGCAGTTGCATTGCCGGCTTTAGAAGTAGGAGTAGGCTCTTTTCTTGAAGGCCTCTAAGTCTTATCGGTCCGAAGATACCGCTGGCAACAACTATTTCTACATGGCTGTTATGTGGCGCAGGTATTGGTGCGTGGACCGCACAGTTATGGACTTCCACCCATTCCCATGATGTGGATGGTATGTGTAATGATGTCACTGTGTGCGATGGTGAAAATCAGTGGCATGGTTGCAAGATATTTGCAGAGACATTGGATAAGACCTATCGGAAATGACTTGTGCGTTGACGAGCGGCTTTTCGTTGTAATACGATTAAAAGGAGCTGGTTTTGAGGGTGTTCCGGTCCAAAGATGAGAACAGTATTGTATATGCGGCCACACTTATACCTTATACCTCAAAACTAGGAGCTATGACAAATGAAAAGTGGTCTCCACGTGTAATACATCAATTTTTCCGTAGGATATACTCGTAATTATCATCTCCTGTGCCATCACTGCGAACAATAACTTCTATTGGACCATATTGAAGCTGATTGGTCAGTTAGATTATCACTAAATCACCGAAGAAGAAGACTCAAGACTGAGCTGAAAATCAAATCTCGACCTAATAGTAGTAGATAGTTTAGAGAGAGGTGCTAGGTATGGGTTTATTATGGTTTATTTTTATGTTTTGTGTCTTATGAATTATAAGAAATGGTTTTTGTCCAATATTTCACTATTAATTACGATTTGCCATTTAAAATTTTGATCTAGTTTAGCTTTTAAGGTAAGGTCCAGACTTGGCAGTGTGTCCTCTAGGATACTATATTTTTGACCTTAAAAATAAGGCAAACTTGGCAATGTATCCCATGGGATACTATTAATAAAAGCAAAATTATAACAAAGAGATTTTTTTTAATTAATAAATCCTGTTTTATATACCCCTAAGAACACACTTAATTCAAAAAATTATAATATTTCAAGTTTTATTTTTCTTGCCAAGTATAGGGTTAAATTTACCAGCGGAAAGCGCAAAGACATCGATATGTTCAAAGTTGGAATTAAATGAATTTACAAGCTGATAGATAGGTGCACGCACGCCGGCGTTCGTATTGCAGGTGGTAGTAGAAAACAATCGATAAGCTCTTACCTCGCGTCTGTGCACTGTCCGTGGCACGATATAACATAACTTACGTGTAAGTTCCGTGCAGTCAAATCTGTTGTGACACAAGTTATACAGCATCATAGCTCCCAATAACGTGCGTCTTTGTTGTAGTGTCATAAAATTAAATTTAGTTAAAAGTTCTGTGTAAGGTAGGTGTCCTCTGAAGCATCTATAATACATCATTCGCAAAAACTTCTTTTGCACTATTTCTAGAGAATCAACATATATTTGATAAAAAGGATTCCAAATCTGCGTAGCATACTCAAGCTGCGGTCTAACAAGAGCATTATAAAGGTGTACGTAGGTGGTAGTTTTCTTAAAATATTTACTAATCCTTGAAATAAAACCAAGCATCTTTAATGCTTTGTTCTTAATTTGAGAAGAATGCAAATCCAAATTAAGTTTAGCGTCCAGTATAACACCAAGGTCTCTCAGAGAGTTAGCCTGGGACAACGCATCATTGCAAAGTCTGTATTTAAAATTGAATAACTTACGGTTTTTTGAAAAAACCATGAAATTACATTTACCAGTACTGAGGTGAAGTTTATTGGCTGTACAGTAAGAAGTGAAGCGGTTTAAGTCCTGTTGTAGAAGGTTACAATCCTCGATATTTGTGATTTTTCTATAGATTTTTAAATCATCTGCATAGAGCAGGAAAGAAGAATTTAAGAAACATTTGCAGACATCATTAATAAATATGATAAATAGAAGGGGCCCTAAAATGGACCCCTGTGGCACGCCAGATGTGATATTGATCTTGTCAGATTGGTAACCATAAACAACCACTTTCTGAGTTCGATTCGTTACATAGGAAATAAACCATCGCAACAAATCACCTCGAATACCATTAAATGCAAGTTTTTTTAAAAGAATTTCATGGTCCACCTTGTCAAAAGCCTTTTGGAAGTCGGTATAGATAGCGTCTACTTGTACACGCCTGTCCATATTTTCAAAAAGATAGTTAGTAAATATCATCAGGTTGGTAGAGGTGGATCTTTGTTTAACAAAGCCATGTTGTTGTTCAATAATAGTACTGTGGAGAATGGGATATATAGCATTATGGACCAAACGTTCAAGGAGCTTCGACAGGGTGGACAGGATGGAAATAGGGCGGTAATTCGATACGTTATCCTTGGGCCCACTCTTATAAACAGGAATTATATTCGCTTGTTTCCAAATATCTGGGAAGACACCTTCGGAGAGACATTTATTAAAAATAATGTACAGTGGCTCACATATATTGCAAGCAGTGTTTTTAAGAAATAGCGGATGTACACCATCAGGCCCTACGCCTTTGGTATGATCAAGTTTATTGAGCTCGGTGAGTATATTTGAGAGAGGTATCTGTATACTACTAATGAGAGGACTGTTATCTGCATAGCCTTCAGGAGGTATCCATGTGTTAAAATTGAAGGTTGAGGGTTCATAAACAGAGTTAAAAAAGGTAGAAAATAAGTTGCAAACTTCAGAGGGGGTAGTTGCAGTTTGATTATTAAGATACATCTTTGAAGGAATACTACCCTTGACTTTCAAGTTTGATATAAACTTCCAGAAGTACTTAACGTTAGTACGGATACTATCTTGCACTGAATCAATATAGTTTGTGTAGCACGTTTCACATTGTGATTTAAATGTTTCCCTGATATTTGAAAATATTTCGTAATCTGATATGTTTCCATAGGTCTTCCATTTAATCCAGGCCTTAGTCTTATTTCTAAAGGTACGTTTCAATGATGGGGTAAACCAAACGGGAAAATGAGATTCCTTAACTGAGGTAGCGGGAATATACTTTTTAATTAATTCGTAAATTTTTTCATAAAAAATGTTTACTGAAACATCAGCTGATAGATGATTTAACAAGTCGGACCAATTAATAGTTTTAAGTTCATTGTTTATATTTTCATAGTTTGCTCTATAGAAATTAGGCTTTGTAACTGGGCGGTGGCACATAAAAGAATTAGACATGTCAAAGTGAGTAGAGATAGTAGAGATAGTAAAAGTTGGATGGAGAGGATTAATATTAGTCAAGGGCATGGAAGCCTGTAGTACGGGACTGTCAGAGTTAGTAATTAACAAATCTAGATATCTCCCCATAGAATTAGGTAAATAATTATATTGGCAAGTATTGAGGAGAGACATTAGGTTAGTCAGTTCCACACCAAGGGAGAAGGAGTCACCACAGGATAGGCCACGTGTGTTATTGGGACTGCTTGTCCAATTCAGTTCCTTAAGGTTAAAGTCTCCGGCAACAATAAATGTGCCCACATTGGGATTATTAAGAACTTTACTAAGAAGATCAAAGTAATGTATAGGTTGGGGAAAAAGTCTTTTCGCATTATAGTATGTATGAACTTGTAATAAAATATCTTTGGCTATACTATATGTATCTGGCTGGTTTTGGTATCATTAAAAGTTAAAATTTTAAAGAACATAATTCCAAATTAAAATTAGGAAAATGTGTGATTTTCATTTGTTTTTCGTACCGTCAAGATGAGTGAATCTAATGAAGAAATTCGATACATTTTAAAATTTTACTACAAAAAAGGTAAAAATGCAACGCAAGCCGCGAAAAAAATTTGCCATGTTTATGGACCTAGTGCAGTGTCTGTGAGAGTAGCACAAATTTGGTTTAGGCGTTTTCAATCCGGAAATTTTGATGTCAAAGATGCACGTCGCTCTGGTTGCCCTATTACGGATAAAATGGATGCCATTTTTGAAAAAGTGGAGCAAGATCGGCATATCAGTAGTTACAACGTAGCTGAAGAACTGGGAATTGACCACAAAACAGTTTTGGCGCATTTGAAAAAAACTGGGTACACAAAAAATCTCGATATTTGGATACCTCACGAGCTCACTGTAAACCTAATGAACCCTGTACTCATTTGTGATTGTTTGTTCATTATGAGCTGTTACCACCAGGCAGGACCATCGATTCTGAACTCTACTGCGAATAACTGATGAGATTAAAGCAAGAAGTTGAGAGAAAGCGGCCGGAATTAATCAACAGAAGGGGTGTGGTTTTTCATCATGATAACGCTAGACCTCACACATCTTTAGCCACTCAGCAAAAATTAAGAGAGTTTGGCTGGGAGGTGTTAATGCATCCGCCGTATAGTCCTGACCTTGCACCTTAAGATTTCCACCTGTTTCGGTCTCTTCAGAATTCTTTAGGCAGTGTCAGGTTAACATCACGAGAGGACTACCAATACCACTTGTCGCGGTATTTTGATCAGAAGTCCCAAAATTTCTATAGCAATGGGATCATGTCTCTACCCACAAGATGGCAAAAAATTATCGAACAAAATGGTACCTACATACTTTAGTTAAATATAAATAAACTATATTAAAAAATGTTTTGAATTTTCTTAAAAAATGCGAAGAAACTTTTTCCCCAACCTATTATATATGTGTCATGATTAGTGCTGGGCGGAATGTATGTGACGTTAATTATATTTCGACAATTATGATTAGGGCTAGATAATTCAACAAATAAGAATTCAACCCGGGGTGAGACATTGAAGGGAATATCCAACACTGTTGGTTTAAGGTCTCTCAAAATAGCTATAAGTACCCCACCTCCGTCCTCTTTGCCAGTGGACAAACGGTCTCTGTCCCATCTGAAGACGTCATAACGACGGTCAATAAATTCGTTATTTGATATTTCAGGAATCAACCATGTTTCAGTTATTATTATTATATCATAAGAATTTGACAAAATATTCATGAAAAGTGTATTTAATTTGGTCCGAAGACCACCGCAGTTCTGATAATAAATAACTAATTCAGAATCCATTTTTATAGATTAAGTGTAAATAGTTTTTAATTAAAAATATATTTGTTTTGTAAATTAGACTGTTATGCAAATGAATAGAAGTAATGTTCATACAGATGATTATAGAAGCCTCATTAGCTACACCACAATAATAATATAATACATATGATTTTAGAGTCAAATAAAGTAGTGATAGTGACGGGAATATTATACTTGTTTTATTTGTATTGCGATATAGGTTAGTGAGACTACAAGTTTTAGGAGCAATGATGAAATTGGAATTATAATTATTTTTATAACTTACATGTCTGGAAGCTAGATTATAGACTGACCACACGTTTACACTATAAAGCGATACTAAATATTTCACAACACAACTCGTCATGTTCGAAAATCGCACTAAAACACATAACACAGGCCACATAAATATGTCAAGTAGGCACAACTTGCGGTGTGCCTGGTTTGCCCCGGGGTTTGATCTTGGACAGGTCGCTGTATGATCTAACAGCGAGTATTGCTGAGGTGTCGGATTCACGCGCCAGGATAGTGGCGTGACGCACCCACACATACTTGAAGCCGCTTCGCTTGGCCGTCTCACGCGTTTCACGAAAGAGCATCTTATTTTTGAGTGTCAGGTGCTCATGTAGGTATACAGCTTGGGATGTCCCCTGGATGCCCAATTGATCCGTTTTAAGGCCTTTAGCTAGTCGGTATGCGCTTAGGACGTTGTCACGGAGTATACGAGAGGAAAACTTCACAATTATGTTTTTCGGCCTGTTGCAGCCCGGTTGGGCGTGCGGGACGCGGTGTACGGAAATAATGTCCGATTGGGAAATAGTGCATCTGATTTCTTTCCCGATGGTGAGAACCAGGGACGTTAGGTTTTCATTCTTACGGTCAGGAACATTAGTGATTTCAATGTTGCATTGACGTGCTTGCTGTTCCAAGGAATCAATTTTTGATTCAAGCGAGCTGACTAGGCTGGATGTTTGGCCGCAGGTTTTAGCTTGAGTTTCTAGTTGTAATAAACTGGTTGAGGCGGCCACTTGTTGATCATAGTGAAATTGACTAGAAGTCTTGAGAGTCGAGATATCATCCAAAATCGAAGACTGTGAAGCCTCAAGCTCAGTTATTCGCTTAGTGATCAATTGTTGCTCCGATTTGAGTGACGTAAACTCGTTCTTGATTTCTCCAACAGTCCCCTGAATAATAACCAGCTCGGATTTCATGGCAGTATAATGCTCGTCCAACTTGTCCAGCTTGGAGGATAGGTCAGTCTTCCAGGTTTTAATCTCTGCTGCGAGAGATGTAAGAGCCTCATGGAGATCATTTTCGGGCTGCTTCCTTTTTCTAACAGGTTTGGCCGCGGCGACCAAACTAGTCTCGGAAGACAGATCTGGATTGGAGTTGCACCGATTACGTGGAGGAGATTTAAACATGGTTGTACGTTGTTTGTAGTTGGTAAATAAACTTCGGTACGGTGGCTTCGGCTTCGGTAGCGTAAGTAGGTACCTACGTAGATCGGCGCGCAAATATAGACAACCGCCAATTACTTGCATAAAAAATGTCAAGCGGACGCGGGACTCGTAAGAAGTTCGAAGATTATTCGTCGATAATTCAGCACAAAACTTCGAGATTAGAGGCTATAATGATGTTCACTTCGGAGTTAGCAAGCTAAGTAACGGAGTAATACACTTTCGCGTAGTAGTGTGGTGTAATTAGAAGTGCACACAAAAATGCAGGCGTCGCGAAGAATGACACGTCCGATCGTAGCAAGGCCTCACGGCTAACTGTATTGAATACGGCAAAACTGCCCGAAAACATTATTTGTATTAGTTAATTTTGAACTCCTATAAAACAACTTGAGCTTTGATTATTTGCTTTTACACTTTTTATTAGTTACCTCAACAACTCTCTTACTGCATCCACCGATGCTGCAGTCATCTGGACGTTAAATAGTTGGAACCGGTAGTGCTGCAGTCAATATAAAGTTGCTGTTTTTTTATATTAGCTAGTGAGATCTGTGGCAAGACGACATCTAGCAGTCCGCTAGTTATACCATAAATTATCATTACTGACATCGAGATTTAGTGCGATAATGAGATCTTCCATGACCTGCCGGCCTAACATGTGCAACATCGAGAAAGATATCTCGATCGGTCGAACTGCTCTAACGCATTTATAAGAGCAGTTTAACCGATCGAGAAGTCTCTTTTCTCGACTCTCGACGTTGCACATGTTAGGCCTACAGGGCCCTAACTCCCAAAAACGAAAACGATATATCGTGCCAATTATCGTAGATCAGCTTATTTTGGTCGGCTGTTCCGAATTAGGCTTCCACCAACTTAGGCTGAACTACGATAGTTGGCATGAGATATAGTTTTTAGTGCTGGGAGTAGGCCAACAGTTTTTCAATGTAATTGCATTTAAGGCAGTCCTCTAGTTCACCATAAATTAATCATTACTGACATAAAGATTTAAAGCGATAATGAGATCTTCCCTGGCCAAGTTTCCAATGTAATTGCATTGCTGTAGGTCGTGGGTTCGATTCCCACCCAGGACAAACATTTGTGTGATGAATGATGTTTGTTCTGTGTCTGGGTGTTATAAAGTATTTTAAGTAGGTATGTATTTACAAATATTAAGTATTCTATCAATTATCCGGTTCTCATAGTACCTAAGAGCTTTGTTTAGTTTGGGGCTAGATGGCGCTGTGTGAAATGTCCAGCAATATTTATTTATTTCCAGTATCGCAGCCTATCCTAGTGCGGGTCCTGGGCACCAGGTCCCTGCCGTGGCAGCAACAAGACCTGTCCCTGGTCCCTTGGAGCTCCAGCGCCGCCGCCTCGCACCAACTGGCTCCCGGGTGAGGTTCTGTCGACTTCAGACAAATGTGTGATAACTTGAGATGGTTTAGTGAGAATAACTCATAGAAAATTATCATTGATTTAGATACCGACTATGTTTCGATTCATCCGGAGAATCTTCATCTGAGTTCTTAGGGAGAAACTCAGAGTACCATCACTCTTCGCGGTCGCGTCTCACACTCATTTTTACGTGAATAATTCCTGTGGGTTATTATAATCTCATGTAAAACCTTCGTTCATCTTGATCTTCAGCTGCATGTGTAGCGAAATTTACGTTTTGTGCGATTACAAAATGGATGGGTGTTAATTTTCGTATTAGCGTTCATGTGTCGGTTTCGGCTATACTTTTAGGCCTGACGTTCCATCATGAGAGGTGGTCAATAGCTCAAACTTTACTTTACTTTACTAATAACATCATCATCACAAGTCAGTTTAGCTCCATCAAACGAAAGCCTCTTATCTAAAATTGCCATCACCACTACATCAACACTATATTTTCTCACCATCACATCACAACCTAACTCTGAGCCGCCATGTTTGGCTATCATCTTAACTCTGATTGCTACAAAATCCATCTTAGTACTACAATTGAGAATTTTTGTGTGTTCACTAAGCAACATGTTTCGATACGTAGGTACACCCATTGAAAGTAGCATTAAAGTATTAAGTACTTCTTTTGAGAGGTTAATCTTCATTTTACCAACAGCGAGGTGCTGGCGACGCCATTTAACGTGGAAGTGACAGATGTGAGCCCTCGCAACCTGACGGTGAGCTGGCAGTGCGACCAAGAACACAAGTACTCGTTCCTCGTTTGTGTGAGGCAGGTCGGCGGCAGCGACGAGTGCATAGACAGGTGAGACAAGTGCCTCGAGCACCAGTCGGTATGCATAACAATGCCTATGGTTGATGAGTTTCTCGGCTAGATAGGTACTTAATATCTGTTTTAATATTGACATACTTAAAAGTTGCTAATTTATTTATATTATTTGACATGGTATTTTATATTATTTTTTGGAATGGTTAAATTTATGATGCAAATTATGTAGTAGGTACAGTTTAATTTATTTGTTGTTTTACAACTCTAAGATGTATTTTTATTTATTTTGCATGTACTAAATATGTGTGAATACTCGGTGTATGTACAACAGAATGTACTTACTTACCTATCTAATAAGCTGACATGTAATGTAACCTTCCCTTGTTACGAATAAATAACTTGAACTTGTATGCACGAGTTTACTATTCTATCCGTGACTATAGTAAAGTATGGACAATAGTATGGACTGAACTTAGTTTAGTCAAGTTACCGCTAGACGCGCTGCGCTGAATTCCATACAATTGAGATACTTTACTATAGTCACGGGTGGAATAGTAAACTCGTGCATACTGGTGCTCGAGGCAAAGGACTAACACTAACAATACTTGCCACTTCTCTTAGCCATGCGAACGCACTGCGTTGAATAGAGCTCTGTGATTGGTTCGTTTGTGTTACGTACTTCACTTCGACTTCGTTGGGACTCTGTGCGTCCACGCGCACTGTGAGACCTCATAGTAATGTTTGTGAATACCGGTGTAAGGCTGGAATCAGTCGAAGATGAGTCACCAGCAAACGCTTGTGTGACAGATGCGAACCCTCGAAATAACCTAACAGGGCTACGTGGCAGCGACACGGTAGATGTGTACAGAAACCGTTTTTGTTACCCTGGTTCTTCATGGTCGCGAAATAATAAAAGTAAATCGTTTGGGGAACATGGTGGAACTGTTCTCCAAAGGCAGAGTAGGTGGTTCTCTGCTACGGGCCGGCCCATCTGCCCACTTGCCCGTGGTCTTTCGACCAACAGTTGTTGTTGGTTGGTCGTATATAATGTCGATCGCTCCTGAAAACATTCTAGACATAATATGATGCTGTGTCGCCGTCTTTTCTGAAGCTCGTAATGCGTACATCCTTGTAGTACATCTAGCGAGAAGTAGATGTGGCTATAATACAAATCGTCTAGCTTAGAGGTTTGAATGTGCTCTTATAGGTCCTTTAGATAAATGTTTTTTTACTCTGACCAACTGCTTATACTGATAGAGCTTGTTTGTCCCAGCTACATCACCTCAGTCAAGATAACCAGTCTCCAGCCCGACACGGAGTACGAAGTGAGGGTGCAGGCCAAGCTGCTGGGCAAGGAGGTGGGCGGAGACTTCAGCGCTCCCATACAGACCAGCACGCCTCCTGAAGGTAAGGACTCTTGTCTTCTTCTTCTTCTTCTGTACTTTTTGTTTGTTCACTATGTGTGCTAAAAAGAAATAATATTCTATTCTATTCTATTAAAAGTAAGTTCTTAGGAGATAGTGGCCAGCTCTGGTGACGGAGTTTTTAGACATAAAGGCCTCCGTCATGGCTTTTTTAAAAGCCGGGACCGACAATTTAATTTGCCCTCCGAAGTACGGAAACGCTCAGCTCGTAATGCCACTTGCGGTCTCCACCCATCCAAATTGTGACCGCACTCAACGTTGCTTAACTACAACGATCAGAAGAACGTCTCAGCAAGCTACGCCACTAGCGCTTCTTGTCTTGAAGAATTGAGACTTGGTTTATTATATTGTAATGTTTCCACTTGTGCTTGGGGGATTACCGAAAAAAAAAATGTGCAAAAATAATGGAATATTAACTTCTGAAAAATGTAAGCCATGTGTGTGAAAGGAGTGAGCACTGAGATGACGAGTGATAGAATGAAGGAAATAAACCTGTTGTGCTGACACCACCTACTGGGTTAAGGGCAGGGAGTGAATCTTTGAGACGTTTCCAGAAGAGCTGCAGTACGCGTACACCAGCTCCGGCGTAGTGGTGCGGTGGCGAGGCAGCGGGCCGCGCTCCGTGCGCTACTCGCAGAACCTAACCCAGCCAATACAAACCTGGCATACCATCAACACAACGGAACAGACGCATGTACAGGTATGTTCGTATGAGCTAGTGGCCTCAGAGTTTTTGGGGAATATGGTGGAACTAGTAACAGGCAGAGTAGGAGTTCCTCTGCTACGGACTGGCCTAATTTTTTAATTTGGGGAATTTTGTGGAATTGCTCCCCAAAGAGATTTTTGGCCTGAACGTGCCTTTTGAAACAGAAGCGCTCAGCTGTTGTTGCCACTTGCGTTCACCCATCCAAATTGTGAGCAACATGTACGACAATATCTATCTAATAGGTCTCCTCATTTTCACGGTACTATTTTTGATCCTGTGCCAGTCGAATCCAATGCTTTCCCACCGCCTTAACAATATCATCTCACCTGGCTGGTGATCTAAGTCTAAAGAGAATGATGCTGAGGAAACCTATGAGCCAGCTCTTGACCATTAATTTCCTATTTATAGTAATGTCAATTAAACTAAGAGGATGGTTTAGTTAGATGCTGCCATGCTGGGCTAGCTTTTTCCATCTCAACAATTTCCTAGGCCCTACAGTGTAGGTATAGATTGCCTCTTGACTCCTGAAGCTTTCTAAATCATCTAGTCCGTACCTACTTCATATTATAATGTGAAAGTGTGTTTATTTGTTTGTTTATTTGTCTTGCTTTCACGTCAAAACAGAGCGACGGATTGACGTGATTTTTTGTGTGGAGATAGTTCGAGGGCTGGAGAGTAACATAAGCTACTTTTTATCCGGGTACCACGCGAGCGAAGCCGCAGGCAGCAGCTAGTAAGGAATAAATGTTTAAGTTTAATTTAAACAGCTCAACTAAACAAAAGCCTCTCTTCTCCTGCTCCTTCCAGATCTAGAGATTCTGATGTAAATTCAACTCTTAAATAAATTGTGAATTTGTATTTTCCTAGATAACAGGGTTAGATCCTCGACTGTCGACGTTCGTGATGGTGGTAGCGCCGGGGCCGCGAGACCAGCGGCGTCAGATCCTCACCATCAAACCTTCGCCTGTGGAGCCCACTAACATCTACTTGTGTAAGTTTTGTGTCATGTATCTAAAGAAATACAATAGAAATAGAACAGAAATAAAAACGTACGGTCGGCTTGAGAACCTCCTCCTTTTTGGAAGTCGGTTAAAAATGATTTACTTTCGCCTACAAACCAAACACAAATCAGAATAGTTGCAAGTAGGCTACTCCTTAGCATTTGCTCTAACAGAAGGGAAGCTCTACAAATTTTAGTTTATGTCACCATCTTCATTGTAAAAAAACCCTCACTTGGCCCCTGATCAAGAACTATGACTATGTTAAGCACCCGAAACCGACGAATCTTCATTATTAAAGATTCCTTTAATATCCATCCAAAGGTTGCCTGAAGAGATCTTAGCAATACGGCCGCCCATTGTACATTATTTCATAGTTTTATTATTGGTTGTATTTTTTAGTTCTAAGGTGTGCAATAAAGCATTAATTCATTGGCCTCTTAGCTCAGTTGGTAGTAGCTCTGCCTTCTGCGCTGTAGGTCGTGGGTTCGATTCCCACTTCGAACAAACATTTGTTTGATGAACATGTTTATATTGTTTATTCTGTGTCTGGGTGTTATAAGTATTCTATCAGTTATCTGGTTCCCATAGTAGTTTGGGGCTAAATGGCGCTGTGTCAAATGTCCAGCAATATTTATTTATTCATTCGTTCATTCATTCATGACTATGTTTTTAGACTCCGGCGCTATCTGCGGCGTGGTACTGCTGTGCTTGCTGGCTTTAGCAGCGGTGTGTTTGTGGCACAAGATCAAAGGCCGGGCTCGAGGCAGGGCTCGCTCTCCCATTGAGGGCGCTGAAGAGGAGCCTTCGGAGTTGAAGGTATGCACAGACTTATTAAGGCGCTAATCGATGCTTAAATCGATCAATATAAGCTTTTAAAGATTTTCAATCTGACGTAATAAGGATTCCGTGACTGAATTGATAAGGCACTCCGGCTTAAGGAAGATCGCTTGTATCATTGCGGGTTCGAATCCCGTCGGGATTGAAAATTTTGATAAGATTTTTCATTTTAAAATGAAATAATACCAAAGTGTGGTTTGACACTATAAAAATTAAAAATTATTAAGTTTGACTTAGGAAATGAGTGATTAAGTAAGTCAGTGAGTGAGTTAGAAAGACTAATAGGAAGGTATGACTAGGGAATGAGTGAGTAAGTTAGTGAGTGAGTCAATGAGTAATTCGGTGAGTGAGTTAATGATTGATTTGGTGAGTGAGAGTGTCATCAGCCACCACCACCAGTGACCACCACAATATTTCACATCACACATGCAAAAAATGAGAAGGCAAACGTCGTAAAGAAACTTGAGAAAGGTTTTGATCGTATCTTTCGTGAATTGATTTTTATTCCAATTATGTTTATTTAAAAAAAATAAGTTTTAAGATTTCAAGTGTTTTAATTTATTACAGAATGTGGGCGGTCGTCTCGCAAATGGCGGAGGTTCAAAGGACGCTGGCGAGCCGTTGCTCAACGGACACGTCCATATTACTGAGAACCCTTCGGTAAGTTTGCCTATATAATTTATTACACCATTGAACTGTTCAACTTTATCATTAGGTACCTAATGCTAATCAACAAGAAAAGTTGAAGGAAAATGTTAAACTTTTTCTTCTTTTTGGTAACTTATCTGACGCCATCTGAATCATCTGTTTTAGAAGTAACAGGCCAACGATGATGAACATTATAGTTAAAACATACTCTCTTTTAGCAATCGAAAACACCAAACGGCAAGGTCCGCAAAGGCCATCGTTACGAAGCAGCACCGTTCGACGTCGCCCGCTACGACGACGCCAACGTCACGCTCGAGACCGTCCTCGATGACACCCACACCACTCTGAACCTCTTCGACACCTCGCGAAGACCCGAGTTCGACACGCGACCCCACGACCTCAGTCCCAACGCCTCCTTCAACAAACTACCCGACGATAACATGAACTCCGAACTCACTCGGAGCACCTTCGAACTAGACAACAGCAAAATTCTCCCCACTCTCCAACCGAACGGTTGAGACGCCCCCCACCGGCGGCTCACAGAACTACACAGGGGTGGGCGGCCCCTATCGATCGATCCACGATCACGCGTCAATTCGAGTCTTGTATAGTTAAGGAAAGTTTGAGATTTTGTACAGATTAGGACGGCGAGGATATACGACTAAAATAGGGCACCTACTTAAAGTTGTTTAGATAATGAGGCTTGAAGGAGGTTCGCGCGAGGATGGCTTGGCGTGATTTGTTCCTAATTATAGACTTTATTTTTAATGACGTAAGGCTGATTTTTTGGTAAACAATAGTACGGGTACGTGATAATTTTAAGCGTAAAAAATCAGGTCGGAAATAGCTCTTGTTTCAAAGGCACGTGAAGTTATTCTCGCTTGGACTCGCCTCCGCTTTCCTTACAACGGTCGACTGCAAGTCATCCCACTACTATTGTTAAATGTAAATATACATTTTGTGGTCAGTTTTAGGTGAAGAGCACTGTAAATAGCGCTGTTGATTCGAGTCGGCCAAGACGTTGAGCGTCGAGACAATAAATTAAGACGGGCGCGGAAAACATTGTTGACAACTATTTTGTACCATTGTAACAAAAAACAAACTAACATCAAATAAATACTGTTAAAATATTATAAAAGTAAAACAGTGCCTCTAAAAAGTACACAACAAAAAAATCCTATAAAATATTAAAATTAATAAAAATAGTATCACCGTTAGTGCAACATTATCGTACAAAACATAGACCAAAATAAATTCCAAACACCCAATATAATATTACCTAAATTCTTATGTACATATAAATATTTATTGATGTTATAAAGAACCTATTTATTTTTTCTATATTTCATAGACGATTCATAGATAAAGCCTTAGATGCTACCTTGAGTAACATTCCACTATTACCCCATAGCTCTTTTTGTATATACCTACCTCCCCAAAAACGCACAGTTTTATTAACTATGTATATTACCTACATTCTAAGACAGCTATTTATATTATAAGTGACACAAATTAATATACATAATAATTATGATTGAAGTAGATAGCAAAAACAAAACTAAAGTGTATATTTAATATTAATAGTAATTTATGAATACAACGAACTATTAATAAAAAGTTGAAATAGTTTATAGTGATTACTTCTATCGGAACTTGGGTCTTTTTGCCACAGCTCAAAAAGAGAAGACTGGAGCATTCCGTAGGCCAAATAGCATCGTCTAGAATAAGGATCAGCCGTTTGGTGTCGTGAAAACTGTTGTAAGATGCACTGATTCCTCAATGTTTTTTGTAGTTGAAAAAAAAATAGCTTTCTTGAATAAACAAATAAATAGATAAATCTAGGTTTCGCTCCTAATTATTCTGCTTTGATAGATTGATCCAGTTTTCTGTCTTTTAGCTGTGATTTAGCCTAAAATTAGAAGGTTCCGCAATTTAAAACCGAAGTTCGTTATCTATATCACAATTTGAATCTACCTCATTTAATTTGTTAAGATTATTTTAGATGATAATTGATAATGTTGATTGAAAATATTAAGTTTTTTCTTCTGCCCATCGATCTGTGGTTATAATCTCTTTTTTGTTATATTTTCCCCTGGTTAAAACTTCTACTTTCCGGTAACTTTTATTTTATTTATTTTCTTTAGGAAAATTAGTTAAAATAACATAATTTTAAGTTCTTTGAGTACCTTCTTCTATAGAACTCCAGTTTTCTTGTCCATAAAGTGCATTTTTTTATTTTTAACGACACATAGTCGGTGTTCCCATTGTGTTCCAAGTGTAGATAACAGATTAGTAAAATATTTGTATTATTTCCGCCTATTCTATTATCTGTTTATTTAAACACATTTTCATTTTGTAGTTAATGCAGCTAATTTACTGTTAGTTATAATATTGCACCAATGTTATAATCCATGTACCTTAAAATGCATTCTGGTACTAAAGCACCTAGGTACAACTTTTAAAACTTAGATTATTTTGACGGCTAAGTATTTTTAAAGTCAAGTCATTTTAATAAAATTTCAATAAGGTTGATAATTTATTATCCATATGAAACTTGGATTATATTCTGACTTTTAAAATAACTTGGCAGTCATTGTAAATATTATAAAATAAATATTAGTAATTAAACTCAGTTTAAATTGGAAGGGAATCGCTGACTACATGAGTACCTGAAATTCAATTACAACTAAGTAAATTAGACTTAGGTTGTAGTAATAAGGAATGGTAAAATTCTAGTGTTTTATCTTCGATGCTAAGTTTTGTCACAGGGTTGAGATCTGACCTCGGATCGATTACTCTTGTTTCGATGAGATTTATTACCAACTGGATTTTAGCTTAAGGGTGGTACTACTTACTTATCTCAAACACTTTACGTCCCTTTTTCTGATGCACATGCGTTTTATTCAAAATTAATCCTATTTTTAAGTAATGTGAGGGTGAATTTTGCTGTTTTCTTTCGTATTAACCGTAATTAAGTAATAAACTTTACATCTAAATTAAATTGCGTAGTCGCTCAGAAGTCTACTTGCTAAGTGCGATTTTTCTTTAATTATTTTTAATCTTTAATTATAAACACATGTCGAAGCTCTTTTAAACCCAGTGTTCTATGACCAATGCGATGCTTTTGTTTTTTTACCTTTTTATTAGTTATTTTATACATAGGTACCATGAGTAAATATAAATGTTCAAATAGTTTTCTACGTGTAATGTATTGATTGTTAAAAGAAATAGTGTTTACAGTAAGTACCTAGCAGTTCCCACATTTAATCTACTTAATTATTATTAATAATACTTAATTTAAACATTTATTATTGAAGTTATCGTAACTAAAATAATTTAATTAATTTATTAATTAAATCTAATACGTATTTTGTTCTTTTTGCACAGTTCACTCGAGGTTGTGTTATGCATACTGTAATAAACTTTTAATTCTTGTTCGTTATATTTATCGATTTTTATAGCTTAGTATTTTATACCAAAATGTCACGCAAATATAGTTAGTACCTGATTCATTTAAAAATGTTTGTAAGTTATTTTACTTACACAAAAATTACGTTAACTAAGCACTGTTTACAATTCACAAATGAGTTCTGGCATCACCAATTTTGTTTCGATCAGGCTTTTGGTATTATTAACGTTTATATTTCTAAAAAATCCAGCAAGTTACTTTTTTGATTAGGTATTACCTAAAAAGTATCTGGGTTAAAATCAGCTTATCCGTCCTTTTATATGAGAATAAAAGTTCGAGCACATTATGCCGGGCCGCAGCGTGTCGGGCCGGAGCGCAAAAATCCTCTCAAATCGCTTGAATACAATATGTATGAATTATCGCACACTGTGTCGGGCCGCAGCGGTTCGCATTATTGCTAGGCGGATTTGCGTCCATGCGAATCGGCCCACGCTGCCTCGCTGCGCCCCGCTAACAGTGTGCTATAGCAAGTGGATTGGCGTGCATGTGATTGTGAAAAAAGAAAGTTCTTCGCCACAGCTATCCGTAACATACAGTTGCACGCAAATTCTGGCAGTACACTGTTCTCGAAATCCGTCAATGCACTGCGACCCAGCCCGTCACTAATGTGCTAGGTAAGCATGCTGCGCTGCGCTGCGGCCCGGCATAATGTGCTCGAACCTTAAAGGGGCATACTGTTCTAAAGCCTGATGATGTGCCTGCAACGTTATTTTAAACCTGACAGTTGTTTCTCAAAATTATTCAAGGTCTTGAAAACAATTGTCTTCTTGAAAATAAATTATTATCATTTTTGATATAAAAACATTACTTAATGATGAATAATTTTAGAAAAAATAAATTAAATTAAATATGATCGCGATTGTATTTTTCCATAATTTTAGACAGTGTTTAAAATATAACGTTAATAAGGTTGATACTACCAAGAACTTAAAAACAGGTAGGTATTCAGCTCACGTGATAATGTGCATGGTGCACATTGCACAACCATATTTTGCAATTCTTATAAAACGGGTTAATCATTCCACTTTTTATTATATTATTATCTTATACACAATAGCTTTTTATTATTTTTATAATAATACAATACATTCCATTCTCGCCTGCAATAGTTTTTACCTACCAGATTTTATTTGTTATTACCGTTATATATTATTTACCTACTGTAGTTTTATCGTCATAGTTATCACTACTTGTATTAAATCATTATCATCATCTCGTGATACTGTAACTACAAAGCAATAGATTACATAGTTGTTTAAAGTATTATAATGTAATGTTGTATTAATAAAAGAGCCTACCGTTGTTTGAAGTTTAAATTAAATTTTAAAGTTTTGTGGTTATCTATTTCTTGGTCATCATTTAGTAATGGTACATTGAATTTAACACTTTACCTTTGTAAATATTATAGTGTAAGTACCTACCTTGGTTTATTTGCTTTTATAAAAAAAGGATTGTTACAATAGCACCTAGGTACTCCGTTTAAATTAAAAACAATAAGCCAGTTCATAATTAAATTGTAAAAATGTAATGGCATAGCTATCTAAGCTATTTAAGTGTAATGACTTCATTTTGAGTGACTACGGTTAAGTAGTGTGTACTTACACGAGTGCGTCCATTTAAAACATTATGTAATCTTTAAAATTTGAACAATAGCTACCAACGGTTTAAGTTTTGTAAAGCTTGAATATTTTATGTTTGTTTTAATTTTCATGTTGCTAGTTATCTTGATTGCTTGTATTCAACTGTACTTACTATAGCGTGTATAACTTGGTATGCAACAGTAAGTTTAGCTTGATTCAGGGGACCAAACTGACCTCTGTAGTGTTCTAGATTATATTTTGTTCCGTTACCCTTATTCCGGCCTTCATCTTTTTTACTTCAGTAGCGTAAAGTATTTACATACTTTAAACGGGTACATATGAAAAGTCCGAAAACCGAAATGCCGAACCTTGAAATGCCGATGCTTGAAATAGCGAATGCTCGTAAAGAAGAATGCTTAAAATGTAGAAGCTTTAAATGTAGAATGCTTAAAAATCAGAATGCTCGAAATGCCGAAAGCCAAAATACCGAAGCTTAAAACATAGAAGCTTAAAATGCCGACGCTCAAAATTTAGAATGCTTGAAATATAAAAGCTTGAAACCAGTAATGCTCGAAATAATTATGTAGATGTAAGAATTTTTTTTTGTCTTTACTAATATTATTAAGAGGTAAAGTGTGTTTGTATGTAGGAGGTTATCTCAAAAACTACTCATCTGATTTAAAAAATTCTTTCACCTGTATTTAGAATGAGGGGAGGGGGAGGGAGAGGGGGAGGGGGAGGTAAAAGGGGAGGTAGAGGGGGAGGTAGAGGGGGAGGGAGAGGGGGAGGGAGAGGGGGAGGTAGAGGGGGAGGTAGAGGGGGAGGTAGAGGGGGAGGTAGAGGGGGAGGTAGAGGGGGAGATAGAGGGGGAGGTAGAGGGGGAGTTAGAGGGGGAGGGAGAGGGGGAGGGAGAGGGGGAGGGGAGGGGGAGGGGGAGGGGGAGGGAGAGGGGGAAGGAGAGGGGGAGGGAGAGGGAGAGGGCACGACTTAATGTATTGCATTCATGCCTATAATCTTTACCATCCTGAGGTAGCGCATTACATATCATTGTGTGGTAAACACTAGAAGGAGCACTTAACGTAGGTATAGGGGTAGTCAGAAACAAATCCAAATCTAGGCTATCAACACAACGGTGCGCGAGATCTCAGTTCGGGGTGAACTACTAGTGTTATATAGGTACCTCGCGGACAACGCCGCAGGCGGAAGCTAGTTTTAAATACTAAAGAAGTCAGTACCTATGTATGTTTGTCCGAACGTATCGCCGTAACTACTGAACCGATTTTGCTGAAATTTGGCACGTAGAAAGCTTAGGTTCCGGAATAACACATAAGCTTAGTATTTTTCAAAAATGAACTCCTAAGCGGGTGAAAAAGGGTGGTAAACCGTTTGTCTAAAATTCCATTCGCTCAAATCTCGGTACAATTTAACTTAAAAAAATAGGTACCCTACCTACCTATTTATTATTATCAACTATTTTTTAACCGACTTCCAAAAAGGAGGAGGTTCTTTGTTCGGCTGTATGTATTTTTTTTATTTTTATTTTTATTTTGTTTTATTTATTTTTTTATGTAAACAAACATGGATCTTCCACTGTTATTCACTGAGAAGTTCTGACACAACAGGTCCTGACTCCATCAGATCAGCAGCTGTCACCATATTATTACATTGTAGTCGAAACTTCACCGATACGCTGAGTTCCAAGTTTCAACTCGATCGGACTATTTACTGAAGAGTTCTGTTGAACAGCTCCTGATGTCATCCTCAGATCAGCTTGTTATGACCATATTATTATATTGTAGTCGGAACTTGACAGATATGCCGAGTTTTAACTAAATCGGCTTATTTACTGAGGAGTTCTGTTGAACAGCTTCTGGCTTCATTATCAGATCAGCTTAATGTTACCATCATATTGCATTGTCACTGATATCCTATCAAGTTCTTAAAAAATACCCGAATCGCATATGCTTTTAAAATATGAAGAGTTACCTCGATTTCTCCAAGATCCCATCATCAGATCCTGACCTAATGATCAAAAGGAACATTGGAAAAGTGTACCCTTTCAAACAAAAAAAGAATCTTTGAAATCGGTCGAGGCGTCTTCGAGTAACCGGTGAACGTACACAAAAAACACAAAAAAAAAGATTCAGACGAATTGAGAACCTCTTCCTTATTTTTTAAGTTCGGTTAAGAATACAATAATTTTGTAAATATTTAAGTCGTTTCACTATCACGTTTCCATCTAGCTACTTTACACCTAAACTACTTTCGCACCCGTAAAAACTACCACGAAATAAAGTACTAAAAATACAATAATTTACGTAAGTACTTATTTCGATCATTTTCGATGTTTTAGTCATTTGGCATTTGGAACTTATACTTATTAAGCATTCTACTTTGTAAACGTTCGGCAATTGAAACTTTCGGCATTTCGAGCATTCTGACTTTTAGCTTTCGACCTTACAAACTTCTATCTTTCAAGCTTTCTGCATTTCAACCGTTCTACATATTGAATTTCGCTATTTTAAGCATCGGCATTTCAAGGATCGGCATTTCGGTTTTCGGACTTTTCATATGTACCCCTTTAAACTATTGCCTGTTTCTTTTGATTGAACTTTTTAAGTATTTTCACTATGAATATGAACGTTCGTTTAAGTTATACTACTTGTGATTTTAAAATTGAGAGTTATATATATTGGATCAGATCAAACATTCAGAATTACTGCAAATAATTAAAATCAATAAAATTGATAAACTAAAGAAGGTCACATTAGTTTTCATTCATGCCCATAAATGACTCAATTTCGATGAAAAAAAACATTTAGTCATAAATAAAATAATGTTTTGTTCTGGTGGTTTAAAGATAATAACTGCAGCAATATAGTAAAAGCTAAGAGAAACCGAGGAATTTGAAAGGAATTTATTCGATAAATCGTGGGGATAATAAGGTTATCATAAAGATTCAAAATAATTTTAGTAATATTTCCTTAGCAGTTTTATTCATTCTTTTTCATTTTATCCATTAAAATAATTACTACAATGTTGCTATTTTTTCTTGAATATTTCTCGTTGGAAGATGAAAGAGATTTTGCATCAAACATTCTACGGTATGTTAAAATTCACGTTTCTAATAATAATTGGATTTTAAACTGTTTTCTTATATACTGTTATCGTGTTCCCACTAATAAAGATTGTTAAAAATGTGAATCTACCTCAACCAAATTACCCATTAACGTTATTTGTAAGTGTTCTTTTGAGTCTTATTATTACTAATAAACTGAATTGTAGTGTTTTTTATAATAATAATAAATATTATTATTAGTTCCAACATCCCCTTTTGATAAGGTAATTATTGTTACCAAGCATATTGAATGGTCGATGAAGTGTTGAGCGGTACTGTAAAGTTCGAGATGATATTAAATTTGAAATAAAGTGAGATCATGAAGTTTCATTTACATACCAAAATCCCATATTTGTAAACACACTATGTCCTGTCGTTTCTATGTATGTAGCTGCTGCCGGCGGCTTCACTCGGTACCCGGATAAAAAGTAGCCTATGTTACTCTTCAGCCCTCCAACTATCTCCACACAAAAATTCACATCAATCTGTCGCTCTGTTTTGACGTGAAAGCATGACAAATAAACACACTTTCACATTCATAATATATGGGTACGGATTTGTAACACAAATTGTAAGATCTGAAATGTTACTTAGGTACCTACTTGAAGCAAGAAATATTTAAATTCATGCAACCGGTGGTCTCCGGACTGTATTTAGAAATAAATAAATAATGCTGGACATTTCATACAGCATCATCTAGTCATCTAAGTAAGCAGAATATATTATTGTGTTACGGGAACTACATGACTGATACTAGGTAGGTCCTGTAGGTACTTAATATACTTTTTGTTTGTTAATAGATACCTACTTACCTATATTTATACTTACATATATAGAAAAATAAGAACTGTGATCGTGAAAATTTTAGAACACATTGAAAATATAGCATTAAAGATATTGAATTGATAACGCGACAGTTTAAAAAAAACTACACCAAAGTCCTTAATGATTCTGGAATGAAAGTCAATTAGTTGGTACATTATTTATATTTATTGCTTATTGATAAGTTGCACCAACAAGCTCTGTCGACAGAGGCGGGAGACTGCACTTTCGTCCTTAGCGCTTCGTCGGAGCTTAGCCGCCAGCCGCGCCAGGCTGAACCGGGACTTGGTGCGACCTTCGCGGCGACCTCCTGGAATTAGAACAATTAAACAATAATTGATCTTACTTTTATGCAAATAAGTACCTACCTACTTATCTTTTTAGGTAAAATTACTGGCTTTATATATCTATCTAATCAGCCCACATCCACCCACTGCTGAGTATAGGCCTCCTCATTTTCACGCCGCTTATCTCGGTCCTGAGCCAGTCTAATCCAATACTTCTCCGCTACCTTCACTATAATCATCAGCCCATCGGGCTGGTGGTCTGCCTGGTGTTCTATGACCCTCACTGACCTTTATATTTTGATAATATTTTTTTTATAAAGTTGATTGATAAATTGATGAAAAAAGTTCAAAAATGTAGGTAATGTAGGTACCTACCTACTTATTTGAAGATGATTTTTGCCGTTAAAATAAAACAAAACTGGTAGGTACCTACCAGGCTTTACCAAACAGTACCCTTGGGCCAACGGATCTCGGCATTCGTGAAGTTGGCCATTTCGACGCGCAGTGCAACTTTTTCATACAAAATTTTCTACTGCGCAGCGAAAAGCCTAACTTCACGAATGCCTAGATCCGTTGGCCCTACTGTACCAATGTCCTTTTTTTGTTTACCTTCAGCGACTCTTTGCCATGCCTCCTGGTCTACATTGACCATACCAGTCGAGGCACTTCGTCCTAGGTTCACCTCTTGAGTTTGCGAATTGGAGCTGTGAGACTCAGCCACGTCGCTGTCGCAGCTCACTCTGCTGGATCTAAAGAAAGAATAGCATGTGGAATAATTGCTTACAACAATTATCATTTTAGAACCACATAACAGGTTGCAAGTCCATTGCCGCCTATTATTAGTGTAACTACTACCTGATAAGAGCTCGTGAAACGGTGACGGAAAACATCGTGAGGAAACCCGCGGCTTAGTCCTCCGCTAGGAGTAATAGTATTCTGTGGCTTAGTCAGCCCCACACGTATTGACCATGTCTTTCCTGTGGATATGGCCGGTTAAGCTGAGAGGATTGTGTAGGTGCTGGGCAAGCCTACTCCATCTCAACATTGTCCCAGGCACTACAGTGTCCCGTTAAGTGTAGGCAAAGATTGCCTCCTAACACTGTATAAATCATCTAGTAAAGATGTAAAGGCCTAAGTTTACCTGATAAGACACTACGTAAGAATTAGGCTGTCCCCAGTTGGCAAACTGTTAGCGGCCGACTGAGTTTGCGGCGTATCGGTTTAGTACGCCCTTCCATATATTTGAAATGGAGTGTCCACAGTTTGGTAGTTTTGCGCTCACTTTACGCAGTTTACAGTAAGTGCTCTTTACTCAGTCAGCCGCTAACAGTTTGCCTACTGGGGGCACAGCCTTACCTAATATTTTTGTTTGCTCACAAATATTTTTCTTTACTGTATAAAGCAATGAATTTGAATATTTTAAAATGAAAAACCCACTTAATTGAATATACGGTCTTCAAAGCGAAAATCAAGGTAGCAGAGTTATCTCACTAGTCCAAATGGTCTCAAAAAATTATCTCTTTGATAGTTTTTAACATACCTGTCAGCGGTTCTTCTCAAGTCGCTAGCAGAACTAGTTCCTTCTCTTCTTCTCATCGACCCAGAAGACAATAAGAATCTATCACGAGCCGCCTTTAACCTAGCAGCTCTTTCAGATATCTTCGCTGTAGTCACCGGGTCTACTGGAACTATTGGAGCTTCTACCGTTGACATAGATCTTCCATAAATAGATGAACTTATACTAGTGCTCTCTGATATAAGTCGGGAGTATGTAGGTATCACTGTTTCAGAGAACTGTCTCAGGACTGGTAAAGATACTGGTGTACTTGTAAATTTTGGAAGGTTTCTTGTAAGGTCTGGCACAATGGTATCTATGCTTGCACTTGTACCGACTATGGTTTCTTGACTGTCCTCTATTTTTTCCTCTAGTTCTGGGGATTGTGGTCGTTTATCAGGGAGTAAAGCATTAGCACTGTGGGATTTGAGGACACCATCTTGGTTTGTGGAAGGTGTGGGAGTCAGGCGTTTTTCAGCAGAAGTTTGGTCACGTCTTGACAATTGGCAGGCACTGGCAGATTTCTGGACTTCCCTCTCCAGGAATGGGTTGTTTCTGTAAAAGCAAATATTCAGTTAAAATGTGGTCCAAGTAGGTATTAAGGTGTTTGTAAAAAAATTTAAAGGAGATTCAACCTTATGTTAACCCCTACGGGCATATCGGGAGGTCTCCGTCTTTCAGCAGATGGTGATCTCCAAGCAGGTGATGAGGCACCACTGTTCTCTCCTGAAGTATGTCCTAAAAAATAAATTTTGTACGAATAAATTTTTTCTTCACCACCATAACATCGAATTAGTCATGATGAGAAAATACCTTCTTCGTTAATTTTCTTGTTGTATCTCTGTATCATTATTCTGATGGATGGGGCTGTCTCCTTTGACTGAGGTTTTCTTTGTGATGACGGTGATGATGGCAATGGAGGTCTACTTCTCTTTTTATTTTCTTCTCCATCTTGAAGATCACCTGACCCTTTTGCTCGAGTATTCTTCTCTTTACATTTTGCAGCTTTTTCTTCTCTTTTTTTCTCGTCATGTCTATGAGAAGTCTCTGGTCTGACGTCATTCAAATCTTCAACATCTACAGATATGACAGCTCTAGGAACTGATTCACCGCTACGGACAACTGGTGAGAATATCTTACGAGTGGTTTTTACTATTACTTCTGGAGAGCAATCTCTTTGTTCTGGTGCCTTTAGTTTGAGTACGAAAACCTGCAAAAATAAAGTTTTGATGTATGCCGTCATCCTTGTGATTAATGAAAATATTGATGTGTTTTTGAAAATATACTTACTTCTCCTTCTGAATCTGAGTGCAGCGAAGTTGGGGGTGTCTTTGGTTTTTCGGAAGCTCGTCTTGGCCTTTTCTTTCGCCTTGGAATCTCTACTGTAACTGTGTCTACTTCATGGTCTGTATCACTTTCAGATGGTTTCGATTGTTCTCTTTCTAGCCTGGCTCTGGACTTTGTTTTCTTTTTATTGCCATTGTTTTTATCGACATCCTTCCGTTTGTTATCCTCTCTTAGGTCATCAGTGCTGGTTTTGTCTTTTAGTAGTTCTTTAACATTATTCTGTTTTGAAGACTTCTGTATACTGAAGACGCTATTGGGTGGTGGTTCTCTTAATTCAATTGCACAGTAATCATGTCGTTGGTCTCGTTCTGAGTGTGTCTCTTCTTCTTCTTCCTTGAATCGCCGAGAACTTCCCCTTTCAACTTCTTCGATTGTTTTTCTGATAAGTTTTGCATCTTCTTCTATACTTGTCTGCCTACTTAATCTTCTTCTATTTTTCTCTTGTGATTTAGTCTGTAAACATACATACTCGTAAGTTTTTAGGCAATGAGATTTAAATTGATAAGTTTTAGCATGACAAAATTACCTGCTCTCGTGTAGTCGTTTTAGGTCTCGCTCCAGTTTCCTTTGGCTTTGGAGCTCTGTCTTCTGAAATAACAACTGTTTCCAACATTATAAAGCCTATTCTCTTTGCAAAATAACATCGCCACAGCTTGTTATGATGACATTACTAGAGCACTTTAAGTTTACCTATTCAAGCAATCAATTAGATCCTTACCAGCTCCATTCGGTTGCATCACGGCGGTGCCCGTAACAGCGGAGCTTGTCTCACAGAGAAGTCTCGCTTCTGCTTGTCCGTAAGTGTACACTGGTTTCTGAGGAGTATGCCGAGGAGACATTGCCACCAGGGGAGCCGCTGTGCAGACCTCTTCATCTTCGACTTCTACGAGCACTGCCCCCCGAGTCGACGGATCGTCGTCTAACCCATCAAGCTGAAAAAGAAGGTAGAATTTACATGAAAGGGAATATCGGTCTAATTTCCTGAAATACTTAACTCAGATTAACTCTTTACTAAGTAAGTTTCTTTATTAAGTGCTTTTGGTGTAGCCTACAAAGTAGTAGTTCTGTGCAGTCTCGAAATGGGTACATGAACGGCAATTGCAACAACAACTGAGCACTTCTGTGCTGTGGATTCGTCAGGCATGATTAGATCATACGACCTTACTTAATTCTTTGCAATTACTGATTTAGATTAGCCTCTCTAGCTTGATAATCATAACAAGTTCGATGCTTTCTTCATTTGCACGATATCAAATATATGTCGATTGTAAGTATTTGATGTTGATAAGTAGGTATTTGATGTTATATTTTACAATACCAAATGTATATTTTAGACTGCCTTTCCCCATAAACTGTCTAGCGGATGTCTAAGTGAAGTGTAAGCTTGATGATCAATACTTACCGATTGCTCTCTTTCGTATTCAGATTCGAAGTCATCAACGTTGTTGACGCTCAAACTTGACCCATGGTGTCTTCCTGAGCCAGCTGCTGACGGAGCCACACTGCCATCTGACTGTGTCCTGGTAAGAGGGGCTTGCGGGAGCTTCTTTTGAGCTCTTGCTGCTTGCAGTAACGCTGAAGTGGAGGCTTCAGGAGCTATCCCACGGGATTTCTCCCATTCGTGCAGTTTTCGTGTGAACGATCGAGATATTCCTGAAACGACAAAATCCTTATGAACCCTAAACAGTTCAATATTTAAACATCATGAAACATCACATAAAATGATACGTTACTGATTAGTGCTTCTAACTGCTTAGGATAGAGGTTCGTGTAGGTACTCCGCCCATCAGTTTAAGCCGTTTGCTTACAAAATACTGTTATGTTAAACTCTTACTAATAATTTCTAGTGATTTTAGAGTCTCAGGCCATGTTCTATCTTATTTTAGATAGAAGCCGCAGTGAAGTGTGATTTGTGCTTTCCCATTCATCCTTCAATTTATATAGATAACTGTCAAAATTAGATCACAAAAGTGAGTGCGGACTATTTATACATAGGTACGTGTTAAGGTAGAGTCCTAGAGTGATATAAATAGAGGTGAAACTATAGTTAGATCCACTGTAGTAGACTGATAGAACAGATTTGTTACCTTGGAATTTGAAGAGTCCAGTAGAAGTCTGTACAAGAACTTCATCTGGTTTGGGCTCCTCTTCCCACGCGGGTACTGTGTTGGTGTCTTTCATTCGTTTCCATTCATCTGAAATTCAATGTTGCTTTGAAATTATTTATTTCGTCCGCTTGGGATTTTACATGTTTAGATGAGTTGGTTGGCTTCATGATAGACCTTAGCTTTATATTATAGAACCGAGAAGGTAAGACTGAGGTTCTACTGCTGAATACATTCCCTGCACAGCCACCATACTCCTTTGGAGATCTAAACGCGTTAAGCGTGCTCAGGCAGTAGAACCGACTGCATCCCCAATTTCCATCTACCTATATATTAGTATACGAGTATCAACACGTTGCAAAAAGTTAACTTTTTATACGTGATAAGTTGCAAGCCCTTCGATCGCTGCTTAATAATATTTACCTGTAAATATACCAATAACATTAACCTTAAGTATAATACAAACTTATACAATGGAACATGCTTAATACTATGGGATATTTCAGGTCATTAGTACTAACCCCATCGCTTCAAGAAGTCCTCGCTAAGGTCCTGTCTCGCTGGTATCGGTAGCGGCTGCTTTACTCCCTTCTTCAGCTTCCACTCCTCTAGCTTTTTCCTAAAATCTGCTGACAACTGCTCCTCTGTCGCCACCGGACGAATTGCTGGATGGTTTGGTACTGAAAATATAGAAATGATTGTCTTTAGTTGGAGTCTTGGTAGACTAAATAGGTACTTCAATTGGCTCCAAAACTCTCGTAAATACTGCTTAGTGATGACCACCTGATGTTGCCATGTCCTTCTGACTAGGAAGAAGATGAAAGCACTTAACTTTGCATTTTGTGCTTTGTTACTTCATGTTCAAAATTAGTAGTTCCAGCGAGAATCACAACGTTTAAAGGTTTCTTTTCATCTTAAAACGTAGTATTAATTTATCTGTGATCATCACCACTACCACCATCACTACGCAGGTAATTACTTGTATGCTTACCTATCTTTGGCTTTATTGTTACCTTGTTTATTGATGAGACAATAAATAAATTTGTATTAGTAATGCCACGAGGTCGGAGTTAGTAGGACAAGCTTGCAGTATCTTACCAGCATGCAGCTTGCCTCGTCTATCCGAGATCTCTCTGCCGAGCCTCGTCTGCAGGGCAGCGTAGTCTCTAGCAATCTCATCTTTGACGCCACTGGCTTCGCAGCCACTGCTTAAACCTTCTGTATCTGTAAGTACAAATACTTTATCGGTGACTTTCTAATCACGACTGTATTCTCAAGTCCATAACTTTTCTTTTTCAGCGTTATAGATATCAACTTATTTGAAGTTGTTATGGGGTAATCGGGGACAATTTCAATACAATAGTAATATTTTATAGGATCTAGGTACCTAATAAGACCGCTTCCAAAAAGCTGGGAGTTTCAGACCATGGCCGATGGAAATCGAAAACCAATCCTTACAATTATTGTGCGGCGCTGCGCCGCTACCGGACACAGCAACTGCGGATTCGCGTGATTCTGTGGCGTGTCGGTAACAAAGTGTCTACGAATCTAGGTAGGTATAGGTACTAAAAACTGTTACAGGTATAAGGTCTTTAGTTACAGTATTGAAGCGTCCTGTCGGCCAACAGTCCATTGACGAAACGGTCGTCGGCGAACGGTTGCGGACTGAGTACAGTACCTACACGTTAGAACTGGTAGAGTAGTAATAAGTAGTTGACTCTGCTGTTTATTCTACCCGTAGGTAGGTACTCCAGGCATTTAAAACAATTCATGACAGAATTTTACAATTTGTCATTATCATTATTGATTGACGTTTCACATCATAACAAAATCCAGGCGTTTAAAAATTTAAAATGATTTCACATAAAAAATTATAGAATTGACTCCAATAGAAATGCAAAGGACCATGTAAGAACGAATTCTATGAAAACTACTTTATAATGCTGTTTTATTTTCTGTTTAAATGCTCTTTTTGGATTACAGGTGGCGAAAAAATTCATTCAAATGGTTTCCGGTTACGTTTTCCTAATCTTTTTTGTTATTTTACTTTACTATGCATGTGTAAGTACAACCTATTTTATTATACTATCAACACAAATGCAAAGAGTGGGTACCTACTTAAAAACAATACCTACAGTGAAATCATGAATTCAAAAACTTTTTAATTTCAAATATACATCTGGTACTGTACCTACTCCAAGCTTTAAAATGGACATCAGTTATTTCGTGTTTTTCGAATATGTCCGACAGCTGTGTATGATTCCACAAAACAGAATGCGACAGAAGTGCACGTCGTCAGCAGCGCAGCTTGCACGGCTTGCAACTAATTTGCTTTTATGCTAAACGGTGAAGGAAATCATCGTGAGGAAACCCGCGGCTTAGTCCGCCCCCAACGTATTGACCATGTCTTTCCTGTGGATATCTATATGACCGGTTAAGCTGAGAGGATGGTGTAGGTGCTGGGCAAGCCTACTCCATCTTAAAACAATGTCCCAGGCACTACAGTGTTCCATTAAGTGTAGGCAAAGATTGCCTCCTAACACTGTATCAAATCATCTAGAAAAGATACCTTAACCTTAACTTAGGCCTTTACGGTCAAAGTTTTAGAGACCAGTTCCAAGCACACATTGTAATCTATTAGTGTAAAATTATATAATGCGTTTACTGCCATGCCTCTTTGGTGGGGTGACCACCAAAGGTCAACTTGTAGTTCATGTGAGTTAGGTGACAAATTGTGTATGATGTTATAGTCAAATGAAAACACACAATTAGCCGCGACGGGGTCTGCGATCCGGCAGATATGGTCCCGCGGCTGCGGCCTATCCTGTCGGCCTACTGGCCTTAGCGGCCTAAGCGGCCTGGCCAACCCGCCCTGCCAGGTCGGGCCTAGTCATGAGGACTGTGTCTGCGATACCTGTCCTTGTGCTATGATTGAGAAACTAAGGAGGTAAATACTGTAATTTCACAGATACTTAATCAGAAAATATTAAAAATAATAATAATAATAATCACCGACTGTAGGTATTCTCAAGATGTGGTAGGTAGACATTTTCTTTCAGATCTTTAGGCATTTTTAGATCCTTTGAAGATGTCTAAGGGGGTTAACAAAACAAAAACAATCAAGTAGATCAATAACAAGATGTTGCTTTCAGAACCAGCGCTCGTGGCGTAGCTTGCTGAGTTCTTGATAGATGAGTTCTTGCAACTGTGCGCGGTCATAATTTGGATGAGTGACCGCAAGTGGTATTACGAGCTGAGCGCTTCCGTACTTCGGAGGGCACGTTAAATTATCGGTCCCGGCTTGCCATGACACAGGCCTTTAGGCGGCCTAAAAACTCCCTCACCAGAGTTTGCCACTTGCTTATACGAACTTACTTACTTCTTTCAGGACCTGCAGTCCAGCAGCTAGATTGTACACAAATGTTTGCAATACATTGTCGTTCTGGTATGAGAGTATTAAGAAATCGGTAAGCCATTAAAAGTAATGGGTTAGTTTGAAACAATTAGCTGCAGCTATTCTCTCATGACGATTCAAGCTTACGATCTGATAGGTTTATTAAGCTCAAAATAGCATGTTTGTCTTTTTTATTATGTACCCAGTCTTTGTCTCATTATACACAAAACTTAGGCCCTTACTACTAGATGATTTATACAGTGTCAGGAGGCAATCTTTTGTCTACCTACACTTAACGGGACACTGTAGTGCCTGGGACATTGTTTGATATGTAGTAGGCTTGCCCAGCACAGCACAGGAAATACCTGGTCAGTACGTGTGGGGCTGACTAAGCCGCGGATTCCCTTACCTACAATATTTTCCTTCAACGTTTAGAGCTCGTACTAATGCGCATATAAATTTTTCTAAACTTCTTCTTTCGTAAGAGCAAGTGGCCAACTCTTTCGAAACTAAAAATCCATTGATGCACGGCCAGGATTTGAACCCACGACCTTTGGATCGAAACTCGAGGTACTAACCCATTCGGCCAACATGGCTCTTATTTACATCATTAGACACAAGTCTATTGAAAATGAGCTTTATTTATACTTTCTGGTACCCATTATTATTGTTCAAATAAACATGATTGTTATTATAATTTAATGAGAGAATTGGACTTCATCCAAACGCAGTCACACTAAGGGTGTGTAAATCAGCAGTTAATAAAACGTCTAGTTATTTCTTAAATTAATAGAGACAAAGATCTTTGAAATATTTTAAGAAGATTTTTCTGTAAATAAAAAGTTGTGGATGACATTAGCTTAGAGATGGATTAGGATGGATAAAATATATTACTCATATAAATGATGTATCTATACTTACTAATGTAATAAAGCGGAAGAGTTTGTTTGTTTGAACTCGTTAATAATCTCTGGAACTACCAGTCGGATTTGAAAAAATATTTCTGCTTTTAATAGCTCATTTCTTGAAACTATTCAAGACTTAATGAAATGGCGAGTGAAACCGCCGGGCACATCTTGTTTGCTATTACTTTTAAACTCCTTTCTACTTCTGTCAAAAGTAAATCACAGTTTAAAAGGTTTAAAAAGCAGTGTGTAGTAGGTATTTAATGTTATGTGGCAATGTTTGAACAGTGTTTAAGATGAGAGGCAATTATAAGTAAGGCCGGTATTCTGATGATGACCGTTTTATTCCAGACTGTGGAGATGTACGAGTATGCCACCAGGGTCCTAGAATGCGGCACCGCGTGCCAAAGACAAGAGCAGGTAATTATGTACGTACTCGTTTTTCAAATTTTTCAAACTGCTGATTAGAAATAAAAAAGTACAATTTTTGCTACATTAAAAAAAATTGTACTTACAAACTTTTGACTTTATGTTATAACAGTAATGAGAGATCCCAGAGTAGTAGTGTTTAATGTCACAGAATAGTAATTTATTATGTGGTAGGTTACCTACCTACCATATAAATAAATTACTATTCTGTGAATGTCTTGAATTTAAATATTTCAAAAATTTCTTAGAAGGTAAGTAGGTACAATTTTTTTTATTCTTGGCAATAATTATGCTCTATGCTACGCTAAAGTTTGTTAGTGTAAGTTTTCTGAATCCTGAAGGTAGGAAATGTCTCTGCCTTGCAGTGGAATCAAATAGGCTAATAGGAATAAGAGTAAAAAAGTCCAATCGTACAAAAGTCTAATAATACCTTGTCTTGTTTTAGATCATCGCCACAAATGACTACGGCTCAGAGGAAAACTTCAACTTTGGTGGCAACGTAAGAACAAAACAAAGTGTAGAACAAAAACCAGAAACTACAGGCAAAGTCCTTAAATTCGTCAGATCCGCCGTCGACCTCTCCAAATCACTGATCAAGAAGAAATCAAGCATTACCTTCAAAGAACCACCAAAATCGGAATGTTCTAGCGAAGGGAATGGTTCTGATGAAGGGAAGAGTTCTGGAATAGGCGAGAGTGCTAGCAAATGTTCTGGAGAGAGTATACTTAAGAGCAATAGTACTGAGACGTTGAAGCCTACAGGTTCTTCCAGTTACTGTTCGAAATGTATAGAAGAGGGCAAAGTGTGTATGAATAAATGTCCGCGAGCTAAAAAACCTTAACCTTATTTTTATTTTTTCCTGTCAGACAACAAGCAAAGTTTTACGTTAATATCTACTCCAACCAGGAAGGAACCAGGAAGAAACGATAAGTACTTTATCTTTGAGTCTAACGGTTATTTACCAAAAAGTCCAAGAATATAGTCAAACTTATCACGCTACACAATATTGAGATATTTTATTTATATTTTTAACTTAAATTAGATTTATATTAATTTGTTTGATCATTTCTTCAAGTTTTTATTATCTTTCGATCAATTTTACAACGCTCTCTGTCATCTATCACATTCAATGTTTGTATTTATTCAATTAACACTATCCCTTTCTTGCTTTTCCATTTCCATTTCATTTGTGTTTTATTAAATAGGAAATCAGAGATAAACATCTTATTTTATTCCAATTTACTCAAATGTTTTTCGGTTACTTAAGTAATTTATCACGATTACAAAATGTAGCGTCAAAAAATCTTCCCTGTTTTTGTTTTTCAAAATAAATGATGTAAAGAATTGGAAGATTAAAGTTGTTTTTATACTCTACTGTGTATAAGGATGAGTTTAATGAAACCATTCTACACAATGCTATCTATTTTATTATTTTAATTGTATACTTAGGTTAAATCTAAATGGTCTTATAGGGTAGGTTCCCAGCTGCTTTTCAACACTGAAAAACTTTTTGAGACTTTTTTAATTCTTTCTTCGTTATCTTGAGGAACGACGACGATTCTTTATCTATGGTTATTTTGATAGCTTGACAGTCACAATTAAAACGAAGTGATTCTATCAGATTCTATTCTCTTTGGTCACAATTTTATCCATCATCCGAATGTAAAATTGTACACGTGTTTTTATTTTGATTTTAAAATTAAATTAGTGAAATGATGTAGATTAGAGTAACATACCAATCCGGTTTCTATGACATTTTCTGGTTGAAAATGGAGAGAAATCAAGTAGTTTCTACAAATAACCTGATACCCACAGTCTTGCATGGTATATATTTTTATTTCCTCTCTCTCTCTCTCTCTGTGGCTCAGGCCCAAGGAATTTCTATACTACGTACCTGGAACACTGACTGAGACAGAAAACAAGGTCCGCTTGAGAAAGAAAACTTGGGCGGTGTGTCTCTTTCTAAAGGGTGACCATAAACTAAACATTCCTAGTCCCTAAGGGGCCTAGTCCCTAAGGATCGAAATCCAGGATCGAAATCCAAGATCGAAACCAAGGATCGAAATCAAGGATCGAAATCAAAATCAAGGATCAAAATCAAGGATCTAATTCAAGGATCTAATTCAAGGATCGAAACCATGGATCGAAATCAAGCGCTGATTTTGTCGAGCGCGATAAGGTAAAAATATCCTGAAATTTAAATGACATGGGCACACTACTAATCCAACAACGAGTGTGAAAGAGACAAAGCACCCAAGAAAGCCTCTCAACAAGACCAACAATCCTTATAACCAAGATTAAATGATAATAGATCGTTGTGTAGTCGTGATAAGGTTCAAAATCCTTTGTACATTAAATGTCAGTTAGCACTCCAGTTACGTAGTTTAGAATCTTCTTGCTCAGGCCTTTACATCTTTTACTAGATGAAATAAACAGTATCAGCAGGCAACCTTTGTCTACACTCGGGACACTGTAGTGCCTGAGACAATGTTGAGACGGAGAAGGCTTGCCCAGCACTTACACGCGAAGCGTCTTTGCTTTAGCTTGGACAAAAATTACGATCGTTTTTCCGCCGGATGTCTGTCTGTTTTTCTCTACAGGTAGGTTTCTTCTCAACCGATTCTCGTGAAATTTTGTCAGTAGGTTCGATAATTTTACAGTACCTAGTTAAACCTGCCAGATCCACAGGAAAGACTTGGTCAAGATTTTATCAAGAGATCTTGAATATCTAAAGATCTGAGTTAAAGTATACTACAATTTTTTGGTAAACAGTATGTATGTTCGTATGTAAGCTAGTGGCAGACTCTAGAGGTGAAGGTTTTAGGCCTTACGGTTGGTTTGGACTGAATGTCAAAATGTACTGATCTGCATAATGTATTTATTCCAAAAAGAACTTTTCCCAAAATGACTGATTTTCTCTATGCCTTCATTTTGAAATGTGGGGCATTCCATTGTGACTAGTGGGACATTTGACTCCAGAATTTGACCTATTGGGAGCTATAATTATGCTGTCGAAACTTATAGAATTGTGAAATATATTTTTTAACATAGATTAATGACTAATGTATCCAATTCCTATAAAGAAAAAACTATATACTTTATGAGCTCTTTGTAACTTCTTGTTGATTGAGTGTGACTAGCTGGACACTGAAAAATCCCTGTCTTTTTCCTTTGTGCACTCAAAGACATATTTCAGTCCAACCACTTAATTTTCAAATTAGCTTTTCCTGTGATATAAACTATAAAGGATAAGCCTTGCTTTTCATTAAAAATTAAACTGATAATGTTCGTAGAAACAAAGAAAAAAATATTTTAATTTGTGACTAGTGGGACAAGTGTTTGTGACTAGTGGGACGAGAGCGAAATTATGTAAAATTGTTGTTGATTAAAATCAGTTTTATCGTTGTTTCAACTTTATTAATGTAGTTGTTACATTTCCACCTTAAAGGAAAACTAAAACAGTGCAAATATAAGAAATAAACTAAATCTTTGTATGTTTTGGTTCTCTATAATGTTCTTCTCTCTTTATTTGTTTGAACGCGCTTATCTCAGGTATTGGAAGTCGGATTTGAAAAATTATTTCTACATTTGATAGCTTAATTCTTGAAGAAGGTTATAGGCTACTTTTTGTTACTATCATCATCACCATATACCATCACTACGCGGGTAACGCCGCGAGGGCGCTGCTAGGTAATAACAAAAAATAAAGGAAACCTCTTTCCTACAATTTAAGTAAGGAAAAGAAATTTATCCGTAATTAGAAAATAACTTTAAAAGTAATAATATTAAAAATAAATAACATTTTCTGCAAATTGGTAGAAAATTTGGTCTCCCAACTGTTTATTATCGGATCAGTATTTCGTTTATTTGAAATATCGATCTGTACATTTTTTGCCCAGTTAAAAACCGTGTTAGGTAAAAAAAAGATTAAACACTTCTATTATACATATAAATATGCTAAAATCTCTTTAAATATCAAAGTTAGCCAGAGTTGAAACATGTTTCATGAGGCAATTGTGACTAGCTGGACACATTTCAAAACAGTCTCTAGATCATAATTTTGATTTTATAATCATTAAGAGATGTTTAAATGGTACACCAACCGTGTATTGTTACTCCTAGAAGAAACGGAACTCATAAAGTCATATTTGAGGCAAGAAAAACTACTTTTATATCTTTTGGTGTGACTAGTGGGACAGGCAACATGCATCTTTTTAGAAAATAATTACGCAAGAACTAACAAACATTTTCACTTTTTTTTTATTTAGTTACTTAGGTTTTTTCACACTTTCAGTAATATACACGCGCCAACTTTCTACAATTGACAGAAAGACCGAAAAATGTGCTGCCAGTAAAATATATTTTTCCCCCAGAGTATTTTTTTGGCTGAAGTAAAAGTTCGAACTAACGAAAATGACATTTATTTTGTATTTTTTTAATATTTTTCTACTGATTCAAGTAGATTAGATATTTAGCTGTAGGTTATTACTGAAATATAAACGATTAATGGAATTTCAAAAATTTTGTCATTTTCCTCTTTTACATGGAATGCCCCATGTCGGAAATCCGTAAAGTCTGACACAAAAGGTACATTCAGCTACATTACAACGATCATACGTACCTACCAGTAGGAGAACCAAGTAGGAGTAAGAGGAATACTCCTACTTGGTTCTCCTACTGGTAGGAGCACGAGGACCAATATGTCCTTATGCTCCTACCGTGACCTTAGTGCAATTAAGTACAAAATAAACAAAAAAATTATACAATCAAAATTTCTGTATAAATAAATAAATAAATAAATAATAAATAATAGCAGCTGTCAAATTGACAGATCATGTCAAAATGACAGATTATGTCAAATTGACATTTAAAGTGACAGCTGTCAAACTTCAAACGGCCATATCTCGAGAACTACTCGTCCTAGACTCCCCGTTCTCAGTTCAAATGAAAGCTATGGCCAAGATCTTCATTTGAAGTGACAGCTGTCAAACTTCAAACGGCCATATCTCGGGAACTACTCGTCCTAGACTCCCCGTTCTCAGTTCAAATGAAAGCTATGGCCAAGATCTTCATTTGAAGTGACAGCTGTCAAACTTCAAACGGCCATATCTCGGAAACTACTCGTCCTAGACTCCCCGTTCCCAGTTCAAATGAAAGCTATGGCCAAGATCTTCATTTGAAGTGACAGCTGTCAAACTTCAAACGGCCATATCTCGGAAACTACTCGTCCTAGACTCCCCGTTCCCAGTTCAAATGAAAGCTATGGCCAAGATCTTCATTTGAAGTGACAGCTGTCAAACTTCAAACGGCCATATCTCGGGAACTACTCGTCCTAGACTCTTCCTTTTTAGCTCAAATGAAAGCTATGACTAAGATCTACATTTGAAGTGACAGCTGTCAAAATGACATCTGTCATCTGAAATGTAGATCTTGGTCATAGCTTTCATTTGAACTGAGAACGGGGAGTCTAGGACGAGTAGTTTCCGAGATATGGCTGTTTGAAGTTTGACAGCTGTCACTTCAAATGAAGATCTTGGCCATAGCTTTCATTTGAACTGGGAACGGGGAGTCTAGGACGAGTAGTTCCCGAGATATGGCCGTTTGAAGTTTGACAGCTGTCACTTCAAATATTCAAGACTTTAGTTTTCAGATTCAAGATTCAAGAATCAAGGATCGAAATCAAGGATCGAAACCGAGGATCGAAATCAAGGATCGAAACCAAGGATCAAAATCAAGGATCAAAATTGCATCAGTATTTTAATTGAAAAATCATGCCCTGAAATCACGTGTCATGTAAATCAGAAAATGATGTAAAAGACCCCCTATGGACTAGGAATGTTTAGTTTATAAATTATGGTCACCCTTTAGAAAGAGACACACCGCCCAAGTTTTATCTCTCAAGCGGACCGCGTTTTCCAGTTACGTATGTAGGTATTATATAACTTCCTTGGTTTAATTTAAGGATATGTTTTTTTATTTCGTTTGCATCTATAGAATGTGATTTTATTTTATTACTTATTTTAAAAATAAAGAGAGTGACTAATGCCGACTGTACATACATTTGACAGTTTCATTTCCGACATTTTATAATGAAGACCTATAGAAAATCAGTCATTTTGGGAAAAGTTCTTTTTGGAATAAATACATTATGCAGATCAGTACATTTTGACATTCAGTCCAAAGCAACCGTAAGGGTTTTAGGCCGCCAGAAGGCCTCTGTCATGGCTTAATGACTTAAAAGCCGGGATCGATAATTCAATGTGCCCTCCGAATCACGGAAGCACTAATCTGGTCATCCATACAAATTGTAACCGCTGAAAACGTTATACAGGGTGTGGCAAATTCTTGGTCACTAAAGGGTAGCTACCTTTTCTCTTGTAGTTAGAAAGTTTTGTTCTTAGGAAACTTCAGTTTTATTTTGAAGAAAAAAATAATTGCATTTTTAGATTTTTGAAAAAAAGTGCAGTTAGCCAAAAAAATTACATTTGTCAAAAAAAACAAGTTGGTCTTAATCGACTTTATTTCCCACCAGGAACACTTCTCCCAAAGAAACTTATCAAATCAAATCGTAAGTTTTTGCAATAATTCAAAAAAACACACCCCATACATTTTCTATGAAATTAGTAGTTGTAAACATTATAGTGCCACTTATTCGATCGTTCTTAATTTAATTTCATAACGGCTCCGGCAAGCTGGGAGGCTATTGTAAAGCGCATATTTAAATTTATAACAAAGTGCTTCCCTGCAGATGTACCAATGGTATGCTCCATGCATACCATTCTCTCTTGCGGCTCTGTCTTAGGCGCCTAATGCTTTACAATAGCCTCCCAGCATGCCGAAGCAGTTCCGAATCTAAATTAATAACCATCGAATAAGTGGCACTATAATGTTTACAACTACTAATTTCATAGAAAATGTATGGGATGTGTTTTTTTTTAATTATTGCAAAAACTTACGATTTGATTTGATAAGTTCCATTGGGAGAAGTGTTCCTGGTGGGAAATAGAGTCGATTAAGACCAACATGTTTTTTTTGACAAATGTAATTTTTTAGGCTAACTGTACTTTTTTTCAAAAATCTAAAAATGCAATTATTTTTTTCTTCATAATAAAACTGAAGTTTCCTAAGAACAAAACTTTCTAACTACAAGAGAAAAGGTAGCTACCCTTCAGTGACCAAGAATTTGCCACACCCTGTATAGTCGTGAGCCTGTTTAGATTTTTTTTATAAGATTGCTGTGTTTTTTTTCAGTTCCTGCGCAAGAATGTCCTATACTGTGTATAACAAAGTCTGTCATGTTCGTAATCGTAACAGTTTTCATCTTGGTAAGTTTATTTAAGTATTTTATACTAGCTTCGCTCGCGTGGTACCCGAGTAAACACATTACCCTTCCTTTGCTTTGCGCAGTCGGGTAAAAAGAAGTTTATGTCCTAATCCCAGTCATTAGCAGCATTTACACGCAGAGATCGGCCTGCGGATTTTCCCGCGGATCGATCTCTGCCATTCCAACCTTTGACAGTTTTATCCGCGGATATCCGTAAAGATATCTTTACAGATATCTGTACAGTCCAGATCCGTGCTAAAAACTCTACCGTTTAAAGGCCGCTAGTTTTATCCGCGGATATCTTTACAGATATCTGTACAGTCCACACAACGATCTATTATCATTTAATCTTGGTTATAAGGATTGTTGGTCTTGTTGAGAGGCTTTCTTGGTAGCTTTGTCTCTTTCACACTCGTTGTTGGATTAGTAGTGTGCCCATGTCATTTAAATTTCAGGATATTTTTACTTTATCGCGCTCGACAAAATCAGCGCTTGATTTCGATCCATGGTTTCGATCCTTGAATTCGATCCTTGATTTTGATTCTTGATTTTGATTTCGATCCTTGATTTCGATCCTTGGTTTCGATCTTTGATTTCGATCCTTGATTCTTGAATTTTGAACCTTGAATCTGAAATTTTGAATCTTGAATCTTTGAAGTGACAGCTGTCAAACTTCAAATGACCATATCTCGGGAACTACTCGTCCTAGACTCCCCGTTCTCAGTTCAAATGAAAGCTATGACCAAGATCTTCATTTGAAGTGACAGCTGTCAAACTTCAAATGGCCATATCGCGGGAACTACTCGTCCTAGACTCCCCGTTCTCAGTTCAAATGAAAGCTATGACCAAGATCTTCATTTGAAGTGACAGCTGTCAAACTTCAAATGGCCATATCGCGGGAACTACTCGTCCTAGACTCCCCGTTCTCAGTTCAAATGAAAGCTATGACCAAGATCTTCATTTGAAGTGACAGCTGTCAAACTTCAAATGGCCATATCTCGGGAACTACTCGTCCTAGACTCCCCGTTCCCAGTTCAAATGAAAGCTATGACCAAGATCTTCTTTTGAAGTGACAGTTGTCAAACTTCAAATGGCCATATCTCGGGAACTACTCGTCCTAGACTCCCCGTTCCCAGTTCAAATGAAAGCTATGACCAAGATCTTCATTTGAAGTGACAGCTGTCAAACTTCAAACCGCCATATCTCGGGAACTACTCGTCCTAGACTCCCCGTTCCCAGTTCAAATGAAAGCTATGACCAAGATCTTCATTTGAAGTGACAGCTGTCAAACTTCAAATGGCCATATCGCGGGAACTACTCGTCCTAGACTCCCCGTTCTCAGTTCAAATGAAAGCTATGACCAAGATCTTCATTTGAAGTGACAGCTGTCAAACTTCAAATGGCCATATCGCGGGAACTACTCGTCCTAGACTCCCCGTTCTCAGTTCAAATGAAAGCTATGACCAAGATCTTCATTTGAAGTGACAGCTGTCAAACTTCAAATGGCCATATCTCGGGAACTACTCGTCCTAGACTCCCCGTTCCCAGTTCAAATGAAAGCTATGACCAAGATCTTCTTTTGAAGTGACAGTTGTCAAACTTCAAATGGCCATATCTCGGGAACTACTCGTCCTAGACTCCCCGTTCCCAGTTCAAATGAAAGCTATGACCAAGATCTTCATTTGAAGTGACAGCTGTCAAACTTCAAACCGCCATATCTCGGGAACTACTCGTCCTAGACTCCCCGTTCCCAGTTCAAATGAAAGCTATGACCAAGATCTTCATTTGAAGTGACAGCTGTCAAACTTCAAATGGCCATATCTCGGGAACTACTCGTCCTAGACTCCCCGTTCCCAGTTCAAATGAAAGCTATGACCAAGATCTTTATTTGAAGTGACAGCTGTCAAACTTCAAACCGCCATATCTCGGGAACTACTCGTCCTAGACTCCCCGTTCCCAGTTCAAATGAAAGCTATGACCAAGATCTTTATTTGAAGTGACAGCTGTCAAACTTCAAACCGCCATATCTCGGGAACTACTCGTCCTAGACTCCCCGTTCTCAGTTCAAATGAAAGCTATGACCAAGATCTACATTTTCAATAACAGCTGTCAAAATGACATCTGTCATCTGAAATGTAGATCTTGGTCATAGATTTCATTTGAACTGAGAACGGGGAGTCTAGGACGAGTAGTTCCCGAGATATGGCCATTTGAAGTTTGACAGCTGTCACTTCAAATGAAGATCTTGGTCATAGCTTTCATTTGAACTGGGAACGGGGAGTCTAGGACGAGTAGTTCCCGAGATATGGCGGTTTGAAGTTTGACAGCTGTCACTTCAAATGAAGATCTTGGTCATAGCTTTCATTTGAACTGGGAACGGGGAGTCTAGGACGAGTAGTTTCCGAGATATGGTGCTTTGAAGTTTGACAGCTGTCACTTGAAATGAAGATCTTGGTCATAGCTTTCATTTGAACTGAGAACGGGGAGTCTAGGACCAGTAGTTCCCGAGATATGGCCATTTGAAGTTTGACAGCTGTCACTTCAAAGATTCAAGATTCAAAATTCAAGAATCAAGAAAAAAACTTTGTAAATTTATACCGTTCCACGCGCCAGTCCAAAATCTGCGGTTATCTGTACAGATATCTTTAAAGATATCTTTACAGATATCTTTACAGTCCGGATCCGTGGGAAAATCTTTAGCGTTTAAAGGCCGCTAGTTTTATCCGCAGTTATCTTTAAAGATATCTTTACAGATATCTTTACAGATATCTTTACAGTCCGGATCCGTGGGATAATCTCTATCGTGTAAATGCCGCTATTATCTATATTATATTTTAAACAGGCATTTCAGTTTAGTGGTTATGGAGGAACAAACAAGCATAGGTAACATTCAAACTTTCGCATTGAAAATAGGTATTAGTGTGATTGTGGCGAGCCTTTATTGTAGCGTTAAGCCTGGCCGCATAGGAGCCTTAAAAGTCGCTGTCGCTGGCGTTTGTGGCTGCGGTGGGTGGCCCGTTTGCGCCGAGCTTAGCCGTTTCGAAAAGTATGAAAAATCTGCACTGCGCATCGAAACGAACTAACTTCACGAATGCCTAGATCCATCGTGCGTACTGTAGCGTGTTTGTTGCACTGATCCTTCATGGCATTGGTCACGAAAGGAGTAGACTCGACAATTCAAAGTGATCCTAGTACCTAAGTATTCAAAGTGGTCATAGCGTCCTACTGAATAAATGATAAGTATTTGAATTTTGAATGTTTTTTAATTAGACCAGGATAAATGATATTATGGATCCTAGTACTCATTGAAATTCCCTTTTTTTTTTATTTTTTCGTGATGAATTTCTAAAATAACTCCCCCGCAAATAAATGAATTTTCTTTCAGTATCTACCACTGGGCGATCCTACCGAACACTGCTCAAACAAAACTAAGAATAACAGTGGAGCTGCTTGCTGTCTGTGTGATGTCCACAAATTCATACTCAAGTAAGTAATTCTTGAACCTTCTCAGAATTCGTTGCAGTTGAGCAACGTTGCGCGCGGTCACAATTTGGATGGGTGACCGCAAGTGGCATTACGAGCTGAGCGCTTCCGTGCTTCGGAGGGCACGTTAAATTGTCGGTCCCGGCTTTTAAGTCGTCAAGCCATGACGGAGGCCTTTAGGCGGCCTAAAAACTCCATCACCAGAGTTGGCCACTTGTTCATACGAACTTCTTTTTTTACTTTTTAATACCTATTACTAATCTGAATGCTAATGAATATTTTTAAAGATTTGTGTTTTACAAAAAAAAAATCTCTATAAGAGTTAAGAGTAGACAAAGTAAAAATATGCCGGCCATTTCGCGTACAAGCGCGTAAAATAAACGAACTATTTCTGTCCGCTCTTTATGATGATTTTATTGTTGGACAGAGGCAATAATTTCTGTAACTACTTTTAAATGTGGCCGCGTTGAGGAACGACCGGAATTTAACGAAAAAAATCTCAAAGAAAACTATTAGTTCATGAAGTTTGCGGATGCGCCAGCACTTTGGTTTCGATCGTTACTCTTTTTTATAAAGTTCAAAGCTGATTGAACTACCTACGTATTATATAGTGTAAGGTGCAGGCCAGACAGAAGAGACGTAAGACGAGGACGTCGCGGACAGGGCGCCAGTGAACAGCGTCGCGCCCGCGCCCCGTCTCTTCTGTATGTTTTGCGTCGCGACGCTTCTATATATTGTGTAAGGGACGCGGAAAAGACGAATGTCCGCGCCCCGTCTGCATCTTACGTCTTTTCTGTGTGTCCAGCACCTAAGGATGTGTGTTTGTAATGCCTCCTTCGTTACTACCTATAACCACCGTTAGGTGTTATGCCGGAGAATTTAAATCTCGGCCGTACATCAACGTATTTAATTTTCAATCAATTGATATATTAAATACGTTGATATACAAAGGTAATATACAAACAAGGTAATTATGAACGGTGAAGGAAAACACCACGCAAAAACATAATACATACCACTCTACTAATAATAAAATAAATAATAGTAAGGAAATGAGAGAGAATAATGAGGTTTTTAAAATAAAAAATACTTATATGTACGAAGACATCAAGAAAACTGCTGGACCAAACTGGCTCCGAGTAGCACAGGACAGGGACAAACGGCTGGCTTTGGAGGAGGCCTTCACGGTTCTCTAATTATAATTTAGATATAAGAATTAGTAATAAGAAAAACACTGTTATACAGAGAAATAAAAGGTTTTTTATTTTTATTTTATTATTTAGGTAAGTATATGTACGAAGAATAATAAATAATTTATTTCAGAATGTCTCGCCGAACTGTGGATGTGGCTCAAGTTCTAGTTTATAAGTTATTGGATGCTGTCTACGAAGCAAAATTAAAGGTAATAATATGAAATTTACAAAAATTCTATAATAAAACATTGACACAGCTGGATAGAAGAAGAATTATTAACTTTGATGTTATGTTAGCCACATGTCATTCGTTTAAAATCCTACGAATATTATAAAGGCGAAAGTCCGTGTGTGTGTGTGTGAATGTTTGTTACCATGTATCTCCATAACAACTAAACCGATTTTGATGAAATTTGGAATGTAGATAGTTTAGGTTCTGGAATAACACATACACATTTTTATCCCGGAAAATATATGGTTCCCGTGGAATAAAAAAAGTAGTCCACGCGGGCGAAGCCGCGGGCGTTAGTAAATAATATTATTCTAAAAAATAAACTATTATTATTTTATTATTATAAGCCTGTGCAGTCCCACTGCTGGGCAAAGGCCTCCCTTCCCTTTTTCCACTCGGTTCGATCCTGAGCAAACGTCTGCCAATTCTCCAAATGAGAGAAATAAAATAAGATAAATAAAATAAGAGAATAATTTTAAGAATAGAAGAGAGAAATAAAATAAGAGAATGAGAGAAATAAACTAGCATTAACGTATTTACTAGTAGGTAAGTACTTACTTAAGAGTTTTTCTTATTGTAAAATTTACTAAGACTTTCATCGTCATCTGTTCTCTCAGATACATTGAAAATATTTAAAAGAGATTTTCCTTTGTTCCAGTTTTATTATTTGTTAGAAAAAATTGACAGAAATGACCTGTGTCGCTCTGTGTGCTGTTCTGTTAATCCCGTAAGTATTTACCATCCGTACCCATATTATAAATGTGAAAGTGTGTTTATTTGTTTGTTTATTTGTCTTGCTTTCACGTCAAAACAGAGCGACGGATTGACGTGATTTTCCGTGTGGAGATAGTTGGAGGGCTGGAAGTAACATAGGCTACTTTTTATCCGGGTACCACACGAGCGAAGCCGCGAGCAGCAGCTAGTAGTTCATAATTTTCTATTACTCTCGAACCCCAGCATAGAACATATATTATACTTCAATCTTTATTAATATTATTAAACCGGCTTCCCACTGTAGGTACGCGATATTACGACTTATTTTAATTAGATGCCCAGTAATGAGAGCTGTGTTGGTCGAATAGAATGGTACCTCGACTTTCGTTCCGAAGGTCGTGTGTTTGAATCCTGGCCTTGCATCAATGGATTTTTCGTATTGAAAAATGTATATGCGCATTATCTAACACGAGCTCCAAACGGTAAAGGAAAATATCGTGAAGAAACCCGCATCTTAGTCAGTCCCACACGTATTGACCATGTCTTTCCTGTGGATTTGACCGGTTAAGCTGAGAGGATGGTGTAGGTGCTAGGCAAGCCATCTAAATATTACCCCAGGCAATACAGTGTCCCGCTAAGTGTAGGCAAAGATTGCCTCCTAACACTGTATAAATCATCTAGAAGATATAAAGGCCAGTAATGGGTGATACTAGGCTGAAATTAAAATAGAGATTTAAAAACGTTTGTTTCTTTAGGAGGAAGACCAAGGCGATGGCAGGGAGAGACGCCCTCGTCCACCGTGTCGGTGCATTAAAAAGAAATGTCGAAAACAAGCTTAATTTCCTAAAAGATTCAGAAAACTTACATACCCCTTTCAATAATTCATAAATAGTGGTGGCAGTTTGTAAGCATGTATTAGGTAGCCCCAAAATTAGTAGGTACCTATGCACGGATAAAAATAAGTACCTACCTAAACATAAATTAAAGTTGGTGTGTAGTTGTATTAAAACTTTGTCTTCCAATCGTAGTAAATGTCATTATGCTTTTTTGTTATAGTCCATAGTTTTTAAGATAATTTACATTTTTTTGAATTCTCAATCAATGTTTATCTATTGCCTCTTACAATCAGACATAATAAGATTACTAAGAGATATACATGGGATAGACAGAGTCAAGTCCACGATCGCTACATGCACATTTTACATGGCAGTACCTAAATAGGAAAAAAAAAATCGAATTCTTGAAAACTGAAATACACACACATGCTCTGTAATAAGCATGCTAGCTTCGAGAAGATGTTACTAAGAAGCATACAATAAGCACGTTTAGAAACGAAAAAAGTATTCTTGTCATAAGCACGCCACCTAGTAGCAAACAAGCATGCTTTTTAGTAGTTCAGGCCTAAATTCTCGTCTACCAAAGCCTTTATTTGCTTACGTCATAAACTATTACTGATTTTGCTTATAGAAATACAATAAACGTGATGTAATTGTTTTAAATGTAAACTGTTTCGTTTGTTGAATATCCTCTGCCAAGTGGAGCGGTTTTATGCGATTTTAGAATCGACCTAGATGAGACTGTCTTTAACAATAACGTGAAAACTGAACAAGGGAAAATAGGCAACTTCTCTGTCTGTATGTTTCTCACTAAGAATTTGTCATAACAACAATTTTGTCTTCATTAAGAATTTGTCATAACAACAAACTTGTCTTAACGACCTAAAAGCCCGGATCGACAATTTAACTTGCCATCCGAAGCACGGAAGCGCTCAGCTGTTTATGCCACTTTGCGGTCACCCATCCAAAGTGTGACCACTCAGAACGTCGCATAACTTCAACGATCAAGACCGTTCATAACCAAATAGAAATATCAAAATAACAGAACCTAATCAACACTTATTCCGCGATAAAGTTTTTATTTTATTGATATTTTATAGTTTAGGAGTCGAATCGAAAATTGTTGCTATTCGTAGGGTTATATTTATACTTTCGTCATTTTATCATGAAATCTGCACGATGGTTTATTGGTGTTTACGTTATGTGTTCTGTGAGCCTGGTGAGATATTAATTAATCTGACATTATTAGATCACTTTTCACGAAAGATATCCCGTGGATTTTAAATAATGTTTTTATCAATAAAGGTCTTCTCCGTGGAAACGCTAAAAGAAACAGTAGATGAAGTCATAGAAGACCAGATAACTCAGAAGCTCGGCGAAGACCTGCTGCAGAGCATCGAAAAGAAGTTTCAAGTGGACTTAGAGAAGTAAGTAAAGAGTCTCAAGACTGAATCCTCAAGTAGACGTAGTAAGTGCTCATACTAATTTTCTTTTAGGAGACGGGATTCGAACCCGCACTGTTACAAGTGATCCTCCTTAAGACTTAATTCGTGCTTTGGCTGATAAATATGAGCTTATCAAGATTTTCGACCCAACGAATATGGATTCCGTGGCCGAGTTGGTAAAGACTCTCCGGCATTGATCGAACCGATCTTCCTTAAAATCTTGATAAAGATTATTATTTATCTCCCAAAAAGAGAGCAAGATCCCAGCGGTCCAGCGGTCTTAATAAATAAATAAAATAAAAACATTATATTTCGGATAACATTGATCCATAATTTGTTAGTAATCAGATTAATGAATAAATCCATGACTTTGACTTTCACGGACTCTTAATAAATCAATATTTTCTCGAGAGATCTGTAGACATGGTGCTAGTGAAGATCAAGATGCTACTGCAGAACGGAACCTCCAACATCCAAGAGAAGCTGGAGGAACTCCAGAGTACGTTGGAAGTCATCAAGAATAATGACGGTAAAGAGGTAAGGAATGCGTTTGTAACCTGTCATGTATGGAATGATACGATTAGCTTCTGCGCTGCTATTCCAATTGCATTTGGCTCACAACACTCTTTGACATTCTCAAAAAGATCTAAAGGATTTCTATCGCGTCTTGGGGCATGTGCTATAGAAAGCTATAAGCCACTATGAGATCCTGTGGTTAGTTAGTCATTCATAGCACAGAACATATCATAATAATACTACGTAGTCATAGTCACAATCAACTTGGCTTTTAGTAACATTTTCTTGCCTTTTAGTTTGAAGAATGTCTAGCAGAACATCATAACGAGACGTCAGCTCTGGCAGAGAAGGCACTACATCAGATGGTGGTCTGTGGCTATGCCCTGATCGGCCACGACCCCGCACAGGCGGTGGCCAAGGTCATAGCGCTGAAGAGCATGATCAGTCAGGTCCTCAAACCGGTAAGGTATTCTTTTGTTTTTATAATTCCCAGTTATAAGTAGATAAGAATTCATTAAATCTTGAAAGGTGTTTTAATTTTTTACCCGGCTGACTGTCAAGTCACAGGGTTATGTAGATCGCGCGTTTCTATGTATGTGGGTATGTAAGTAATATTCTTTATTACCACGTTTCTCCTAAACAGCTGAATGGATTTTGATGAATGAGGTATCGTTAAAATTGTCTCTATCTCGATTGTGCTCTAGGATACTTTTTATTTTGATAAATCTAATAGTGCGGCTAGAAAATGCAACAATGTGTGAATTTTCAAAATAAAAATCACGCCATCATATCAAAATTCATGTCAAAATCAAGAAGTTGGTGGACTGATATCAAATATAATTTTTTGAAAAATCTAACATGACATCTTCGAAGACTAAATCGACTTCCAAAATTTTTGAAAATCTATTTTTCGCCCTAAATGTTATTGCTAAACAAAACGCATGCTAAAACTTTATATTTAGTCACAGGCAACGTTTAGAACAAACTGCATCGAAATTGGTTCAGCCATTTAGGAGATATCTCATATTTAAGAAATATCGCACGCATTTAATTTTCATACAGAGCCATCTGTGTGTCAACTGTGACAACAATGTTTAGGAAAAAACGCACGGCATCGAACCCTATAGTCGTATTGCTCATTATACGGACTAAAAGAAGGAAAAAATGTCATTTTTCCTTCAATTTTGACATAAAACGTATCAAAACTAATCAAAATTGAAGGAAAAATGACATTTTTTCCTTCAATTTTAGTCCGTATAATGAGCAATACGACTTATAGATAGACTTATTGATAAAATTTTAATTTAATTTTGTGATTTATAAGAATGCTGTTTCCAACTTTTCAGTTCAGCCGGGTTTTTTTATTTTTGAATGAATTTCTTGTTTACAGATGTAACTCTAGATTTTTATACAGTCCCTGATAATCTTAAAAACAGATTGTAGGTTTATAACTTTTTCCTCAAAAAAATATATTGTAGTCTGTATGAAAAGTTGGGTACCAACTTTTTAGCAACTTTTCTCTATATTTAACCAGCATAAATGTAACAGTTTACAAGGCACAAAGTAGAAATGGCACGCGCTAATACATTCGATCGGTACTTGCATCATTTCTAAATGCGCACCAAAATAGAACAATCTTCTGAATCTATAAATCTGTGCAACGAATTTATGCCTTCGCCTGTCTCGTGTTAGGGAGATAAACTACGTTTAATATTGTTTTATATCTCTTGCATATTTTTAATCATAGAATAATAATAATCAAGATGAAGTAGGTCTTGATTATTATCATTCTATGATATTATGATTCAAAACATTTTCATTATAATTGAATACTCCAATTTTCCTACACTGTCTTCTTTCATCAATATTCTGTCATCTTCACAAGTCATTTTTATATTTTTTTTTTATAAGAGAAATATATTGGTGTCCTTTGAATCTGAAACCTTTAAATTCAAAGATAAAAACTTTTCTGCTAGACTACCACGAATCAAAAATCGAGGAACTGCTACGACTAAATTACCTTAGTGTTTTCTTCTAATTGAAGTGTTACTAAGCATAGTTAGGTACCACGTTCTCAAATAATACATTAGAGGTAACATCCTTGTAACTGCAGACATCAAAGAAGCACTCAAGGCTAAGACATTAAAACTTGCAGATATACGAGCAAAAGAGAGAAGTGTACGGGCTACTAAAAGTCTGTGGTCATGACCACGAAACACTGAAGAAGGTTATCAAGTGCGTCATATCGAAGGTGAGCGATTTAATTTAGACTGCCTGAAATTCACAAACTTTTATTGTGCTATAAATCCAACTAAACTCCCCAAACTCTCTGACAACCTCGAGTAATTGATTCGATTCCAGGAAATTCAGGAAGTATTGGTAGTTTTTGTCAAATATATCTTTCCAAAAATATCAAAAATATATAAATATTATCTTCTCAAAAATAAATTGACAGCACAGCAGAATCTCAGTGAATCTTTCAATGGACACGAAAGATTACAAATTTTGTAATAAGTACAATAACAATAAATGTATCGACCAGCACATTAGCTAAGATCGACAGCTTCCGGAAGCTATAATTTGCAAGACTGAGGTTTATATATAGCACGGCACGACTGAAATGTTCCCAAATTTCACGGTAAATTCGTCACTTCCGCCAGCAAATAGTGCTGGAAGTCAATTCATGAATGTTACGAGAACAATTTGTAGTTTCGCGAAATATGTTAAACCTAAATAATGTATAAATAGCGAGGAATGTAATTTCAGATATTTGTGACGCGACGTATGTTTTCGGGAACTGGGTAAAGAAAGTAGAGCAGAAATTGTATCATTAACGTCGGGTGATTTCAAAAAATATATGTAACACTAGTTGACTAAGGCTGGATTCGACCAAACTGTATTAAGTTTTAACTCGAGAGTAGGTAAACTATTGTTTTTTTTTTTTCATTTTCTTTTTTTTTTACTTTTGGTCGAATCCAGCCTTAGTAACCATTAAAAACGTTACCTACGCATTACGTAAGTGCTCATGAAAGTAATCTAATTCGTACGAATTCGCGGGTAACAGCTAGTTTTTCTTTTAAAATATGACTCGTTAAGTATAACATATCAAATAGATACACGACACAAAATGCTGTAAATTCTAATTTTTAAAAATACTTGTTTAATAAGAACGTTTTTTCAGTCTCCATTGATAAAATCAGCTATGATGGAAGTAACAGGCAAGCTGATTGAAGGTGTAGTAGACCTTACCAAGCTCATGGCTCACGGTGCTATGCATGAAGCTTGCCTTATTGAAGTAATAAAAGCCACAGAAGATGATACCTTTGAACTTATTAAGACAATAAGAAACTGTGTGTACGCAAACGAAACTATGCCAGACGACGTGCAAAAGTTTATCGATGAAAATAATGCAACAGTTCTAGATCTCGACAGTAAAAGAAACAAACTAAATGTTGATGAAAATAATGAAAGCGTAAAAGAAATGAAAGATCTAATCAGAAGAATGCTTACTGATAAGAATGCACAAGATTTGGATAAGTGGTTCAAGAAGAAACTTGTAAAATTGCAAAATGATTTGGGGTCAGCAAACGATAATCTGATAAACAATGAAGTTAATGAGAAAGTTGATAAATGAGTGAATAGTTGAAAAATAAATTTTAGTTTTAATTATTATTTCCTAGCTCTTCTCTTATATGACAAGTTTCAATCCATTTTACAAAAATATATGTAGGTACTCGTAAGTAGTAAGTATATCAGTCATGTGGTTCCCATAACATAAGCCCTGCTTACTTTGGGGCTACATAATGCAGTGTGAAATGTTCAGCATTATTTATATATTTATTATATTCCTCTAACTAAAACCTTGTCAACTATTCCCTTCTTTTTTATCCATATCGTTTTTCTCATAATCCATCCATCTTGTCTTACTTTCCGCTCATTTAACCGACCTTATTCTAAATTATCTTACTCATAAAAATAACATCGTTATGAAATTTCATAAAAGTAGGTGTGTTTATTGAGTGTTTTTGAAGAATAATAAAGATTGAGACTAATGTACTAAAATGTAGACTAAACAAGGATTTCCGATTTACGAACCATTGTGTTTTATTTGGCTGAAGACTTGACCTAGATTTAAAAAATATCAAGAAGATGTTCGCCAAAATAACTTGTACACTTAGGTACGTAGAATCTATAGCACAGTGGTACTATACTTGTTTGTTTAGAAAATTTGTGTTGAGTTCGTCATAAACAGGGTATACGTGAGTTTTATCACGAGATTAGATGGTAAGCTTTGATTCACGATGAGCTAGTATTTTGAGAAGTTGAGATTTTGATAGATTTTCCTGTTTATTTGCATTTGATGGTGGAATTTATTATTGTTGTTAACGTTCATTTGAAATTCTGTTTATATTCTGTCTGTTAACGTCTTTTAATAATGGCTTACAAAGGCTATCTTCAATAGAAGCTCTAGGATCGAACGTCAATTATTATTCTGCAGGATACGATTTAAGTCCAATATAATTTCTTAAATACTGCCTCATTACTTGAGGGTACCAACTAGGTCCAATATCATTTTTAGAAACGTTTATTACAGTGGGAATACAATGAGCATATATGATTTTTTTATAAGAACCCAGCAATCGATGAGTAAATAATGACATTAAATTTATTTTTACTCGTAGATAGATTTTTTATAGCAGCACAAATTATTACGTCCGCTGGCAATACTGCTATCTACCAATACCACTATGCATGACTTTCAGAAGTTCATTTTCTGTTTTTACTTATGTCCCGTTTACTTTCTAATTCTTTTGCAGCCAAACGTTAGAAGCATCTCCGCTCATCAATATTGGCTTAGAGGTGAATGCCTTACTTGTTAAAGTTGTTAATTATTCAGTTTTCGCCATCTGGCTCACTGCCAGGGTTTAATGGATGGCCGCGCGGCCAGACTGCCGACGGTTTCTTGTATTTGTGTTTGTGGGTAGTTTGAAAGTGGGTTAGCTTGTTTATGTGAGTTTAAGGGTTTACTGCATTTTCCTGAAAATCTATGAATTTTGGTACTTTTATGTCAGCTATTGCTTCCGAATTTGTGAATTCATCCAAACGAGTTTTATTTTCACAAACTTCACAGCTTTCTGATTATAAACTTGTTCTTAACCTTTGGTCTCTTGATCGGAACACACAACGCTGCGGTAAATGGAAAGTTGGAGCTTTGCGTCACGACGCAGCGTCAAGCTTTGTGGTAGTCTCTTGGTGGTAATCTCTTGAACAATATCTGATTCCCTAAAACTGTAGGTTCGGTAATGCCTTCTCACTATGAAGTTATTTCCTCTTAGCTCAATTATCTAGATAAAATTCTAGGAATGTATTTACAATTTTGAGATGAGTGTAAATTGAGGTTAATACTATAAAAATAAAAATCTATACCGTAAAATAATCTCATTCAGCCACGTTATTGCTCAGAGCAAGGAATATGTAAAGCCCGCTTCTGTCTTTAGGTATCGGCTACTCGCTCATAAAACGTAATCAATAGCCGATAAATAGAACTCTATAGAACTACACAAAACGCAAAATGCTATAGGTATTTCTGTATTACTCATTGTAGGTACTGTTAACTTTTAAAACTTCGGGATCAAGGTATTAATAGGCTTGTAATCTTACGTGGAATGCTATCTTTTTGCAAAAGTAGTAGTTGCTTGTAGCTTCGGATACTCATAATCATCATCCACAGTCCATAGGTACTCCTAGGTCACCACTTTTCGTAGGCCAACCTGCTGGGTAACCAGTTGGTTTAATCTTCCTTCGTAAATACCACATATCGGTCCTGCACTGTGCCAAGCCAGGTCTAATGTTTGTCTAATGTTGTCGACCCACCGCGTTTACTATCTCTGACGAACTCTTTTGAGAACTCCAAACAGGTCATGATTTTCTGATGAATAACTGTCTGAACCATAGCGGATATCTACACTCTGTGATGTTGCAGCCCAGAACCTGTTTCCGTTTATTTATAGATTCTCTAAGTTCTTGAAACATATTTGTAGTTTTCCTTTTGGTTCGAATTATTCAAAAATGTTGCTAACGATATTATTCAATGTTTCCAATTTTCAAATTTCTCCCTTCTTCTACTCTGTTCGATTGTGAGCAAATGTCTGCCAATAAAAATAATCGTTGACTTGAAATAGAAACACAGACTGCTAGAGATTTATACAACCCTTCCTTTAGTCTTTTCGTAGTCAGGTAGAGGCATAGATCGCGATTCGAACCTAGAACTTTTGGACAGGACCTGTACTAACACACTTGGTCGAGTGTACTCTAAGTGAGATTTCATGCGGACGTCATTGCAGACCTTGGCACATTAAATATCGGTAATCCCGGGATATTGCTGTATTTATTGGTACGCTTCTGTTTACTATTAGGGACCGCAACGTGTCGGTACAAGGTTGAACTAACGCTGATCTGCTCGTGGCGTAGCTTGCTTAGACGTTTTCGACAGATTGTTGAAGACGTTGTGAGCGCTCACAATTTGGAGGGTAAGCGCAAGTGGTGTTAACAGCTTCCGTGCTTTGAAGGGCACGTTTAGTTTTCGGTCCCGGCTTTTAAGTGTCACAAAGTCACTTAAAAAAGTTATAACTTTTGCATAGATCTAATAGGCTAGTTTTCGGATTACAATGACCTACAATCCGGGGGTCTTATCACTCGTGGCGATTTTCAGACAACCGTAGAGCTTTACTTATACAGCTTGTACTTCTCTCGCTTCGATAAATCTTACTCGACCATCATTTTTTATGACAATGAGCTAAAATTCTTCAAAAACGGTGAAACTTTTGTAAAATTCAATAGCTTAGGTACTAGTAAAATAGAAGACCCAAATAAAGAGCCAGAGGCACATTCGTAGTTGACCTCAGAACCTTGTCAAATTAACAAAAACATTATAGAACACGGAACTATTCTTGTCTATTCTGACGAACTAAGAACTAATTCCCCTGTATTTGAACGCTATAACCTCAGAACAATAAATCATACCGTAAAGCAGTTTTAATGTGCGAATGGCAGAGGTGTATGAGTATATAGGCCGTTCATCTGTCAGCGAGTCGCGATTACAAGATAGACGACGTTTCCTCCTATTTCGAGACCATCGGTACGGAAATAGATGCGGTTTCATTTTGTGTGACTTGATATAGAGACCACCTAGGGAGTTATTACTCTCAGATCTTTTGAATCTCTATATCATTAGACCTACAGTAATAATCCATTTATTGACCTTCTTAATTCCGAGGATGGAATTTTGAGATGTAACAACAATGACCTGCATAATATCAAACGTAAGTACTTATAACAATAAAATTTTAAAAATGAAAATACCCCTACATATTAATATTCCTTTATAAACTAAAAAAGAGTCTTGGCTAAACCGATTTTGATGTTGTGCATTAACAGGCCTAAGTACAGTAAAAATGTAATTTTAGCTTACACTGACCTGCATCAGTGAAGAACGCAGAGTTCCTGTTTGGGCTGGACGGCATAGACGCTGATGCTGAGGTGAGGAAGGCCCTCTTCACCTTGGTCCACTTGGAGGCGCGCGGGGGGCGGTGCTGCGGGGGGCGTGTGCCCAGCTCCAAGGATCGTTGCTTGCGGAGTATCGGGTGGGGGTCCGATTCTATAAGAATAAGTTTTTGTTGAAAAAATATTTTTCAACAAGCTTTTACAAAAAAATTAAATGAAATGAAATATGATCGATCACGACTGTATCCCAAGGCAAGGTAGACATTCTCTCAAATCTTTTTTTTAGGCCCGTAAAGATTTGAAGATGTCTAAGGGGGTAGTCAGAGGTATGTCCAAATACATTATTTTTATTTATTTATTTATTTATTTACATATTTGGTACATGCCCATATTTTGCAGAAGTTAGCATTCCTTACGTGACAGGTTGCAAGCCCATCGAAGCTTTTAGAAATGAGGGATATTTTCTGTTATTTACAGAATATTTTTGTTAAACAGACCCTGATTTCATCATCAAATCTACTTGCTGTCATCATAATGTTACGAGCTTTGATTTAAAAGTTACGAGTATGATAAATTGTCATCAAAACATGACAAAGATGGCAAGTTTCGACTCGATCAGACTATTTTCTGGGAAGTTTTCATTGATCATCAGATCCTAACTGCATCATCAGATAGTATCGCATAGTAACCGAGAATCAATAAGTGTGCCACAGCTCAATTGGACAACATGAAATGAATAAAATTGTACTTGTTTTTAAAATTGACAACTGACACACACAATGGGCGTTTTTCCACTAGCCGGCGCCGGCGACGCAAAATTGTATGAAAATGTACTGCTCGTTTTTCCACTTGCCGGCGCCGGCACCGGCAGATTTTCATACATTTTTGCATCCCCACCACCGGTGCCGGTGCCGGTGCCGGTGCTGGTACCGTGCCGGCTAGTGGAAAAACGCCCAATACAAATAAAGTTTAAAAAAAACTTGTAATTTTTTTTTCTATGAGTTTTTGAACATGACAAAATGCTTCTGAATACTTGTATTGGATTCACTTAGATACAACGTCAAAACAAATTGCACCCTACAAGCTCAACGGACTCTTTCTTCACTTCCATCTTAAGTTTCTCACCTAGTTCTTCAGATGAGGGTATGGTCAGCGTCAGAGCAGGAGGTGCATCACTATCCCCTCCATCACTGAAGGATCTCCTCCTCAACTGCGTCGTCTCCGGAGAACTCTTCGACCCCCTCTGTGACCTAGACCCTCTCTTCTTGACGGATTCACGGTGGGTCTGGATGATATCTCTCATCTTGCCCCAGGGGGTTTTGTGCAGCTTGTTCGGGGAAGGGGAAGTGGAACTGTCATCCTGGGGGTCAATGAATGTAAAGTTTTGTTTCTGATTGACAACATGAAGTATACAGGGATAATTTTTGAAACGCGGCAGTAAGGGCAGCTACCTTAACCGTTGTAGCTACAGGAAAATGTTCCTAGTAGATTATCCTTAACTTTTGAAGATATTTCGATCTGCATACACAGATTTTGAAAAAAATCGAGTCAACGAGAAAATAGGCAGTTCACACAAAACGTTTTTTTTATGCCAATCGATCCTGTTTCATGTATGGATCTATCGGACCAACCATATTCTATGACTTTACTCTGCGGAAATAGATTCGCATTCCATGAAAATTGGACTTCAATCCATTGTTACTTTCAAATCTTCCGATATACATTGAAGAATGAAGAATTTTGAGCGTAAGCAAAGTATTTCAGTTAAACGTGGTAGATAGAACGTGTTCATACCTGCGTAGGAGGGAGAAGGAATGTGTTGTCGCTTTCGTCGCACCGCATCTTTCTACCTGCAATTATGATTATAGTTTACGAGCTGTATTAAAAGGTTTATTTCGTGATACAGTGTGTCCCGAGAGTAGTCATGTCATTTAGTTTGTGATAAACTCTTTATACTCAATCTTTTAGAGGTCCAAAAAAGACACTCATGGACATACTCAATCTCTACACCCTCGACTTTTATTTTCCTATTCGTGCTATTGGCCATCACTTTAGTTTTCACCATGTTCATTTGCGAGTCTCGAGTGAGTCTCGAGTCTTACCGTACTCAGTCATTGGAACATTGTTCATAACTGCCACTGAAGAGAAGAAAAAACCATTTCATCGGAAAAACTAAGACACACGTATGGTTTTGATATTTTTTTTCGGAACACCCTATATTTTAGTTTATTAAAATGTTTTAATAAAAGATCAAGCTTTGATGTTGCGATATTGGGCAACACAGGATATACAATTTCTCACAGTTTAAATAAATTAGTATAATGTTTATATACCATCGGAGTAAATAATTATATTGCTAAAAATAAAAATCAAAGGGAATACTTCCAGTAGGAGTTTTATAAATAGTTTAAATTGAATGAATATTAAATCGTGTTATATGAATAGGAAGACAAGGTCAGCAGGCATTTATTTAGTTGCAATTTTATGCTCTTAACAAAAACATTAAAACTAGAAAATCTTAAGGCGCTAACTCATGTTGGGCCAGCCTAGGCCAGCTTTAGCGAGTGCGAGCGAGAAGGCGAATTGATCCAAGGCGAGAGCGATAGAGAGGCAATGCGACCCTGGGCCAACATGTGGTAGGGCCTTAAGGAAGTTTTTGACTACAGTGGGACAGCCAGCATGGCCTAAAAATAAACAAACAATAAACTTATAGAAACAAACATTTCTTCCAACGGATCTTAGCATTCGTGAAGTTTGCCGTTTCCATGCGCTGTGCAACTTTTCCATGCTAAATTTTCTACTGCACAGCGAAAAACCTAACTTCACGAATGTGTGAGTGACTACTGTACCGGGATCTATCCTCAACTCCTCACAAGAAGAGTTAGGCGTCAATGATATGAGGCTTCCTGGAGTCAGACTAGCGGAGTCTCTATGGTCAGGGTTGGCGAGCGTGGCTGATGATGGAGAGGATCCAGCTAGGGCTACGGCGCCAACCATGGCGCCCGCAGCCACAGCTCCTGCTGCGCCGCCTATCGTTGCTGCTGTTGTCCATTGTGCTTTCTCCCATCTACAAAGATTGGTAAAAGTTATACATTTATTTGAGACTGACCTATTTGGTCATTATCACGCACAGGGGAGGGGCTAGATATTTATTCTTTCCTGTCAGTTTGTTTGTGTTTTCAGCATCTAGCTCTCACTTATACTTACCTATTTATTTACCTGTTTGTCTACCTAAGTACCTGTGTCTTTTGTTTGTCTACTTATGTACCTGAGTCTTCTGTTTGTTTTTAAATATTATGTACCTAGCTATTTTCCTGTGTGTGTGTTTTTACCAAATAAATGTGTATCTATCTTATAGTGTTTCTAGCTTCCGCCCGCGGCTTCGCTAGCAAGGTACCCAAATAAAAAGTAGCCTATGCTCTTGGAGTAATTTAGTTCTGTGAGCCTATGTCCTATTTCCGGTCATTATCTTAAATTAAATTATAATTTAGTTAATTAAATTATATTTTAAATTTCAGGCAAATCGGTTCAGTGGTTGTCGAGTTATAGAGGAACAAACATGCATCCAAACATCCAAACTTTCGAAATTATAATATTGGTGTGAAGTGTGATGTGATGTTCCTGATAGTGTGATAACATTACACTTAAATGAAATGAAATAATATACGAGTATGATCACTACTTTATCCCCAAGGTGCGGTGGACATTCTCTAAGATTCTAAGGCATTCTATATCCTTTGAACATAATCTAAGAGGGTAGTCAGAGGTATGTCCAAATACATAATTTGGTACATAGGTATCCACATTTTGCAGAAGTTAACATTCCATACGTGACAAGTTTCAAGCTCATCGAAGCTTACACTTTGGGATATAACAAGTTGGTCATGAATCTTGTGGACTATGCTTATAGACTAACCGTAGACACAATGATTAGAGCCCAGGGCAGCTAAAAAGGTCGCTATTGCAGAATCGTCATAAAGGAATTGCACTATTGCCATCTGTTTTCATTGACTGAGACTGAAAAGAGATGGCAAAAGTTCAATTTCTTTATGACGATTCTGCAATAGCGACCTTTTTAGCTCCGCAGATCCTAGCTGACACACCTATGAATTCGCGCGAAACGATTGGCTGCAAATTCATTTTTCCTGGAAGAGATGGCGACTTTGAACTCCAGTTTCGCCCAGAGCTTATCAGACATGATATGACACACTCATCATCATTATGTCAAGACGTAGGTAGGTATCGGGCAAATGCTGTGCAGGCTAAAAATGAACGGTCGAAATATTTGTTTGATGAAACACTGACTGACTTACTGTTCTGTCGATGGAGAATTCATGCATCAATTGATCGTTGGTAAACAGTTTCAGACTCGGTTCAAGGTGCAAGAGGTGCGAGCTCGATTCTTGATACTAGGGACAAAATGTTTTACAATGTAAACAAGTCGAACTAACAAGAATCTTACATCATCTTCAATCCTCTTTTTTCTTTTGACGACTTTGACGAGGCTCACATTGTTCGACTGACTTCCCACTGGAGCTTGACTATTTAGATTTAAGCGGATGGATTACCGAAAAGAAAGCTTGGCGCCATACCGTGTTTACTGCCCTGATTCTTGGTCGCGAAAGAACAGGAGTAGAATCACCTAGCTCTTAGTTCAAAGTGGTCATAGCGGTCCTACTGAATAAATGATATTTGAATATAATTTTGCAAGATTAATTCCGAACCTGAGTGCAACTTAGCTTTGAATACCAAGCGGGACTTCCTGACTCTGACCTTATGAGCAGTAAATCACCGTTCCTTCAAAATACGTGAAGCAATAAAGATTTGATAGCCATTATTTTCAATCGGAACCCCAAGCAACGTGCTGTTTTGGCAGGTCGAGGCGTGCTGGCGCATGCCAAAACAACCCGCCACAACGCATGATTCCGCGGAACTGCATCTGGTGTTTTTCAACACAACTGCATTGTTTACATACATGCCCCATTTGCCTTGTTGTGAATACTTTTGAGTAGTTATTTATAAAGAATTCGCCAAACGATTTATTGAATTTAAATGAGGCAACTCAAAGTTTTGAAATTTTTTGCCTGATTCCAGTATTTCAAAAATTCTGAGTCATGAGACTCAAAACTTATTACATACTTACCTACTTAATGCATTCTTCTATAGCATTTATAGAACAAAATTGTATTCTGGCTACGAAATAAAAAGAGAACACAAATTAAGAATACTTAGTTAAAAATCAAGTGATAAGAAAATAAGGCTACCTCAGCATTTGATCCAGCCAAGAACCTTCTAAGGTTCTTGGATCCAGCAGAACCATGGGTGTTGCAGCGATGGTTTCTTATATTAATTTCTAAAGAAAAGTGCTAAATGAATTAGCTTAATAATTTCTTTGTTTCATTTAGTATTTATTTCATTTATTCCAAAGAAAACATAAAAAAGAACTATTTGATAAGAAAATTACTCACGAACATTAGTTCGTGAGGAGGTTCATTAGTAATTTTCTTATATACAGTCTTATAATACCTACAGCCAGCCTTTAGGAACTGTTCTTCGACACAGCACCATGTTTTCAAAATAATTTTATGCTATGTTTTGAATTAATTATTAATTAATAAATAAAAAACGAAACCGAGGTTTACGTTTGTCTGTAATAAGCCCTTTGTATGATTATTTACAGATCTATGTATGGAAAATACCTTGTAAAATACACAATTTTACACACACCAAGTTTTTCTCTTACACACAATGTTATGAATATGAATGTATTTGTGCAGAACACCGTTAAATAATTAGATACGTAAGTATCCTAGTAAGTAATTAAAGTATTCTATAAAGTGTAGGGGTTTTGATTCATATCTACAAAGTATAGAATAGATACGTAGGTATGAAGAAATCACCAGATTGACGTAACATATTTTAAACGTGATTATACTTTTGATTTGATTTAAATAATGTATGGTCTTTAGTGGTCTGAGAAGAAAGCTGTGCAACTCAAATGGGACTTGGCCGGTCACGTCTGCTGCATGCCGGGAGATCTGTGGTTCAAAATTACCACTACGTGGAACACTGAAGCTGCGTACAGATATCGCGTACCCTGGGTACGCGTAGTCAGTATACGCGTGTCCAGAACGCCTAGTCCATAGCTACGCGTACTAACCTGACTACGCGTACCCAGGGTACGCGATATCTGTACGCAGCTTCACACAGTGACCCGGCCGCGCGGCAGACCACGAATGCGATGGAGGGACGAGCTATAATACGATAGGGACTGACAGACGAAGGCACTGGATCGTAGTGACTGGCGAAAGTGGGGGGAGGCCTTTGCCCAATAATGGGACAGTATGGGCTATTAGTGATAGTGATGGTCTGCTAGGGTCTGCTAGAGTTATGTAAAAAAAATATATGACTGGACATTAAAATTACAAGCTTATCTTTTGGATTTTTTTGAAATTCAACAGAGTTCAAAAACGGACACACAATTTTCCTCGTTTCATCTATCAAAGGAGCATAAAGGACTAAGGTACTTTGTAAACTTTATCTCACCTGAAAGCAGCCTTGACCCTGGTCCACTTCGAAACCTTCGACTTCTCCACCTCTTTCATAAAAATTCCCTCCGAGCGTCTCCTCAGAGGAGTCCCAGGAGGAGCATCACTATCATCTCCTCCTGCAGACCTGGACCTCTGCTTCATCAGGGACCCTTTAAACCGAGCGTGACCTTTCCACTTCGACCCAGTCCTCTTCATGCTTCGTCCACTTACCATGGAGTCAAACAGCATCTGACCATACTCCACTTCGAAATCCGTATCTAATGCATCGTTTATCTGATCCACTTCATTAATCTCACTTTTCAAACTCTCATTCTCACTCTCTATTTTCTTAAAGGCACCGTGCAGTCTCTTTGCATGTGACACGTCCTTAATTTTTCGAAGGAGGCGAGCATTGTAATCTCTTAAAGTAACAAATTGGTCGAGTAAGTCGAGGAGCTTTTCTAGTTGGTCTAATGCTTCGACGGTGTCTTTGGTTCTTAAAGCGACGTCTTTCCCACGCTTTGATAGAGCGTCGTCTCGGTCTTTCAATCGTTGAAGCATAGCTTCGCAGACTGATTCAGGATCGGCTGGTTCGCTGTCATTGACGTTCCAGTCTTCGGGAGTTGGTCCAGCGGTTAATGGCGAAGACCTTTCAGCATCAGACGGCGTCTGAGGGCCTTTCACTGATAAAGAGGCAGGAGGTTCCCCAGTTCTTCTCTTGTGAAGAGAAGTGCCACTCGGAGGAAGCTCAGAAAAGTCTTTCTCCTGGCCATCGGTGACGTCACCGCTTTCTCTGAGTGACGTCATCGTGTCGGCAAGTGTCTGCGCTATTTATAAATGAAAATAAACGCACGTGTCGCCGGCTTGGGGTGACAAATTTTCACGGAATGCATTTTATACTTAGCAAGGAGCTGTGGAATATTTTGTTCAAAATGAATACATCACAATCAATGTTCACAGGCACACTGAATTCCAAACACACTGCACATTTGAACTGTAACTATTTTAGAGCTTTTAACGTTTATTTTAGATTCGCAAAAATAGACTAGAATAAACACTTAAACCATTTACTTTCTTATAAGTGTAATAGTAGTGATAGTAGATAATAGTTTATTCTATATTGAATTTTCTGAATGAAAATCCGCCCAATGCGCGTACGCGTGTATTATTGGGCGGGCGGGCGGCCGCTTACTGACGAGCTTACACGATCCACAACGGAAACACCCGAACACTTCCGATCAAGTATTTTTAACTCGTCCATACTTTTTGTTATTTTGAAACAGCTTTTAAATCAATGCATTATGGTTAATTTTACTGTAAGGTAAAATTCGTTTCTAAAATACTTTCTCGATGTTAAGCCATAACTCCGGACTGCATAACCCATTAACCCATTTTTATAAGGGTTTTAAATTTTTTTTTGTTTTTCCATTCATACTTCTGAATGTCTGATTATAACTTAGACCAATTATAATTAAGTTTATATTGTTTAGATTTTATTCAAGGAATTTCTATACTACGTACCCGGAACGCTGACTGAGACAGAAAACAAGGTCCGCTTGAAATAAAACTTGGGCGGTGTGTCTCTTTCTTTTTGCAACTGTGTGAAAGAGACAAAGCACCCAAGAAAGCCTCTCAACAAGACCAACAATCCTTATAACCAAGATTAAATGATAATAGATCGTTGTGTACTCGTGATAAGGTTCAAAATCCTTTGTACATTAAATGTCAGTCAGCGTTCTAGTATGTATAGAATTTCTTTGATTTTATTACTTACTTATTAAAATCTTTTTGCAAAGCAAACAATTTAAAAGTTTTAGTTCGCTTAGAACTGGCTGGTTTTATAATCTTCTGTAATTCTGACACCGTTTCAAAATTAGAATAAAGAAATTTTATTTCGGGGGGATGGTCGTTCATCTATAGTAAAATTTTTGTATTTTGTTAAATTGTTTTTAATTGTTTTTAAGTTTTTACAATGTATTGGCGGGCTGCAGAAAATAAATGGTGCGTATTTTGTACACTTTACATTTTTACCCCATTTCATTTCAGGTACCTAATGGCCTACCAAGTGTCCTTTCATCAAAGCTTATAATTTTAATGTTTTCCTTAGTTTACTAACACATTAGTATAAGAATGTGGAGCCGTGTTGGCCGAGGGGTATAGTACCTGGACTTTCGATCCGAAGGTCGTGGGTTCGAATCCTGGCTGTGTATCAATGGATTTTTCGTTTCGAAAAATTTATATGCATTAACATGAGCTCTAAACGGTGAAGGAAAACATCGTGAGGAAACCCGCGGCTTAGTCAGCCCCACACGTATTGACGATGTCTTTCCTGTGGATATGGCCGGTTAAGCTGAGAGGATGGTGTAAGTAGGTGCTGGGCAAGCCTACTCCATCTCAACAATGTCCCAGGCACTACAGCGTCCCGATAAGTGTATGCAATTTTTTATTATTAGAAGATTGCTTCTTGCCTGACACTATAAGAATCAGAAATACCTAGTTTCAAACTTTCATCTTTCATCATCATCATCAACATCATCTGCAGCCCGATTTCAAATGATGTAAGAGAAAATTGAGCCAAAAAAGTCGAATTTTACGTCAATGGTCTCAATTGGTATCATCATCATCACAGACCATATCAACATAGGCCTCCCCTACTGAGCGCCATCGCGCCCTGTCTTCAGCTTGACGCATCCAACTTATGCCGGCGTCATGGATATGGTAAAATGTTGACTGTCTAGGTGACCATATCTTGGCTGCAGTGACGGTATGGAGAACGAGGAAGAGAACAAGAAGCTCAACGACGATGTAGTGGTCTTCGTGAGGAAGCGGTCTGACACCGACGCGCCCAAGTACACTGCACGGCTGAAGAAATATGTCGATTTTCGGAACAAGTGAGTTTTAAATGAAAAGATTGTCTATAATAACACTTTTACTATGCATGCAAGTTCGTAGGAACTGGCACACCCCGGACACTCGAAGAATGCGGCGTCCAACTACAGTACCTAGCTCTTAAGACGTTTCAAAGTGGTACACTTGTGATCTTATTGAATAAATGAATTTGACTTTTGACTGAGTTGGGCCGACGGATCTAGGCGTTCGTGAAGTCAGGCTTTTCCCTGCGCAGTAGAAAATTTTGTATGAACAAGTTGCACTGCGCATCGAAACGGCTAACTTCACGAACGCCGAGATCCGTTGGCCCTACTGTACCTATATTTACACTACACAATGTCAGTTTTGTACACAGTAGTTTTCTTAATTTTTTTTATTTAGCCTCTTTGAGTCCGCAACCGTTCACCGATGACCGTTTCGTCAATGGACTGTTCGCCAACAGGACGATTCATTTATTTCATTTATTTCCGTCCGTCGTCGACAGGAAACGAAACGGTCATCGGTGTCCATTGACGAATGTCATCGGTTGCGGACTCAGCCTCTTGTTTGATGGTGTCAAGTCTGTGTCATTTGAATGAGAGTAATTTAATTTACTAATCAACAAATCGTTGCCTTTTGAAAATGTGTAAATAATGATTGTATCATAGCTGATTGCTCTGCTAATTTGTTCAGGTGTCGTCGTGCCACAAACGCGCGTTACTCTGCAAATACGCGCGCGAGGAAGGAATCTGCTTCTAGGAAGAAGGCTGACACAGAACAGAACGATAAAGCTCCAGAGAACACGTAAGAAATTCTTTCTTTTTCTTAGCCAGGTGACCTAGCAGGTGACGAGCTGAGCGCTTCCGTGCTTCGGAGGGCACGTTAATTGTCGGTCCCGGCTTTTAAGTCGTTAAGGCATGACGGAGGCCTTTAGGCGGCCTAAAAACTCCGTCACCAGAGTTGGCCACTTGCTCATACGAAAGAAGAAGAAGAAGCCACGTTGATATTCTTTCAAAGAAAATACTAGATTCATACTACAGTCTATTCGATAAATAATGTTTTTAATAACGCTTTTTAATAGAGGCAATTGCTAAACTCTATTGATGAAATTCATATACTTACTTGAAGGATTGCGCTTTAAGTTCACTTTATAGCCGGAATCAACAATAGGTATATTCTGCCCCATTTTGCGCGAAGACGCTCGTTTTGTAACACACTGCAGAGATAAACCATCTCTTTTATAATTGCGTAGACTACGCCGAAGAGCGTTACTTATAAGAAAATTTATTTCTTTGCAGTGACCATCCAGGCAATGATGACGATCGGATGAGCAAAAGGTTTGTAACACTGTATTATCTATTGTATGACACTTTTAGAAATACCTACATAATTATGGCAATTTCTCGCGTTACCTATTAAAATTACAATGCAGAAATTGTTCACGGTATGGCCTAAGTACCCTAAGGCACTGTGGACATTTTCTTAGACATTTTCTTACTTGTAGGGACTTCAATAATCGTTTTAAAGATGTCTAAGGGGCTAGTCAGAGGCATGTCCAACATTTTGACATTATGCCCAATAATTTCCAATACAAATACGGTTATTACTTGTCTCATTCTTGGGTTTATGTTGTTGGGAACAATTTAATAGTTTGACTTATTTTCAACACAAGAGTTAGGTACCTACTTGACCATTGAAAATTAGGCCTTAGAATCCAGATTAGATACTAATTCTGCATAACTTTATTGAGGCGGCTTATCCCATTATGCTCCCACTTCGTGATCCCAGGTGGGATCACCCAAAACACTTGAGTTCATTAATCTATACAAAAATTTTATATGATCCCACTGGGATCACGAGAGTGGGAGCATAATGGAATAAGCCACTGAGGCTTAACCAGAGCAATGTTGTTGACAGAGGTGGCGCGGAGCAGAAATGCATGCACAGACGTTCGTTATCTCGTTCGCACTCCAACGCGCCTTCGGACAAGTGCTGTCGGCAGCGGCGCCGACGTCGTCGACGTCGTCGCTCGAGAGTAAGTAAAGCTCGGTGCAAACGGGCCACCGACCACAGCCACTTGTGGCCAGCAACAGCGACTTTTCATGTATTTTGTAGCTGTAACGAGTGGCCGCCACCGGCTACACGTATGCGGAGCGTCTATACAAAATATATGAAAACCACGGCTTATTCCACTATAGTAGGAGAGTGGGAGCATAATGGAATAAGCCAAAACTACAGGAGGCTTATTCCATTATGCTCCCAAGTCCCACTCCCACATCCCAGTGAGATCACGAGAGTGGGAGCATAATGGAATAAGCCATACAGGAAATAGGTCGGTAGCAGCGTTTTGTGGCTCGTATGCGGCCAGGATAAAGTTTGACTCTGAGAATTATCTTATTACTTATTAAAGTATCATTGTTTATCCAGGTTTAAGGCCGTCCGCAGTTTGCATCCGATTTTGTAACGTGCGTATACGTACGTCGATTGACCTCGCACACTAGCTGTGTTTTTGTCTGTTACATTAAAAATTAGAAGGACGTACACGCACGTCTAATCGGATACAGTGAGGCCCCATAGTAATAGTAATCGTTCGTGCGTGTTCATGCGTGTACGCACGTCTAAAACTCGGATGAAAACTCATGTAATCTGCAATGGGCCTAAGGTTTTATTATTTATTTCTCAGCGACGCGGCCGCAGTTGCCGCCGCCGCCGCCGCAGCCGCCGCCGCCGCCGAAGCCGCCGACGTCGCCGTCGAAGCTGCGGCCGCCGACGTCGTCGCCGCCGCCGCCGCCGCTGCTGCTAATACCGCGTCAAATTATAGTGCTAGTCCGTCCATGTCCTAAAGTCTACCATTGTTTTGAGAATACAATGTTATAAACGCATGTAGTTGTTTTAATTGATAATGATAAGGGAAAATATCACTTTGAATCAGGATATCTAAAGTCACCTGCATGTATAGGTACTTACATATTGAAAATTTCAAAATGACACACCACAATGTATTGAATGTAGTTTCGAACTGGGATTGGGATAGTCAGAGGCAATTACTACATATTACACCGTGATGTACCAGGGGCTTTTTTTCCGATTTCCGTGTGGTCCACCTCAAGACAACTGGGTGTTCCAGGGGTTTTTTTAACCGACTTCAAAGGAGGAGGTTCTCAATTTGTCAGATTTTTTTTTATTTAGAGCCTGTCCAGAAAGCGCGATTTACGCGCGTGTCAACTCGCGCGTAAGCACTCGCGCGTTCTCGAGATACTAGAGCTACATACATCCCGTCCAGATGCCCTCGTGCGTTACCTCACACGCGCGTAAAACGCTTGCAATGAGCGGGACTCTCGACTCGCGCGTTTTACGCGCGTGCGCCGCGCGAGTCGAGATACTCCGGCGCCATTGCTGCGTCCAGTACTACGCGCGTGTCCATGGCGAGTGGACGTATTCGGTTCAAAATGGAGCGTGATAACTTTGACACAGAACTTTTTATCGACGAAATTGAGAAAAGGGTAGCTATATGGGATATGGAATCATCAGATTATTCTAATAGTATCATTAAACGTAGGAACTGGGAAGAAATAGTAGAATTTTTTTATGAAGCGGGTGATTCTGAGTTTTGGGTATAAAGTTATAAACATACTATGCGTCATTCTGTTACGTAGAATGGGATACACGTTAAATCGTCGACTTTCTCTTCGTTTACGACGTCTCCATCGACGGTATGCAAGCCACCACACAACCGCTTTATCCGAGTCCATGTTTATAACTGGCCTAAAGCCGTCTCATCACATGCGCGCGTGAAACGCGAGTGATTTCGCCGCATCTGGACGCAATACAAATCAAAACGCGCGAGTGGACACGCGCGCAAATCGCGCTTTCTGGACAGGCTCTTATGTTCAGATGTTCATCGATTACTCAAAGACCTCAAAGACGCCTAGGCCGATTTGGATAAGTACCTACCAGTACCTACTTAATTCTTTTTTGTTTGAAAGAATATACTTTCTGATTGGTGCCACAAAAATTTGGTAAGGATTTGTTGAGGATCTTCGGAGTTATGAACAGAAATGCGCCGCTTTTTTTTTATTATTAATTTAGCCCCTTTTTTATAAATAAATAAATAATAAATAAATATTGCTGGACATTTTTTTTTTTTTCTTCTTTATTTTGGCTTCGCACGTCTTGTGCATTCAGCCAGTGTCAAGTTTATAAATGAAATTCAAGTTTATAGATATTTATGATAAATAAATACATATTACAATACATAAATATAATACCCCACCCCTCCCCTTGTGCCTCAGTAAAGATGTGGGGCTTTACTGAAACATCAACACGGACTTTTTGGGAGAACTCGAAAAGCAATGCTATCCAATTTTGTTTCACTTGCCCACACTTATGCACATTCACGAACACTTAACGGTTAATAATCCACCATTATTACACATTAACATTCGAAGAAACACAAGTTTTAGAAAATAAAACAAAAACGAAAACATGACTTCTCAAATTCCCGCCAAAAAGCCATTGCTGGACATTTCACACAGCATCATGTAGTCCCAAGCTAAGCAGAGCTTGTGTTATGGCAACCACAGGACTGATATACTACTTATATACATTTTTTTTCGTAAATACATACATAATATACATAGAAAACACCCATTTATTTCCATGGTCCACCTTTGTGTATCGTCGGCGGTACGGTGGGGCAGTCATCAATTTCATTGTTTATGTAAGTACTTAAATGTATTTTGGATCACATTTTGGTGGTTTGAGAGGGTTTGAGGGGTTTTTGTCGTTGTATTAATATTTTTTAAAACAAAACTTTTTAGACAACTCTGTGGATCTTGACCAGTCTAGAACTCTTTCGATTCTATCTTTTTTACGTTTTGACATAACAAAAGAACAATTTGAAAATTTTCTGTATTTCATCTTTTTATTTTCATACGTCAAGGACTAGTCCAGTAACTAAATTTTTAAAATTGCAAGTTTTCATAAAATGCACTGACGAACGGCGACTGTAAGGTAAATTTATGTTGTTACTACCTACTAGATTTTGCTGCCCATCATTCCATCTTGTTGAGAACTTAGATCACTCTGTGGTCTGCTAACCTCTGGATAGCTCTGCGGGGCTACAGTGGCCACTTTTGGTGTTCCATAAATTATGTTACATCAAAAGTGGTCACTTTAGCCCCCCCGGACTCGGTGACGGTACCTACAGGTGAAAATATTACCTCATAAATCTGCATAGTGGATAATGCAAACTCAATCCATTTGTTCAATAGGATCACATGGTGTATCACTTTGAATCGTCTTAAGAGCTAGGTGATTCTACTCCTGTTCCTTCGGGACCCTTAGCAACCCTGCCTCCCTAAGCAGCACACAACACTGATGACGACGAAAACATCGTGAAGAAACCCGTGGCTTAATCAGCCCCACACGTACTGACCATGTCTTTCCTTTGGATATGGCCCGTTACGCTGAAATGATGGTGCTGGGCAAGCTTACTCCATCTCAAACAATGTCCCAGGCTCTACAGAATCCCGTGTAGGTGTAGCCAAGGTTTCTTCCTGATACTGTATAAATCATCTAGTAAAGATGGAAATGCCTTAGTACATGGATGTGCCTATGCCTACCATACCTTACATCCTTAAAAGATGTTAAATGTCTAAGAACTAGAAAGACTGGTATTTCTCTTTCTTCTTCATAAATCTTCTTGATGCAGACTCTCGGCAGCGGCAGCATGGAGTCTGAAGAAGACAAAAAGAAGTTGAATGATGAGGTTGCGTTGTTTATGAGTACGCGGACCGACGCCGAGGCACCCCGGTACGCGCCACGACTTCAGAAGTACGTGGATCTGCAGCAGAAGTAAGTAATTACCTACTTGTTTTAATTGCTAATTTTCAAAATATTACGAAAACTTACGGCTAGCTTAGAGGATAAATACATAAATATTATTACTTATACACCCATGTGTGTATCAGGAGGCCATCTTTGCCTACACGTAATGGGACACTGTAGTGCCTAGGACATTGTTCGAGATAGAGTAGGCTTGCCCAGTACCTAAACCATCCTCTCAGCTTAACCAGCTATATCCACAGGAAAGACATGGTTAATACGTGTTGTGGGGCTGACTAAGCCGCGGGGTTTCTTACAATGTTTTCCTTCACCGTGCAGAGCTCGCGTTAATGTGCATATAAATTTTTCAAAACGAAAAATCCATTGATGCACGGCCTTAATACATCAACCAATCAATTATAAATCTATCTCTTTAGGCGACGTCGTGCTACTTGCGCGCGGTGTCGAGCATCAAACGGTCGCGCCAGTGCGCGTAACCACGTCTCCCGTACGCGCTCCCAGAAGAGCAAGAAAGCTGATGCTAAGCAGAAGGAAAATGCTCCAGATGACGCGTAAGTGAAATTATTCTCTAAACTTGTGCATAATTATGGCGATTTCAGATTAAAAGACGTAGGTACATACGACGTTACGCACGTTTAGTTTATGGGTTAGCCTTTTCTGACTATCTTGACTACATGAAGATATGAGCTGATGGCTACTGACTGCTCCTGGTTCCTGAAGGTTTACTTTTTTGCTACGTAAGTAAAAGCTACTGGTCAACTTTAGTAACGGTGTTATTAGACAGTCACTCACTCTACAGAAGAGATCTAAACGACTAGAGCCGCTGTGTTTCCTCACGATATTTTCTTTCATAGCTTAGCTTGTGTCAAAGTGCATATAAATTCATTTAAATTCAGGCCTTACATCACGCTTGTAGAGTAGTGAAAATACACGAGGAGCTGACTCAGCCACGGGTTTCCTCACTGTTTTTAATAAACTATAACCTGGGTCTCTTCAAGTCAATAGTGAATAGGTGTCTTCTTTTTGATCCATCGCCAGCCACATCGTCGCTTACCATCAGGTGAGATTGTGGCTAAACAAAGGTCTATCTACAATAAAAATATGAAAATAAACTCTTTTTTTCCTAGAAAAAGTGGAGAGAACCAGAAGAGTGTGCGCGCACGATCAAGGTCACGCTCCAACGCACCATCGGACGCATGCTGCCGGAGTAAGAGACGCCGACGATCTCGTGTTAGTACCAAGACACAAAGAGAATGAATAAATAGCAATGCTAACCAGCAAAATGTAGGACTTGTCATTGCTTCTATTCATACTTGTACTTGAAGTATTTATATATTTGGACATGCCTGTGACTACTCCCTTAGACATCGTCAAAGTATATTGAATGTGCCTAAAGATTAAAAGCAAAAAACCAGATTTTTAGCTCATGCCGTTAAATCTTTACGATTTCCGATCAACTCTTTTTGCTTGGCTATTCTTAAACGTGGTAAATATTTTCCCAGTCTTTACTTTTATGAGAAATCTTCAGGGCTATTTTGATTCATACTTGAAGTCGCTGACTCGGATAACTTCCTACAAAAAGTGACTTTACGTGTCAATCAAAATAGCGCTGCTGGTCACAACAAATATTTTCTTTTAATTGAACGCACCACTTTTACTCGTACAGTTTCTAATTAGGTATATTTATTTGGGAGAGAAAAAAACAAACAAGTGTGTTTAAAAACATTTTAACACTTGCCAATTGCCAGATGAAAAACATGGTTCTCAATATCCGGTCGCGTTTCAATCATTTTAGTCGGATGACAATTTCCGCGTATGAATAGTACCAGAAGGGTACAGAAACATGAAGAAATGCGTGCAGTCGAGCAGATAGTTCCCCGTTCAGCTCGACTGCTCACGGCCATTGCCGTCGAGACCACGTGGAGCTATCGCATGGCTCCTGGTAATTTCACATTTTACGTAAGCATGGTAGACATGACTCAAATCTTCCGGTGTGACTGATCATTTGAAAAACCATTTAGTTAGAACATGCTCGCAATTTTTCAGCCCCCTGACTCCTGATTATCTATCTTTGATAGCCCACAAAATCGGTCTCAAACTGTCAATCTTTGATAGCGATCAAAATCGGTCTAAAACTGTCGAATATGACAGTTCAGTTCAGTGACCAAGCAGGTAGCATTGTCACTCTTATCTCAATGAGACGGAACGCGACAAAAGATACCTACGCGATCGTTTTGACAGTTTGAGACCAATTTGCGGTTTGAGACAAGTTGGACAATAAAGCAGCCCGGATGTTAGTAACATTTTCATACGTGACAGGAAAGCCCATCAATGTCTATCAGAATGATTACTAAATAAGTAAGTTCGTATGAGCAAGTGGCCAACTCTGATGACGGAGTTTTTAGACCGCCTAAAGGCCTCCGTCATGGCTTGGTTGATGCTAACTGGTTTCCTTATCTACAGTTGCTGTCAATGTATTTTATATGAAACACAAAAATATTGATGCACGACCGGTCCTCAAACTCAAAACTATCACATCTAATGTAACGACACACACAAGGCCATCAAGGCAATTTACATTGTATTATACTATCATTATGTTCTGAACTCTATCATCTTACAAGTCGTTGTTTCGGGTAATTCCCTTAAGGGACCGGCGAACGTATCTACGTACCTAGAAACGTAATACCAAAATAATTTTAAATTTGAGCATATTTTTATCACTTTAAGTTATTATTTGGATAAAGGCAGTATTTATCTAGGTTCCTGTTACACTTTTGTTCCAAAAATCTTAATATAGAACAAATGAAAAGAAAAAATGCCATTTTTGGTGTACCTACAAAGATTTCAATTCAATTTGCTTACATTTCTTTTTAGGTAAGTTTTTCGGAACAAAAGTTTAACAGGAACCTAGATAAATACCTACTCTCTTAATCTAACAACATAAACTGATAAAAATATGCTTAAATTTTAAATGATTTCGGTATTACGTTTTTATAGAAATTCGCCTGTCGCAGGCCTCTTAATTGTTTCTCAAAGGCAATTGGAAATCATTTAAATTCGGAGGTCTTGTAGTCAAGGTCTTGTTACAAGCACTATGTAGGTACCTATACAAAAGGGTACGAACATTTTTGTATGGAGCCTGGCATACCTACTGTCGGCCATTTTGAAAAAACCTCGATTTTGCTGCCAGTGATGTGTCAATCGATAGGGGAAGTGATTACAAACAAAATATATTCAGTAATAAAATCTCGTAATCTTTATACTTTCCGAGATATTTGAGCTTGAAAATGTAAAAATTAAAACTTGAAAATGCTAATTATGCTGCCAATAATAACCGGTAGGTATTTGAATATGTCTACTGTGACTGGGAATAAAATCGTGAACCAATTTCGTTTATTTTTTAGGTAATTTTTTTTTATTTTTTATTTGATATTATATTTTTTGAACACAGTTTATTTCATCATTTTGTGCTAAATAGTACCTAGGTAGAAAATGAATGATGAAATAAACTGTGTTCAAAAAATACAGGGTGAATTTTTGAGACGGGGCAGTAAGGGCACCTACCTTATCCGTTGTAGCTACAGGAAAACGTTCTTAGAAGATTATTCTTACCTTTTGAAGATATTTCGACTTGCATTCACAGATTTTGGAATAAATGTACAGTCACCGAAAAAAATGAGTAATTTACACAAAAAAAATTTTTGATGCCAATCGATCCTGTTTCATATAAGGATTAAAAGGCTCTATCGGAACAACTAAGGTTAGAGTACTAGAAAAGACAGAAATTGCAAAAAACTTTGACTAAACATTTCGTAAAAATCATTTTGTCATTTGTCATCATTTTTCATCTATTGTCGAAATATCTTCAAAAGTTAAGGATAGTCTCGTAAGAACGTTTTCCTGTAGCTACAACGGTTAAGGTAGCTGCCCTTACTGTTCCTTCTCAAAAATGCATTTTAGCAATTTCTGACTTTTCTAGTACTCTAGCCTCAGTTGGTCACTTAGAGTCTTTTAATCCTTATTTTTAACAGGATCGTTTGGCATCAAAAAAAGTTTTTGTGTAGATTACCCATTTTTTTCGGTGACTGTACATTTTTCCAAAATCTGTGAATGCAAGTCAAAATATCTTCAAAAGTTAAGGATAGTCTCTTGAGAACGTTTTCCTGTAACTACAACGGTTAAGGTAGCCCTTACTACCCCGTCCCAAAAATACATTTTAGCGTTTTCTGACTTTTCTAGTACTCTAATCTCAGTTGGTCCGCTAGAACCTTTTAATCCTTATGTGAAATAGGATCGATTGGCATCAAAAAAAGTTTTTGTGTAAACTGGCCATTTTCTCGCTGACTGTACATTTTTTTAAAAATCTGTGAATGCAGGTCGAAATATCTTCAAAAGTTAAGGATAGTCTCATAAGAACGTTTTCCTGCAGCTACAACGGTTAAGGTAGCTGCCCTTACTGCCCCGTCTCAAAAATTCACCCTGTATGTCAAAAAAAAAAATTTACCTAAAAATTAAACGAAATTGGCTCACGATTTTATCCCCAGTCACAGTAGACATATTCAAATACCTACAGGTTATTATTGGCAGCATAATTAGCATTTTCAAGTTTTAATTTTTACATTTTCAAACTCAAATATCTCGGAAAGTATAAAGATTACGAGATTTTATTACTGAATATATTTTGTTTGTAATCACTTCCCCTATCGATTGACACATGTTTCATCACCTGCTGCAAGATCGAGGTTTTTTCAAAATGGCGAAAGAGTAAGTATGCCAAAATGTTCGTTGTTTTTTGTAAATACCTACTTAAAATCTTAATGTGTATTAGAGTTGAAAATGATTTGCAACTATTAAAACGAACATACGAATATTGCAAAACTTGTAAAAACAGTATGCAGATCTCGAGGGAATCCTTAGTTCAGCGGAGCTAAAAAGGTCGCTATTGCAGAATCGCATCTAAGGAACCGAACTATTGCCATCTCTTCTCACTCTCAGTCAATGAAAAGAGATATCAATAGTTCAATTCCTTCACCGCGACTCTGCAATAGCGACCTTTTTAGCTCCGCAGGACCTTTTTAGACGTCTAAATTGAAAACAAATACAAATATTATTTCTAATCTGAGAGAATGGGCGTTTTTCCACTAGCCGGCACGGCACAAATGCAAAAATGTATGAAACCGTGCCGGTGCCGGCGCCGGCAAGTGGAAAAACGAGCAGTACATTTTCATACATTTTTGCGTCGCCGGCGCCGGTCCCGGTGCCGGTGCCGGTGCCGGTGCCGGTGCCGGTGCCGTGCCGGGCTAGTGGAAAAACGCCCAATGTCCATGTCCACCGCTCTTTGGGTACAGTCATGATCAGTTTTCGTTTCATTTTACAGCGGCGCCGCCGTCGCCGCAGTTGTGGACGCAAACGTCGCCGCCGCCGTAGTCGACGTCGACGCCGCCGCAGCTGCCGCCGACGAAGGCGTCGTCGCCGCCGCCGTCGTCGCTGTTAATCAACCAAGAAACACAAAGACAAAAATCCTGCAATCAGAACATGTGGATGGTGTGACGTAAATCGACTCTACTTTTCTTTTTACATTGGTCTTTTGTTTCTTGGTACCTCAGTCGTCGGTTTTGTGCCAGTGTGTTTTTTTTGCCTAATCTTTTTGTTTCTTGGTAATTTACAAGTATTTGTTATATGTTTGTGTTGTTTTTATAAATTAATTGGTTTTGCAGTGTTTGTTTTAAAATAAAACTGTTTTTAGATTTTTTTTAATTTTAATTTTTAATCTAATCGAATTTAATAAGCCCCTTTACTTAGCCTTCGTGGATTACACGAAGGCTTTTGACAGCATTAAACACCAACATATTTTTAGAGCACTAGAGATCCAGGAAATAGATAAATTATATATAGAATTAATTAAAAATATTTACAACAAGAGCACTGCAAATATTAAACTTACGACATCAGGACCATCTTTTAATATTGACAAGGGTGTCAAGCAGGGTGACCCACTCTCTCCCAAACTTTTTACCAGCACTCTAGAAGAGATTTTTAAGAAACTGACTTCATCTTGGGCTCAAAAGGGAATAGTAGTTGGACAAAAGAGACTCACAAATCTTCGTTTCGCTGACGATATAGTTCTCTTTTCCCCTTCAGCTCAAGACCTACAATCAATGCTCCAAGACCTGAGCACGGCAAGCCTTGAGGTTGGATTAGAAATGAATCGGTTGAAAACTCAGATATTGACCAACAGCATCAAACGTAAGATCAAGGTGGACGGTCAAGAATTGCATTATGTCGATGAGTATACTTACTTGGGCCAGTTAGCTAGCTTCGAAAACAGGCAGGACAAAGAGATCGACCGCCGTGTCGAGAATGCCTGGAAGAACTACTGGTCCATGAAAGCGCACATGAAGGGCAACCTTCCTTTGTCACTTAAGCGCAAACTCATCGACATGTGCATTCTACCCGTTCTCACCTATGGTGCACAAACGTGGTCCTTAACCGATTTACAAAAATCCAAACTCAAGGTTTGCCAACGAGCAATGGAACGCAGCGTGCTTGGAGTCAAGCGAACGGACAAGATTCGCAATACCACCCTGCGTTCGAAAACGGGCATTGCCGATGTAGGTAGGAAAACAGCCAAGCTAAAATGGGATTGGGCGGGCCACGTACGGAGAATGCACCCTGAAAGGTGGGCATCGATCGTCACGAAGTGGGAGCCTGAAGACGGGCGGCGACGCCGAGGCAGGCCTAGAAGACGCTGGCGTGATGATTTAGATGCCTTCCAGGAAGAGTGGTGGGAGGCGGCCGGTGATCGCAAGAAGTGGAAGGATATGGGGGAGACCTTTGCCCAGCAGTGGGACACTTTATAGGTTATTAAAAAAAAAAAAAAAAAATTTTAATCTATTATAATATTGAGCAGTTTTCTTATTGCACCTAGTTTGGTCCTTGGCTTATTCATAGTTTTATATTATTATTATAATTAAGTATATCATTATAATTATTATATAATTCATTTTTCGTATTGCCACTTGTGGTCACTCATCCAAATTGTGACCGCGCACAACGCTGTTTAACTTCACGCAAGCTACGCCACGAGCGCTCCTTTTTTTCGGTGATCCATCCTCTTAAATCTAAATAGTCAAACTGGAGTGGGGAGCCAATCGAACAAAGTGAGACTCGTTAAAGTAAGCTGGTTGCAGCAGCTAGGTTATTGGTTGCTTTCAGGGGTTCCTCTCATCTCAGCAAAAATGGCCTTCACTCTATACTCTGATCATGATCTCATCTAAGCTCTTCCGCTGAAGATCAGGCACGGTGCAGTCTTCATGAGGTCTTCCTACAGGAAAAAGCAGCTCCAAACGCTCAGTGGTCGGCCTGGACAACAGGTCGCGGAGCCGAGCGTTGCAGTTCAGGGGTGTGGATGTCAAGGCTACCAAGCCGCAGTACTGGAATTAAATTTGGTAATAATCGATCGAGCGAGCGAAGCGAGCGAAGATCTTAGTGGCAAGTTAGGCGATTTTGCTTTGTATGTTTGTATGTTTGTATGTTTGTATGTTTGTATGTTTGTATGTTTGTATGTTTGTATGTTTCATTTTTATGTTCTCGCATAACTGTCGAACCGCTTATCCAATCTGTATGAAACTTGATAGGTCAATAGGTTGTGCTATGGAAATTTGCTGTGGAGCATATGAGCGTAATCGATGAAGGGGTTGTAAAGATATGGGGTTCCCAAGGGGGTAAATTTTTTTCAAAGTTACCCAAATATATTGAGTGGGGTGTCATATGAAAGTACTCAATTTATACATTCCAAAATGGTTTTTAGTTTTCTTCTAGGTTTTATAGTTTTTGAAATACAGTGAAACAGAAAAATTATGGAAACCAATTAACGGAAGTATGGAGAGAGCTCCCGTTTCATAGAGTTTCGATGTATTCGTAGGTCTGGTTAACAGACAAAGAGTGTGGCATCGTTGTGGTTTGGTTTGCAATGATTTTAGTTGCTACTTGATATTTTTTCTTGAGATTGAAAATAAAAGCCGTGTTGGCCGAGTGGAAGAGTGCTCGACTTTCGATTCATAGGTCGTAAGTTCGAACCCTGGCCGTGCTCATCAATGGATTTTTCGATTAGAAAAATTTAAATGCGCATTAACACGAGCTCTAAACGGTGAAAGAAAACATCGTGGGGAAACCAGGGAGGGGAGGGGGAGGGGGAGGGAAGGGGGAGGGGAGGGGCGGGGGGAAGGAGGGGGAGGGGAGGGGAGGGGGGAGGGAGGGTGGAAGGGAGGGGGAGGGGAGGGGCGGGGGGAAGGAGGGGGAGGGGAGGGGAGGGGGGTGGAGGGGAGGGGGAGGGGTGGGGGGGAGGGGGAGGGGAGGGGGGAGGGGAGGGGAGGGGAGGGAGGGGGAGGGGTGGGGGGAGAGGGAGGGGAGGGAGAGAGAGAGAGGAGGGAGGGGAGGGGGAGAGGGAGGGGGAGGGGAGGGAATTGAGTTTTCTCATACATTTTGTATTGAACTGCTATTTTAATAATTTTTCGAACTAAGAGGCCTTCCCTGAGACGCGGTACGAAGTTCGCGGGGTCAACTATTGAATATAAACACGACACGACTTAATGTATTGCATGCATGCCTATAATCTTTACCATACTGAGGTAGCGCATTAGATATCATTGTGTGGTAAACACTAGAAGGAGCACTTAACGTAGGTATAGGGGTAGTCAGAAACAAGTCCAAATCTAAGCTATCAACACAACGGTGCGCGAGATCTCAGTTCGGGGCGAACTACTAGTTTTAGTAAGTACCTAATAAGGTTTTGTAGAGGGTCATTAGGACAACGAAAAGAACAAGCTAAATAGCTTTTTGGTCAACGTGACATAGCTTGTTGTTCGTGAGAAAGCAATGTATGAGGATGGCACAGGAATACGAATAGAGACTTTGTGACAAATATTATATGGTGATGTCAGTGAACGGGAGATCTTTCCTGATAGCCTCCTCAAGCTACCACCTATTATCCAAATAACCTAAAATGTTATAAATAGAAATAAGAGTATTATGTTATCATGGGTACCTGAATGGCTGCCAAAAGAATCCCCGCGGCGATAGCAGTTGAAATCTCACTGTAGTAATGCATCCTCTTCTTCCCATCTGGTCTCCAGGAATGTGTCTGCCGGAATACCAGCAGCAGCACCGGAGCATCAGTCAGGTAAGGCTTTATCGGTCTCGTCGCAAAGGGCTTTAGATCTGTCACCCATTGTCTGGACATCCTCTTGGAGTAGTTCAGTTCTTCTTCCTCTTCCACTATGAATCTGATGGCTTCCTTGGTTTCTTTATCCTGAACTACTACAAAGGTCCATGGTTCAGTGTGGGCTCCTGAAGGTGCAGTGCCTGTAGAACAGAACTTTTTTGAAAGGAAACTCTTTGATTACTATTGATTGAACGTGTCTAAATTATAGTGTCAGTCATTTTATCGGCATGGTTTTCGGACTATTTAATAATATTTTCTATAAAATGTTGTGCTTTTTAAATCATATTTATGTCGTTTAATGTTTTAGTACGCTCATGACAAAAAATGGTTACTGGCACGAATAATGGTTTCTATGAAGAATCAAAAATCTAGTGTCGCAAAAAACATCTGCACATGTCTCGTTGTATTCTCAGCATTCACCATAACAGTTATAGTATATTCCGTTTCTATGAAAATAACTCTGGTAAAAAAATTACGTCAAGAAGCCAAAGAATACGACGAAGAGGAACCCACAAATATTAACTCATACGATGACTACTTCGAAGCAAAGTACAAAGCCACTTTCGAATTCGTTGACAACATCATCTTCATCAAGAAGAGAATAGACGAAATCAATAAGGAACTGCGCATCTACAATATCAAGAGATACGGACCAGTGAAACCAACCACCTTTATATTAGTCATCCAAGTTCATGAAAATCTGGCCTTTCTCAAGCTGCTTCTCTCATCTCTGAAGAAAGTGGTCGGCATAACGAACGCTCTGCTCATATTCTCCCACGACTACTACGATGACGATATCAACGAAATCATCCATAAAGTAAACTTTGCGAAATACATGCAAGTGTTCTACCCGTACAGCAACCAGCTCTATCCAAAAATGTTTCCAGGTAGTGATACAAAATTTTGCTCAGGAGATTTCAACTGTACAGACCTTTGCATAGATTTCGACGGATGCCTCAGAACCCCCTCCCTCGTGCAGCAAAAGCATTTTTGGTGGTGGCATGTGAATTTTGTCTTCAATCACTTAAGAGTAACGAAGAACTATGAAGATCCAATCGTTTTTCTTGCAGATAACCAGTACGTGCTAGAAGACTTTCTGTTCATGTTGAAAGCATTAACATCGTTGATGCCGGAAAACTGTCCACAATGTGAAATCATGAGTTTTGGAGCCCATCCACCAAAAACATCACAATACCACGTTTCAAGTGGGACTGTCAGTATCGAATATTGGAGCCCTGGTCTCCTCGATAAAGGTATGGCGTTTAATAAAACAGTTTGGAAGTCTATTCAGAGCGACAGTTCTCAGTTCTGTCACTTTGATGATTATAAATGGAATGCTTCTCTGATATATCTGGCTAGTCAAAGACTTCAAGGACCTATGGTGATGCTAGCCAGCAAAGCTCCTAGGGTCTTGGATATTCAACTCTGTGATGGTAGCACTGCTGGATGCACTTTGTTGAGCACAATCGAAGATGTTATCAGATTCTCAAAGCTGGTGCGAAAGGGGTTGTACCCTCGTAATATTGTTTTCAAATCTGATAACTTGGAGCCAAGAGACGTAATCCCTGGTGGAGAGTGGAAGGACGTGAGGGATCATGCACTATGTATGTACTTTGCTAAGAATTGACTGTTCAGCTGTTTTTGACAATACATCCACTTGTTTGTTGTTGTCGTTCAATTGTTTGAGTAGGTAGTTATAACAATAAACCTATTTTATGCAGTTTATCAATCGTTTTGGTAATCTAATACAATAGTTATATTGCTTAGTGTGCAAGAGTAAATAAATCAAATAAATAAATAAGAGGCCTGAAAGAGGTCTGAATATTCGCACACTTTAAAAATGTCTCGAAAACTATAGCCAAAAATAAGTCATAATCATATTTCAAGATTTTAGGTACAATAATATAAGGTCCCAGAACAATATTAAAAGATAAAAAATGTTCAAAGCATGATATATATACTAAAATAATTTTAATCGAAATGTAAGCAAAGCGGGCGTGAATGATAATAAATAAATAAATAAATATTGCTGGACATTTTCACACAGCATCATGTAGTCCCAAGCTAAGCAGAGCTTGTGTTATGGCAACCACATGACTGATATACTACTTATATACATTTTTTTTCGTAAATACATACATAATATACATAGAAAACACCCAGACCCGAGACAAATATTTGCAGATCATACAAACATTTGTCCCGCGGCGGGGATCGAACCCGCAACCTCTTGCGTCACAGGCGGGCCTTCACCCACTGCGCCACAGAGGTCGTGATCTAGTAATAACCTAAGTAAATATTACAAGAACACTATTTCAACTTATACTTACTAGGACGTGACTTATTATTCCCTAGACATTTTTAAATGATTTTAGATAGGTATCTAAAGATTGTCTCTGGGAATAAAGCTGTGAGCCGTTTAAAAATATTCGAAATTAAATCAAATAATTCCAAATATTTCGGAAAAGACAACAGCCCTTATCGTTGATATCTAGTTAAAAGTATTACTATCTCACGTGTGACAACGAAAGATAAAAAAATGTAAGCACTGTTATCACATACACAGTTACTTTTTACATATTATGCAAAGACTTCTATTATGTTTCTTATAGATTCAGTAATTTAGCATCACCAAATACATTTTTTTAGAATGGTCTTCTATAAACAAAAACATCCTCACGCACTCCAAGGCTTCGTCATTTTCATTATCGGTGTTTCTTCTCAGTAAGTGTAGAGAGGATGAATGAAAGAACATGAAACAGCGGACCTGAAAAGGTCGCTAAAGCTGAATCACAATATGAAATGAACTATAATGCCGTCTCTTTTCACTCTCAGTCAATGAAAAGAGATGGCAATAGTTCAATTCCTTTAATGCGATTCTGCAATAGCGACCTTTTTAAGCCCGCAGGTCTATAAAGCGAGTGTGAATGGGACCGTCCCCGTCGGAAGGGGAAGACCTAGGCGCACATTTTATCTTTCTTTCTCTTATAACATTTTTACTATAAGTAAGTTCGTACGAGTAAGTGGCCAACTCTGGTGACGGAGTTTTTAGGCCGCCTAAAGGCCTCCGTCATGGCTTAAGAGGGCTGCGACCTGCGAATTTCCATAAAAACGTAATACCGAAATCATTTAAAATGTAAGCATGTTTATATCAGTTTATGTTGTTAGATTAGGAGAGTAGGTATTTATCTAGGTTCCTGTTAAACTTTTGTTCCGAAAAACTTACCTAAAAAGAAATGTAAGCCAACTGAATAGGCATGATGACAGTAATCAAGTATCGCCAAAATATTTATCTGATCTAATGAAATAGGATTCAAAGATTTTGAAAAATGTATTTATTCTCTTATTAATGTCGAGATTACTAATTTATTTGCTAAAATAAATCTACAAAATACAACAATCCGCCATGATAGCCAAAACGCTCGCCGGTGTCATGGCGTCTGTCATTGCGTCTCGTCTCGGTAAACATCCTTTTGTTTCTATAGTAACTATGTAGGCATCACTGGTTGATATACCGATCCGTGACGTAAAAACAGACGCCATGACACCGGCGAGCGTTTTGGCGTGAATTTGAAAATTTAAATTTAAATGTGCTTTTATTGCACAAAAACCTTAATTTTCTACAGAAATATGATATATTTTAGACATAATAGATACTTCTGAATATCATAGAAGAGATTTTGAAAATTAGTCATCATGCCTCAAAAATGGCATTTTTTCTTTTCATTTGTTCTATAGTAAGTTTTTTGAAACAAAAGTTTAACAGGAACCTAGATAAATATTACCTTTATCCAAATAATAACGTAAAGTGATAAAAATATGCTCAAATTTTAAATTACTTTGGTATTACGTTCCTAAGTAAGTAGATACGTTCGCCGAGCCCTTAACGACTTCTATTTACTATAAACACGTAACATAATTTATTAAACATTTCATAGTTGACTTTCGGTTGTTATTACTGCAACCAAAATAAATAAAACGCCAAGTAATCATGAGTACTCAGTAGCCACTTCCGTCCATTGTTCGGTCAGTTGCTAAGCAAAATATGAGTCATTAATGACATATTAATGAAATAACTGTTGCAAATACTAGATTAATGAAACTGCATCGTGAACAATGGCTGTTAGGTACCCAGAGCGTCATTATTTTCATTTCAGTATTGCTCCCAGTTTGAATAGTTGATTTTAGGGCTTTTTCCTCGTGGCCAAACTATTTCGCCTCAGTGATTTGGCTACGAGGACTAACATATTCTCGTGGAGGATATGTTACGCCACCGCAGAGAGGATACCTAGAGGAAACGTTGTTGGGAGCTACAACGCGTTGCTCAATAATTGACTTGCTGGCTCGTCAATGTCAGAACAACGCAATAATATTGCAATAATAATGATCTTGTGAAAACAGAAACGTCTCTGTCGGCAGCAAGACGGATAGATGACCTATTCATCATCGGTGGTACGGTGGGTCAGTAGTATTCTATCGAGTGTCGTGGGCCACACCAGCAGTGCGATTCAGACCTTCTCGGAATGTATTCCAAGTTCGGAAAGTGACAATTCTTCCTGAAAAAACGTCAACTTTCCGAAGAAAATCATCAAATCGGATGCATTTTCGGAAGTCCGAATCGCACTGCTGGATGGGGCTAGCAAAGAACTGTGATTAAGGACTTGAACAGGCCTAATACCAACAAGTGGGCGAAGTCGGACGATAAGAAGGCAGGCATGTCAGACGTCAGTGATGCTGATGAGGCAGTAGTGCCTAAGAAAAGAAAGGCATTCTACGAGTAATGGTAAATCGGGTTTTGGAAGTGGTTGGATTGTGTGAAAGAGGATATGAAGGTGAGAGGAGTTGATGAATGATAGAGATGAGTGGAAGAGGAAAACATGTACTAACCCCACTTACCTTGGGATAAGGGCAGGAGAATGATGATGATATTAAGTCAACTCACCAGCAGTTCTTATAACATTATCGATAACCTCCTTAGGAATCGTCTCCTGACTGAAGGTCCTCACTGTCCGTCTCTTGGCCATCAGCTCGTAGTACTCCTGGGATCTCTGCAGCAGTTCATAGTCTTCCCTCTTGGGCGGCTGGTAGGGAATCTGAGGAGTGTCTTCGGAGATCGCTGGGAGGAGTAGGTCGGGGTCATCATCTTCGTCTGGGAATTCTCGTTCTGAAAATGGAGATGAAATATGCTTTCAACAAGTAATTGGCTTTCGGGCTCTAGTTTATGCGTGCGCGCTATTTGTAAGGACCTACTCTAAGGCCGGCCTCACACAGCCGGAATTCGTCTCTGAATTCATAATCTGAATTCATATTATTAATTAAGAAAGGCCGGAATCCCATACAAAGTCGTTATGATCCACATACATTCTGATTTTTTCAGACTATGAATTTGACGACTAAATAATAATATGAATTCAGATTATGAATTCAGAGACGAATTCCGGCTGTGTGAGGCCGGCCTTAAAGTCGAAACGATAATCTTGAAAATTATCGTAAGTAAGGAGCTAGTGGCCATTGTGGCCAAAAACGTTGTTGGACCACTGCCCCGAAACGATTCTGATTCTGGTAACATGTTTTTTTAGTCATCCTAAAAGACTTCAACCAACGTGCCTTGAAAACCATCGTAAGTACGTAGCTGATTTATGGTGAACGCCGACCTGGCTGCACCGCACGCGCCGCAGTCATCCATCGCTTTGCTTCAGGTAGGTACTGCGACGTCTGCGGCGCGGGTAGGTGTCCGAAGTTGCATAGAACTTCATACTTAATTAAATAAATCGAATGCGTGGCCTGCGGTGACTGCAGTGCGGCCCAGCGGAGCTAAAAAGGTCGCTATTGCAGCATCGCGGTGAAGGAATTGAGCTATTGCCATCTCTTTTCACTCTAAGTCAATGAAAAGAGATAGCAATAGTTCAATTCGTTCACCGCGACTCTGCAATAGCGACCTTTATAGCTCCGCAGGTCTGCGTTCACCTTTAGATTGATTTCTTCACTGGTTGATAAATCTATAAAAGTTAAGTTTGACTAACAAAAATTACCTTCTACGTTAAAGGGAATAAGTACCTAGAATTAAATAGAAGCTTAACCTGTCCTGCGCCTAACTTTTCGCAAGAAATCCTGCTTAATATTGCGACACGAATAAAATTGAGCAGCATTTTCCGTAGCTACGGATATCCTTCTATGGCCCGATTAAAGCTGGTTGCAAAAGAACTAAGTGAAATATTCGACACATCTACTGTCAAAAATTTGAATAATTGCAGAGTCTTATGTGTGCTATTTATGGCCCATGTAGTAAAAGCCAACCACAGAAGTTGATTGACAAAATCTAGATTTGCTTCCACCGGTACACGATAACCATTGTCGATATCATATTATATTATTGTAATCAAATCCACCAAAATAGTAAAATAATTTAAAAGATCCGTATCCAAGATTTTAATCAAAAACTACAATTTTCATTCGCATGTTCACAATAACCTCGTCACGCTTGTTCTATTTCCACGCATTTTATAAACTCAATCATACTTGTTATGAAGTTACAGTCTAACTAAACACTGCTTTAAATGCGTTTTATTTGTTACTAGCAGCACCCTCGCGGCGTTGCCCCAGTTGTATATAAATTATGGTGATGATGATGATGAAAAGTAGCCTTTGACTTTCCTCGAGAGTTTTAGCTATCAAAAGCAGAAATATTTTTTTAAATCCGACTGGTACCTAGGTACTCGTAGTTCTTGAGATTAGCGCGTTCAATCAAACAAAGAAACAAACTCTCCGCTTTGTATTTATTGGTACTCGTATAGATTGGTATAGATTCATCATCATCATCTCAGCCCATTTCCACCCACTGTTGGGTATATGCCTCCTCTTTATTACGCCATTCTCTCCGATCCCTCGTGAGTCCCATCCACTGATTCCCGACCACGTTCACAATGTCATCGGACCATCGGGCGGGTTGTCTGCCTCTTGGCAGTTGAGCATCCCGGAGCCACCATTCAGATATCGCCTGTGTCCATCTTCCATCGTCCCTTCTGGCCAAGTGTCCTGCCCAACTTCACTTTAGTCTCGGGATCTGCATACCTACGTCCACGACCTTTGTACGACGTCGAATTTCGACGTTGGGTGTATGATCGAGGCAGGGACGTAGCTATAGCTTCGTTAAGGGGGGGGTCCAAAGGTTCCAATATACCAAAGATCTTTGTTAAGGGGGGGGTCCAAGGGTTCCAAAATACAAAAATTGACTAGGTTTCCTCCGAACTTAATGGGCTAAGGGGGGGGTCCGGACCCCCTAAACCCCCCCCCTTATATACGTCCCTGGATCGAGGAGTGAAATTCCGGGCATGGCGCGCTCCATTGCCCGTTGTGCAACTCTAATCTTGTGCATGTATTCCTTTGTGAGCGGCCATGTCTCGTATGGTATAGATTATTAGAAATAAATAATTGCATGATTCAAAAGTAGAATTTAAGTTAGCCTTTTCACTTGAAATCGGCGTAAAAGTTGACGGTGTATGTGTGAGAATAAAATTCATCAATAACTTGTTTGATTATAATATTGAATTGGATCTGGATCAACGCCCTAGTTTATTGCAGTGAACACGCGATTGTATAATTGCTGGACATTTTGTTATCGATATTGATGTCTGATCCTGACCCTTTGAGGTCTTTCTCAGTCATAATAGATAACTTAATTAGGACAGATATTATTATAACTATCCTGCTATACTACATCTTGAGTGCGAGTATGTTTGGATGTCTGATTTTTAATCAAAGCTTTTGAAGCGCTCGTAGCATAGCTTGCTGATACGTTCTTGATTGATCGTTGAAGTTAAGCAACGTTGTGCCGTGCGTGGTCACAAATTGGATGGGTGACCGCAAGTGGCATTACGAGCTGAGCGCTTTCGTGCTTCGGAGGGCATGTTAAAGTGTTGGTCCCGGCTTTTAAGCTTTTAAGCCATGACGGACGCCTTCAGGCGGCCTAAAAACTCTGTCACCAGAGTTAGCCACTAGCTTATTCTAACATACATACATACATTCTAAAACACGCTATCTCATCAAAAATTATATAAAATTACATGTGTCACACTTATCTTTCTTTTTAATTATACCCAATGAGAACGTATTCTATTTACAGCTACAATAATAGAAAACCCGGGGTCACTGACCTCGCTATAGAGTCCTGATTTGTTAATAAAATGAGATGTTATTCAAAGCAATAAAATTATGCGCCATTTACATAGAGCGAGATTTTTGCTTCGACGATACGAATAAAAAAGAGAGAAATAAAAATATGATCATGAATTGTGGAAGGGCGATAATCGCCTTGTCATTGATTATTGGACGTCTCTATGAAAAAAACACCTCAGAATAAATGAGGTAAGTAAGTAATTTACTTTTTTTAGGTAAACACCGAGCTTGAATGGCAAATCTTGCCTTCAAGTCGGTTCAAATCGATTTGTACGATACTCACATGAACTTGAAAAAAACGTCATACGAGATCGAGTAGACAAGTCGAGGAAATCATATATAAACGAAAAGCCTGGCGAAAATTACCTTACGAGTTTTTGTTTTTTGTAGGTAATGTTAACATAATAATTCAACACAAACAAAAACTGATGAATGCGATTTTCGGCTAGAGAGTATCGCCTACGATTATAGCATTCGACTTTCTCGTCCCAAAACGTGCGATAAAAATAAAACTCTCTCCATGTAAATGACGCTTTACTTAATTAGTATTCATGTCCGAACTGGCTTTGTGAATAATAATTTGTTAAGTATGTGATAACTTGAGCCTTCTTCTTCTGCCAGTGCCTTTCCATTACTGAAGGCTAGCTGTCATCCTGCTAATGCTAAATTTTTCTTTGTCTAGTGCTAGCCTGACAGATCAGGTCATCAAGCAGACCTTCCCCTGTCCAATCTCTAGCGAAGCCAAAATGTTCAACCCCTCTTCTGCCAGATATTTTACCCATCATGAGCATTGACATATTGAGCCTAGAGAGAGCTGTGAAAATGCTTAGACTGCTGTTTGTTGTAAAGAAGGAAGACACAACGGATATAACGTAGAAACAAAACAAGAGCATGACTGTACCCCCAAGGCACAATAGATATACCTACTCCATGATCTTTAGAAAATTCAAGTGCCCTTGAAGTCTGAAGGCCTCTCCATACTTCGCGCGAAGCCGCGAAGCCACCACGCAATCCACGAGTGTGAATCCGATTAGCCGGATCCACACCGGACGATCCAAAGCGCTCCGATTGCGCGCGGCATGGAGCGCGCTCCACGCCGCGCGCAATCGGAGCGCTTTGGATCGTCCGGTGTGGATCCGGCTAATGGCATTCGCGGATTCGCGACGCGTTCGCGCATCGTTCTCGTTTGTTGTCGGTTTTTTTGGTTTTTTGTCCCGAGACAAAGGGTTTGCAAGGCGCTTTGGGCCCGCGAACCTCTGCGAATGTGGAACTGTGGCCGAATTCGCGCTGCAAACCGCGCCGCTAATTCACGCCGTGATTTGCGCGCGAGGTGTAGGGAGGCTATGAAGGGGTACCTAGTCAGGGGCGCTCCCAAATACATAAGATTTGGAACATGTCCATATTCTTCCAAAGTTTGCACTTTATACGTAGGTACCTAACAAGTTGTAAGCACATCGCTGTCAATAGACTACTAATACTAAAAAGTAGAATCGGACGCTTTAATGTCGATGTAGCCGCTCTCAGCGAACGATTTTTCAGCGAGTTTAGATGTTCTACTAAACGGTGAATGAAAACATGTGCATATATTTTTTTCAAACTACATAAGTAAGTACTTACTTGATTCAGGGTTCGAATCTATGATTTTTGGACAAAAAATCGATGGTCGACCACATTCGTTTAACACTAGGTATACATTTATTTACAAAAGTATTCGTATGACGTGTTACAAAACGCACTACACAACTAGTAAGTAGATGCGCCTAATTATGGTAGATGCGCTTCTCTTATCTTCAATAGACAATTCCGGTGTTTGCGTGTTCGTCTTGCGGCTAGACCGATTATGATGTTATTTTTAAACTTACGTGGTCAACTGGTGGTTCTTATCTAACTTGTATGGTCCCACTGCTGGTCAAAAGGTCTCCCCCATATCTCATATCTACAACCTTTCTTCTTTTTCAATCGCTCTCAAAAGTTGAGATCGTTCCTGCAAACGTTTCCTTTTTCGACCTCAACCTCGCATCCCGTCAGGCTGCCAAAGTGTTTTATCATTAACGGTCATAGCTGACCAGTAGCCTCCGCACCAAAACCTCACAGCATCGCCTCGGTATTCTTTGTATGGAATTCTATGGACCAACGCTCACTACATCAACTTCATAACGTCACCGATGCGGGCTGATTGTCTAACTTGTCTCAAACCTCAAATTGGACTCAAACTGTCAAAACGATCACGTAGCTATCTTTTGTCGCGTTTAGTCTCGTTGAGATAAGAGTTGCGTGGTCACCGAATTGTCATATTTGACAGTTTGAGACCGATTTTGGTCGCTATCAAAGATAGACAATCAGAAGGCAGATCGTCGCCGCATCGCAATCCTAAAGTGAAGGAACATTATGAACGCCAAAAAGACGATGCTGTGCGCAGGCGACTCAGCTTTACTCTTTTATCAAGATAGTTTTCTTTAATCTTGTAAGCGAGATCTCTCTGGTAGGTTATTTAAAATACTGCTAATCTTTTTTCGTTTATATGAGAGTTTATAGGAAAAAACAAGGTCATGCTAATATGCAATAATATCACAAGCTCTAAACGGTGAATCTGAATCCGAAAAGCTCCGTAAACAAATCCTCAAAACTAGGTACCTAATTTGCCTCCTACCTGGGACATTGTTGAGATGGAGTAGGCTTGCCTAGCACCTACACCATCCTCTCAGCTTAACCGGAAATATCCGCAGATAAGACATGGTCAGGTCAATACGTGTGATATATTTAGGTATTATATTATGTGATATTTATGTGCATAAAGAATAAAACTGCAAAGGATAAAGTCCATCTCATAACCTGATGCAAAATTCCTTAGAATTTTTTCCTCTCAGCGTCTCGCGAAGTCTAACATTTATCAGAATAAAAAACAAAAAACTTACCTTTCCTGCTATGGCCGCTTCGCGCCAATTTAACTTTTTTCTCGTCTCTATAACGAGCTTCAAGTTTTTGTTTATGAACCAATGTGAACCCAACAAAAATGACTATTAATGCTGTATAGACTATGAAACAATTTTTCTCTAAAGTCCACACCGCGAGCGAAATATAGTTCATCTTGTAACAAAATATACATCCGACCGTCACCACAGCTAGCTAGCTACTAACATTATCACATCAACATTGCCCAGTGATAAAAACCTGCCGAGCTATTTTAATCCTAACCAACTGGGAATTAAGGTCTATAATTACCTTGTAATAACTTAAATACTTGCTGAGATATTTTAAACTTAATGAGTAGGTCTATAAGGTTTATGATGACCTTGTTGTAATTCGATGCACTTATTGGCACGATAAGTTTTCTTTTTGCCAAGTGGTCAATGTCCTTGAATTTTATAGAGTCGTCCATGTTTATTTTATAAAATACATTTTTGCTTTTTATAGTGCGAATATTGTAATGCGTGAGAATTTTACTATTGACAGAGTTAGATACTCTTGTAATAAGTCAGCCTGGCAACAAAAAAAAGCGCTGTGGGTGCCCTTTGATTGATAGATGTTTAGTTTAGTTTAGTGGTGATAAGTATACCTACGCTATCACAAAATGGATGGGTGACCGCTAGTAGCATAACCCACTGAGCGCATGCACAATGAATGCACATTTCGGTCCCGGTTATAAAGTTTCGTTAAAATAATCGTACAAATCAATTTAAAACCAATAATTTTAATTTTTATAGTGTTAATCCTCACTTAGGCACAATATTTCATTGAGAATGAAAAGTCTTAACAAAGATTTCGATTCCGACGGGATTCGAACCCGCATTGATACGCTAATTGGTGATATTAACCGACAAATGAGCTTACTTATCAAGATTTTCAACCTGACGATGATGTAGATTCCGTGGTTGGTTATGGCACTCCGCTTGAGGAGGATCGCTTGTATCAATGCGGATTCGAATCCCGTTGAATCCCAAGAGAATTAACTTGAAAATTAGTCCGATAATAATAAAAAGGGAACATAGTAGAGTGAAGGATGTAGCGGTGAAAATTGGGAAAGGCATGTTGTGTTGTGATAGTTAGGATGAAGCTGTCCAACAGTACACTATACCAGCGAGTTGAATAACGTTTAGAAATAAAAATAATAAATCACACTGATATTTTAAATGGGAAAGTTTGAATGTTTGGATGGATGGATGAATGTAGTAGGTATGTTTGTTCCTCTATTAACTCTACAACCACTCAATCTATTTGGCTGAAAAATATAGGGAGATAATGACCGGGAATTTGACATAGGCTACTTTTTATCCGGGCACCACGCGAGAGAAGCCATGGGCGGAAGCTAGTTATAATGAAGTAGATAATTTGACCTTTACAAGTGCAATTATAATGATGGTCACGCGAGTACGCACCTCAGATCAAATAGCAATCATAATTGCTTACCTAAGTGCTGAGTAAATAAGTACAGATAGGTAGGTACTAACAATAATAATAAAATATGTAATTTAAAAATGCAGGTCAAACTTACGTAAGAACTATGATGGTCTACAAACTTTAAATCAGGTTTAATACTGCACCATAAAGCTGACATTAGACGATACTGAATTCAGTGCACTAAATGCTTTATTCATAAATTAGCGCTCTGTCTCGCTCTTTGGCCTAAGAATTGCGTATTGTGCATCCTACTTTTACTGCTGCTAACTATTGTTAGCATTGGTAAAAGAAGGATGCACAATTCGCAATTCTTATGGTGTAAGCACACGCTGGGCGCTGGCCCAGCGTGTGCTAAGCCAGTGCGAGCGAAGGCGAGTGCTTCCGTCCACGCGCTTGGCGAGTCTATGCAAACCAATGTAAGTTGGTGCTCGTATTCACTCGATGACTGATAGCAAGGCGAGGCGAGTGGCGTTGCCCAGTTGGCTTTCACTCGGCGAGCCTGGGCCAGCGTGTTTTTGCGCCTGTAGGCCAATGAGTGAAACAGGCCACTAATTTATGAATGAACTAGCATTTAGTGCACTGAATTCAGCGTGGTGTAATGTGCGTTTCAGTAATCACCACATTTTCACTTACATTGGCAGAACCAGCTGCCGTATTCCCAACTCAGTTGATAGCTATTTGAAAGACACTACGCAGCACATTGTTGTTTTCCTAAAATGATGGTGATTACCACGTTACGTCAAAGCAGCAAGAAAGCTGCGAAAAAACGTCACTTTTCTAATTCTGAAGATTCCGAGAAGATCTGAATCGCACTGACGGACTATTTGAAGACTATTTTTGAAGACTGACTAAATTATGTGTCTAAGTCTATGTCTATGTCTATGACTGTCTAGCTAGGTAGGTACCTATTTGAAGAGTTAAAACCTCCTGTTGGCTAAAGCTTGCTTTTATTATTATCCTAGTTATTGGTGCAGCTTTATGCTCTCCATCCACTTGGCCGTAGGCCTTTACATCTTTACGAGATGATTTAATTTTATAGTGTCAGGCAGGAGGCAATATTTACCTACACTTAACGGGATACCTACTGTAGTGCCCGGGACTTTGTTTGAGATGGAATAGGTTTGCAAGCCACGGGTTTCCTCATGATGTTTTCCTTCACCATTTAGAGCTCGTGTTCATCGCATCTCTCACAACTTTGTGGAACCTGACGGCTGATGATTCTTTGATTGAATCCGTCCATCGAGTTGGGGATCGACCACGCGAGCGTTTTCCATCCGTGTTCCTAACTACGGTGAGTTTCTCCAAGCTGTCATCGCCACTCCGTAGGGTAGACTGGGTACGGTTGTGCCAATTTTCATTTGATCGCCCATAATTTCGTGAATGTTCCAGCTATGAAGCAAGGTATGTTTTATAGTGACATGGATTTGTCTAAGTATAAATGCTTACCTACTACAATTTTGTGTGAGACGCGACCGCGAGGAGTAACCTAGCCGCAACTCCCTCCTTACCCAGATGAAGATTCTCTGGATGAATCGAAACATTGTCGGTAGGTATCTAAATCGACGATATTTATTTTTACGTGAGTAATTCCCGTGTGTTAAATAATCTCTACCTACTACAATTTTGTCCGTAAGTGCAAAATTTAACGTTAACTTATATGAGCCATTTGAAAAAAATAAATACTTAAATTGTCACAATCGATACTACGTGACCAAAGTATGCGAGTTGATGGCAAATCGTGGCTATGCGTGTTGAATTTATTTCTAGAAAATATAAATTATTTTGAATTTTTAAAGCAATGGTTTCGACGCGATGCAGCGAATATTTACCAGGCGGTAGTCTTTAATAGAGACAGACCACAGAATTAAATCTAAAGCAAACTGATTCCATGCCTTGCTCAGATCATAACGCAAGTAAATTTAAGCCCCACAGAACTTAAATTTTTATTCATTTGCAATAAAAGTAAGTTCGTATGAGCAAGTGGCCAACTTTGAAATTGGCAATTATTAATTTATATATCCATATTCTACGACTACCCCGTTTTACATGACTCCAGAGAACAGGCATATGCATGCATTCGGTCGCGAAGGAACAGGAGTAGAATCACCTAGCTCTTAAGACGTTTCAAAGTGGTACACTTGTGATCTTATTGAATAAACGAATTTGACTTTTGACTTTTGACTTTTGATTCAGTCGTGAGCATGTTTACGGTTTACTACTTCTACTTGTATTAATCGAGTTATTGAAAAAAAAACCCTTTTTCAACATTTCACTTCTAACACAGTTATAGCTAGGTACTCGTAAGGTATTGTTTTGTTTTAATTAAAAAAAATACTAGGGTGAGTGGGGGCAAGATCGAACGGTTTTTTGATGAGATGAGCAGTGTTGTGTTTGATCGCTTGTAGAAGAAAATCCATCTAAAAATTAATTAGTTGTCCATAAAGAGGAAAGAGTCTACTTTTATATTACATCAATAATTGCCTGTTATATCTGTTCCAAAAGTAGAAAAAAATAAGTTAAAATATTTTATCACGAAAAAAAAGTTGGGGGAAGATGAAAAGGTGGCGGGGGAAGATCGAACGTTTTTCTAAAATCGTGAAATCAGACAATAAATGAATATTAGGACGTTGTTGATGGCCCCTAGTCTATAGCATTCTTTGTCCTGAAAACTCTAAACTGACTCTTGTCCCAAAATTCCTGTTTTTAACAAAGTTATAACAGATTTTCATATTTAGAATATATCAATCTTACCCCACCGGGGGAAGATTGAAGTAAAGGTTCTCAAACTTTTCCACTCGAGGTCAAAGGTCAATGACCCCGGGGTCAACGGTCAATGACCTCAAGTTGACCCTTCGTCGTTCCCCCACCCTAATACTCCTCTCCCGAAGTATGATATGGCGTTGTTTTTTGTGAAAAAAATTCTAAGTATTTTTTTCATAGTGGTGCGTTTTCTACACCTTGCTTGACCCAAATATCTCAGAAATTATAATTATCACTTACGAGATTCAATACTTTTTGTTTGTATTGTAATCACTTCCTCTATCGATTGACACATTATGTTTCATCTCTGGCTGCCAAAACTATTTTTTTTTAAATGGCGGACAGTAGGTATGCCTGGCTCCATACATAAATGTTCGCACCTCTTTGAAACATAAGAGGGTACCTACATACCTATTTAATACATCCAATATCTGTTCAGGAAAAGTTTGAGAACATCTGACTCTTACTATGAGTTTTGAAAATGAGGTAAGATTGGTACTTGTATATGTTCGTCTTACCCCGCAAAATTGAGATGGGGAAAGACTAAAAGTTGAAATAAATCCTAAAATACGAGAAGTAGCCATATTTAGACGTAATAACACAAGTAAGAATTAAAAATAATAAGTAGATATATCAATAAAACACTCGTACCTACCTTGTAGCTCAAGTTACTGGACACGGGGTAAGATGAAAGGACTTGAGCACTTTGTGTAAAAGTCACTGTGTCAGAAAATTGCACTTTTTACACAACCCCTGGATCTAAGCAGCAAATGTTGACTGAGGAATGTGACGTGACAAAATGGTGGTCTTGACAATGTTACCAGCACTGTAAAAAGATTACTCAATCGGGAGTTATTGACTACTTTTTGTCTTACCCCGTTTTCGATTTTGCCCCCACTCACCCTACATAATTTCAGCACAGAATAAAAAAATCAGGTCCAATTTTTGTATGTAGGTAAGCATGTACTTTGTATTCTTATTCTATTCTATTCTTATCCTAAATGGTGTCCAGAGAGCTGGAAGGTGGAACACAGGAACTCAATAAAATTGAAAATTTTGATAAGATTTTTCATTTTCAATAGTAAAATTACAAATTCTTGCAGTTTCCACGAGCTTAGGTACCTACCTACAGTAAAAATAAAATTTTCAAAAAAAAAAAATCCTTTTGGAAGTTTTTCTAAGAAAATAACTAAGTACGGTTTGTGTTGAAAATATGACAATCAATTACTATTTTTCAAATTGCTGTTGTTTACAATACTCAACTTCGTCACAATATTGACCTTTTTATTGTTTTTATCGTGTGAAAACTTAAAACTGGTCTTTAATATGTGCAAATCGGTTTATTATCCTAGTTCGATTTAATAACTCTAAAATCGATTTATTATTTAAATTATATGAATTAGTATGTACCTATTACTTGCGTCCGCGTCATTAATACCTAAGTAAGTAGTTTTTTTATGAGATGTCTTAATAATACTCAACCTGGGGTCGTAGACCCAGTAGTGTGACTGCGATTCACACGTCTCGTATCTATAATGCATCCGATTCGAAGATTTTCTTCGGAAAGTTGGCGTTTTTTCAGCGAAGAAACATCACATTCCGAATTCAGGGTACCTACCTAAAGTGGCCACTTTTGATGAAACATCAGATGTTTTATAAATGCTTCATAAAATGCTTCATCAATGCTTCATTTATGAAGCATTTGAAAACACCTTTTTTGACAGTTCTCTATAGAATCCATTTTACCCAATTCTGTCAAAAAAGTAGTTTTAAAATATGCTTCATAGATGAAGCATTGATGAAGCATAATATATAAAGCATTTATGTAACATCTGATGTTTCATCAAAAGTGGCCACTTTAGACCCCCAGAATACATTCCTAGAAGAGTGATTATTTGGCTGCGACATTCTGTAAGGCGGAGGTACTTCCCCAGTCGGGCTGCTCGAATATAGAGTGAGAAAAACCCACTATGCCCTTCCTCCTATAATTCCTATAATCTCAACAATGCTCCAGGCACATTGTTCTGTTGTGTGCCATGCGTCCTGTAATCGTACCATGAACTCTTAGAGCAATGTTAAAACAAGCTTAAAACATTTTAAACTGAAAAATCTTATCAAAATTTTCAATTCCGACGGGATTCGAACCCGCAATGATACAAGCGATCCTCCTTTAGCCGGAGTGCCTAAACTGACATCAGACTGACTGACGTCAGAGGTTCCGTGGCCGAATTGGTAAAGGCACTCCGGCTAAAGGAGGATCGCTTGTATCATTGCGGGTTCGAATCCCGTTGGAATTGAAAATTTTGATAAGATTTTTCAGTTTAAAATGTTTTAAGCTTGTTTTAACATTGCTCTAAGAGTTTATGGTATGGTCCCTGACTATAAATAATCTATTAAAGATTATGGTCTGTATTTTTCCTAAATCAAAACTCCAATAAAGTACCAATCAGTATCACGTGTGTTAGAACGTAGATACAGTTAGTACTCAGAACTAAAGTTACTCAGGTGTCAGCTGGTCAACTAAAGCTGTTCTAAGAAACTTTTTAACTTGAAAACTTTCTTAGAAACGATTGTAAATCTTATTGTGGTTAAAAACGAAACAAGCTCATTTATCAATAACAAAGTTGTTTTTACCTTTACCTTTTAAATATCTAGGTACCTACTTACTTATTTAAAATATATTTTTTTTAAGTTTGTCCTCTAAGCGTTTCTTAACCACTGATCAGATAGTTACCTATAGTTACGAAACTTTGGGAGGGTCTTCTAAGGAAACCCGGGAGTATTTGGCCCAAAAAGTTAATAAAAGTAAAGGTTGTAATCAGTGCCTTACATTAAAAAAAAAAAGATTAAGTAAGTACTTAAGTAAGTAGGTTACTTCTGAAAAATATATAATTTTTTATAATATTTTTCAGAAGACCGATAATTAAATGCCAATGAAAGCCTTGAATAAATGAACTTATCTTGACGCATATTACTACATAATTTGGATATAAAATGTATATTTCATTACAAGTTTTTTGTTCTATCTAAAAGTTATACTTATAGAAAAGTTGTAAAAGATCTTCAGAATCTAGCCGTTACAAAAAAATCCGGTAACAATAAAAAGGTACAGCCAAATTGAGCACCTATTTTTGAAAACGGTTTAAATTATGTATGTATTTGCAGTTATTTAGTCATCACTGTAAATAAATAAACTCATCCTTTTATTATAATCATTCACTTCGCGCCTCTGTAACTGAGAATCTAGGTATTAGACAAATGCATTTACCATGCAAACATGCAATACGAATTCGTCTTTTTTTCTAAGTCAAACGTTGAATGTGGGCATTATGCCAACCTCTTTAGAAATTACCAAAGAATCTTGAATGTATTGGGTAAGTAACTATAACTATTAAGTAAGTAGAAATTTCGTTATTTTTTTCAAGCATTGAACTTTTGTTTTTTCATTTCAGTTTTGTTATTCATTAAAAATAATACCCGTGTATTTTTTCGTTTTTCGTATAATTTTACAAAGAGGTAATAAAGTTTGTTGGTTTGTACTTTGTACCAAATAAAGTTGTAGGTACTTCCTAAATTTATCATCGGATTCCGAAAACTATTTAACGGTGGGAAACTGCAGTACCTACCTATCCCCAAGTGTCAAAAACTTACCCCAAAATATAATAACTTGTCAATTTAGCAAAGCCTTGTTTTTTCTTGTCACTTTTACATCAATGAAAAGAGACAAACAGATTAAACACTATCGGAGCTCTACAAAGCCTCTACCTAAGTCTATTATGAATAACAGGGTATGTTGTTCACAGGTAAGCGAGCCCGCAGGCGGAAGTTGGAAATTTTTACGTTTATAGAACCTCACTTCTTTTACACATTTAAATGAATATTGGATGAAATAAACTTGGTCAAAATAACAGGTTAGAATAAGTCGTACTTAACAAACCTGTTACCTTTGTTGAGCGTTTAGCGGTCCATTAATTAATTCGATTGATCTTTACTACTACTGTAGTAAGATAAAATAGTAGGAAGTAGTAGGTATGCTAGTAATCATTAGAACTACCAATCTAAAAATTCTACTTATCATTGGTTAAAGCTATCAATCCACCCGGCTTTGTTTGCACAAAAAAAATGTATAGGTAAATGAAAACAAAACTATTTTGTCTCCTTATTTTTGTACTAGCAGCGCCCTCGCGGCGATGCCCCCGTAGTGTTGGTATTATGTTGATGATGATGAATAATGTAGTCTATGATCTAGATCATTTAATGTAGTATGATGATCAAGAGTAGCTAACAAATGCAGAAATAATTTTTCAAATCGGATTTATAGTTCCTGAGTTTAGGGCGTTCAAACAAACAAACAAACTCTTTCGCTCTATTATTTAGTATAGATTTATATATCGTTCGGTTTGACATTCCTTGTTTTTTTTTTGTGTTAAAAAAATATATTACTACGCGTGCCGAAACACATAAGTGATTTACATAAGTCTTTATTTAATTCACTAATATATAAATAAGTTAATAATGATATTTAAAAACATTCATTTAAAAAAGTAAAAACATAGTATTCTAGAATGATTTTCTTATACATGGAAACGCGTGGTATACCATCTTATTTCGTCCATAGTAAAACGGATGTTTGTTTTAGTTGATGATAACAAACTCTGACGCGCATATTTTAAGTTTATCGCTAAACGCTAACTCCTCATTACCATTTGTCTACGCAAGTATTCGCTACTCATCAATGATGGGAAACCCGTAAAATAGTAGAAAAATATAAAAGTGATTAATTAGTACGCTTTAATACCTCACTTTAATATTACCCGGATTCAAAAATACTACGTAGGTAAGTCAATGTTTACGTAACTGTATGATTAAAAACATATTAAAATATTAAAACAAAATGAAAAGTCGTATCAAAATTTTCGATTCCGACGGGATTCAAACCCGCATTGATACGAGCGATCCTCCTCAAGCCGGAGTGCAACGGAACGGAATCCATACCTATTCGTCGGGTCGAAAATCTTGACAAGCTCATTTTGTCGGTTTTCGATCGGATCGGATCGGATAGACTTTTCAATTTCAATGAAAACATACTTTGGTGTGGATTAACACTAAAAAATTATTTAAAGATAAGTTGAGGTTTAGGTACGCTTGTGTGCATCTTTATATCTACTTACTACTAAGGTATCAGTGCCTCGAGCGCTAGTATGCACAAGTTTACTATTCTATCCGTGACTACAGTAAAGTATCTCAATTATATGGAATTCAGTGCAGCGCCTCTAGCGGTAACTTGACTAAACTAAGTTCAGTTGTCCAAACTTTACTATAGTCACGGATAGAATATTACCTAAACTCGTGGCGATCGAGGCACAGACTAGCGTAAGGCCCACCTGATGGTAAGCGGTTACCGTAGCCTATGGACGCCTGTGACACCAGAGGAGTCACACTCGCGCTGCTGACCCTTTAAAGGAGGAATCACTGCGCCGACAACACAATGGACAAGACTGGTCTAGCTGTCACCGCAGCGCTTCCTCGCAGAGCTCTGGCAACCTTACTCACCACAGGAACATACTCACGGTGTCACACTCGCGCTGCTTGTTTTTCTGATGCGTATCGATGATCAACCATTTTCCTGTTAATGTTGATCAGACTTCAAAAGTGCCTGTAACATGTTGATGTTAAGTAAAATTAGTCATTTTTTATTACCTCCTAAATTCTTGCGTCAATAGGGTACTACAAGGAAAACAAAAACATTAAACGACATTATAAGTAGCTAGGTGTAGACATGCAAAAAATAGGCAACTAGGAGTACCTAGGTAGGCTATATTATAGAAAATGGCTGAGAAAAATGACCGTCTCATTATGTAATCGACTATTGTATGCTGGACACAATGCTAGACATTTCACACAGCATCATTGTAGCCCCAAAGAAAGCAGAGCTGGTGTTATAGCAACAACATGACTGATTTACTTCTGATCTATTTACTTACTTACCTACTTTTTTTGTTAACACCTACATAGGTACCTTCTTATTTTACACCCAGACCCGAAACAAATGTTTGTCCCGCGACGGGGATCTAACCCGCATCCTCCTGCGTCTCCAGCGTGCCTTCACCCACTGCGCCAAGAGGTTGTCTGTATGTTGTCGTTTGTATGTTACACTATCACGTTCACTGTCCATGACGCACGTGGCAGGAGTATGAGCAATGTCTAGCGCAAGAACTACATTTTCTTGTAGCTTAGCGCTTCCGTGCTTCGGAGGACACGTTAAATATTGTCGGTCTCGGCTTTCAAGTCGTTAAACTAAGATGGAGGCCGTTAGGCGGCCTAAACACTGTGTCACCAGAGTTGGCCATTAGCGGGCTGATTGTCTAACTTGTCACAAGCCTCGAATTGGTCTCAAACAGTTAACGCTCGCGTAGGTATCTTTTGTCACGTTTGGTCTCGTTGAGATGAGAATGACAGAGCTATTTCGTGGTCACTGACCTGTCATATTTGACAGTTTGAGATCGATTGTAGTCGCTACCAAAGATAGACAATCAGGGTGCAGGTCATCGAAACTTACTCTAGGCCCACCCATAAGACTAGGATAACTTTAAAACTATGTGATGTGAAGTTGATTTTCGCGATCAATGAATGAAACTGATGAATGAATCAGGTAATAAACACGACTTCGTCTAGCTTTATAGTCTTCAAATATGCGTAGGAGTTAACTGATTTATTTTTGGGTGCGGTATCCTAAAATAGCATAAAGGTCGTAAGTTCAACCTACCTACGTAAATAGTAAATGACTTTGCCACGGAGGAAGTCATATCTGGATATTATACATACAGCTCAGTTTTTACAAACTTTAGATTAAATATCGTCTGTTATCCCCATTTGGTTGAGATCCCAAATTTAAGAACTAAGTGCTTCCAATCGTCTTTTACTTGTAATGCGTACTGCTGTCGAATGGAATAAACTGCCTTCGTCTGTGTTTCCGTCTTCTTAAAACCCGAACACCTTTAAAAAGACAGTTAATAGGCATTTTCTATGGAAGCTCGCTCCATCGTCGACTTCATCCATGCCTAGGCAAGGAGCGAAGTCAAGAGCTAACCTATCTTAAATAAAAAAGAAAAAAAATAAGAGACGACAGCCTCAAAGCTCAAAGCTCTAGCTGAGCCCAGCGAAAGCATCATGCTGTTGAAAACAAGACAAGGTTAGAATGATAACCATGCGAAAGCACCTTCCGCACCAAAGTAAAGCAGGCAGATAATGTAACTTCTCTTTTTTTTGACAGATGGAAAATCTACTGCCAGACATTCAACTACGCAGAGGGAGCGTATTTGGGATGTGTGGGGTTGTCGAGTTCCGACGACCCACTAACGGGCTTCCATGCTTGTGGACTCCCTTTTGCGCATTTAGACTCAGAGGTGGTCCTTTATGCGTGGGTCCTGGATCCTTAAATCTGAAGCCAGTTTAACTCCTCCCAGAAGCACAGAAGTTTCTTGAGGTCTTCACAGGCTTCGAGGAGCGACCTCGGGTTGTTGCCTACATGCATGTCAAATGTCAAGGTCGGTCACGGTCGCGAAGGAACAGCAGTAGAATCACCTAGCTCTTAAGACGTTTCAAAGTGGTACACTAGTGATCTTATTGAATAAATGAATTTGACTTTGACTTTGAAGGGGTTCCGGGATCTCTGGGCCATTCTGGCGTTACGCGGCCGAAGCGAAAACACGCGACGTATCTTCCGTCAAGTGTGAACCGACCCTAAATATAAGACGTTTCGCTTGATTGAACCAATTAAGTTATTTCGGTGTTATTATTTTGTATTGACGTATGTTCGTAGCTACATGCGAATTATACTCCGTCGAATATCAAATTTACATGTTTTTTGTGCTATAAAAAATTTAGCCAGATGGGCAACGATAATAGCTTGCTTACAGTACGCACAATGGATCTAGGCATTCGTGAAGTTAGGCGTTTCGATGTGCAGTGCAACTTTTACATACAAAATTTTCTACTGCGCAGCGAAACGGCTAGGTAACTTCACGGATGCCTAGATTAATTATGCGTATTGTAGGTACTAGTATAATTATCTATGTAAAATTGTCAACACTACAGCATATAGTATAATTATAATATGCATAGGAACAGTAGTGCGATTCAGACCTTCTCGGAATGTATTTGTAAATCGTCGAATCGATGCATTTTCGGAAGTTTGTTTCTGCAGGTCCCATTAGGCTTTTTAATTAAAAAATAACATTGAAAGCCTCTTTTTTTAAGATCCGTACTTAAATAGGTACCTACAAAAAAAAACTTGCAGAATGCAGAGTACATTTTCATTAAAATTAAAGGGCGGGCAAGTTAAAAAAAAAATGCTGCATTGATTCCCCCGGTTTGAGGATGAAATGAAAACCAAAGGACCAGTTTGTTTCGTACAGACAAACCAGAACAATCTGGAGGCTACTCCCAAAACTGAAAATATTAAGGAGTACCTTAGTATTAATGGAAACTGAATGCGGAACACTTAACCTAAACCTAATAAGCTGAACTACGATAATTGGCACGATATAGTTTTCGTTTATGGGAGTAGGGACCCTGACCTTACTCTTATAACTCACTAGCTGACCCGGCAAACTTCGTACGTCCTCAGAATACGAGATTTCATGAAAAAAACCATTGCCATATTTTCAGGCACTGACGCTGATTTCAAATTCCATGACGTATTATTAGTTTCTTTATGTTGGTTGACTTCGTAAAATGGACAAAAACTATAAAGAGGTCGTAGGTTCAACCCCCGCTTCGAACACGTGAGATTGTTGAGGAGAGCGTCTGCTAAAGTATTTGAAATTACTTTTCTATTCTCTCGCCTTATGGTAGAAAGTTCGTAGCCGACTGCTGCTGACAGCAGCAGACGACGTGTCGCCGGCGATATTACTGGTTTCTACGTATTTCTATGAAATCGTTGCTAGCGACACGTCGTCGCCGCGTCGCCGTCGCCGGGCCGAATGGTAGTCGGCATGAGCTCTAAACGGTGAAAAAAAACATCGCGAGGAACACACAAGCACCTCTCTTTTTGTTTGAGGTTAAAAAGAAGTTGATGTTGTCCGCCATCTTGAAAACTCAAATTAACTTTTCAAAATGGCCGACAGCATTTTCTTTTTTACATCACGAAAAGGGTATCAAATGAAAGAGTTGTCTAAAGAATCCTACTAATATTATAAAGGCGAAAGTCCGTGTGTGTGTGTGTGTGAATGTTTGTTGCCACGTATCTCCATAACTACTAAACTGATTTTGATGAAATTTGGAATTTAGATAGATAATAACCGGGAATAGGACATAGGCTACTTTTTATCCCGAAAAATTGCAGGGTTCCCGTGAGATAAGAAAAATAGTAATCCACGCGGGCGAAGCCGCGGGCGTCCGCTAGTAATAAATAAAATAAAGCTGGTTATCTACTAAAATCATGTCTTGAAATAATATTTTTAGCAAAGAAGTTCTCGGTAATTACTATAAAGTAACTATAAAATGATGGTGTGGCAGACTGTGTACTTGAAGCTCTACAAACGTGTCGCTGTAATAACTTCCTAGAATCAAATTACTGCAGCAAACAATACGATGCATTAATCTTCTATGACCCATAAGCTATGAACCAACGGACGCGGCTAGCCTTTCATACACTAGTTGCATTGACCATTATAAAGCACTCGTAGCTTTGCCTAAGCTGGAATCAAACGGTTCATTTTTCGTTCATTTCTGTTCTTCATTCGGCACGAATGGAGCGTCTGAACAAAGATTCAAAGAAAAATGAAAAGTGAATTCATTAATGTACCAATCCAACAATGATCGGTTCATTCGTTTCTTTCACTCGCACACCGAATGAACGAAAAAAGAACCATCTGAACACGAAAGAGAACGTTCACTCAGAGTCGGCCATCCAAGTCACACGACTTCATTAGGTGACATATTAAAAGAATAGAACAGTGAATGCTCTTTTCTACATCATTCCGTCTAAGCCGTGTGAACATGGAATGAAAGAAAAATGAGACATTCACTTCCGTGAACATTAATCCTAGTGAACCCCCTGATATCACCTTTAGACTGATTTAGAAAATTCTTTTTTTTAAAGGGTAAGTAGGTATACTTTCCGAATGGTGCCACAAAAATTTAGTTAGGATTTGTCTTCGGAGTTATGAACAGAAATGCACCTCGTGAGTGCATAAAATGGCTCAGCTTGAACTTAGAAGTCGGTTTTTTAAATTTTTAATTTAGCCACTTGTAAAAGAAAAGTTCAATGAACATTATAGACACATGCCTTTAGTTAGATGTTACGTGACTATCTGCAAGTACATCGCTATTTATAAATATACTTACCTAGGTCTTTGTTGTCTCAGCTGTTGTTTTACTAACCTTCAGTTAAAAACAATATTCTAAGCGCACATAATAGTTTCTTGTACGATTTTCTAGTTAATGTTTTTTATGAATTACACGTTTGGTCCATATTCACATGTCAAGCTATTTGATTGTACTTAGAAGACATGAACTACGCCCTTTTCCTAAAAAAATGCCTTGCTACCCTAGGCCCGAATACTGAACCGCTAGGTACCTACCTACTTCGCGTCATCCGGCGGCTGTTGGGACGTAGCTTAACAGTGCACCAATTACTTTGATATAAGGTTTGCCCATGTTCACCGTGATTATAACAACATGAAGTTATGATGACATTTAGTGTAATAGAAATTAGCTTAACTGGTAGCAGAAACAAGCAAATTGTGATCATTTTGCAATAAAGATCAATAGATGTGATTTAAACTTTCGCGATCAGATCACGTTATAAATACATACTAAGTATCCGGGTATTTATATCACGTAAATTACGTGAAACGCCGATTTCAAAAATTCTTTAACCAATAGAAAGCTACATTATCAGGAAATAACATAAGTTATAATTTATTTTCAAAAAAATTAGGGATCCGTAAGAAAATTGCAATATTGTAATGTAAAAATTAAAAAAACTAGGGCGGTACGAAGTTTGTCTAGTGTAGGACAAATAAACAAACAAATAAACACATTTTCACATTTATATTATGGGTACGGATTGGTCCACAAATGGCGAAGAATTAGTTAAAATAAAAAGTAAAAAGTACAAAAATAATAAAGTAAAATAAATAATAAAGGACCCTACATAGGACCAACTTTTTTGAAGTTCATGACAATTATTTTTAATTGCTTTACATGGTCTTTGGCGACACTATATCGTCATCATTTTGCAAAGAAATGCAACAAAAATAGGTCACAAAGATGCCACTTCATTGTAAAGTGTTTACCGCTATAGTAAACATTAAAATCTATTAAGTACCAACTTGTATCTATTTTTTACTCCTAAAGAACCATCTTAAAAGTACCGTAAAAGGTTTGAAAGGCTAAAAGTTCAATGTCCCAACTAATTATGCTGCGTAGTCGAAAGATCATTTCCGTGTACAATGACGTCTGAAAGAAATTACCTACTTCCCATCTCTTTTATGTCGAAAACACTAGCCGCGAAGCAAGTATTTGTATGATCTACAATATTTGTCTCGGGTCTGGGTGGTTTTTTATATTAAACATATGAAATTTAATGTATTTACAAAAAAAGCTTGTTATGCTCTGTGCTCCGGGGTGAGATGATGTTGTTCGAAATGTACATTATTTTTTTAGTATGTAGCATTTTCTTTTTTTTCATTCTATTTATACCTTATACTCATTTTATTTACACCTTTGGGATGGCATTAAACGTGGTTAGAATTAATTTCACTCATGCGATTAAGTTCCGTTTTTTTGAAACTAATCACTAAAAAGTGGGGTCGGCACAACATGTTTTTCTCTTCCACTCACCTCTATCATTCGTCAACTCTGAATCCACTCCTCGCACATTCATATAATATCCTCTTTTAAAAAACTAATATACTTAATTGAAAATCTTGAACAACAATTTATTTCATAAACTATTACAGTAGTTCGAAACTCATTTAAACAGTGTTAGTTGCTTGTAAAGTCAATTCGGACGTCATTGAAGAAAAACAACAACTGGTTTTAAAGCACGTAGTGATTTGAATCACGGGTAAAGTCAGTCATAAAAACGTCTAATTTATTACGAGTTTTCACACATTATACTTACATGAAAACTACTGATCAAAAAAGGCGTCGATGGGCTTGCAACTGGTCACGTATGGAATACTAACTTCTGTAAAATGTGGGCATGTACCAAATATGACATGTTTTGGGACATACCTCTGACTACCACCTTACCTTAGACATCTTCAAAAGATCTTAAAATTCCTAAAAAAAAATCAGAAAGAATGTCTACCGCGACTTGGGGATGCAGTCATAATCATATTTCATTTCATTTTTTTCAACTACTGATCAATTGAGTAGCTGACGGGAAGGGTGGAGTAGAGAGGAGTAAACCGTGAAGTAGCCAATCACAGTGCTCGAAATCTCCACTCCGCATCAGTGGAAACAGTGGGGTGCGTTTCCACTGAGGCGGAGCTGAGCGGAGCGGAGTTTAGCGGCGCATGAATTGACCAATCATGTGCATTTTGCCGAGTTCCAATTTCTTCGTTTGACATGTAATTGGTCAATTCATGCACCTCTAAGCACCGCTCCGTCCAACTCCGCGTCAATGGAAACGCAGCCTAAGTGGCGCGGAGCAGACTTTGGTGGACTTTGGTGGACAAGCAGGCTGTGGTGCCGAGCGGAGGAGTAAACCGTGAATTGGCCAATCACAGTGCTCGAAATCTCCACTCCGCATCAGTGGAAACAGTGTAAGTGAAGCGGAGCGGACTTTGGTGGACTTTTATGAACGAGCAGGCTGTGCCGAGCGGAGGGCACGAAACGGAGGGCGGAGGGCACAAAACGGAGGATGGCGGGACGGTACGGCGCGCTGCTCTTTTCTTTACCGACAACATGACGTATGATCTCTCGCAAGTGATTGAATTTGACAGATCGGCAGGCTGATTGTCTAAAGTAGGGGTCCCACGGCCTGTAAACAGACAGGCGAGGCCGCGCCACGCCAGGCCGCTGGCCGTGGGACCTGTTGCATCCGATAGCGCCTGTCGTCGCCCGCGGGCGCCTGAACCGATCCATCGGGAGTCGGTAAGTTCAAAGGCGCGGCGCGGCGCGGAGCGACGGTGCCTGCCGCGGCCTGTGAGCGCGCGTCTGCGTCGGTTCAACTCATTCATTTCTCTTGCTGCGGCGCATGCGCGTACACGCACGTGATGGAGTGGATGAATGGAAACGACAGGCTGGTACAGGCCGACACACGCCGTGGGAACGGCTCGGCGCGAGCCGCCATCAGTCCACAGGCGTCCACAGGCGTGGCGCGGCTCGGCCTCGCCTGTGATAACACGCGCCGTGGGACCCCAGCATAACTTGTTTCAAAACTCAAATTGGTCTCAAAGTATCAAAACGATCACGTAGGTATCTTTTGTCGCATTCGGTCTCGTTGAGATGAGAATGACAGAGCTTGAGTGGTCGCTAAACTGTCATATTTGACAGTTTGAGACCGATTTTAGTCGCTATCAAAGATAAAAAATCAGGAGGCGGAACACTGCTCAAGGTATGATTACAAACTGCAGTGCTGCCGCAGCAGTGCTGCCGCAGCACTACTGGTCTCCATATATTCTCTATGGCCTCTATTAATAAACTCGTATTAACTTCTGTCAAAGTCGCGCCACGGATTTAACTATTGCCATCCTTTTTTGTTAGACAGTGACAAATAAGGATGGCAATAGTTAAATCCGTGGCGCAACTTTGACAGAAGTTAATACGAGTTTATTAATAGAGGCCTATGTATAGGTTTATATGGAGATTACATTCCGAGGCAAGCAGCAATGCAAAACAAATGCACCATAATTGCAGCACTGCTGCGTGCAGCTGAGATCGGAATCATACCCCCAATGTGTAGGATGCTTTTGCCCTTCTTTAAAATGTCTTCATTATGGTCCAAGTACCTATGTTCGCCTTTTAAGACCACTATTTTATTAATTCAATAATTATTGACTTTGACATTTACATAACAGTCATTTATATTGATTTGAATTTTAGAACAGTGTTTTGTTTTGTTTTGTTTAAAAAATCTAAATTAATTTTTATGTTTATGAAACCAAATGTTGCTTATTTTATTGAGTTTAAAAAAACGATCACCTTTTGTAGCTGACGGTACCTTATTTATGGGTATCACTTACCTACATAATATTAACGGTGCGAGTTCGGAACCTTAATATTAATTATATTTAATAATCTAATAGTCACACAGCCCACTAGGTAGGTTCCCTGAAAATTTGCAGAAGTTAAGATTATTTTTAATAATTTTTTTTCGCAAAGCGAAAATGGAAAAGCTTACAAACTAGTACTTATAACTATAACTTTATAAAAACTTTTTGCTAGGGTTAGTATACTTTCTGCCTCTACTGAATGGACCTGCGAGAGATATGAAAGTTAAAATTTGCATTCCCATAAGTTTTGCAGTGCGATTCCGAAAATGCATCCGATTCGAAGATTTCCTTCGGAAAGTTGACGTTATTTCAGCGAAGAAACGTCACTTTCCGAATTCGGAATGCATTCCGAGGACTGAATCGCGTCTGAGATGGAAAAATAAAAATTTATTAAATCTAAACCGAAGAATCGTTGTAACGCTAAAACTGAGAATAAATAAATAATTACTGTTTTAACTAAATTATGGTAAGATAGATAGATAGATAGACATTTATTTTCAGCACACACGGTATAAAAAAATAGAAAGTACAGAAGAAGAAGAAGCAAGGGCGGGGATAGACTAAAAGTAAAAACACAGGTAGGTACATAAGTAGGAACAAATAAGAAAGAAGAAATAAGAAAAGTAAGTATACGGAAACTTTTAAATGGTCCATAGTTTTAAGGACTAGATTGTTATTAGTTTTTAAGACTGTTTCCCCAGGAAATAAAAATAAAAATAAAATAAATACTTAATAAAAAATAGCATACCATAATGCTGCTACGCTATAAACAAAGTGGTGACCCGGAGCCCTGCGTGGAGAGAACTGTTCAATAATATTTGACGCGACACTAAAAAAAAAAAACACAAATAAATAATAAAATCAATGTAAAAAATATGCTATGCTATAAACACAGAAGTGTGGCTATAAAACACTTTGTCAAGATTACCTACGTAGTTTTTTTTATTAACTGGAAGGCTTCTAATGTTTTTAAGCAGCGCGATGAAAAAAATACCACACAGAACCTTACAAACTATTTTCAAAATGTTTTTTATGTAAAGTTTCTCTCAGGATTCTTGTGTTGCGTGGGTACATTTGGCTTGCTATTACGAACAGCTCCATGCTTCCTTTCTTCTATTGTCAGTTCTTCTAATGTACTACAGGCATAAAATCCTACAGATATTATAAAGGTGAAAGTCCGTGTGTGTGTGTGTGTGTGTGTGTGTGTATGTTTGTTGCCACGTATCTCCATAACTACTGAACCGATTTTGATGAAATTTGGAATGTAGATAGATAATAACTGGGAATAGGACAAAGGCTACTTTTTATCCCGAAAAATAGCACGGTTCCCGTAGGATAAAAAAAATAGTAGTCCAAGCGGGCGAAGCCGCGGTCGTCCGCTAGTAGATAAATACAGGGCAAAGTAAGCAGTTATAAATTGATAAACAGACGCTTGCAGGATTACCATTACTATGAACGGAACATAATCTAGGGCAGTGTTCCGCAAACTTTTTGTGTTCAAGGTACTTATAGGAAATCGGAGAATTTTGGAGGTAAGTAGGTACCTACACCATAAATTAAAAATATTTTTTATGCGAAACATGAGCCTGAGAGTGAGATTACAAGCTTTAATTTGTACCTCGGTGTCGCAGGCCATAGGCTACAATAACCGCTTACCATCAGGTGGGCCGTATACTTATCTGCTACCTTAGTAAATAATATAAAAAATAAATATGCCCCCTCCCCTAATTGCAAAACTAGTTTCTTAGTATCGCTAATTTATTCAAAGATTAATAACCAAGGAGTTTATTTCCATGCAAATTTATTAACGTGACAATAGTTTTATGACCTACTGCAATAATAATTCATCATCATCATTATAACTTACTTATCATCATTGGCAGTTTAAATAATAGCCCACTGCTGGGTCCTCACTCCTGGGCCTGCTCCATCAACCGGCACTCTAAGGGCGCGTGCCCACGAGACGGTTTTAACACGGCCTGGTTTTTTGCCAGCGCCGGGTATTATGCCCACAAGATGGTTTTAACACGGCCCGGTTTTTTGCGAGGGCGAGCGCCGTGCCCGGTTGCCGGGGAGCCGGCTCTAGCGCCGTGTGCTTGGCTCCATAGTGTCCCATACATTACTGTGATGTGATTTGACGCCGGGCTTAGCTCCGGCGAAAAACCGCCTCGTGGGCACGCGCTCTAATAGCCCTGTGTCGTTCCCATCCATGCCTTTCCTTTAATGGCTTCTGTTTCATCCACCTGGCTGGTGGCCTCTGCTTCTTACTGCTTTACTCACTCTTGGCCACCACTCGGTCAGGACCTTACTCCACCTGCCATCACCAAATGTGGGATTCTGATGAACTGATGAGTTCTTGAGTATCCCCTAACTAAGGCATAGGTTCTCAACATGGGCGATAACTGGACGTTTGAGACTTTCAAGGGGGCAGTAGAAGACCCAGAGAAAATTAGGGGGCATTGAGATGCTGCATTTAGATGTGGGGGTGGGGCTCTTGAAAAAAATATATTCTCAATGTGGGCGGTGGGCAAAATAAGGTTGAGAAAATAGTTTCACCAGCTCGATTTTTTAGGGCATAGGCCCTAAGAGATCGAGCTGGTGGATCATGGTGGATGAACCCATCTGGCCAAGTGTCCTGCCCAGCATCACTGTCTGTTGATTACAATAATTAATTCAAGATCTGCCAATTATGTAGTCAGCATAGCTTGAGCTATTAAAAAGCTTTATGTTTTTACACGTGTCATGTTCAACCATGGTTTATGGTGAGAAAACAGCTATTATTCGAATATTCGAATGACTTAAAACAAATTCGGGTTAGTTACAGTACGCACGATGGATCTAGGCATTCGTGAAGTTAGAAAACGGAAAATCTTATCAAAATTTTCAATTCCGACGGGTTCCTGAATTTTTTTTTTTTTTCAAAATGTGAAAATGTGTCCATACCAAAGTGTGGTTTAACACTATAAAAATTAAGTAAGTAAGTTCGTATGAGCAAGTGGCCAACACTGGCGACGGAGGCCGCCTTTACTAAAAAACTTAAAAAAATATTCGTGATGTTAGCCTACCTATATTATATTCGCTACGCAGTAGAAAATGTTGCATGAAAAAGTTGCACTGCGCATCAAAACTGTTACTAACCCGACTTTGTTTTATGTCATTCGTATTATTCTGTAAAAAACTGGGGCCCTAGCCATATTACACGATCTATCGTCGCTGTAGAATAGAACACTTCAAAATGTGAATTGACGTTCTGACCACGTGACTCATCTACTTGAAACGTCAAATCCTATACATTTTGAAGTGTTTCTATTCTATCGCGACGATAGATAGTGTAATATGGCTAGGGGGGCTGATTCGAAGATTTTCTTCGGAATGTTGTCGAAATTTTGTTATTTTTTGTAGTAAATTGTGTATTTGTGCTTAATGTTGACGTTTTTCAGCGAAGAAGCGTCACTTTTGAAATTCGGAATACATTCAGAGAAGGTCTGAATAGCACTGCTGAATGGATTTTTATGAACTTTGATTTTTTGAATTTGAACCTTGATACACCACAATAGTAAAATTAACTTATAAAATAAAATAAAAATCAAGAAAAATGTTTTTTTAAGATATTTAATTTTCTCATACAATTTGAATAGAACGACTTTTTTGATATCCGGCTTTATTGAGTACCTACCGGTCGCGATCTTCTGTCTCTGGCTCTGCAGTAGGTACCTATGATACAGATCTTCTCGGAATGTATTCCGAATTCGGAATGTGACGTTTCTTCGCTGAAAAAACGTCGACTTTCCGAAAAATATCATCGAAATGAATACATTTTCGTAAGTCTGAATCGCACTTGGTTTTGGTTTTTTTTTTTCTGGTCTTGGTTTCCGGATTCGGTCTCCGGCACGAACCACCAGCTTTACCTATAAAAAGAAAATAATGTTTTTTATTTGAAGTTGTTTATTTGAAATTTTATGTGAATTGTTTGTTTATTAATATGTAGTTTAAAAGCATGCAGAATAGTTTAATTTTTAATTAAGTATTATTATGATATATATTGCTAATTTCAAACACATTTTGTAAAAGAAATGTTTAACAATAAATAAACCTGAACTTTTGACAGTTTTATAGAAAAAACAACTTTTTATGAATTCTTTAGGCCTATTCCGCCTCCGTCATGGCTTAACAACTTAAATTCTAGGACCCACAATTTAAAACTTCTTTAGGCCTAATGATAATTATTATTACGGGATTTTATCGCGTACCTTTTATTTATTTTGAACGCTGCAACGTGTTCGAAACGTCGGGAAACAAATTAAATAAAAGGTACGCGATAAAATCCCGTAATAATAATTATCATTATGTTAACAAATCGCAAAAGTTTAACATGTTTTTAGGCCTATTCCGCCTCCGTCATGGCTTAAAGATTAAATGCTAACCCACAATTTAAAAATTTTAAAACTTTCGGATGCACAAAAGCGCTCAGCTGTTAATGCCACTTGCACCCTAATTGTGACCGCTCAAAACGTCACAATTTCAACGATAAATCAAGAACGTCTGCAAGCTACGGCACGAGCGATCAACAGCGTGTAAATACGTACGTCATAGAAGATGACAGTCGTGGTAGCTCGTACGTCCTCGGCATGTATATATCGGTTTCCTACCCGGCGCCTGCGCAGTGACCCGCGCGCGGTTGACACTTGACGGCTGATTTTTTCTTTTAAAGATAGAATTTTTCTGTGTCAGTTTGTGAATTGGAATTGTTTGGACTTTCTGTGGAGGTTTTGGAAAGGTAAATAATATTTTCACAAAACAAAAAAAAAACAATTTATTATGCTATAAATTAATTTATACATTTACTACCTTATTTAATTATTATTATTTTTTTAATATATTAAATATGAATACTTACTTATTAATATTTTTTTATTCATTAAATTTAAATTTAATTTAAAATTTTAGTTAAGTAACTATGCTTTTATATATTTTTAATTTAAGTAGATGTTTGGCTTTAAACGTTTTAGCAACTTAAGTTATTGAAATAATTAAATAATTGCTAAAATTAGGTTAAAAACATTTTTAAAAATGAAAATAATACATTTATGATTTACACAAAAAAACATAACAATAACAATGGCTTAATTCAATAACAAACCGTAATCAACCCAACAGATTAAAAAGTAACAACAAAAAGTCGCAATCTGGATCAGTTGAGCTATCTTTACATCGATTGCCACAAACCTAAAATGTTTGTCTAGCTAGGTCTTATCTATTATTTAGTTTATTACGGAAAATAAATATATTTGACTAAATAAATAAATCAATGCATTAATTAATTGCGGAACTTTACTAGTATATAATTAAAGTTAAAACATTTAATATAAAAACAATATCATGCATTGATTAATCATCAATTCATCAATTTTATAAATAATACAATTAAGTTTAACTCAGTTTTAAATAAAATATTATATTTCTAACAGTTAAAAAATCTTGACATGATAAATTAATCTTTTAATCATTATTTACCAGGAAATATTTATGAATATAAAATAATTGTTATCGGTAAAATAGCAAAAGTAAAAAAAAAAAACTTTTCATTAAGTATCATCATCATCATCACGTGCAGTTCATCAAAAGTCAAAATCATTTATTCAATAAGATCACTAAGTGTACCACTTTGAATCATATCCCACTGCTGGGCATAGACCTTTCTTTGCTTGTGCCAACGCTGCTATTATTTTCTCCTGCTATTTAAATATTTACCCGCAGTGCGATTTAGATTTCCGCAAATGACGAAAATTGACGTTTTTTTAGCGAAAAACGCCACTTTCCGGAATACATTCCGAAGAGGTCTGAATCGCACTGCGGATTTATGATATTTTATTATGATAATTACTTATCATCTATAAAATTTTCCTTATTCCTATTAGAATACGATTAAGATCTTTATTACAGTTCATAGTTATAAGAAATATACATTAGACATTATCATGGGCAGTATTTGCCTGAAAACGATCTCCTAACCAAATTAAGGATACTAGCTGACGTGTCGAGCACTAGAGTTGATTAAGAGGCGTGCCAGGAAGCTCCTTGACGATTCCTTGGCTGAGTCTCGGCTGCAAAGCCTTGGGCATATCCCCAATAGTCGCTAGTTTAACGGGTATCGGATAAACGAACTGTATAATTTAGTTCCACCGTCTCCTTTTTTCCGTCCGTTTGATATTCCCAGTGTTCGTAATAAGCGCATTGAGTCTACATTTTTCATCCGTACTGAGAAAATGTGGCATAAAATATATAACATGTAGACGGCCAAAGAAAAGATGGATTGTGTGAGAGAGAGCATGTGCGTGAAAGGATTGACTACTGAGATGATGAGTGATAGGAAGGAATGGAAGAGGAGAAACGGAAAGGAAATGATGATGACTGCGAAAATGTGGCCTTGTGAACTCCTTGCCGGGGTCTGTATTTCCAGAAAAGTAGGGTGTCTTCAAATCGAGAGTCAATAGGTTCCTTCTAGGTAAGCGTGCTCCATCTTAGATCACATTGTTGCTTTACATCAGGCAGGGTGTGGTCAAACACCTATTTTATTAAAAACAACTTGTTTGAACTATTGAATAAATGAATTTGATTTGTTACCCAAGTGAACTGAACAGCTAGGCTGAAGCGAAGCGTGGAAATTTACAAGCAAATAAAAATAAGGTAAAATTTGTCATAACACAAAACTCTTGGTTTTATTATCGCCATAATTCTCTGCCAAGGATCCGATCTAAACCGCTAAGGCATCGGAAGTCTAGAGCCATTCGGAAGTAAACAATCACTGGAATTAATTAAATCATATAAGAATCGCCGCTTTGAATATATTTGCATTAGGGGTCAATGCACACACTACTTATTTTTGACAAACTTTCGTTTACTTATTACTTTTGATCTTTACATTAATTATATCTATTTTACCTACATTCCTGCGAATAAAGGATTATGATTATGATCTTCAAAATTTTCTACTAATCCTTGTTTCTGGCGAACTTTTATCACTCATATTCAAACCAAAGACGTTGAAAATAAAATGAAAAATAAATAATATAATCACTTAAATTCCTACACACAGTAATTTTTAATTTGAAACCACATTATATCTTTAATAATACCTACTTACTCGTTATTAATGTATTCTAAGTTTTTCGAGCTAGAGCTATTGTGTAGGGTTTTGTCATGGTATAAAAAATATTAAACCACAACCAATTAACACTATTTGTAATAATTATGAAATTATAAATATTTCTGTAACAAATTAATTTCAAATAAGCTGAATACGCTTAAATTCAAAAGAATTTAGAATACAAAGAAGTCATTTTGTGCAACAAGCAATTACATTAATTAAATTTTGAAATGAATTGCATCACTGCATAAAAGTTCAACATACGAGTAGCAATTCTAGATTTAGATTTAGTATTTACTAGTGTGTGGCTGGCCTTATGCGGTATTATGATCGAGATGACATTGAAATTTAGTGAATAATTTTCGAGCGAAAGCCTACACATTCATACATTTGCGACAAAAGTTAATGAACACAATGTTTCTACAATATTCCCTAGTTAGATTAGTTTAGTAATTTAAATTTAACTAAAAACGCATTAAATATTATTATCAACGGGATACTTACCATGAATATTGAGTTTTCTTGCTTCCCGATATTTCGACGCAGTTGCATGCGCCATGTTCACGGGTAACATTTTTGTAATTATTATTATTTTAATTACATTTATTATTACGGGATTTTATCGCATACTTTTAATTTATTTTCTTTCCCGACGTTTCATCCCGTGACCACGAACGCTGTAACGTGTTTGAAAATTCGGGAAATAAAATAAATAAAAGGTATGCGATAAAATCCCGTAATAATAATTATCATTATGTTAACAAATCGTGAAAGTTTAATAAGTTACTTATATTATTATTTTGTAATTAATTTTTTTTTAACATTGGCTCATGCAACTGCGTTGAAATATCGGGAAGCAAGAAAAACTCAATAATCATGGTAATTATCCCGTTGATACTAAAATTTATGCTCGTAACCATGACAGTTTCAAAAGTTATAAAAATGCGTTTACTGCTATTGTCACGTGCACTTGATGGCACTCAAAATAAATAATGCTAGACATTACACACAGTATCATCTAGCCCCAAAGTAAGCAGAGCTTGTGTGTTATGGGAACTATAACTTTTTATTCTCTTGTAAATTCGTCTGCATTAATAATGTATACAATCCACAAAGTTTAAACTTATGTAACAAAACAGAACAAAACATATCTAACTTACAGATAGATAGATAGTTAACTCTTTATTGTGTCCAACTTAATACTAACAACATATATAACAAAGTGAAAAACTAAAAACAGAAGATACAAAGGGCGGCCTTATCACTATAAGCGATCTCTTACAGGCAACATTTGACTTATCAGTTATTTCTATTGATTTCTATTAAGACTCTCTGCGGTGCCCTCCGAAACTGCCTTTAGCTTGTTTACCATGTAATGACGAATCTAGGCCGCCTCTACGCCATCATAGCGTCACTAATAAAGTTGGGACTGACATCCGAGAAACCATATAAAACAGTATTAATTCCAATTAATAGTCACCCACTTTTGTATGTTTGAAAGCCACAAAATGGAAAATACAGCCATTGAAAAAGAAAAAGGATGACGTTTTTAAAAAAAAAAAAAAATTTGCTTTTAATACTAAGAAAGAAAGAATTAGACGAACGACGAATAGACAAAAAACTTTTCTATACAGCTTGTTTTAAAGTATTCATAATCTAAAGTAACGTGGCCGCGTAGACACGCACAGACACGGGCCTTGCTCGGCAGAGTCATTCTGTAGACTCACTTCGGATTCACTCAAGTGACCGAGCTCACTAAATACAAAAGAATGTATTGTGAGATTCAAATTTCGAATACGAAATTGGAAATCTTACAGCGGATTCAGCTCTTCGATGGTCGAAGTGAGTTTACAGAATGACTCTGCTGGTCAGTATTCGCTCAAAGAATTTTGTCTGCGTGGTGAGTGTCTCTGCGTGTCTCTACGGCCACGTTACGCTAGCTGCCGGTCAATGTAAATAAAGCATCGTAACAGAACCGTGCAGTGCAGTCATCTTTTGATTGAGATGGCGGCCGCGTACGACGCTGACGACCGACGGTGTCGGTCGATGTCTGACACGGCACGCTTACAGCACAACACTTGTCTTCCACGTCACGTGCCGGACACGTTCGTCTATTACCAACCGACCGACCACGCTGTCCACCCAGTTGGACGGTTAGTATATATTTTTCTTAACCGACAATCTGGTTTGACGGTTGATATATTTTGTCTGTATATAAACGGACCTTAATACATAGAAAAACACCAAGACCCGAGATAAATATTTGGAGACCATAAAAACATTAGCCTCGCCGCGGGAATCGAACTCGCTACCTTCTGTGTTTCAGGCGGGCCTTTGTCCAATGCATCACCAGAGGTCATCAAATATCAGTAATGTATAGATAAAAAATTTGGTAACCAGGTTTTTAAAATAGGGTTTGGGCACAAAATGTTATTTTTATACTATGAGAGATAAAAAGCGCTAATTAATAGTATTGAGTTTATCTTTGTTTCCGTAACTGTTGAACATTGAATAGACGCTTATTTTTAAGTCTTGAATCAGTGTTAATAATTGCTTATGGCATTATTAAGACTGGGTAAACCATCTATAAAGTTTAAATTGCTGCTTAAATTGATTTTTAATGTTTGGAAATATGATTTTGGTGAGACGTATTTAATAATAACACGTGGAGTAAGTTATTACTTAATTAAAATTTTAATAAAAAATTATTCAAGTAGTAATTTAATTTTTTTTGCAATAAATATTTTTAAACAAAGTAACGGTACTTTATCGCGTAATTTAATCGTTTAAATAGTTCCTACAGATCGCGAAAGTTGAAAATGTTAACTAAGATAAACAAGTCGACCAAAGTTCCAAATAATTTTTCGCATGTATAGAATAGAATAAGAATTTATTTGGATAACAAAGCACAGACACACATTGAAACTTAAAGGACAAAGAAAGGTACATAGTAAAAAAAACCTAATAAAACTTCTTTTGTATCGATGACTAATATCAACCCTAAATGGTGTTTTTCCAGTAACTGGCCACTTCTATGGCTGGCCCCATTCGTGCACTCCATAGGGTCTTGTAGAGCAGTGTTCCGCAAACTTTTTGTGTTCAGGTACATCTCAAGGTAGGTACATCTAAGAAATCGGAAAATCTTTGAGGTACCTACACCATAAATGAAAAATCATTTTTTTAATGCGAAACATGAGCTTTTTTAATTGAGGATATGCGTTCCAATTTGGAGTAGATTAACTGAGATAGGTAACCTTATTTTTCCGAGGCACACGAATGACCACGGTACACCAGTGTGCCGCGGCACACCCTTTGCGGAACACTGTTGTATAGTGCATGACGTGGGACAGGACGGGCATTCAATAATAGGTACTGTAGCTTAGTCATGGTATCTGCTAATACCTCTAAATACAGTTCCATGGATTTATACTTAACGTATATAAGCAGAAACCACATTACGTTTTTCCCGTATCTGATACTAAAAATTCACTTCAATGACTCATTGAAGACTATGTCTATTTGAATAACAGCCACTCATGACTAAAATGACATATTTAAACGTTACGTTACTTTGCAAAAGATGTATAAATTAAACTAACAGAAAAAACCATGCGTTAACGAATACTCTAAACGGTGAATGAAACAATTTGGGGAAACCTGTTAGTATTACTGTTGTATAATATTATCGTGTTGGCAGAGTGGGTTAGTGCCTTGCCTTTCGACACACCCCGGACACTCGACAAAATCTCTACAAAAGCGGCGTCTAACTACTTACACAGACACTTACACAATGTCATTTTTGTACACGCGTTTGTGTACGTGAAGTAAGGTTGTCACCGTATGAATAATTACTGTACACTGTGGTCTCGGTCTCGACGTCGCGTCTGCGCGCGTGGCGCGTCCCTAGCTCAAAGTCATCCCCTCGCCAGCCCAAATTCACTCGCGCGGTGAGGAAGCCCCGATCGGCGGGAGGGGGACAGTGGCCATTCTATACGTAGTATTATTATCTATTCTATGCTTTCGATCCAACGGTCGTGAGATCGAACCCGGTCATGCATCAATGGATTTTTCGTTTCGAAAACTTTGTTGCGCATTAACACCGAAGAAAAACATGAAGAAAAAACAGTGAAGAAAAACATCGTGAGGAAACCAGTTAGCTTTCCAATAGCGTCGGTGGGTTTGCAAACTGTCAAGTATGGAATGTTATCTTCTTCAAAATGAGGGCATGAATTAGGATCTTGGGATCTAAAAATGCCTAAGAATGTGAAAGAATATGTCTACCGCACCGTATTTTTCACTTGAATACAATCTGTAACAAAATTAGACAAATATTAAAAGTTTTATTACAACTTTTTTAAAATTTAGGTACCTACCATCACATCCAATTGCCAACTTATTTCGTATTGTAATAACTACACAACGCGTAAAGAACCGACTGTTAAAGATCGTTCAGTAAAAAACTTGTGGTCTAGACAAGTTGACATTGAGCCATAGAGCAGTTAAAAATATTTCATCTGCTCACGTTTGTGTTCTGTACTCAGATGAGCCGTGTTGGCCGAGGGGATTAGTAGGTACCACGACTTTCAATCGGTCGTGGGTTCGAAACCTGGCCGTGCATCAATGGATTTGTCGTTTCGAAAAATTTATATGCGCATTAACACGAGCTCATTACAAAACATACAAAACAATAGCTTAGTAAAATGTGAGTTTGTTTAATACATACATTGTTATATACTTAGGCGATTTGAAGTTGCATACTGCGGTGATTTCCCAAACTTGAGATTGTCACGAGATTGTCTCTGTCAACATCACATTAAACTTGAATTATGTTGACAGTACAACTTAGGAATAAATTACAATTTAACCCAATGATTAACTTCTTGTGCAATATGTATCTAGTCGTTTTATAAAAAAGCGATATTTGAAGTTTAACAGTAATCCAAAATATTGTATATACATACATACATACATAAAATCGCGCCACTTTCTCACAGGGGTAGGCTAAGACCACGGATTTCGACTTGCTAGGATCCTGACACACCTCTTTCGCCTCATTCACTCTCATCACATTTTTCATACAAGCTCGCCGGTTTAGAGTACTTTACCAAAATATTGTATTTAAGTGTAATTAAAAAAAAGGTGTACTGCAGTGAAAAGTGTTCAGTATAGGGTGTCCAGTAATTATGTAGTAGATTCAAATGCATTAAATGCAGACCTAGAGCTGTTAAAAAATAAATATTACTTAGTCCTGACGCTCATCTAATAGCCAACCATTATTAATATTCGTCAAAGTCACATTCACGTAAGCTAAAAGAATATTAATATTTGGTAAAAAATATTAAAAGCTCACTATAAAAAGCTCCGTTCACGACCCCACCGTGGCCAAACACGTGGTATATGACGTGACTATAACATAAGTACTGCCAATTTTCTGGGCAGTATATAATTTCGGTATAAGTTAACATCTAACAATATAAAAAGAGGATCGTAAAACATTATCTAGTATTGTTTCGAGTAATGACCATGTTTATCTGTTTTTTTATGGGTTTTTGTTCAGCAATTTCAATTCCTGTTTTAAGTTGTAATCCCAGAGTTAAACAATACAATGATGAGTGTAAAAATCGTTCTACACATAATTAATTTTCAAAGTGAGCACATCTGTGTATTTGTTGCTTGACAACATCTCAATGGTTTGTTAAACTTTTGCGATTTGTTAACATAATGATAATTATTATTACGGGATTTTATCGCGTACCTTTTATTTATTTTCTTTTTCCGACGTTTCGAACACGTTGCAGCTGTTCGAATCGAAAAAAAAGAACGCTGCAACGTGTTTGAAACGTCGGGAAAATAAAATAAATAAACGGTACGCGATAAAATGCCGTAATAATAATTATCAATGGTTAATTGTTTTAAATTAAATTTAGAAAATTTACTTAATTTACAATTAAATAGAGCTACTTTATAACCTAACCACGCAAAGTGCGGACGGAAGCTAATATAATATAATTAACTTATAATTATGATTTAGCTTATTAGCAGCTATTAGAAATAGCTAATAAAACATATTCTATATCCTTCCGAATGCTTGTAAATAAATAATTATTTTTTTACTTTGACAGACTGAAAAACAATATACAGTTCTTCAAGCTTTAGAATGGACATCGGTTATTTTCGTGTTTTTCGAATATGTCCGACAGCAGTGTATGATTCCATAAAAAAAAATGCGACAGAAGTGCACGTCATTATCAGCGCAGCTCGCACGGCTTACAACTAATTTGCTTTTCTTACAAATGACATTGATATTTATTTGTTTGCGATAAAGTTGAAATTATGAGTAATTTTCATTTCCAAATGACTTTTCGTCAATCGTTTTTGTAATGTTATACAATTGTTTCCGATGTTTTACGAAAAGCATTCTTTTTCTGATTTTACTGTAAGTACCTAATGTCGAGGTTATTTTGAATGAAATACAATTTCGTTTTAAGAATATCCGGTGCAATTGCGTCACAACTGCAGAATGATCATATCTCGACCTCTTCATCATCAGACCGACATCCCACGGTCACAAACCTGACCCTTAGTAATTTTCCTGGTTAGATCATAGTTAAATTAATTATTTGACAGTTGCCTATGATAATAACCTTAGATATTGACGAGCACGGTCATTTTATAACATGACATGTGTAAGTATTAACATGACATGTGTAAGTATTTAATTTCCTTTGTCGATCAACGTGTTATATAAACAATATTAAAACACAATTGAATAATAACACGTTTCTGATAATAAAACGTTTTCGTGCGAAAAACCATTTAAAATTTATTACTTAAATTACGCGTTATAAAATATTCGCTATGAAACAATTATTTTTTAAGATAGGTAGGTACCTACTTACTGCTAATTTTATATTTAACTTTTTTGCAAAGATTTATTTATTTCAAAAATTATTTATGCCAAAAACTAATTAATTATCGATAATTAAATTAAATTGACTTGATAAAAATTATTTACTTCTATGTGTTTGCTATTTGCTTTATTTTCTACTAGAGCTGACCCGTCAAACTTTGTACCGCCTCAGAATAAAAAATAAAATAAATAATTAAACATCAAAAAATACATTCCATACATAAAACTGTGTGAGAAAATGTCATTTTATCATATTTTTTTTAGGTATTTTTGCTATTTGGGTCGGAGACAAATCAAATAAGTATCATAAAAATTGGTTCAGCCATTCTTGAGTAGTAGGTAAATGATATAACTAATCAGACTTTGTTTTTAAATATAGGAGGTATAGGATACGATACTCCCAAAACATAAAACGATATTATCGATATTGTGCCAATGTTCATAGTTCAGCATAAGTTGGTCAATGTTCCGAATTCAGTTCCCACCAACTAAAGCTGAACCACCACAATTAAACACAGTTACAGTAACTTAAGTACCATTACAGAATCTTAAGTAAATATGCGAATGTTTATTGATGTATTAGGGAGTCTAATCTGTGCAAATTAGTATTTTTTGCCGATGCACTTGACTTTGTCTGCGTTCTATCCATTAGATTATTACAATGTCACAGAAATCAAGGCAATGTACACTCAGACACAAGAGATAAACATTTTGAAAATGAAAAATCTTATCAAAATTTTCAATTCCGAAGGGATTCGAACCCGCAATGATCATGCGATCCTCCTTTAGCCGGAGTGCCTTTACCAATTCGGCTACGGAATCTATATACTTATGTCTTGTATGAGACAAGACATACTTCAAGATAAATAATGCGCATCAGCTAATTTCGTGTTTTCCGAATATGACCGACATCGACAGCATCTAGTCTAGGCAGTACAAATGGCAAAACAGAATGTGACAGAAGTGCACGTTGTTAGCTGTGCAGCTCGCAGGGCTTGCAACTAATTTTCTTTTCTTAAAAAGTACATTATAATTTATTTGTTTGCGATTAAGTTGAAATTGTGAGTGTTTTTTATGACCACACTACTTTTTGTCAATCGTTTTTGTTATACGATTGTTTCTGATGGCTTCCGAAACGCATTATTTATCTGGAAGTACCTACTGTATTCTCCTGTATTTTTTTCCGCGCAGCGCCATAAGTTCAGCGTGTTACATTCTCTCTTTAAATATCTCTCTTTTACATTCTCTTTGCCATAAGTAATAGAAGGCATTGCCATAAGTTTGCACATGCGTAGTACAGCAATCACAACTGTTTTGTGTTTGTGTGATTTACTGTCAGGTGCTTTCTGGTGACACTCTATGGAGTTTTTATCCAATTTTTCCTGTTTGTCCAATAATTTTTTTTTTTCAACCTTTTATTGAAATGTATGTAATGGATCGGTTCGCTTTCGCTTTTTTATGTAACTAGATTCAAAAAATGCATGAGTATAGGTATCACAAAATGAAAACGCTTCGCCAAGCTATCTGTTCGCTGTCTATTTGACAAGGCCTAAAAGCCTTACTTATTTTATAAAAATATGAATAATGGGGTTATTTTCTTTAGTCGAAAATTATAAGTAAACTTTTTTGACTATTCTGAAAAGAACCTTAAAATTTTCTAATTAAACTCGTCCGTGACAGCCTCACACGAACCTTGAACTGCTAATTAACTTTTGTTTACGACTGTACATTATATAATTTAAAGTTTTTCATATTAAATTATATATCATTTTCGCACCGAAGGTTTAATAGCGCGTATCCTGTGGAGAACAAAAAATATGAAATATTGCTTCATTTAACTGCCGAACGAATTCAATAAATATTACTTAGCAATTAGTTTTATAGGTATCAGATACTATAATTACCACAGTAGTGAGTCTAAGGTAATGCCAAGGCTATGGTCAATCGTCAGAATTGTTTATCACAGTTGTGAATGAACTGGACAAACGAAAAACACGTTTACATAAATATTTATTTAATTAACACAACTTTTTACGATTTATTCATTGGTATTCATAAATTTCTTAGAATTTTGTTAATAAGCATGACGCTGCTTCTGATCGGCAAATTAAACTGCACGTGGCATTTGTACCAATTATCGTATTATAAATCAGACAGTATTAAATGCCTAAAAACTGTTTTTTATATACACAAAACCATGTTAACAATGAAGTGAATTAAGTATTTTTTTTCTCTACATAATTATGGGTGATGACCAAAAATAACATATTATAAAATAAAGTAGGTACATTAATACAAAAACTTTCGACATTAAATCAGCTATAATTAAAATAAGTAAAATTACTATGAAGGCAGGTTGTCACGCACGCCATAATTTTATTTTTTACCCATCAGCGTTCAAGGTGTCTTCGAAATATTTACGATAATCATTATTAATTATTCTTGCTCTCCCAAAACAGTGTTTATCGATTATTTATTGATGAGTCGGAAGGAAGGACAAGACCACCTTATTAAAATGAAATATATTCACGTATGTATCCCTAAGGCGTGGGTAGTCTCTCAGATCTTAGCCTGGCTGCATACGAGCCACACAACGCAACCACAAAACGCCGCTAACGACCTATTTCTTGTAGTTTTCATATATTTTGTGTAGACGCGCTGCACACGTATAGCCGGTGGCGGCCACTCGCTACAGCTACAAAATAAATGAAAAGTACCTGTCACAGGCGTTTTGTGGCTGTGGTCGGTGGCCCGTTTGCACCAAGCTTTAGGCATTTTAAGATCTTTTGAAGATATTTAAGGGGGGTAGTGAAGTATGTTATTTGGTTCATGCCCAGCCCATATTTTGCAAAAGTTAATTCCATAGGAGGACTGGCTCCAGCGGGCCCAGAATGGGGATCGGTGGAGAGAGGAAGGGAGGCCTTTGCCCTGCAGTGGGAAACGTCAGGCTTTTATATAATAAATATCAAACATTTATATTAAATAATAAAATAACACATAAGTGACAGATTGCAAACCCATTGACGCTACCAAACACCACACTTACTTGTTACCCACCATATTAAAATAATAATAATTTGAAAAATATTTTTAACAAAAAAATTTGTTTCAGAAATCAAAATGGTTTTGGGAGCCAAAAAAACTTTGCAGAGCATACCCAGCAAGGGTCGAATTTCAGTGATGAAGATTCAGAATTTCACAGTTGAAAGAAGACGTAAGTTTTAATCATAAGTTCCTATTATCGCTAGGTGATGGCAGGTGGAGCAAAGTTTTGACCGAATGGTGGCCGAGGACCGCCAAAGAAGTCGTGGTCATCCGATGGCGCGGTGGGTCAGCGACACTATACTCTAGCCAAAACCAATGTACAATATTTACTAACATTGACAGATCAATCAGCTGATAGCAGGAATAGACTGGTCTATTCCTGCTATCAGCTGATTGGTCTGTCAGTGCAATGTTAGTAAATATTGTACATTGGTTTTGGCTAGAGTACAAGTCGCGGGCAATTCCTGGCTTGGCACACCTCAGGACCGGAGTATGTGGCTTTTACAAAGGGAGGCCTACACCCAGCAGTGGGTACCTATAGCTGTGGATGATGATGATGATCATTCGCATCAGTAGTAAGATTTGTGCTGAAATATAAATAATGGGACGAACAGAGTACGAAGATTATTTTACCATTATTGCTATTTCACAGGCAATTTTCTTAAGACCTTTGGCAATATCCGTGGTAATATTGTGCTCTTAGTTTATGTAAACGTTTTATTACAAATATACCTAGTAGCTTCTGCTTTCAGCTCAGTTGGTAGTAGCTTTGGCTTCTGTTATGTAGATCGTGGATTCGATTCCCACCCAGGACAAACATTTTGTGTTATGAACGTCGATGTTTGTACTGTGACTGGTTGTTATAAAGTTATATAAGCATGTATTTAAAAAAAAAATGTATTCTATCTGTTATCTGGTTCCCATAGTACAAGCCTAGTTTAGTTTGGGGCTAGATGGTGCTGTGTGAAATGTCCATGAATTTTATTTATTTATTTTTTATTTTTTATTGCAGACACAGTCTTGAAAGCGGCGTATGGATCTCTTCTAATAGTTATATCTATCATCATGGCTGCCATCAATCCCGTGGCTTTGGTTACAAATTGGGTAAGTTATTTGCCATAAAACTAATAAAAATTTACATAACTAAACATTAATTTAACATAATGTATTTATTCAAAACATAGTTTGTTTGTCTGTCTTTTGTTGACATTTTATGAATCAAGAAAATATGGAAAACCCAGTAGTATCGATTAAAAATAAAAAGGTAGGTACATAGACGGAGAAATTTTCTGAAAAAGGTAATCCTTTTTGTAATCTCATTCATGATTATGGCAGGCATTCATGTGCGTAGGATCTATTTATAGTATAACTAGCTTCCGCCCGCGGCTTCGCTCGCATGGTACTCAGGTAAAAAGTAACCTATGTCCTCTGTTCCCGGTCATTAGCGGCCTTTACACGGTAGAGATTTTCCCACGGATCTGGACTGTACAGATATCTGTAAAGATATCTGTAAAGATAACCGCGGATAAAACTGTCAAAGGTTGGAATGGCGCGTACTATTTCCCGCGGCATCTGGACTGTACAGATATCTTTACAGATATCCGCACAGATATCTCTGCGTGTAAATGCTGCTATTATCTATCTATATTTTAAATTTCAGCCAAATCGGTTCAGTGGTTGTCGAGTTATAGAGGAACAAACATACATCCATCTAAACATACAAACTTTCGCGTTTATAATATTAGTGTGATAGATATATTTAATAGGGTGGAGTGAAAAACCAAATTTTTTTTTTCTTTAATAGCATAGCAATATAAAGTTGTCTTTTGGCTTTTTGGCGGGAATTTGAGAAGTCAAGTTTCATTTTTGTTTTATTTTCCAAAACTTGTGTTTCTTGGAATGTTAATGTGTAATAATGGTGGATTATTAACCGTTAAGTGTTCGTGAACGTGCATAAGTGTAGGGAAGTGAAACAAAATTGGATAACTAACATTGCTTTTCAAGTTCTCCCAAAAAGTCCGTGTTGATGTTTCAGTAAAGCCCCACATCTTTACTGAGGCACAAGGGGAGGGGTGGGATATTATATTTATGTATTGTAATATGTATTTATATATCTTATTTATCTATAAACTTGAAGTTTATTTAATTACTTGACACTGGCTGAATGCACAACCGTGCGAAGCCAAAAAAAAGAAAGAAAAAAAAGTTGTCTTTGAATGAGAAAATCAAACATACGAAATATCGTTAATAAAAATAATGTTAGTGTGTAAGTGATATAATAACGCGGAACAAACTAAATTGTTTAAGATGATAATGACTGCTGATGGACATCACTTACAACCTTACAAGCACAAAAACTTACATACAATGTACACCATTTTAATCCCACGGGGTTAATCAAGGAAATCTAATAATATATGATTATCTAACTTGCTAGTAACTATAGTACTACACAACAATGTACCTACCTAACAATCTATACTATTAATACGAATTTTACTAAGAAAGCAATTTTAAGACTTTGTGTGTGCGTAGTCAATAGAAAAAAAAAGTCATCTCTGGAACTCACTATTAGAAAGAGACATTATTATTGATATACCTATGATATACATTAACAGGGATGAAATCGGTGCGACTGAATAATAATAATAATCATCATCATCTATCGGTTTATCGGTATCAGTTGCAAAATGCGAATGCGAATGAGAAGACGGATGGACTGTGTGAATGTAGATATGTGGGTGAAAGGAGTGAGCACTGAGGTGACGAGTGATAGAATGAAGTGGAAGAAGGAAACATGTTGTGCCGACCCCACCTAGTGGGATAAGGGCAGGGAGATGATGATGATGACCTTAGTGGACCGAATGGTGGCCGTGACAAGGGTAGGAAATGTTGGTCGTCCGGCAGCTAGCTAAGTAGACGACATTGATAATGTCGACGGGCAATGGATGGATGGTGGGACTGGAACAGGATCGTGACGGGCACAAATCAAGGGTGGCCTATATCCGGCAGTGAGTGAAAGCTGTGATGATGATGATGATGAGTATACTTCGGACGTCATCTGCCAAGTTCATATCAAAAAATACTTTAACGAAGCATAAAAAGCTCCTAATTAATTCAATATTTACTTACTGAGAACACTAGTAATTTTATTGGGTACCTGAAAAAATTGTTGGTGCAATAAAGTTTACTACTTATGTTTTACAATTTTATGACCTTAAAAAATTGTGTTAATTAATTTTTCGTACGTACGATCCGAGCGGTAAAATTGAAGTAAATACGTAGATAATAAGCATATTGAATGATAACAGAGTTAAATTAGCAAAAACTAGTTCTAGTCTTGACGTAGGTAAGCATAGCCGTTAAATATTGTAGCACTGGGTGTAGTAAAAGTACATCGGAAAATTGAATTAGTCGGGTTTTTGGCGAAGTAGAGTGAATCGAAACGTGATTTAGGAGATAAAGTACCTATAGGAGATACACCTTTTGTACGAAAGAAATTTTTTTTGGAAGGACTTTAAAATAATTAATAGTAGGTCCTAAATCTATTCTAACTATCTATATCTATACTAATTTTACTCATCATCATCATCACTATGTACCATTACTACGGGGGCAACGCCGCGAGGGAGCTGCTAGTGTTGTTATAAAATTTAAGTATGTATAGATGGTTAATTTTGTCCCTTTTTATTTCATTTAATGAACTGCTTACATGTATAAAAATCAATGTACATACCATTATTATTCCTAATACACTATATTAAAATCTATACAAATATAATAATTTCAGGTTTAAAAAGAGATCAATCCATTCAATTATATTTCACCGACATAAATTTCAAAACAGAGTTGAATAATACGTTAGTTTATTTGATTTTTCGGGAGAAGTCTTGTTACCTCGTGTAGATTCAAACTAAATTAGCAGGAGTTTATTTGAAATTTTGATTTATCTGCGTTATGACGCGCCCATATTTTAGTATAGAGACCTAGGTACTTTATTACTTGCCTATTTTTTGTACATATAATTTAATCGCTAAAAATATGTGCGGTATGTCAGATAATTTAGACCGGTTGTACTTTGAAAGGATTAAGTAATAAATCTATGACAAATAACAAAATTATAATTTAATTTTGAGTAATTTATGATTAATCATTCGGAAAACATTTTTGGAAGCTTATCCATTGATTTATTTGTTTTAAACTGGTTCAAAATTGTCAATGCGTCATTATATCATGATAATCATAATAATTTTTCAAAAATTAAAATATTTGTTATTTTATTTAATAATTGACCATTACATTAAAGTTAATCACCCTTAAAACACCTTAATCGAAATCAATTAAATCGTACGTAATCTTCGATAAAGTTTATGTGGGTAAGGCTGAATTCGACCAAACTGGATTAAGTTTTTACTCAAGAGTAAACTACTGTTTGTTTGAATATTTTGACATCGTAAAGTTGACACCTTATGACCAGGATAATTTGTATGCACATAATAATGTTAGGTTGCGCTTTCAAAACAATTGTATTTCGAATTACTTATGTCGGCTAGTTACTCTGGAGTAAGATGACTTTTGGTCGAATCCAGCCTAAGTAACATTGAAGTCAGATTAAAAAAAAAAATTTGCCACTTGTGCCTCATTGACTATCAACAAATTCTATACGAAAGAAAATACAACTTCATCCAACTTACATAATAAGTTAACGGTAATAAATTCAGTCAATATGTAGCGAGTAATAAAATCAACCATTATGCAATTTATGAGGTTGATACTCTTTTCATTGATAAATCGGAAAAAAGGTAACATCCGAGTACATTAACATGTAATAAATATGTCGTTAGCATGAACTTATATCATTGTAGACCATATTTACACAGTATACCGACTTCTATCTTCACTGATTGTGATTACCGAAGCGCTCGTGGCGTAGCTTGCTTGGACGTTCTTGATTGATCGTTGAAGTAAGCAGTTGTGCGCGGTCACTTTTAGGATGGGGGATGGGCAAGTGGTATTACGAGCTGAGCGCTTCCGTGCTTCGGAGGGCACGTCAATTGTCGGTCCCGGCTTTTAAGTCGTTAAGCCATGACGGAGGCCTTTAGGCGGCCTAAAAACTCCGTCACCAGAGTTGGCCACTTGCTCATAAGAAAGAAGAAGAAACGATTACCTTTAAAAAAAAACATGAGTGCCGTATTTGCTAGGTGGGTTAGTGCCTCAACTTTCGATCCGAAGGTCGTGGGTTCGAAACCGGCCATGCATTAATGGATATTTATTTTGGTCGGTCACTTGAGTGAATTCAAAGTGAGTCTACAGAATGACTCTGTTCTTCTGCTGCTTCCGTAATAAATTAGTTCAAGAAAGAAAATAAAACTCTACTTTTGACCGACATCCTTTAGTTTAGTTTTGTCATACGTTCTATTTTTATAATCTACTCCACTAATATTTGTTCTATATTACGATAACCCAGTATTTGTTATCAGCAATTAAGTGAAAGATTTTGGTACATTTGACCCTTATAATGACTTATTTACATTTCATTAGACATATCTTCCTCTTTATGTCAACGGTCTTTTTATTACTGGTACAGTGACCTCAAAAATCATTTTAACTAGATTATATTTACTAGCAGCTCCCTCGCGGCTTTGACCCCGTAGTGATGGTATATGGTGACGATGATGATGATGATGAAAAGTAGCCTATAACATTCTTTAATCTAGCTATCAAATGAAGAAATAATTTTTCAAATCGGACTTCTGAGATTAGCGCGTTCAAACAAAAAACTCTTCCTCTTTATAGAACTAGTATAGATATAAATAGATGGCTAGTGTGTATAGTTTATGTTTTTATGCTAATTATTTAGAATTTATTAAAAGATACAGAAATAATAAATAGAAACACTCAATAAAATCTAGACTTAAATAGCCGTTTAACAAGCCATTAAACACGAACAGATGGTTTATGGCATAATTATCTTCTTATTTATTGCAATTGCCTCCTCCTGTGAATTTTGGGTAGGAAATAATAGTTTGGACAAGCTCATGTCAACACCTAGTATTTATTTATTTATTGTTTATTCTATTATTATATATTTATTTATTAATATAGTGAATGAAGCGAAAGAAGTGTGTCAGGATCGTAGCAAGTGACAATCTGTGGTCTGTGCCTACCCCTATGATGGGATACAGGCGTGAGTTTATGTATGTATGTATGTATTTCTAAGGAAAACCAACAGCTAAAAATAACTTAAAGTAAATAAACTAACAAAGACAGAAAGCTAATTAAAGGTTTTCACGCGTAGAAAAAACTTATGCAACATTAAGGTGTGAGACAATACTTTAAACTTTGTAGACAACAAAAACAATACAAAAATACTTCCTGATACATATAGTCGAATTGCTCATTGTACAAACTAAAAATATATGAAAAATGACATTTTGACCGTCAATTTTAGTGCGTATAATTAGAAATACGATAAAACATATATATATAGATCACTCACATAATACGTTACATTTTTTTTACAATTACATGAGATATAGTAGAGTAGACATGAGTATAGTAGACATCCTCTCAGATCTTTAGACAAGATCCTTTGAGAATCTCTTTTTTAAATAGCCATATTGGCCGAGTGGGAATAGTTCCTGCCTGTGTCCTATTCCCGGTCATTATCTATCTAAATTTTAAATTTCAGTCAAATCGATTCAGTGGAGTGTGGTTCTCGAGTTATAGAGGAACAAACATACATCCATCCATTCGGTAAGAGGCTTGTGGGATCCACTCTTGGGCCTATGCCCACCAGTGGTCATTACAAGCTAACTATGATGATGATGATGAGGCATAGCAACGCATGCCGTGGAAAAATGCATTTTTTCGGGATAAAAAGTAGCCTATGTCACTCTCCAGCCCTCCAACTATCTCCACACAAAAAATCACATCAATCCGTCTTTCGGTTTTGACGTGAAAGCAGGACAAACAAACAAACACATAATAATTATGGATATGGACAATGCACGGTTGCAATGTGCACTTTACGGACTTAAGTCTAGTAAAGTTCCGTTTCGTAACAAACTATTTTTATAAAGGTGATAGATCAGCCGTGTTAATCAACAATGAATATGACTGTTGCAAATTACTCACGAATTAACATTTGAACTGCGAACTATGAAGGCGGGAAGGTTGTCTTGTATCGCTTTGAGAAAACAACCTTCTTTCTTTGTAGGTACTTAGCACAAGGCCCTTACCTGACTACCCCTAAAGGATAGGAAAACCCTGCTGTTGATCGATTGGTATTAAGGTTTTGAAAATTGTATTTTTGTAGGGTTTCATCAATAAAAATATTTTGAAACGACAATTTATTTTTTAGATTTCATTGAATAAAAAAACGTAAAAGCCTAAAAGCGCAAACACAAGCTGGCCCAGGCTCGCCTAGGCTGGCCCAGCGTGTGTTTGAGCTATAAGGATACGAAACGAAGCAAAAAAATTCGTGCGCAAACACGTGTTTGTTGTAAATTCAACAAATATTATAAAAAAACAAAAGCTTTTATAGATATGATAAATAATTTTATACATTCGTTTAATTTTTTAAATAAATGAAGTTGTTACGGAGTTTACCCTTCAAACCTTTTTCTACTTAATGCCTATTATATTATTCTATATTCTAATTTATGCTCATTGGAATAATGCACCTATCTTTTTTTTTAATGTATGCGCGGTTGTTGACTGCTCGCGGTGGTTTCGGGGATTACCCTTCAACAATCTTATTACTGCTATGGCGCAACGACTCGAAGTGGATTTTGGTCTCCTATACTAAAAAACTTAGGCTTTTACATCTTTACTAGATGATTTATACAGTGTGAGGAGGAAATCTTTGCCTACACAACGGGACACCGTAGTGCCTGGGACTGTTTCAGACGGAGTAGGCTTGCCCAGCACCTAAACCATCCTCTCAGCTTAACCGGCCATATCCACAGTAGGGCTTGAGCTCCGGAATTCCGGAATTCCGATGAAATCCAATATCGTTTCCAATTCCGGAATTAGCGAGAGCAGTATCGGAATTTCGATATTGGAAAAAATATTATTACGCGGCTTGAGGCGCGGCGGGCGCATCCGTACGCGGCTTGAGACGCATCTCGCGGTCTCGCCCCGCCCGCGTCCAGCGCCCCGCCCGCGCCCAGCGCCATACTATGGACTACGGATGACTACGGATACCTACTGAGGAAGTAAATCCATAAATCCATATTTAAATAATTAAAAATTTTGGAAAATTTTGCAAAATTAGAGTAGGTAAGTAAAACTTTTAACTAGATATTTCATTTTAATTTATTATAATTAGTAGATACAAAAATATACTTTTGAGTTCCGGAATTCCGGAATTCCGGACATGAAGTACTGAATATCGAAACACAATTCCGGAATTGAAAAAGCGTCCGATATTCAAGCCCTAATCCACAGGAAAGACATGGTCAAAACGTATGGGGCTGATTAAGCCGCGGGTTTCCTCACGATGTTTTCCTTCACCGTTTAGAGCTCGTGTTAATGCGCATATACATTTTGCGAAACGAAAAATCCATTGATGCACGGCCAGGTTTCGAACCCACGACCTTCTGATCGAAAGTCAAGGTATTAATCCCCTCGTCCAACACGGCTCTCCGACACTAAAGAATGCCAGGATTCTCTGACCAACGCCTTTTGAGTTCAATCGACGATGGTCCGGAGTTCATAGAGATCACTTTGCCTTCCGACTTCATCGCTCCATCGAGACGATCGTGCTTTCAGGAGAGCATACTCTGGTCGTCCGACTGGTCGAAAAGCGCTCGAGGCGTAGCTTGCTTAGACGTTCCAGACTGCAGCGTTGTGCGCGGTCACAATTTGGATGGGTGACCGCAAGTGGCATTACGAGCTGAGCGCTTCCGTGCTTCGGAGGGCACGTTAAATTGTCGGTCCCAACTTTTAAGTAGTTAAGCCATGACGGAGGCCTTTAGGCGGCCTAAAAACTCCGTCACCATAGTTAAGCCATGACGGAGGCCTTTAGGCGGCCTAAAAACTCCGTCACCAGAGTTGGCCACTTGCTCATACGAGCTTACTTACTTACTTTACTGGTCCAAGACCTATTGGACGTCCAGGTACCCTTCAGCATTCACACAAAATTAACATTATTTCCCTATAACACTCGAAAAGATCTAAGTCAAGGTTACAAAATGATTTGCATTCAAAACTCGCGAAATAGATTACGACTATATTCGGTAATGAGTTTGTTTGTGTTGGATCTGGTCAATGTCAATGTAGACAAACATTGGTTGTGATTCATTCGCACCGCGAAGGTAAACTGGTAACTCACTAACTGCATGAGTGTAGCTTGCCTAGATTTGACGTATCATACCTAACAAACAGATGGGTGACCTCTGTGTAAGCTGAGCACTTCCGTGTTTCGTTAATGGTCTTGGGAATAATATGTATCATGGTTCTTCTTCTTCTTTCGTATGAACAAGTGGCCAACTCTGGTGACGGAGTTTTTAGTATTTTTTTTTGTTCTTGATAAAACAACCTGATGAAGTTGTTTAAAAAGTAAACATCGAATCGCTACTGAAAAATCAAGACGATGACGACAGTTTTCATGAAAAAAAAATACTGTCATTATAAATACATTGTATCTGGGTATTTATCATGTAAATTACCTTTTATCTAGCGGCTAGATAGAAGTTAATTTACATGATAAACATTGGGCTAGATTCTAGCCCAATGTTTCGACTGGTTTGCACCAGCCGTGGTCGACGGAAGACTGATTGAGTAACTCACCACGGTTAGTGCAATCCAGTCGAAACGTTAGGCTAAATAAAAAGGTAATTCATGTGATAAATAACCAGATACATGTATATAAAATGTGTTCTGATGCGAAAGTTCCAAACAGACAAAAATACTGTCACTAAAATTTCTCCAGGAAATCTAAATTATGCAATTATTACGCGCCTTTGAAGATCTTGAATATCTTCAATATGGGCGATTGACTTACAGCCTATTCATCACCAGCATCCCCTTGAACAGATACGTCCCTAGAATTTCCAGTGTCAAGAGATCTACCTGTTCCTATGGTCGTGAATTTGATTGACGTTTTTTTTTCAGTACCTAGACATGAAGGAAGGGTCGTTTCTATACAAGATGTGGGAGGCGCCGCCATACCAGCTGTACTCCGAAGTGTGGGTGTACAACTACACGAACGTGCAGGAGTTTCTCGACGGGACGGATACCAAACTGAAGCTTAAGGAAGTCGGCCCTTTCAAGTTTCAGTAAGTTCTATCATTATTATTTATATGGAATTGATATGAATATGAAAATATGAAAAATATTGCTGGAAAGTGACGCAAATTGAGCCACGGTAGGCGGGGCCTACCAAAATCCAAAAGCTTGGAAACTACTAGTAACTGTCGTAATAGCACAGAGAAATGAATACATGGTAATAGTGACTGAGTTTAGTGTGCGAGTTTAGTCGATTTTGTACCAAATGCGCCACTTCCTCGTCTTAAAAGCGTTTACTGAATTTCCTATTGAAAGCCAAGGGCCCATCTGTGTTAGGTCACTGCGGACCAATCTTTTAATTCCTTTAGCATGCTGTCTTGCAAAAAGTGACCAAAATTATGTCCCATATGTATTTGAATATGCCTTTGTTAACCCCTGTTTGAAGACTGCTAGGCCCTTTTATACTGGAGTCCTGCAGGGGGGTATTATTGGTGCTTTATTATTTTTGATCTTTATTACTTGTGCATGTTCCAAATGTACGTTTTTCTTCCGCAGAGAAATCAGAGTTAACGAGAACATGACAATAGACAGAGACAGAGGAATACTGAAGATCAACCCGAAGATAACATTGAAGTTTATGAGGGAAGAATCGGTGGGGGATCTGAAAGATATCTCAGTCTACGTACCGAATATCGCTCTTATTGTAAGTACATTATGGCATATATTTAAATCTGCATTGCCATTAGCTTTGCAATGTGTGTTTGATACGTTTCTTGACATAAATTATTCAGATCGATCTGTTTTTAAATTGTTTGCAACGATCCAACTATCAGGTTCTAGGCCGTTTTTCATAGACTGTTCGTTTTAAAATGATACAAATCTGTAAGGGATATAAGAATTCATTTATCAAAGATATCTTTTTGTCTGAACAACAGCAAAAAATAATATATTAATGCAAATGTACCATTTAGTTATGTTTTTGCGCTACGCAATCAAATAATTTTGACAGGTCTACAACTTATTTTGAAATGTTACCAAACGGTTATTGAATATAATTTAAAGTTTTTGCGTATTTTTTTGTAACAAGAGCAATTTACTGATACAACTTATCTGATAACGCTTAGCTATTAATGGTATGAAGGTTTAGGTAATAAACTTCAGTCTGTCATCAGCTACAGCGAACGGCAATGAGCTTTTAACCTGTCACGTATGGATTTATGCTCAAAAATGGTTTTATGACCACTTAAATGGTAATAGTGTCTGTGACTAACCCGGAGAATATGACTTCTTCAAAGGTGTGTTAAGTAAAAAACGTGTGAAAGGTTTTTGAGTATTTGGTTAGGTAAGGTATTTGAGTCTTTTGTATCCTTCTAAAATAACGTAAGCCTTTACATCTTTACTAGAAGATTTATACAGTGTCAGGAGGTGAATCTAAGGACGTATATTTGTCAAAATCGGTTGAGCCGTTGAGTAGTTACGAGCGGACATAGGAACGGACATACATACATACAGATCAAACACATATCTTTTTGGGCTTCGTCGCAGTCGGGTGAAAAAGTAAACAGGCTCACGTTTGCATTCCACGGTAGACATTGAATGAGATTTTTAAGAAATTTAAATTGTTATGGAAATGGGCGGAAGTCAGAGGTAATGTTAGTGCCAATGTTAGTCAAAGAAAAAAAATTGTAATTTCCTACAAATATACTTATAAGGTAAGTATCTGTATCATCACACTGATATTATAAATTCGAAAGTTTGGATGTTTGGATAGATGGAAGTATGTTTGTTCCTCTATAACTCGACAACCACTGAACCGATTTGGATGAAATTCAAAATATAGATAGATAATAACCGGGAAAGGGACATAGGCTACTTATCATCCGGGTACCACGCAAGCGAAACCGCGGGCGGAGGCTTGTTGACAAAATCTTGGATTGAAATACATGAGACGATTTTTATCATAGACGTAAACAAAAAATGTCTCAATTAAGTACGTCAGCAATAAACTACTGACATGCTTTTAAATTAATGAAAAAAAAAAACATATTAGTTACTTGCCTAACTGGTTTGCTCTGGTTACCGCGGTTAAAAGTTTTTACAAGCTAAAGATCAAACGATCTACGTCAAAGACAACATTCTATAAGTTAAATCTACGCCATAAGAGTAACATATTTTAGGCTGTCAACAATATTTTTTACGTCCTTTCGTAAACAAAATTTAGAAAAAAATTAGAGTTATGATGTCATAAATTTGAAAAATATAAAGTAACTGACCCGACAAACTGCGTACCACATCAGAATTCGCGATACTTATCATGAAACAATCGGGTAAAAAGACTTTCCGTATAGAATGAGAAAATGAATTCTTGTGTGAATTAAATAAATAAAATCTTTTTACACAGCAAAACTATAAATATTTATATTTAAGGGCAGAGACAAATTCAACAATTCAAAGATAAAATTGGTCTAGCCGTTATTGAGTTATAAAATGATGTAGCTACCCAGCTTTTTTTTATAAATTTAAATATTAGAAATAATTAAATAACACCCGCCAATCACATTAATAATCCTGATTATAAACTAGGATTTCCTTTGTCGTAGGTATTAGTAACTATAAGTAACAAGGAACCACAAAACCAAGGCTGCGCACCAGATGTAGATCAAGAATTTTGTTTTGAGATTGTAAATTAGATAGCTCTCCTGAATACCTAAGTATCAGCCTTTAGATCTTCACTAGATGAATTACAAACAATAGATGAAGTATAGATGTCGGCGTAGGAGGTACCCTTGCCAATAGCCAACGGTACGCTGGTAGTACCTGGGACATTGTTTGAGATAGAGTAAGATTGTAGTAGGTACCAAAACCATCCTCTCAGCTAAGTAAGTTCGACTGAGCCAACTCTTGTGACGGAGTTTTAGGCCACATACCTACAGGCCTCCGTCATGGCTTAACGGGATCGAAAACTTAACGGGCCCTCCAAAGCACGGAAGCGCTTGGCTGTTAATGCCTTGAGGCCACCCATCCAAATTGTATCTTCTCTATCAAGAACGTCTTAAGCTACGCCACGAGCGCTTCCCCTCAGCTTAATCGACCTTATCAACAGTTGCAACTGGACTAAACCGCGCGATGTTTTCATTCACCACTTAAGCCGGGGTCCCGCGGCACCCCGCGGCCCGTGTTATCACAGGCCAGGACGGATCGCGCCACGCCTGTGGATGACTGTTCAGCTGATTCGACTGGTGATCGACGACAGGCATCATCGGGTGCGACGGTTTCCATGGCCTGTGGGTCTGGCCTGGCGCGATCTGGTCTGTTATTTTACAGGCCGTGGCTTTAGAGCTTTTATCAGAACGGAATACTCCTTTGTTTGTATGATGGTCTAATGTTTTATTGCCTAAAAATAAGCATTAGCTCATCATATTTATCATTTGAGCTGGTTACTTAAAAAAGCGTACTTAAACACTTTTTTAACTTAGTACACCTACATCATCAATAGTATATTCATATTATTAGTTTATTTAATTTGTTCAGCGAAAAAATATAGGATTAATACTTTGACCTATCTTATGATGACTTATGATGCTATGATACATGACTTAATGTATGTAATTAATTCGATAAATCTATTAGTTTATGATTGAGTATGAAAAGATACGTATGGGTTCCGTATTTCAAAAATGGTTCTAGCGACATTTCAAACTCATAAAAAAAAATATGCAAGAAATTGAAACATTTGCAAAACCATCACATTGTTCGCCACTAAAATGCTACGCTAACTGAATCAGTTTTATTTTATTGAGTTTTCAATGCTTTCATGAAAAATTAAAAAAAACTTAGGCCTGTATGTAGTATACTCCTAGTACCACGGTTGTAATTGTTGGCTCGGTTACACACCAGTATCGTGAAGACGTCCGCTCTCGCCCGTGGCTCTCACGCGACTGTCAACCGAATACCCGCATGTTCGAGACAACATCGTAATAACGTAGATGCACGAACACTACATCCCTTCCTTATTTTATAATTAAATTTAATAAAACCAAACTGCTTTATCATTAAATTATTATTAATTATCTATATGTCCTTAAATATGTACTTTCAAATCGTTTTCTGAAGTACCTATTTCAATGTTACAATATTATTGAATTAATCATGATTGCTTTCTGTTTAATTCAATACCATAACCCTGGACTAAGTCCATTCCATAACATCATCTTCACTCAGATTCTTACTATACTAGATTACGCCGATGCTAGCTATCTTGATCTCACCGAAGACCAGCTTAACAAATTTGAGCACCTTCAAAACCTCTGGATCCGGTTTATATTTGGCTTACGTTAGTATGACCACGTATCACACTTCCGGGCAAAGCTCAAGTAGCTTCCTATTCATCTGCGCCGGAATGCTCATATCCTTTTCCTTCCTTACAATTTACTTTTTCTTTCCACTTCTCCTCCTTATCTTAGGGAACGTTTTGCGTTCCTGCATCAAGCTAACGATCTCATTCTACAATAAATCCTCTGAGACTGCATCTAGTTGCTCCTGGTTGTCAATTCTAGTACCGAACTTTTTATCAACCTCAAGCAAAACCTCAACTAAACCTTAGATTTTCAACTATTTCCTATTCTACCAATACAAACGACTCAGTTGTGGTGAGGTTTAAGCTAAGGTTTGGACTTTGGCCGAACAAATTTTTTGAAAAGCTATTCTACTATTCACCAAATAGCTGACATTTATAAGATCGAACCAAAACGCAGCAGAATGATTGCCGTTGTCGTCTAGAAGAATTGGGGGGCTGTCCATACTTCCGACATGTATGGTGAATCTTTTACAGTACCTACAAGCTATAAGTTTGTGGAACTCTTGGCCGCTTTCTATTCGCTTATCAAAATCTGTTACCATTTTCAAATCTAAAATCCATGAACACTTTTTGTCATTGACAGTTAACTGTTGACTGATAAGTAGATATATTGTGTAGTTATCTATAGATAATCTTCTAAATTTTGTTTAACATCATTGTGCTCATTTGTTTTTTAGTTTCAAAATTATGTGTTACTATTAGCTATGCCTCGAGGCAGACCACCTGCCCGATAGTCAGACGACATTGTGAGGGCGGTAGGAGAGCAATGGATCCGACTGGCACAAAACCGCCAGGAGTGGCGTGATAGAAAAGAGGTCTTTACCCAGCAGTGGGTGTTACAAGCTGCTTAGATAGATAGATTAGCTATGTGTTACTATTAGTGATTTTAAGTTTATGTTGATTTGTCTCTTTGTACACCGCCATTTATCTATTTCTAATATTCCAGTCTATCCAAAGGTTGCCCGGAAGACACCGTCCTTAGCAATAAGGTCGCCTACTATACTTGCCATTTCTATTTTATATCTGCAATGTATCCTCTTTTCTGCGTACAATAAAGGGTTTTCTATTCTATTCTATTCCTCTAATTTCCGTAGCATCTAATTAAATATCTAACGATCACTTCCATCTTTCCCATCGCAAAGCGACCGTAGCATTATCTCCAGCAAGGTCAAGCTTTTTCGGAGGTGGAAGGTAGTTTGTCCTTTTCAGACTAGGTTTGGGGCAACCTCAAACCAGTAGACCATCCTGTCCAATATTTAGTTACAAAGGGTTTACAGTTTCATGAAAACCCGTACTACCCTGACGTATCACGCACGGTTAATGTTTCATCCGTTTTACGATTTCATGAAGGATCACTCTGTCTCAACACACATCAAGCACGGTTTACAATTTCATGAAGGCCCGTACTCCCTTGACACACATCATGCACGGTTTACAATTTCATGAAGGCCCGTACTGCCTTGACACACATCATGCACGGTTTACAATTTCATGAAGGCCCGTACTGCCTTGACACACATCATGCACGGTTTACAATTTCATGAAGGCCCATACTGCCTTGACACACATCATGCACGGTTTACAATTTCATGAAGGCCCGTACTGCCTAGACACACATCATGCACGGTTTACAATTTCATGAAGGCCCGTACTGCCTTGACACACATCATGCACGGTTTACAATTTCATGAAGGCCCGTACTGCCTTGACACACATCACGCACGGTTTACAATTTCATGAAGGCCCGTACTGCCTTGACACACATCATGCACGGTTTACAATTTCATGAAGGCCCGTACTGCCTTGACACACATCACGCACGGTTTACAATTTCATGAAGGCCCGTACTGCCTTGACACACATCATGCACGGTTTACAATTTCATGAAGGCCCGTACTGCCTAGACACACATCATGCACGGTTTACAATTTCATGAAGGCCCGTACTGCCTTGACACACATCATGCACGGTTTACAATTTCATGAAGGCCCGTACTGCCTTGACACACATCACGCACGGTTTACAATTTCATGAAGGCCCGTACTGCCTTGACACACATCATGCACGGTTTACAATTTCATGAAGGCCCGTACTGCCTTGACACACATCACGCACGGTTTACAATTTCATGAAGGCCCGTACTGCCTTGACACACATCATGCACGGTTTACAATTTCATGAAGGCCCGTACTGCCTTGATACACATCATGCACGGTTTACAATTTCATGAAGGCCCGTACTGCCTAGACACATCACGCACGGTTACAATTTCATGAAGGCCCTTACTGCCTAGACACACATTACGCACGGTTTACAATTTCATGAAGGCCCGTACTGCCTGTTGACTGTTTTAAACTCCTGATTCTTGCTCAATTACTTATAATAATTGGATCATCGGAATTTATTCAACCTTACGTTTATTCATTTTATTAACTCGTAATAGTAACTCAATACTGAGTAGATACAACCATACAAAAATTCACCAACATACAAACTCTCGCGCATCTAAGCCGAACATTATTCAGTGACAGATCGGTAAGTAGATACCTAGTCCAATGTTGTCTCCCTAACAAGGCATAACATGTAGTAGGTACCTGTACTAAGATTTACCTACTTATTATTAGGTATCCTGTCAGTACCTATACATACCTACTGTACTACACGAATACTAAATAATTGTAGGTAGGTACATCATTTACTTATGCCAAAACGCCAACACGCCAACACTAATTACATAAGATGTTTACAATAAAGTTCTTACTTAAAAAAAATGTGCCGCGCATAGCTTAGTCGTTGTTCAGTTGAACGGCCTTTCAAGGTGTTAATCAGTTTCAACTTTACTACTTGATCAGTTAAGAGTAGCACAGTATTCGTTGAATGAATTGATTGAAACAATGCTAGTCAAAATAATTAAAAAAAAGGACGAATCCAACCGTCATAACTAGATACAAGCTTTGCCTAGTGAGGCTGCCAACAGGAAACATTTCTGAATACCTACTCTTTTTCTCCTTCTTTTATTTGTGGCGTCTGTGACAGGAACCGCCACAATCCCGCCAACGTCAGTGTCGAATGAAAACAGCACGGTAAATCGGGAATACCTACTCAAATCTCAGCTTACAATGACAATCATGAATGTCATGCAATACTTAATTTTATAATAAGTCTCTTATAATAAGTACTTACTCAAAATTGTAAATTGCATGCTATAAGTCGAATTGCCCATTGCACGAACCAAAAATATATGAAAAATGACACTTCGACCGTCAATTCCAGTGCGGATAACTAGAAACACGACCATAGAATGTTTTGCTGTGTAAATATACCTACTTACTTTATTCATTTTCATTTTTTCATAACTTATTATAAGGATAGTAGGTAGGTATCAAAATCGTTTCCACACAATTGCTATTTCAAGGGTTTTAATTTTAATTTTATTAAACCTACTAATTGTTGTTGCTTCCTATGCTCTGTCCTTTGTCTTCAAAGTGTACATTTACTTGCTTAGTCTTATACCTACTTTACGTTTAGGTTTTTAATAACCAATTATTTTTAAACATTGGACATCCGAAATGGACAAACTGTACAAACTTGTACCTATTCAAACTAAGACCCTTGTAAGTACAACAGTATTGCAATAAATGATTCTGATTCTGTTGTCAATAACTATATTTCATTATATTCTAGAACAAATTCACTTTCAAGTGTCACAAATAATTTTATTTCTTTACAAAACTCCCGTTTTATTTATAATTATAATAATAATAATCAAAACAGTCCAAAGAGCCCCTGTGTGTTGGCTTCGGCCCCATGCATGCCTATCAAAGGTCCGGGACTCCATAGTCCCGAGATGTTAAATCTTGACATAAGTACAAATAATAATAATAATAAACTCCATTTCAGGCAACATTAGAATAAGCTAAGTACAAGATGTTACTTTACTTAGTCCACGGCCCATAGAAACAAATACCTTAAAACCAACATACATACTTTACAAATAACGCCACACTAACCATGACGTACCATTTGCACACACCAACGGGGCGTCTCGCAGGCGTCCACGGAACCGCCTGTACAAAACACGCATCCATAAAAGTTGAAAGACGAGCAGTCTGCATTCTCACCATAAATGAGTTGAAGCTCACATTACGATGAGATGCCAACCGAACAACCCTTAAGGTGAGCTGGGTCTTCCGCTTCATATACTCTACGAGGTTCTCAGTAGGTATTGGAATAATGACAATAAATGTATTAAAGCAATATGAAGACACTTAAAAATAAAGCAAGGAACCTAACCGGTGGACCTCTCCCCTGCCTAACGCATCTGTTGTAGATCAGCACCTGAAGGAGAGGATCCTCAGAACTTATGATGGATTCCATCTGTTAAGCAAGCAGGTACTTACCTACCTTATGTTCCTACATTTATGCTCAGTGTCTCTCATTATTATTATTATTTTTTTTTTAACAGGTCCAAACCCGACTATTTGAGTAAAATCTAAGAACACCTCAAAAGGACAGCGAGGATAGAAGTCATTCATGGATGTATTATAATAATGATGAATCAAAGAAGATAGTAGGTACCAGCAAACCAAGAAAGCATACTTTGTCTAACCGTATTGTAAAAGACTGGAACCGGCTGCCAGAATCAGTTATCAGTGCTCCCACAGTGAACAGAAACAGACTTGACAAACATTTTAAGTGCCCTGACCAATAACTGGATTTGTACTCATCAGCTTATAAGCTGCCTGTGCATTAAATAATAATAATAATAATAGTGTACTATGTAAATGTTCGAACATAAATTAAGACAGTGTACTGATTATTTCAATAAAATGATTCATAATATTCCTCATAGAATGTTTTTGTTATTTGTGTTACATTGGCGCCAGCTTCATATCCGACCTGCCAAACTGCAGTGGAGTATTAGGATCACAAGCAACATCCACCTATCAAAACAGTTGGTATTCACTACAATCCACTTTCATACATACATCCATACATAAAATCACGCATTTTTCCACAGGGGTAGGCAGATACTTTCAGATTAGGTATATTTATTCGGTTCAACAATGCAGCATCTAAGCACGAATTTGCTTTGGAAATAAATTAAGAAAGCACTTTACTTTTTGAATACCTATCGTTTTGAAAACCGTCAATATTCTCGTAAGCAATATATTTTCTTTATTTTAATTTTTTACAAATTCCGACCATCTCTAAATGTCTCAATGGATTAAGGCAAAACACCGTTCAAATTGGACAACTATCCAACGTTACTAAGGCGCCTCTCGACGCCGAGACTGGTCTCTCTGTGAGAATTCCACTGATCAGTTGTTGAACGGATGATGGAAAACTAAGAGATATTTATGAATTATAGATAAAAGCACTAATGTCTTGTTTGGACCAAACAACTGCTTGATAACACTTTTTAAGAAAAGCCATCTGTAATAAATCAAAACACGTAAGCATTGTTTACATGTTACCTAAACAAACAAACGCAAGTAACGCAAGCACCTAAGTATCTCAAAAGTGACCTATTTGTGATTTCTGAGAATTAAATTATCTAAAACCACCTAAACCAACATTTTTATGACTACCCACCAGGTCGTTTCCGATGAATAAATCAAAAACTTAGTGCAAAACTACATAAGTACCTACTTAGGTAACTAACAAAAATTAACAAATACCTAACACCTAATACCGCCTTCCTTCTCTTTCCTTCATTTTAAATATTGTTAAGAATAATTTGTACTTTATTTTAATTATATCCATGTAGATATAATTATACTGATTTACGACTAACCTTTTGACTCGTCGCCATATGTAGTATACTCCTAGTACCACGGTTGTAATTGTTGGCTCGGTTACACACCAGTATCGTGAAGACGTCCGCTCTCGCCCGTGGCTCTCACGCGACTGTCAACCGAATACCCGCATGTTCGAGACAACATCGTAATAACGTAGATGCACGAACACTACACTGTACATCTTTACTAGATGATTTATACAGTATCAGGAGGCAATCTTTGCCTACACTTACACGGGACACTGTAGTGCCTGGGACAATGTTGAGATAGAGTAGGCTTATGAAAAATTTTAACGTCACACATATTTCGCAAATAAAGAGGTTGTATCAAGAATATCTTTTTCACAGACAAGCTACAGTAGAGAACCACAGTATGTTTGCTTGATAGCGATACTTTTCTCTTCTTTTTCACACTGAACCCTAAATACAAATACTTATCTAATAAATTATTTTGTGCGTAACAAAATTTAATCAAAAATGATTTATGACGTCACGTGTCACGTATCGGGACTCATAATTATGGTAAACAAAAAATAGCCAGGTAGTAAACAATATTCTTAGGCCCCCAATTTTTTTTTAGTATTTTACTATTAGTAATCCTAAGTTATTCGTATCAACTGCCCTTCTTACGATAAACAGCGTAAGTAACATTTTTTGCGAAAATGAGTTATTAGTATATTTGTAATCAGCTAAGCGAGATCTATCTGGAAAAATTATCCATTTTTCTGTATGTTTGATAGAAATAAAAAAAAACATAAGTATAAACATCGTACGTGCATAATTTTCACTTTATTTCTAAACATAAACAACGTATTGTCCACTACGCTCAGAGATTTTAATCAATCTCCTAGTCATAAGTATCGCACGTATCACTAACGTTGTTTATGATTAGCAGTACCTTCAACTGTCGGCTCAACTTACAAAACATAATGATTATATGAGCCACTTACGTTGTTTATACCTTGTACTTATTTAAGAAAGTTTAACAATATTCTAGAAATAAACATAGTACTATCTCCTACGCTCTTTATCTGTTGCATAAAATCTTTATTTTATTGCGTTATTCTATACACACACAACGCAAGTAGCGCACATACGATGTTTATGTCTGGTAAATACAATACAGAAACGGTGGGGCGGTGAGGTAATCGGAGGGGAGAACATTACTAACAGTGAACAAAAATATCATTCGCGCGTCGGCAAATATCAGTCGGCAAGTTCTTTTAAAATAGGTTCTATTAAAGAAGTTTACCGTAGACCACGTTTCGGGTCATTTCTTTCTGGTGCAATTATCACCAAGCTACTGGAGGAGCTCACCCTGGAGCAAGCCACATAAAATTTCACGTGTGAATAACAATCCTGTCATAAATCTATTCCAGCTAGCTGTTAAGTCTGGCCCTGAGCCTATGCAAGCGAAGCATCGAGTTAAGAAAGAGAAGCGAGCTTTTTTAGACAAATGCAACATGTGACACTTGATTTTGCTAACGGTGCTCTAAGAAAAATCTGGGTGCTTGTCGGTTCCTAACAGTAAATTACTTTGCTCGCAAAGTAGGTACTCATAAAGCTACGAAATTTTGTAGACAAATGCAGCATGTGATAGGTACTTGATTTTGCTAACGGTGCTCTAAGAAAAAGCTGGGTGCTTATCGGTTCCTAACAGTAAATTACTTTGCTCGCAAAATACTCATGAAGCTAATATGCGAGCGAAGCGAGCACCGACCTAAGCAAGCGAAGCGAGCTTCCTCTGCTCGCGAAGCGAGCGGAAATTTTTTAGAGCAACATGACATGTGTCACTTGATTTTGCTAATGGTGCTCTAAGAAAAAGATGGATGGTTGTCGGTTCCTAACAGTAAATTACTCATGAAGGTAATATGCGAGCGAAGCGAGCTTCGAATTAAGTGAGAGCAGCGAGCTTCCCTAGCTCGCGAAGCGAGCGTAAATTTTTTAGACAAATGCAACATGACATTTGTCACTTGATTTTGTTAACGGTGCTCTAAGAAAAAGATGGGTGCTTATCGGTTCCTAACAGTAAATTACTTTGCTCGCAAAATACTCATGAAGCCAATATGCGAGCGAAGCGAGCACCCACCTAAGCGAGCGAAGCGAGCACCCACCTAAGCGAGCGAAGCGAGCGGAAATTTTTTAGAGCAACATGACATGTGTCACTTGATTTTGCTAACGGTGCTCTAAGAAAAAGATGGATGGTTGTCGGTTCCTAACAGTAAATTAGTCATGAAGGTAATATGCGAGCGACGCGAGCTTCCCTAGCTCGCAAAGTGAGCGGAAATTTTTTAGAGCAACATGACATTGTCACTTGATTTTGCTAATGGTGTTCTAAGAAAAAGAGGGATGGTTGTCGGTTCCTAACAGTAAATTACTCATGAAGGTAATATGCGAGCGAAGCGAGCTTTCCTAGCTCGCAAAGCGAGCGGAAATTTTTTAGAACAACATGACATTGTCACTTGATTTTGCTAATGGTGCTTTAAGAAAAGGAGGGATGGTTGTCGGTTCCTAACAGTAAATTACTCATGAAGGTAATATGCGAGCGAAACGAGCTTCGAATTAAGTGAGCGCAGCGAGCTTCCCTAGCTCGCGAAGCGAGCGTAAATTTTTTAGACAAATGCAACATGACATTTGCCACTTGATTTTGTTAACGGTGCTCCAAGAAAAAGATGGATGGTCTAATGGTGTTCTAAGAAACAGCTGGGTGCTTGTCGGTTCCTATTCTGTTGTCGGACAAAATTCACTTTTCTCGCAATATATTTATTATTGGTAGGATTATGAAGCTAATATGCAAGCGAAGTCAGATTCAAGCCAAGAAAGTGAAGCGAGCTTCGATTTAAACAAACGAAGCGAGCTTCCTCATCTCGAAATCCAATTTTTTTCATGTTAAATGCTTGATGATACGATTTTCATTCAATCATTTTTAACTGTTTTCTTCACGTTAGGGGTAAAATTTTCAAAAGTCCTTTCTTAGAGATATTTTTTACCTTTATGAAAGTACACATACAAAGTTTGAAGCAAATCGAACCACCCGTTAAGATGTTCCATTACCAACTTGAACACCCTCTGGCACTCCCTCTGATGGATAATTTTGATTTTTTTTTATACAGATAGTTTTTATTTGTACTGAAATATATTTGTACCGAGTTTCAAGCAAATTAAACTAGCCGTTAAAAAGTTCCCATAAAAACTTTAACATTCCTTTCATCCCGTTTTGAGGGTAGTTTAAAAAAAAAATCATTTACCTAGTCATAAACATCGCAACTGCTGCACATGCGATGGTTATGTTTAGTATTTCAAAAAAAGTGACATTACTTTTACTAATCATAAATAGTTTTTAAGTTATAATAACTCAGAAATAAAAGAGAAAACAGAAATATGTAAGTAATTATAAAATACACACTTTAACCTACAAGTAAAAGTAACAATTTTGAAAATAACATAATTAGTGTAGTCGTGACACCAAAAATAACATTAAAAACTTTAGACGCGATTTTCTCGAAATATGCCAAACTGCACTTACGTTGTTTATCATAAGAAGGGCAGCATAAGTGTCAATTACAGAATAAACATCGTAAAATAGCAGGTTGTAAAAGTTTTTGCTGCAATATCATTTTGTTTAGTTGCAGGATTTATATAGCAATCAACTTAAACTTTATTAAGTGATTTTAAGCAGTTTTTTCTTCTGAATATTTACGCTCATTTAAAAAAAACTGCTTGTATGTAAAGTCGGTTAACGGACGATAATTTTACGTGTTAACATCTTATGACGTTTATTTTTTTATCAATGTTTTCTTATGAAAACATTGATAAAAAAATTGCATACCTACTTTTATAAATTGCCGAACGCTTAGGCCGATCGTGCCTCTCTATTGCTTGTTCCACGCTCTCGCTTGCACGCTCGGATCAGGTGGAACGTGACACTTTTTCGTGCGTGCAGCCGGGCGTTCATCGATTTATAAGACGTTAACACGTCAAAAATCTACCTTACTTGTAAAGTACATCTTATGTATACGAGTACCTTACAGATCTGATAGTTGGAGCCTGTATATTTTTAATAGATTTTATAGATGAATACATGCTTACAGAATACAAGTCTGAAAGTTGGAGATTATCCAGTATTTTAAAAAAACGAACTAAGCTTCTTTTTTTTACCTTTTGTTTCTTTGCTAAACAATATTAATTTGTATTTGTATTTGTTTCTTTGAGATAACAATCAATATTTTATTCTAGGCCATCAGTACCCTAACAGCAGACAGGCTAGGGTACATAGCGAATGCTGGTGTGTACTACTCCATGTCGGCTATTGGCTCCAAGCTGTTCTCGAAGCTGACGATTCAGGAGCTGTTCTGGGGGTACAATGACCCCCTGGTCTCCATCGCCAACACCCTCGTGCCGGGATGGATCGATTTTGGAAAACTCGGGTTGCTGGACAGAGTAAGTGTCTTTTTGGAATGAAACATTAATTATTATTTTTTTTTCGGACGGATTCTTATTTTTACTGGTCTCGTGACGACCTTTGCAACGTTACCGGACTATAACAATGAAACCTTATAGGGCCTCCAGACTCTCGAGAGAAGGCTCGGCGAGAAGTCTCGCCCGAGACTTCGCGAAGAACAAACAAGCTATCCACACTCTCAATTGTTCTCAGTCGTGATCTGTTGCTTATCCGGTATGGACGTCGATTTTGAAACTGCACCCGGTTTGGCTCTGTGTGCCATTGCATACTGTAACTTTGTGAATGTTGTAACTAAAAATAATGTTAAAAAAAAAATACTTAATGTAAAAAACTTTTATCTTAGTAGTTTCGATATTTAGCATCCCATAAAATAGGCTCAGATTGAAAAAAATCGATAAATTTCAACTCTATTTATTATTCCACATTTTTACGAAAGAAAATTCTCGAAAAAAACAAACAATATGGATGTCTGCCCACCGCCGCTCATTAATCTGCAATGAGACAAAACGTGAGTGTAGGACCCTTCTCTTTTCTCGCCCGTGAAATCCTTTGGCTCGGCCAAAAATACCGACACCGATCGGAGAACAGGCGAGCCAGAGAACGAGAAGGCGAGAAGCTCTTCACACTCACGCTTCTCGGGTGTTCTCGGGGGTTCTCTACGAGAGTCTGGAGGCCCTTTTAAATTTAGAAAGAAGCTTTATATACTTAGGTCGCGTCACGTAAAAAGAAAGCTGGAAGACAGTGGAGGGGGCATGTTTGCGCATGGGTACATTTGTACGCAAAAGTACTAGGCCTATTGTTTTTTATATTGTTTGAAAATCATTTCGTAATTAAAAACTTTTATGCGCGATGGTATTAATTGCCTAATTTTTATTAATTGCTTACTGCGCAGCTTGACAGCCAGCGTTCTTTTTACATAACGCGAACTATAGGTACCTAGTAGCAATTTTGTCAGATCTTTATCTAAAGGAGTTTAGCTTTTTAAGACGTTCAGTGCCAGCGATGCACATGCGGATCTCACGTGCGGTTGGCGCAATGGCTGGGCAGGGAATGTGTTAACTACTTGTATAACAATACGCCAAATCGTCATAATTTATTTTTCAGAATAGAATTATCTGTCGATTGTAATCGTTTCTTAGTATTATCGTAGCCTTATTTTACACAAAAAGTCAAATGTCAAATATTATTCAATAAATTATATAGTAGGTAGATTACTTTGACACGTCAATGATTAAATCGATCGATTACATCGATAGTAATGGTCGGTTATGCCTAAAGAGCCACTTAAATTTAAATTGGGCTTGGAACCTGTCACGTATGGAGCGTTAATTCTGCAAAATGTAGGAATGTACCAAATGTGTTTGGACATACCTCTGACTACCCCCTTAGACATCTGAAAATGTTTAAAGATCTGAAAGAATATGATATTAGATTTTAATTAATAGATAATTATTTATAGATAATAGATAATTAGATTTTAAGCGGATGGATCACCGAAAAGAAAGCTAGGCCCCATACCGTGTTTGTTGCCCTGATTCTTCACGGTGTTGGTCGCGAAAGAACAGGAGTAGAATCACCTAGCTCTTAAGACGTTTCAAAGTGGTCATAACGGTCCTACTGAATAAATGATATTTGATTTGATTTTGATTTTGATTTTGATTTTATGTCATGAAAGTCTTGATCATATTACAGATATTTTCTAAATGATAGTGGGCAAACTTCACCCAGCACCGCCAGCAATGTAATTAATATTACTCGAAAGACCTAACAAAACTAAGCATTTTTTAGTATCGACGCATTAAAATCTATCCTGGGGGTCACTAGATAAATCCATGTTTGTACCTACCTAACCTGAGTAGTAGGTACTAGATTATATGACAACGGGGCAAAATATAATTTGTTTCGACGAGAGTGCTATTTTGAATACAGAATGGAGCGAGAGATGCTAGAGTTGAATCCTGAGCGCAGCGAGGGATTTAAAGGACGTCATCGGAAATAGGAGATTGTTACACATGGTTTGAAAGTAACCTACCTAGGCACGAGATGGTTTGGCGCACGAGCAAAGCGAGGGCGCTAATAGTTCGAGTGCCTAAACAGGTTATTCACATCTATCTTGTAAGAGCTATTAACACGCTGAGGCGCTATGGCCGCATCGCCGGCCATGTGGCCCAACAGGTAACTTTAAGCGTACTTTCCGAACATGAGAAATGAAAAATAAATACTTAAGAGACTTTCTCATAAACCTCACATTATTTTGAAATAAAAACATCCCAATAAATCGAGACTTTCATCGCTCTAATCATAATCATTTTAGCTTTTTTGTAAGTTAAACCTTTTCGACTTAAATAAATAGAGAACCCTAGGACAGAATTTGATGCGAATTGGCACAGAGAAACAAGGCTTTGATACCTTCTAAGCAAAAGTAGCTATATATAAGCTGTGGCGGTCGTGGGTCCATACATTTATGATTATGCCCAAAAATGCGGTAACAGCCATTTAAACCTCTCTTGAAGTTAAACCTATTCGACTCAAAATAAATAGAGAGCCCCGGGACAGAATTTGATGCGCATTGGCACAGAGAAACAAGGCTGTGATACCTTCAAAATAAAAGTAGTCTGAGCTGTGGCGGCCGTGGGTGAAGTGCCCATATATTTTTGCCCACACTCGTTTAATTAAGTAAGTACATAAGTCGTTCTTTCGCGCTCTGTGACACAATCACAATCTATTCTTATCAATTCTTACAAATTATTGTGAAATACAAATAAAATCCAAAAAGTAAACCAATAATACGTAGTGTACTATCCAAAGCCACTGTGTATGCTGACTGACCGCAACTAGAGCCCCTAAAAAACTATTTCAATTCGATATAATAATCAAATATTTGTTTGGACAGCCCAACCATAAAGGTCTAATATAATTGTTTACTCAAAACCAAAGACAAAAACACTTTAAGTAACGGAGGTTTCATTTTAAGTTATTTTCGTAATTTCCCTTTATGGAACAAACATGGTCGTTCGAGCCGGATGTTCAAAGTAAATAGCTCTTCCTGTCACTTTTATTAAATATCGTGGAAAATGCAAGTATTTAAGCTGTACCAACAACTTACTTGTCCAAATAAAAGTCAGTGTAGTGTGTCGTAATGTGAACGAGGACTTTTCTGATTCTGAAGACGAATCGGGGTTAGTCGTGGATCCTACCCTCAATTCTCGGCAGTAGCTCCAGTACTTCAGTCATCCCGTGACCACGAACGCTGTACCTAACGTGTTCGAAACGTCGGGAAAAGAAAACAAATAAAAGGTACGCGATAAAATCCCGTAATAATAATTATCATTTTGTCCAAATAAAAAAAACCAGTCAAGTGCGAGTCGAACTCGTACGCCGAGGGTTCCGTACCTAGCCATGGTGCCAATTAAGCTAGTCCGCTTAATTGTATGAGCGCCCATACAACTCGGAGGACAATTTTAATTGGCGTCAACTATGTATGGGAACACCCTTTAATTTTCAACTTTTTTAACTTTTGGAATTTTTCCTTTATTTGTGCTATAAGACCTTGCTTTTCCCCAAATTTCGTTATTCTAGGTCAACGGGAACTACCATTTAGGTTTTCGACCCAAAACCTCTAGGGTACTTCCGGTTGACCTAGAATTGTCAATTTTGGTTACAAGCAAGGTCTTCCAGCACAAGTAAAGGAAAAATTCCGAAAAATAAAAAAAGTTGATAATTAAGGTAAGTTTTGGTACTCACAAGTTTTCACGAAAACCTAAATTTGCCTATATCTTTTTATAGTGTTGACTCAGGACCTTGATTTTTATACTCACAATAGGGACTATAGACCTTAGTATATGGTATAAATTTCAACTTGCTAGCTTTACCCGTTCCTGAGATAATTGATGGTGACACACGGACGGACAGACGGACAGACGGACAGACGGACAGATGGACAACGGACAGACGGACAGACGGACAGACGGACAGACGGTCAGACGGACAGACGGACAGACGGACAGACGGACAAGAAAGTGATCTTATAAGGGTTCCTTTTTTTACCTTTTAAGGTACGGAACCCTAAAAATTATATACTTGTCCTTGCTCTACCATCTTGAAATTCAACAAAGTCAACATAGTCGACATAACCATGGTTAGATCCAATATTATTAATAACATAGAGCCACTGCAGCTCCCCCACTAGAGATTGACTATTTAGATTAGAGGATGGATCACCTAAAAAAAAAGGAGAGTCAAAAAGTGTCGCACACCAAAAAAAATGTTGCCCCAAAACCAGGTTTGTGGCTCTGGAAACCGACTGAAATCGTGGTTGCTAGAAAGGGTTTTTTACAACATAGGTGAATTCCTGGAACTGCCGAACACTTAAAAATATTGTTATCTTTTTAATTGACATAACTAAATAATTATATACTTAGGTATTTATATACTAAAGTACGATTTCTTTTTAATGACTTGTAAAATAATGATTTTATTAATAAATTCTTGTATTCTTGTATTCTTGTATTCTTGTATTCTGGTTCTTCACGGTTATGGTCGCGAAGGAACAGGAGTAGAATCACCTAGCTCTTAAGACGATTCACAGTGATGACACTATGTGATCCTATTGAATAAATGCATTTGAGTTTGAATAAAACGCTAGGCTCCATACCGTGTTTGTTGCCCTGATTCTTCATGGTATTAGTCAAGAAAAAGAGAATCAAATCACCAAGGTCTTAGGACGCTTCAAATGGGTTTTCAAAGTGATCCAAGAGGTCCTACTGAAAAATTATTTTTAAATTTGACATGCCTTCGAGTTTCGTTCTTGTTACGGTTATATTGCAGCAATTAATCAACGAAAAAGCGCTTCTTTGAAAAGAGGCTAGACTTTTTGGCTGTCTAAACATGGTTCGACTGTGATTTTAACTGTCCAATGACAATAAAACTGTTTGCCATTCCGTTTTTTCGGGCAGAAAAGCTAAAACTTACGTACATATTTCACACAAAATACAGAATGCAAAACCACACAGTAAATATCTAAAAAAAGTTTGTAGAAACAGTATTGTATTTAAACTTGGGGATTTTTGTCAAACACATTTTCAAGGCTCGGGTACCAAAGAGATGTGTGAAAAGGTTGAGCGATACAAGGAAAAATCCACCAATAATAGAGCTTTGTTGAAAGAGGTTAGGAAAACGAAGTGATGCTATTGGTTGATTTTTCCATCGCGCACCGCTCAAATTGCTTGCTTCTTTGCTTCTAGTAAACTACACCGTGAAAGTTGATAACTGTAAAATCTATAGGTACCTACCTACTAATGTTTAAGCGAAAGAGTTGTTTATTTGTTTGAACGCGCTTATCTCAGGAACTAAGTATTTCTATTTATTTTAGCCGGATTTGAAGAAATATTTCCGCATGTGATAGCTAAACTCTTGAGGAAGGTTATAGGCTACTTTTCATCATCACCACCATAAACCATCACTACGAGGGCAATGCCGTGAGGTTGCTGCTAGCCATTGATAAATCTTCTTCGTTGTGTCGATGACAGAAATGATGCAATATTAGCTTGTGCTCCCAATAGCTTTGCGGGGGTTTCTCACGTATGTGTTACCTCGCATCCACACGTTGGGGCCAACGTTGGCCCCAATGCCTCTCACCAACGTGTGGAGCTGACAAAATTGCATTGGCCCCAACGTTGGGGATTTTGTTAGATCCACACGTTGGCGAGTGACATTGGGACCAACGTTGGCCCCAACGTGTGGATGCGAGGTTACAACAATGTATTAGGGGAGCGGAGGGTATTGCCGTACAGCGGCCAATACCGTACAGCGAAGTTTAGGGTAAAGGAAACGAGATAACTTAGATAACCTATACTTAGAACACTGGTCGATTTTGTTTACCCATCATTTATAAGATGTGTCTTTTACAGTTCTATGCAGTGAGACCAGAGAAGGCCGAGGTAGAACTAAAAGATCCCGCCACAAAGTATTCCATCAAGACCTGGAATGATATTCAAGGTCTTCCCGAGCAAGGATACAAGACTTTTAATACCAGGTTAGCCCTTAGCTTAATTTTATTAAATCACATAGGTAGTCTATTTTAAAATTATTTGCAGTGTTCATAAACGGTAAAAGAACATTGTAAAGAAATTTGCATTATTCTAATAAGTTTTTTGGAACAAAAGTGTAACAGGAACCTAGATAAATACTGCCTTAATCTAAATAGGTAGGTACCTACAGAATAACATAAACTGATCAAAATATACTTAGAATTAAAATGATTTTGGTATAACGTCTGTCGCAGGCCCCTTAACCTCAACAATCTATGAATAACCTAGCGAACTGTACTATACCATCGATTATTGCTATGACATTTATTTTATGATTTCCCTTTCAGTACACCATGCAACCGCGTGTCAGGAGTGTATGAGGGTCTGATGATAACCCCTAACTACCCAAAAGGGAAGGAGATCCCGATCTTCAGAAAGCAAGCCTGCAGAAGCTACCCTTTTACCTATGAGGATGAGATCACCAATGAAGATGGAATCAATGTTTATAGGTAGGTGCTAATAATGAGATTTGGTTTGTCCTTTTTAAGTTTATATTCGAGGATATTATATTATCATCAAAGAGGATATACGAGCCTTTAGCTGGACATAGATCTCCTCAATGTACTTCAAAGATGAAACATTTAATTCTTCCTTTCACCACCATCTGAAATGTTTCAATTTTCAAGTTACACTTAAAAAATCATCAGTCCATTGAAGTGCACCTTTGCCCAGAAGTGGGTCCCACGAGCTTCAAAAGAACAACCTATTAGTTCAACGTCATGAGGATACCAGATAGTTCTTCGTCTTTCGTCAATGGCTTGACCTCATATACTCCTTGCCCAATATTCGGCAACTCTTACGCCCCTTTCCATCGCCTGGTTCAAGTCCTCTCGTGTGCAGGTGTTCGGACAGAGAAGGCATGAGAGCAGGTGCTTCATATTCTGAGAGAACGCTCCACAGCTGCACTCGCTTCTCGCCAGATAGTAATCTAATATACATCAATGGGCTTGCAACCAGTCAAGTAGAATAGTAACTACCTACTTGTTAAAAAGACTACCCCTTAGACATCTTCAAAACCTTCTTGGGTATAGGTACAGACATAAGCCGATTTATAAAGCATTTCCTACTTACAGGTACAATTTAGCGACCAATGCGTTCAGCAAGAAGTCAAAATACGCCTGCAACTGTACGGAACACTGCCTACCTGATGGCTTTGTCGACGTCAGCAAATGTTACTACGGTAAATACCACCATCTTTACTAGATGATTTATACCTCAGGAAGCAATTTTTGCCTGCTCTCAACACAGGATTCTGTAGTTCATGGGATATTGTTTGAGATGGAGTAGGCTTGCCGAAACCATCCTAAAGGACAAAACACGGTCGTAGCCACATAAAAGAAAGGTCAATACGTATGGAGCTGACTAAGCCGCGGGTTTCCTCACGATTTTTTCCTTCGCAATTTAGAGGTCGTGTTAATACATATTTTGCGTGTATTTTTTTTAATCCATTGATGTTGGCTGGGTTCGAACCCTTGACCTTGGAATCGAAAGTTGAGGCACTAACCCGCTCGTCCCACACGGCACAGAACATTATTGAAAAGCGCTGCTAAACTGTGCTTGTTGGTTGATATGAGTAGCGAAGAATCACAAACTTCTTCGGTCATTTCAAATTGATACTCTTCTCTCTATCTTCGATCTGTATAATAGACAAAAGGTATATTAGATTTCCTATATCATGACATAAAATGGCAAGAATTAGCTCTAACAAAAAAGCTTTACCAAATTGTCTGGTTTTTACCCGACTACGGCGAAGCAAAAAGGAGGGTTATGATTACGAAGCAGACTCTCTGAGTGTGTAATGATTTATTTGTCTATGCACAATTTGTAAACGTATATTTGACTCCTCTGTTTTCGAGACAATGAATACGAAAACAGTTTTTATGTTCTACAAAAACAATATTTTTGTATTAAAAAAATTTATCACCTGTGACCTAACGAAAATCTATTGTTTCATGACAGTATATTTTTTGCTCTCAAGTCAATAAGTCAAATGATGGCAAAGATGTTGACAGAAATAGATAAGTTTTATACTTGCTAATTGTTCGGAGATGTATTTGTGATATAGCGGTATTTTTTGGAGACGAAGTAAACAATAGTTTCTAGAAATATTTTGCATTATACAAGATGTCTTGTGACAAATTTCCGGAAGGCAGAGGTCAGGGCTAGGCAAAAAATTGTCAAATATGGCATGGATTGACGTTTTCACACATCCGAAGGTTTTGTTTCTTAAGTATACCTATTTCCACAAGAATAAAGGTGAACGCAGACTTGGCCGCACCGCACGCGCCGCAGTCGTTCCCCGCCCGCCGCACGCATCAAACTGGATTTTTTTCATTCAGTTTCTAATTTAATGCGAAGTCGAATGCGCAGCGTCCGATGCGGGCGGGCTGGCGTTGGTGACGTCATCAGCTTGGGAGTTCGGCCACTTCAGGTACTGCGGTGACTGCGACGCGGGTAGGTGTGCGAGGTTGCATAGAACTTCATATAAAGAATTCGAATGCGGGAACTGCGGCGCGTGCGGTGCGGCCCAGGTCTGCGTTCACCTTATTAAACCTGTTTAACTGAGAATTTCCTGTGAATAAGCGAAAATGAAGTGGAAAAATTTGGGAAATTAACAAACAAAATGTTTAGTCATTTTCAAAATACAAAATTTAATTTACTTATTATGATTTGTAGTTGATTGAATCATTGGCGATCATAAAAGGGCACTTAATTTTTTCTTGGAACTCGGTGTTCTAATAATAAAACAACCTATTTTTGTAACTTTTTATATAAAATTCTAGTGGACGTGAGTTTGTAATTATTTTTCTCGTAGAAGGTTGGATCGATTCTTAGACCAATTAGGTGGTCTAAGGATCGATTTTGATTATTTCTTATATGTTGGTAGTGTTTGATGGTTAGATGGTTTTTAACTATAATAGGTAGCGTTATATTTAAATATCTGGGCAACAGAGCTCTGCTCGAGTGCAAATAGAGAAAAATTAAAAAAGAAACTAACAAAACAATAAACTTTCACTGGCTGAGATTCGAACTTGCAGCCTTCGGCTGGAAGGCGGACACCCTAACCACTTAGCCATTCTAGTCTAGACACACAACAAATTCTGTGAAATTACGAACCACATTGCACTGGTAAATCTTTTTGCGTGAAAATGCCTAGAAAACGAATTCTCCTAGACATGAGACCTAGCTAGATCGTTTTTCCGCCCCCGTAAACCCCAGGACCGCTTTCATTGAAATCGTTAGAGCCGTTTTCGAGAACGTGAGTAGGTACAAACAAACAAATATTGCTCGTTTAATGTAAGATGTTTATAGTGTGTAGAAAGAACGTTTAACCGGGTCCACTAGTTATTCCAATAAAAGAATATTAGGATAGTCCGTACCCCTTTAGTATAGAGTCCTATTTTGCAAATGGAATTAAAAAATTGTTAAGCTGAAATTTTTTTTACAAATTCAAAAATTTAAGTAAACTGACATTACATTCCACAAATGAAGCTAAGTTTTAAATACTAATTAGAGTTAGAGTAAATATTGACAATAAGGCATATAATTTGGTCCACAACCAAATCTTTATGACAGTAAGGGGTTCAAAGGTGACGCCAATTCAGGGTCAGTTTATGGTAATGATGACGTTGAAAATTTGCATATATTTGCATATTTCGGGTCGAAAACCGGCTCAACTTTGGGCATAGACCTTACTTTTAGGCCTCATTCGCACGAGAGTTTTATTAACATCCGGTAAAAAAGCGTTGTATTAAAACATGAATTTCTATGTATTACTAGTTGTGCTCCGCGGTGGGAGCCTACTTTTTCCCCTTTTCACCTCTTTAAGAGTTCATTTAAATTAAAAATTAGATTAGTCGATGTGTTATTCCATAACAAACTATCTACATTCACAATTTTATTAAAATTGGTTTAATAGTTATGGAGATACGTGTTAACAAACATTCACACACACACACACACGGACTTTCGCCTTTATAATTTTAGTAGGATTAGTAGAATTCGCACGTCAGGGCTTTTAAAACGCGACGTTTTTTATCGAGCAAAGTTCAATTTTGAGCGCTGAGCGGTGGGCATTAGATTGAATTTGAGTTTTAAATTCGGGCTTCAACGCGGTTCGACGCAACGCTTTTTTAACTCTCGTACGAACGAGGCCTTATGGCTTTGACACCGTTCTCTATAAAAATACCAGTTTTTCTCGTAATACAATACAATTTAATCACACTTATAATAATTAATAGATACAACTTATTATGATAAAATATGCAAGAATTTGTCACGGCATGTTCAAGGAACAATATAATGGACTTTATTGTCATTTGATAGATTGAAAGATAGCACTGATTTATAGGAAGCGATGGAAATAATTTAAATTGAATTCCTGGAATACTTTAAAAATTAATGTGCTCTGTATGCAGTCATGATCCTGTTTCTCTTTTTACAAGCTTTTTTGTCACTTTCTTGTTTGTCAGTCTGTCTGTAATTCCGGATGGAATCTTCCACCTCAAACGAACACTTCCCGATTAGCTATCCGGCTGAAACTTTCAGGGTAGCTCACAACTTGATGACAAAGAATAAAAAATACTTATAATAAAAAAACGTGGTTTTTAGTATTTGCAAATGCAAATTTTTGAAAAAGCCATTCAACTGTTCACCAAATCTGACATTTAAGAGAACGAAACAAAACGCAGCGGAATGGTTGACGTTGCGACAAACAGGGCTTGGGGCCTAGACTTTAGACATTACCCTTTGTCTAGTAAGTAAAATGCTATACCTACGTTTGTAAAATGTAAATGTTTGTTTCAGGGTTCCCCATTTCTCTATCGAAGCCACACTTCATGGACGTCGATCCCTCGCAGATGTCAAACTTTGAAGGAATGCACCCCGACCCAGTGAAGCATGCTTCGTACCTAGAAATTGAGCCGGTAAGAGAAACAACTTATTCTGGCTCTTTGTTTCTTGATATGAAAACACATAAGTTCATGATATTAGCTAAGGAATTAGGATTAGGGAACAGAATTAATCAATAAAATGGGGTATTTTATGAAGCTGAAGTCAATATTCTAGTCTTACTGTGTTGACCTAGCATGCTCTTGCTTTGTGGCTCTATCAGCAGGCTGATTGTCTAACTTGTCTCAAACCTCAAATTGGTCTCAAACTGTTAAAACGATCGCGTAGGTGTCTTTTGTCGCGTCCGGTTTCGTTAAGATGAGAGTGACGGAGCTACTTGCATGATATGCATAATCCCATTGTGTGGACTTTTCTCTGATTAGTAGGTTGTAGAAAACAAAAAAAAAAGGTAAAATGTCCACCGTATCAGGGGATACAGAAAATAACCTTTTTACGCGTAAAAACTACGACAAGAATAAACTATAGTAACCTTTATCCCACAGACAATAGGAGTGCCCCTGAAACTGAAGTCCAACATCCAAGTGAACTTGGCAGTAAGGTCTGCAGCAGGGAACCCGATCACAAAGCCGCTGAAAGACAAGGTTATTCCTCTGGCGTGGCTGTCATTGGTAAGAATCATCAAAAAATAACTAAACTTAAGCCTCCATATTCTTGTAAGATTTATCGAACGTCAGGAGGAAACTTTATACCTTCACTCAACAGTTTTTGGAACATTGTTGAGATGGAGTAGGCTTGCCCAGCACCTACAACCATCCTCTCAACTTAACCGGCCATATCCACAGGAAAGGCATGGTAATACGTGTGGGGCTGACTAAGCCGCGGGTTTCCTTACGATGTTTTCTTTCACCGTTAGAGCTCATGTTTATGTGTAAGTATATAAATTTCTCGAAACGTTTTTCAATAGATTTTTCGTTTCCATAGAAAATACGTGTGGAGCTGACTAAGCTGTTAGTATCTATGTTTTACCTCACTTTAGAGCTCTTGTCGTTCAAGAATGGTCCAAAAATCAATAGATAGGCATTGCTTCAAACCGGATTTTAAAGTATTTCCTCGGGCTTACATTACCTTACGTTATAATGATGAAAATAAACATAGTGTGAATATAAATATTGCATCTACCACCTATTTTGGGAAATAATAACTTAGTCATTGACCTGTCGTCATCCACGCATAGTACAGACCTTTAGACTCACAGAGTCAGATTTCTGAGTGGACCAAGTCTTAAAATATATTTAAAAATGACATTTGACTGAATTACTAAAGATAATGTAGGTATGATGATTTTCGCTAACTATAAAGTAAATATGCTAACTGCCTGTTTGTCAGTTCAATTATTCAGATTAACACTATATAGATTCGAGACTTGCTGTTAACTTCTTTATAGGCATATTGGAACTATATTAAATGGGGGGTGATTGCCAAAGGCGTTTGAAGATTTTAAGGAAGACCTTTGCCCTAGCAGACGCTATCATTTATCGTAAACATATTTATGTTTAAATATAATATATGTACTTACCTACTCGCATTTAGGTAGACTCATAACGGTGTTGCAAAAAAAAACCTTCCAGATATCAGGTATTCTTTATAGATGTTCAGAGGTATATCCTTAAAATGAAGATGAATATACCTAATCTTTAAAATTCTTTACAGTTCTGCAATGGACCTCCGCCAGAAATCATATCACTCCTTCGTCTACGCTTCATCATCGCTCCACCCCTCGTCATCACCACCACTGTCCTTCTCTTCGTGGCTGGCGTAGTGCTGACCCTACAGGGACTCTACCAGATCTGGAAGCCGAAGTATAAGCTGATCCACTCCGACCCTGCAACGAGAAAGATGACCAAACAACGCAGAATAAGCGTAGAGAATAAGATCTCCATGCAGAGGAAACGGAGCATGGAAAGGAGAACAAGCAACGTGATCCTCAATATGGCAGTAGATAATATTATGTTTAGGAATGACGATGATCTTGCGAAGGAAGCTGTGTCTCTTCTCGCGATAGCTGAGGATGATAATGACGATTTACCCGATCTAGTGTTTAGTGATTGAAGGACTGTTTACTTGAAGACGTGAATGAACATCGTTGTCTTTTAAAAGAGAGTGGTTTAAAACAATCTCTTGAAAGTTAATTCGAAATAACGTTGATATTTCGAACGAGACAATAGGAGGGTTAATAATGTGGTGGGTCCTATAATACTGCGTGAAATATGTCTTATTTCAGTGGTGTTTGTGCAATTTCCAAACATATTATTCTCGTAATAGCCAATATGGTGTCAACTGACTTGTGTTTTTTGATTTTTTTTAAATGAGACTTTATTTTTTGACAGTCATCAAATTCCATTCTTAAAGATTGAAGGACTGTCAAAGTAAAGTTATAGTCGTATTGCTCATTATACGGACTAAAATTGAAGGAAAAAATGTCATTTTTCCTTCAATTTTGATTAGTTTTGATGCGTTTTATGTCAAAATTGAAGGAACTAAAACAATTGAACGACTAGTCGTATTGCTCATTATACGGACTAAAATTGAAGGAAAAAATGTCATTTTTCCTTCAATTTTGATTAGTTTTGATACGTTTTATGTCAAAATTGAAGGAAAAATGACAGTTTTTCCTTCACTTTTAGTCCGTATAATGAGCAATACGACTTATAGTTTAATACGGGCTACATTATCAGGATTTGACAAAGGTTCGCATTCTGTGTCTCTGTCTGTCCTATTACATTAATGGCTCCACATTTCACAACGAGAAGAGCACTTCAAATCCTGATAATGTAGTCTTAGCATAGAAGAAAAAGCAAAGCGCAATAATTGACATTATTACCTAGGTTTTTACAACAATTTGTAAAAATCTTACGTTTCACCGTTACCAATTTTTCAATAAATAAACTTCAAGAGGTTTATGTAAATAACTGAGGCATCTTTAACCTTGACAGGCTGTGTAATGTGTATACCAGTAGAATAAGTTTTCTGTACATATTAGTAGGATTTACTGCTCAATTAGTTTTGTTTTATATTAAGGGCTTGATTCAACATCTCTGAGTATATACTAATCAGTTACTTCTTATGTACCGTTACTCATCAAGTATAAGTTAACAAAGCCAGCTACCAAATGTCTGTTGGTTGGGGTTAAAACCTTGACTACATCTCACTTAGACCCCTAGCAGACTGTAGAGTTTTCATCGGCCAATAGTCTGTTTGGACTCTTAATCAGTATGAAGATATGCAAGAGCGCACACTACAACGATTCAGTATCGGCCATGTTTGTACTAGCCGCTCAATCCAACCAAACTATCGACCGATGGAAAAGTTTTCAGTCTGCGAGGGGTCAAATGTAAGGCTGGTTTTACTGTCACGCGTACCATCGGCGCTGATAGATGAGTGATCTTTATTACAATGAAATAAGGGTACTGATGGTTCACCATTGACGAGAGCAATCAGCGTAGCCATTTCTGCTAAACAATCAGTACCCTTATCTCATTGTAATAAAGATCACTCGCCTATCAGCGCCGACGATACGCGTGACAGTAAAACCAGCCTGAGACCGTACTCTACCCTAAGTAAGTAATTCAACTATATTTGACGGTTAGCTTACTTGCAACCTTACTCAGAGATGATGGAACAAGCACTTAGATGCTCAATCCGTTTGTTATATTGTGCTGCCTAAATTAGGTGGGCAATGGGTATAAACACAGGTATATAGATTAAGTTAGCTTTAATAATGGAGACTCCCAGAAATGGGCTGATGTTGATGATAGTTCCAAAGGGACTTGCTTTTTGAGTCTGTGCCATATTCTTTCCAGTGTATTTTGATGGATCAAAGTACTAAGTGAACGAAGCGATACGTTTCATTTTCGATGAGCGAAGCGAGACGCTAGCTATTGAGCTATTGTGGTGATAGAGCTTGACCGATGAAGGCCTCTCTCTAGGTTTAGTGTTTCTTAAAACTGTAAATAGTTATTGCAACATTTCTAATGGTTTCGAACAGTCACCATCAAACGCAAATTATAAGAATAATAATTCTGTTTTTAATTGCTCTGTTATATCAGAATCCAATAAAAAATCTTGTTTTGTGTAAATAGTTCAGGTTCAAGTGCCTATTTATTAATTCTTGGCCAAAATTGTGTCAACAAAATTTAAAAAATATGAAATATTAATTAAATAGTTCATACATTTTTGATATTTTGGTTAATATCATCCATAATTACGTTTAGTTTTTCAAATGTTCTATTATTTTTCTATTTTCCATCAGACTCCTATTTATTTGTGATATTACTTCTAAAATTATGTTTAGTTAATAAGGAATCAACTATGTTTCATGTGTAAGTATTAATTTATTAATTAATATTTTTGTATTGTATAGAAATACAATGAAAGGTGAAAAAGTTTGTAAATAAAATATATTTTAAAATACACTGTATTTAAATTTGAAAGTCTTTTTATAACCATAGAAATAAGTGTACAAAATTACAACTAAATAAATATAAACTTTGCTAAAAATTTATTTTTACAATTTAGTTTAAAATGATCACAGGTTATTTTATGTGGTCTGCTTGAAAAATAATAACTTAATTTTAACTTAAAACGTTACTACGTACAAACTAAATTAAAGGTAACTTTACAATAAAATACATTGGTGTTCTATAATATAAATTAGAGAGCAAATAATACTAACGGTAAAAATTAAAAAATAAATAAGACTAGAATTTAATATTTACAAATATTAATAATAATCTCTGATATAATGCCTAAAAATATTAATGCAGTTTACTTGTAGCAAAACATTGTATATTTCACATCCCTATATTATTTTCATAGTCATTTTTTTGCAGTCTTGAATGCCTGTTACAAGTAAAATCATGTGTATCTTGATTCTAAGGTAGGTACAAAAGTTGGTAACTGACTTACTGTAAATGGTGGTTGATTAATTGCATTAGTTTGCAAAGCGCATGAGAAAAGTGATTTTCTACCTATTATAGATAACGAGGATATAGACCGGGAAAAACAGATTTTGACCGGATTGGCTATATGAACGGCCTTAAAGAGGATATTTTGATTCTGCCTAAGCGAGTAAGTACCTAATACTATTTTTATTTGAACTTCAGAACAATAAGGCCCTTACAGTAGCTATATACCTTGTACCTATAATCGCCTCTCAACTTCAACAACTTAAACAACGTAAATACTGCTCAAGATTCGCCGTCTCTATTTATCACTATCCTTACAAAAAGGATGGCATTATTTTAAAAAGTGATTAACTTTTGGGAGACGTTTATAGGTAGAGGTATTAGGTTTCGTATTTTCCTTTATTAGACCTTTGATGCCACTGATAGAGTAATTGAAGTGGCCACCTTATTATTCTACATTTATTTGTCTGATGGAATATCGACCACAAGAAGAAACTCCTATTCACAATATCGATTATAGATACTGAATACTCAAAGTTGTCTTATGATTTTTGTCTATATCATTAGATATTTTAACATAATGACAGCGCGACATTTACCTATATACTTTTGGTTAACATAGGTCCTAAGTAATTTTCAAAAGTATTGAAATTTTACTAAATATCTTCGACAAACGACAGCTGAAATACAAAATTGCTATTTGAGCTTGAATCGTTTCTTAAATCTATATCAAAGCTCGTGAACTTAGGTTTTAATACTTTGTTAAAGATATCCATTGTGGACACTGTCAAGGAATTGATGAGATGCTGGAGTCACTACTCCAACTTCAATCCACCTATATACACGAGTAGAATACTGCTGAGCGAGGCGAAGGAAAAGTCTAAAAATAACGATATGCTATTGGTGGATCTTTCTTCAGAAACTGCTCAGCTTTCTAGCACATCTCATTTAGAAACGCAATCTAAAGAGACGTTTCTATAGTCAGTCATTATTGAAGATCGTGGTCACTGTGTGATTTTTGTATCCATATCGTCAGTGGATAGGAAGAAACGCTAAAGCGCCAAAATGCGATTTGTGGGAAATCAACCTTAAAATTTAAAGTTGATTTCCCACGAATCGCATTTTGGCGCTTTAGCGTTTCTTCCTTTCCACTGACGATATCGATTTCGGTTAGCTATAGTCCGATGGTTTCAGACCTTAATGGCCCTCTACCTGCCAAATTATTTTAAAAGAACTAACTATTAATGTAACTTCGTTATCTTGATCAAGTAATAGTATTCTGTGAACTTGATCAGTTTATCACACATTGAAAGCAAAAAGTAAAGAAACGGTTGATAATAGTACCTATATCATAAGGTGGCGTAGACATGCGCATAGATCCAAGGTACATAATGCGCCACATTGGTGTACACGTCGGGGACGCCTCGTCTGGCGCAGCCTGAGCCGAATGACGTCAGACCACGGAGCTCCCAGCGCCCCCTGGACCGACACTGGAGAGGACCTCCACTGTCACCCTGGAACGAAAAAAAAATAATTATTTATTTAATTCAGTGCCTCCAGTCAAAAAGGGCACAACTCAAATTCGGCACTTTTCAGGAGAGCCAAAAAACCAAACTTTTAATGTTTTTTGCTATTTCGCAAGTGAAATCAAAATTTCTTTTGATACAGAATTGTAGACAAAAAATAGCCCTTTCATTTAATGTTAATCACTTTCACGTTTGTTTACTATTTCTATATTATTTTCTTGTTTTACTTGAGTTGTGCCTTTGTTAACACAGATGTAATGGAATAACGTTAACTATTCTAGTCAGTTTACTCGTACTAAAAGAAATATTACGACTTGTGCCTTTTGAATAATGGAATAACTTTATTAATACTAGTCGATTTACTCCTATTCAAAGAAATACTAAGACATAATCCATTAGTAACGAATACTTATTATGACAATAACGGCTTATTTCCATCAATTACTGATGTCGAGAGCTGTAGTTACGTAAATAAAATCTAAAGTTAAACAATAATTATGATATTTTTAATATTTATTTCAAAAAAATCAACATTATAACAAATGTTTTCAGTAAGTAAATTCTACGTATTCCTCGGTATTTTAATTTACTTCCTCATTTTCTGGTATAAAGCACAAACCGGGGTCGTCTTCAGTCCTCTCTGATTCAGAATTCAGTAAGTTGTATAAAAATCTTGAATTATGGTAGATCCTTTATGCGTGGGGATAACCTGACTCACTAGTTATAAAGCCAACTTAGCTTCTCCCAGAAGCTCAGAAGTTTCCTGGGGTCTTCACATGCTTCGAGGAGCGACCTCGGGTTGTTGAGGATATGCTGCCGTTGTGCTGCTACGCCCAGGTATTCCAGGACTACGTGGGCTGCTGATTCTTCTTCATTTAGACATCCCCTGCAGAGTGGGATGTCCGTGGCACCGATGTTGTACAGCTGTTTACTAAGGGTACAGTGTCTTGTCAGCGTCCCTGTGATTATTTTGATGTCTTTTCTTTGTAGGTTCATCAGGCGACGTGTCAGTCGTGTTGTGGCTGCTGTTATCGCTGCTCTGGACTGTCTGTAGTCCGTCGCCCGTGTCCATCGATCGTTGTGAAGGTTTTGGGTGTGTTCTGTATCCAGGTGCGTAGCTGGGAGAACGTCAGAGGAAGGAATGGGGCTGGGTATTCCACTTGTGTTTCCGAGCCCCTCCTGGCTGGTTCATCTGCAGCGACGTTTCCCAGTGATCCACTGTGTCCCTTGATCCATTGTAGAGTTACCCTGTTCTTTGCGGCGATACTTTCAAGGGAAAGGTGACATTCGTATATGCGCTTGGAGTTGCATTTTTGGCTCTCCAGTGCTCTGAGGGTAGTTGTACTATCTCGGGAATTACTATGCCGTATACTTTGCCGTATACTATGAGGGATAGAAATCCCTCTCCATTTGATAGCAGTGGCAGCTGATTGGAAAATGGAACTGCGTGAGCCTAGTGTCATAGGTAAGATAAGATAAGATAAGATAAGATTAGTTTTCATGTGTTTGTATTTTGTAGTGTTTCCGGGATGTCGATTGTCTTGGAATCTTATCACACGATATTATAGTAGAATAAATAAGTATCTCGTATCATGTGGTGGTCATCAAAATTTTTTCTAAAACTTGAACAAAAATCGTCAATTTGGTAATACTGGAAGGCAGAACGAGATCAATTACATTAAAAAACAAAAATTAAGACTTATTTACTTCATCACATTAAATCAATCAATACCAGCGATACACAGATTATTATAATACTTACTACGTTAAAGATACATTTATGTCTCATTATTATCCATGCTTATAATCACCAAAAGCAACAAATAGAGATATTCCCTTAGAAACATGCATAACAAATGCATCAACTTCATTTATTTCTAACTCTGTTTATCTAATGCATTGGAACATCATGAGTTATGCCTTTTTGTTTCATTGTAATATTTTTTTAACTGAAATTATGCCTTCATGTTCGATGATGTTTTGGGCTTACTGCTACTTATTTCCTTTTAGTTGGGAAATTTTGTCGATAACTAAAGACGTTCCCTTTCTGACAGTCGAGTTATACCCTTGATGTAGTTGAAAAAACCAGGTTAGGATGCAGCTAGAGTTATGAATTTTTGATATGTTATGTAACTAGATACGTAGATCACGATAGTGCAATAAAAACAAAAGGGCACAACTCGACTTATGTCCTTTTTGACTGGAGGCACTGAATTATTTGTGTTCAGAAAACCAACAGCTTTACAAGGTGTCCTTAAATAACTATAGTAGAAACAGTGAGCCAATTACAGGTCTTCGCTATTAGCTTCAAAATAGAGTATTTAAGTGAATACTATCGCATACAAAATACTTTATGGATTTTAAACTTAATGGTCGTTTTACAGAATTTAAGTATAACACAGGGGTATTTGAAACTCTCAAATATTTAATTTCTCCCTAACCCTTAACTATAGCCGATAAACCATTTGCCCATAATTATCAATAAGAGTTTAAGATTGATTAGCTTAAATTGGCAGGGACTCGGCAACGCGACAAAAGCAAAAAATCTTGATCTACTTAATCATTTAATGGTTAGATGCAATACAGTTCGGCTATTAGTGCATTCTGACCTTATCAATCACAATAAAACAAACCAAGCGCTTCACATAACTACATCGATTCAATCACCGGTTATCAGATCTTGTTCCAAAAATGACGGCCGATGATCTGATAAGATATGTTGACTTGTTAGAATTTAATTGTATTTAATTTGCTGTTCAATTTGAAAGTTCAGTGGTTGCGACTTTCACTACTTTTGATAATGTTTTAGCATGTTTTACAAGAGCTTACGAAACTCCATCGTTACTTGTCTCTACATCTGTACAGTGATCGATATCTCTATTGAGTACAACAACACGGTTCACTATTTTGTAACTTCTATTCATTGTAAGATATTGGTCTGTTAATTTAGTTCTTTTTAAAGAATATCTGTCTGTTGTTTCTGCCTATTCCAATGGAATAGAGGTGTGCTTTTGTGTTTCTATTGTACTATGTTAGAAAAAAACTAGGAGGAAAAAGTATTACCACACAAGCTCCAGTGCTTCCATCAGTGCTGCCTGCACACAAATGTCCTTCATTCAACGGCAGCGTCAGAGAATACCTATCTCTGCAAAGCTGCAGCGGTAAGACCGGCACTTCAGCTTCCAACAAAACATTCGTCAAATTCCCGTTTGTCTGTTCCCTTCCCCAACCAGTCGTATAACACTCATCCTTAAAGTCAATCCTGTTGTTATCATCAATAAACGGATCTATCTCTTCACCGAACATCAATTTTTTATCACTTCTATCATTAACTGGTTTAGCTTCTAGTTTATTTTTGATCAGTTTCACTACACTGTCTAAAGAAGCACTATTATACGCGAAATCCGCATCGGCCTTCCTCACTTCTTCTTTTTTATCTGGTTTGTTTGAGTCGTTGGCGACACGGACGTTGTATCTCATGTTTTTATGTTTTTTCGTGAATCCTGAGAAGATGTTATTCGTCAGGTTGTTTAGTTTCTCTAAATACTTGTCTGCGGTATTAGGGTTGGGTTTCGGTGGCCTTGGTTTTTTCCTTGCAGGGTCTGATTCTGGTCTGAAGTAGAAAGGAGACGTCTTGTCGGAGTTGAAAGTGAGATGGGCTTCAAATGGGGGTAGGCAGATGGTGCGGGTTCGACTCCCAGTGCTGACATCAGCTGCTCTCGTCAGTTTCATCAAAGCTGGAACAGAGATTTTGAATAACATTAAATTTGGGTGTTATTTTGAATCACGATATATTTAATTAAGTGTTTACAATAGTAGATATTTCAAGTTTCTCAGAGATTTTCGGCAAAACTAATCTACTGTTACTTATTATTATTATTAGCAGCCATCAACATCCCACTGCTGGGCAAAGGCCTCCCCCCACTCTTTCCATTCATCCCTCTCCTGTGCTAGTGATGTCCAGTCGGCAAGCTCGTCTCTCCATCTCGTTCGCGGTCTGCCGCGACGTCGTCGCAACGTATCAGGTTACTTCACTGTTACTTATAAAAATAAAAATTATACAATGAATAAATTATAATCTACATCATTCTTAGCTTACTTTATTAGGTCACTTCATGAAGCATCCATTATAATTAAAGAAATGGAGGAACTAAGCTGTAACTATCGCTCATTAATGGGCGTAGCTATTTGTTAGAGGGGGGGGGGGGGGGTCTAAGGGTTCCAAAATACAAAAATTGACTAGGTCTGCCTTGAACTTAATGGGCTAAGGGGAGGGTCCGGACCCCCTAAACTCCCCCTTACATACGCCCATGCTCACCTATATCGTGCTGGTAGTTATGGAAGCGGTGATGCAGCACTATCCTCTCGATGGGCATGAAGGCGCCGCGCTGCTCCGCCCGGTCCCACTCGCCCAGCACGGCCGTCCAGAGGGCTGGTATGGGCAGGTTGAAGAGTTCACTGAAATAATAAGAATGAACATTAAAGATAATGGTGATTTTCAGGGATACTTTTGAAGATACTTATCAAAGAATAATTTAGAAGCTTAATTTAATTTTAAGGCTGAGACTCCACCAAAGCGGAGATGTGTGAGATGTGTTTTAAACAACCAATAGAACTTCGTTATTCACACATCTCGTGATGACATTATCTGAATAACGAAATTATATTGGTTGTTTAAAACTCATCTCACACATCTCCGCTTTGGTGGAGTCTCAGCCTTATAGTTGCCTATCCGTTGCGTCGTTACAGCGCTATGATTTCAACTCGCGTCGTTAAAGCACCGTGTGGCATAGATATCGACATGGGCCCCAATTCTTCTAATTTACAACGTCAACCATTGCAGTATCATTACCGCTACGTTTTATTTCATTCTTCAAAATGACAGTAATTTGCAAACGTCATTATTGATTTGTTTGAAAACGTCATCACAACCGATTAACCTAACCTCATTGGTCATTACATTAGTAGACTATGAAGCACAACGAAGTAGTTACAGTTGGGCCGACGGATCTCGGCGTTCGTGAAGTTAGGCTTTTCGCTGCGCAGTAGAAAATTTTGTATGAAAAAGTTGCATTGCGCATCGAAACGGCTAACTTCACGAACGCCGAGATCCGCTGGCCGTACAACAGTTTGCTTTGGTTGAGAAAAAGTTTGTTATAGTCGTATTGCTCATTATACGGACTAAAAGTGAAGGGAAAAATGTCATTTTGCTTTCAATTTTGACATAAAACGTATCAAAACTAATCAAAATTGAAGGAAAAATGACATTTTTTCCTTCAATTTTAGTCCGTATAATGAGCAATACGACTATAGTAGAATCGAGGGACTGATTTGTATGGAAAACAACGCGTCAGAGCACCATCGTCGCAACGTCGACGTAACGCATCCGTGTGGCATCGCTCTAGGTTGGTCAATGGCCTCAGTTTTTAGGCGAGTCGGCGTTATGGCATCGCTCTTAGGTTGATCAATGGCCTCAGTTTTTTTGGCGAGTCGGCGTTGTGGCATCGCTCTTAGGTTGATCAATAGCCTCAATTTTTTAGGCGAATCCCAAACTCGATCCTACTCCATTCGCTGAATCAGAAACTAGCTGATTGATGTCTAATGAGATTCATATCTCAAGTTGTGGGAATAAATATTTGCACATCATGCACTACAATGTTGCATTATGGGAAAGAAAGTAAAGACAAGTACAAAGTAGATGTTTATTTTGTGATATGTCATGTCATGATGTTATTGATGATGATAAGCAGACAGTAGAAAGACGAGCTAACTATCTCACTTTTTAATAAATATTTAAATAAATAAATAACATGGCCTATGGAAGTTGCAAAGAGTAGAAGAAAGGAGGGGGGTACCTGCAGTGGGACGTCCAATGGCTGAATAAGAATTTATTATGATAAGAAAATAAATTACAACTAACCATTTCATACAAAGGCTTGATTTCTTCGGGAAATTTAAAAGATACTAGTAAACAATTTTACTAAAAAAAGTTTTTAACTTTAGTCGTATTGGTTCGTCTTTGCTTGCTTGTCATTATGAGCACTAGCTCTAAGTAGGTACTAACTTAAGTCTGGTAAGTCTGGTAACTCATGAAAATCTTGAGCACAGAGAAAGAGACACAGAAAGAGAGAGAGAGAGAGAGAGAGAGAGAGAGAGAGAGAAGCGAAAGAAAGAAGATGGCGGGTATTACTTATGCACGCAGTGAGCCGTGGTGAGCAGCCACATGGGGTGTACCAGCACGCCGCCGCACCAGTGTCCTATGAGGCCGTAGTTGGGGTGCAGAAGCTGCAGCGACACCTGGAAGTAGAGTCAGCAGATCAAGCAGGTGTATTCTAGCTCCCATGTATGGCTTTACACCTTCGTAAGTGTACGGAATGTGCGGATGGAGCTACCCCTGCTGACAGAGAATTTAGGCCGCTTGGAATGCCTCCGTCATGGCTTAATAGTATGAAGCCAATGAACATGACAGCATCTCTATGACTATTATAAAATGATGTAAACTGATGGATTCTCACTGACAGGTTGAAAATAAAACGGTCATTATGTTTTCCTGAGTGGTCCATTAATACGCACAGAAAAGTCTTGAAAATGAGGAGGGAGTCATTTACTCTGAAATGGGCTGAAATAATAACAAAAACCTTTACTATTATTAGGCTATGGCCACGTGGTTCGACCGCATAGTTCGATCAATCGGACTAAGTGATGTGGCCACCTGGTTCGACCGCATATAAGTACTCGTAGTTTGATAAATTGGACTAAGTGAACTTTTTTTTCCAGTACATTCGATTAATGGAACTTATTCGAACTTTATGAACTGTTATATAAGTAGCAATGATAGGCATGAATAAAAAAAAAACCGGTCAAGTGCGAGTCGAACTCGTACGCCAAGGGTTCCGTAGGTACCTAGCCATGGTGCCAATTAAGCTAGTCCGCTTAATTGTATGAGCGCCCATACAACTCGGAGGACAATTTTAATTGGCGTCAACTATGTATGTATGGGAACACCCTTTAATTTTCAACTTTTTTAACTTTTTGGAATTTTTCCTTTATTTGTGCTATAAGACCTTGCTTTTTGCCAAATTTCGTTATTCTAGGTCAACGGGAACTACCATTTAGGTTTTCGACCCAAAACCTCTAGGGTACTTCCGGTTGACCTACAATTGTCAATTTTGGTTACAAGCAAGGTCTTCTAGCACAAGTAAAGGGAAAATTCCGAAAAATAAAAAAAGTTGATAATTAAGGTAAGTTTTGGTACTCACAAGTTTTCACGAAAACCTAAATTTGCCTATATCTTTTTATAGTGTTGACCCAGGACCTTGATTTTTATACTCACAGTAGGGACTATAGACTTCAGTATATGGTATAAATTTCAACTTGCTAGCTCCACCCGTTCCTGAGATAATCGATGGTGACACACGGACAGACGGACAGACAGACAGACAGACAGACAGACAGACAGACAGACAGACAGACAGACAGACGGACAAGAAAGTGATCTTATAAGGGTTCCTTTTTTTACCTTTTAAGGTACGGAACCCTAAAAACGCTTTAGGGTTTTTGCGTGTATAAACCTTCATATTTTATAAGTGGCCAACACTAATAGTGACGGAGTTCTTGCACATTGTTGATGATGAACAGGTATTATCAATCAATCAATCATTTATTAATTGATCAAGACGCTCACCTGCCATGGCCAGGCTCCTCGCTTGGATTCCCTTCCCTTGATGATGCGGAGCTGGGCAGCCGGCCTGTCCCGGGGCTGCCGTGTGTGTCTTCTTAATGGAACACCGCATTCTGAAATCAATAGTTTTTGTGTTACTGTCAAATTAAAAGATTGTATCCTCATTATAACTTTTGAAACTATCATGGTTACGAACATAAATATATCAACGGGATAATTACCATGATTATTGAGTTTTCTTGCTTCCCGATATTTCGACGCAGTTGCATGCGCCATGATCACGGGTAACATAATAATAATATTAATCACGGGTAACATAATGATAATCATGGTAATTATCCCGTTGATAATAATATTTATTGTATCCTCAGTTTAACAGCTGTGTTGGCCGAGTGGAGTAGGTATCTTGACTTCCGATTCGAAGGTTTGAATCCCGGTCGTGGATACAGACTCAATCATGGTTTTTTCATGGTCCAGTAGTGCAAGTAGCGTTCTTATCGATCGCTAAATTTGACGTAGAATCGACAAAATTCGATAAAACTAAATTTTTTCTTGATAACTTCAGATTTATTGAATTTTGTCGATACTAAATAACAAAAGCGATCGATAAGAATGGTACTTGCACTGCTGTTTCGTTTCTTATCTACATTCTTTATTATTTAGAACTAGCACTCAAGGAAGTAGCCAGATTTGGCACATGCCAACATTTTTAGCAATTACTAAGCATTTCGCGTAGGTACTTGCTTGCATATTTATTGCCGCTTTGATTAGGTACTTGGGGTAATTTTGTATTTTTTTTTTAACTAAAATAGGTTTGCGTTTGACCACACCCTGCCTGAAGTAAAGCAACAGTGTGGTCAGATGGAGCACGCTTACCTAGAAGGAACCTATTGACTCTCGATTTGAAGACACCCAAAACTTTTCTGAAAATTCAGACCCCGGCAGGGAATAAAATATAAAATACGTAGGTTTTTTCATTTTTACATCATAGTTTATTTAAACCGAAACCGACTGATCTAAAGAATATAAAAGCTCTACCTATCTGCAAACTCTACCTTCACCACACAGTTCTACCAACAAACTTTACTTTTTTAAACGACAAAGTAGAGTCAGTAATTATGAAAAACAGTTTTTTTATTGATCGTTCCCACGCATAATATCAAATTTGGTATAACAAAAAGCCTAAATGCCTACAGAATATAACAATGACCAAATATGAAGAAAAAACTCCAAACAATTAGTGTCAAGACGTGTAAACATCTATAATACCACAAATTACACAGTAATTACATAAATTACCGTATATTTATCGCCACGGAACAAGAGAACATGCTATTTTTCACGGCTCGGCGCGGACAAACGGACTTTTTGTGATTTTGTGCGTGTTTTTTGCTGTTTTTAGTCGTTTTTGCAGGAAGCGATATAGAGCAATGTGTCGTCGTTTGTTTAATTAATTGTTTCCGAAAATACAGTAACCTAAATTATTTACTGAGCGCTTCCGTGCTGCGGAGGGCACGTTTTGTCGGTACCGGCTTTCAAGTAATTAAGCCATAACGGAGGGCTTTAGGCGGCCTAAAAACTCCGTCACCAGAGTTGGCCACTTGCTCATACGAACATACCTACTTTTATTTATTGTTATCGGTAGCAGAATAAATGACATTGCACACCTTTCGGTAAAAGCAACCAATAATAATAGAAAATTAGTAAAGGGATTTATTTCTAGGATCTAAGTAAATTAAAGGTAAGAAAACTGACCTCACCGCATCGCCTCGGTATTCTTTGTATGGAATTCTTTGAAGCAACGCTTACTGCGTCAACTTCGTAACGCCGTCAGACCGCTTCGCAAAACAAGAGTGAGGGAACAAGTGTACGCCGAAAAGGTGATGCGGTGCGGGCGGTGACTGGTCAGCTATAGCCTTTATAGCCATTTTCCAACATCAAAAGCCTCCTTAAGGAAAGCATAAGGACCATGTGAAATGCACGGAAGTAGTCAGTTGTCGGTATCAATTATGCAACGTTTACCAACGTTGTGTACAAGACGTTACATTATTCATTTGTCGTGTGCATGTCGTTACAAATCGTCACGTAATCACATACATAATCTTTACCTTCCGGTCAGTAGACCACGATCGACATGCGGGCGTGATTAAAGGGTATCCGTATCGAATTGCATTGTTTTGACCTTAGAATTAGTGGGGGTGAGAAACCACAACACCAAGTTACCACAACATGTAAACACGAAAAAATGTGTTTTACACACCATACAGTGGTGATGTTGGCCACAAATGTGGTTTTGTGGCCTATAGCGAATAGGGATGCTATGCTCTATCTTTTCATCTCTATTGGCCACAAAAGCACATTTGTGGTCAACATTGGTGCCGGTATCAGAATATACTTACGACAGTGTCAAAATGAAATTGACGAGTATAATATGAAAACTTCTCTTTCAAAGACAGAAATATTTGTAGTAGGTATCAGCCAAGGTATCAGCAGTATCAGTCTACAATATTTTTTTTTGGATTTAACACTTTGGGATAAAATTATGAGAAGTTAAGTAGGAATAAATAGAAGCAATCTAATACAGCGAAGATCGATGGATTAAGTAATAGGTATAAAAGTCTATCTCTTGTCGGTTCCAACAACCTTGCCTTTTTCTTCTTAACTCTACAAAATTCTTGTCATGATTATTAATGTTTTTAAACGATTTGACGTCAATAATTATTATTACGTGAAAATAACACCTAAGTTATACAAATCTCGGTAATTATAAATCTTATTACATACCATAAAGATTCAAATCCACAAATTACATCTAGCAAATTGATTTATTATTAGATAACAGTTATAATTATTCAGCGTAATTTACAAGAGTTATTTGACCAAATGCAAAACAGAGAGAGTTAGTTGGGTTGGCTATGACAAGACGCCCCAGGGTAGAAAGTCGTGCAAAATAAACAGAATCAGAGCAATATTGATTTTGACGCAAACTTTAATTATTTGCGGACAGAAACAGTTCTTCTAGTAACTTAGATCTAAGTTGCTAGTGTGTGGGACTCAAGTGCCTAATTTTGTTTACTTAAAATAGTAGTAGAGACGTTAGGGAGTGTACACATTGCGATTTTTGCGCGTTTGTATCGATACAAACGCGATTCGAACGCAATGCGAACGCGCAGCCCCCCTCCCGGTTCGCTTTTGTATGGAAAAAAACGCGTTGCGAACGCGCGTTTGTATCGATACAAACGCGCAGCTCAAAAACGCGCTGCAGAAAACGCAATGTGTACACTCCCTTAGGACCATGGGTTGAGGCGTGGCTCCTTTACAGAGAAATTTCAAAGAGGTTGATGGATGAGACCAATGACCAAAGGGCTGGTGCTTACCTCGGACAGAGGATAAGTAGAGCAGTCCAACGGGGTAACGCTGCTGGCCTTTTGGGCACTTTATCTGCGGTCGGTAAGCCTAGTAGGCCTAACATGCGCAACATCGAGATATTATTTTCCGTTTCTCGTCTCCCGATGTTGGTTACCTTAGTCCAAAAGTAAAGTATCAAGTCTAGTCATCGCCACCTTCAAAATTTCAAACAAATTATTTTGAAAAGTGAAATTTCACTCATCAACATTCTAGGCAAGTCAGCTAGAAGCCAAATAAAAATCACACTCATAGTTCCCGTACAACCCTTTCTTTTCGAAAGCGTCTTTCAGTAATGCCATTTGTCAAAACTAACAATACAATAAAGTACCGACAAACCCAAAACGTTAATCTTTCCGTCAAAACGGTGAATAATTAGCGAACCATTCATTGAGAGAAATCGTTTTTGTGTAACAAAAAGCGGTCCGTGAAAATATTTCAGTTTTTAGAAGTTTTTTTGTCGAAGTAAGTAATTTATGTGGATTACCGAATGGCATAATAGCTTTCTGCGGTTGCAAAAAGTTTGTTACGTGTCATGTCGTTGCAGCCGGATCTTAGCTTACTGCAGAGTGAGATATGACCGTGATGAGAGACCCAGTCGCGAGTTCCTCCCACGATCTATGTAGGTAAAAGTAAGAAGATACATTTTCGGTAAGTACCTTAACTAATCATTTCTGTATGGGTGTGAGACGTGGACACTGACAAAAAGGGACAAAGATACATTGGAGGCTTCTGAGATGTGGTGTTGGCGTAGAACGGAGAGGATCAGCTGGACGGAAAGAGTGACCAACATTGAGGTTTTGCAAAGAGTGGAGGAGGAAAGATCGTTATCGAGAATAGAAGAGGGAAGATGATTGGATTATACGACATGACAGTTTCGTTAAGAACATCATTGAAGGAAAAGTGGAAGGAAGGAGAGGAAGATGAAGACCGAAGATAGGCTATATGAGCCAAGTGTAAGAGAAGGTTGCTGTCATGTTGTATAGGGAAATCAAGGAGGCTGCCCTGGAAAGAGCTTCGTGGAGAAAGAGGCATTAGTTAAGCCGACCAGGAGCTACCTTAATTGAAGAAGAAGAATTAATCATCATCATCCACAGATTCCACAGCCCATAGGTACCCACTGCTGTATGTAGGCCTTCCTTTGTAAACGCCACATAATCCGTTCCCTGTGCTGTGCCAAACCAGAAATTGCCCGCAACTTGTCTAATCTCGTCGACTCTCCGCGCCATCGGACAACCGAAATTGATAGTGCTATACGCACATTGATGCTCAATACGCAATTCGTAGGCCAAAGAACGAGACAGAGCGATGATTCTAGATCGGTTTTCTACAAATTGGATAGTGTAATTGCTACTTAAAGACGTGTTAAATTATCCTGGGAGTCAGCCTAAGATCAGGCGTTAAAAACAACACTTGCGGTCACCCATCCAAATTGTGACCCCGCACAACGTTTGCTTAACTTCAAAGATCTAAAACAGCTACGACACTAGCGCTTCCAAATATAATTCGGGCCTTAACTGTACACAGTTAAGCATTACAATGCTGGATGAACTGTGGACCAAAACCACCACTGACTGGAGCCCTGAGACAGTGAGACGGCGCGGTAGACCACGCAAGCGATGGCGAGACGAGCTAGACACCTTCAGTGACTATCAGTGGCAGGCAATGGCGTTAGACTGAACTACCTGGAAAACTCGAGGGGAGGCCTTTGCCCAGCAGTGGGACAGTGTAGGCTAAAAAGAAACACAAACAAACCGTGTAATGATGAGTTGAATTGAAACTCGTACTTCCTCATGCGAGGTTACTTTTGACTTTTTACATGACATTGTGACCCCACAATTTGCTAACTGGCGGTTGTGGTCATGTTTCAGAGAAAGCAAATGTAATCATTTGTTATGACTTATGACCCCCTGATCCGTTGTCTAATTCAATCTGCTTGCATATTTGTATTGTTTTGTAATCGTTTGCTACTGTTTGACCTATGTTTTTGTTTGGTTTGCAAGCTAATAACCAATTTGATGACGGAGCTTTCAAAGCAAGGCTTCTGTAATGGCTTAATAGTTGGGTCACGCTACTTACTACTCTGACTTATTATTCCAGATTTTTAGGCATTTTTTTAGATCCTTTAAAAATGTCTAAAGGGGTAGCCTTAGACATCTTTAAAGGATCTAAAAAAAATGCCTAAAGATCTGGCATACATCTACCGCACCTTGGGAATAATGTCGGGAAAAAAGTGGATCTTATAATGTCGGTTACAAGAACTTAAGCGTGCTTCGACCTCGAATTTCGAACAGTGAACTTGTGCTTGGTTTTTTTATAGTAATTTAATAGTTAAAAGCTACCGACAGACAGCTATTAAATCACTATTAAACAAGAACTAGTTTTTCATCCAGTCGCAAATTACTTTTTATCAAAATCTTGTTATTAATGTACCCATTAACGTACAGTACGGCCAACGGATCTCGGCGTGCGTGAAGTTAGCCGTTTCGATGCGCAGTGCAACTTTTTCATACAAAATTTTCTACTGCGCAGCGCAGAGCCTGACTTCACGTACGCCTAGATCCGGCGGCCCAACTGTAATTTTATGCGCAAGCGCAAGTGGTAAAAAATACACATAAATAAAACAGACATGAGCTGAGGATCCAATACAGTATTTTTTGTATTGAATACCGATACGTAGGATTATAATATACCTACCTACCTATTAATTAATAATGAAAATATAATAAGACTACGTATACGTTCTTGCCGTCATTTTTCATAGACCTGAGAGTGACAAGAAAAAACAAAACAGAATAATATTAGGATAATATTATTTTATAGTGTTAAACCACACTAGGTCGGTAAGTACTTATAGGTAGGTATTATTTCATTGAAAATAAAAAGTTTTATAAAAATTTTCGTTCCAATGGGATTGTGCCTTAATCAACTCGGGGAGGATCGCTTGTTTCAATGCGGGTTCGAATCCCGTCACAATCGAATATTTTGATAAGACTTCATTTTCAATGATATTTTAGGATTCATTATGATGAATGCAATAACGGCCATTTCAGCCTCCGAGAACTGAATCCCCAAGACATGGTACCTTATTCTATATGATTTTTGTTCAAGGATCAATCTTTAGAATCAGCGCACCTGGTTCATCACTATGGCGCCCCTGCCTCTTCAGGGGCCAATATGAAAATATGCTTATTTAGACACCTCTTTCTCGAAATAAAAATACAGAAAAGCAATAAGTAATATCAAAATGTAAAAAGCACCAGAGCGATCAACCAAACACGCTGATTCTGAAAATTGACCCTCAAGATCCTTTGAAGAAGTTGACAGACAAAATAGAAAAGAAGAATATTATAGAATAGACGTTACACAAAGAGCAGGAATATAATGTCCATCAAATATGCTATAGCACATCCATTTGTAAGTTAAATAATAGTAATCAGCATAAAACACCACGATTTCGTGACGATGTCGCCTTTAGGGCGCCCATTGAATACTCGACACTCGAAATGTCAAATCAATTCCAACGATGACTAATTTGACATGTTACGTCAGGAGAAAGTGCATGGGGTCATCATGCAGTGTTCTGTGGGCAATCTTTATGATCGCTTCTGGTGTTGGAATAAATAAAAATTGATGACTTTGTGATGCAGTAATGATGGCGCGACCGCAACGTTGAAAGTAGGTTCACTCAACTCTGGACTACGGAATTTGTTGAAGATTGTTATTTTTTTACCGACTGCGGTGAAGCCCAAAAGGAGGGTTATGTGTTTAACCTGTATGTATGTATAATTCCGTTGTCCGCGAACAGCAATATCAGTTAAAAATAACCAACTCTGATCGAAAAAAAAACTCCTACAATATGGTCTATGCCAATGAGCGCGCGCGGTGGTAGAGTTGCCCGTCAGAAAGATGTCATGTACCAACCCATTTTCCGATAGGTTAGTAATAAAATAAAATAAAATTTTCATGAAAAAGAATTCTTCATTACGAAAAATCACTTTTTCCTTCGGTAGTCATAAGTCTAATCTAGTCTAGTCATAAGTCTAATCTAATCATAAGCCATCACAGATATATGCAATGCGGTCTGGAGAACGGGCAAATGGCCGGAAGACTGGAGAGAATCCGTGTTTGTTCCCCTTCATAAAAAAGGTTCCACAAAATCATGCGGAAATTACAGGACCATTGCACTTATATCCCACGCAAGCAAGATACTACTGCACATAATTAACAGAAGGCTTAACCACTACCTCTCTCAACAAATACCAGAAGAACAGGCTGGGTTTGTCAAGGGCAAAGGAACCCGAGAACAAATTCTCAACGTTCGACAAATAGTGGAGAAGAGCAGAGAGTTCAATAGCCCAGTCATATTATGCTTCATTGACTACAGCAAAGCTTTTGATTGTGTGCAGTGGAATAAATTGTGGAGCATTCTGATTGAGATGGGAGTGCCACGACATTTGGTGGGGTTGATCCATCAGCTATACTCTGGAAACCGTTGCTCAGTGAAGATAGGAACCGAATTCTCGAACAGCTTTGAGACAAAAAAAGGAGTTCGTCAAGGGTGCATACTATCTCCAGCCCTTTTTAACATCTACGGGGAGTACATCATGAGAAAGACCTTAGAAAGCTGGGATAAGGGGTTCGGTGTTGGCGGTAGGCGCATAGCGAATCTCCGGTATGCAGATGACACCGTACTGTTAGCTGCTTCAAGGGAAGACATGGAGGAGCTTTTCCAAAGACTCGAAAGAGAAAGCGAAAACATTGGTCTCTCCGTAAACAGAGCGAAAACCAAGATCATGGTCGTAGATCGAGCTGGAACCCTGCCCAATTGCAATGATGTCATCCCAGGGATTCAGACTGTTAAGCACTACATATATCTTGGATCCCAAATCTGCAGTGACGGTAGTTGCGTTCCGGAAATAAAGCGCCGAATCGGTATGGCTAAGGATGCCATGACACGACTTAAGAACATCTGGACAAAACGGGGAATCACAAACAACACCAAAATGCGCTTAATCAGATCGTTGATATTCCCTATTTTCCTCTATGGAGTGGAAACTTGGACCATACTGGCTCGAGAAAGAGCAAGGATCGACGCGTTCGAAATGTGGTGCTGGAGGCGGATGCTGAGAATACCATGGACCGCCAAACGCACAAACGTGTCGATCCTCTCGCAGCTCAAAGTGAAAACACGCTTATCCACGATTTGCCATCAACGCATACTCGCATACTTTGGTCACGTAGTGAGGAAAGGGGATGACAACTTGGAGAAACTCATCGTGGTTGGGAACACAGACGGAAAACGCTCGCGTGGTCGATCCCCAACTCGATGGACGGACCAAATCAAGGAGTCATCAGCCGTCAGGTTCCACAACGTTGTGCGAGATGCTATGAACAGAAGCCGATGGAGACAGATCATCCAAGCCAGATGCAGACCACCCAATGATGACCACGATCCTCAGTCATGAGGGGCCGACTACAGAGAGAGAGTCATAAGTCTATATTATAGCTGCTGCACGTCGCTCTACAATTCGCAAATACGACCGTATTCAAAATCAAAATATGCCAAATTTATGTTTTAACGCCTTTATAGATTTTCTTATATTTTTGTTTGAGAGAATGTCTACCGCACTTTCAGGATACAGACTCAATCCTTTTCGTCCCTTTTTCAAAATGAGAAAGTCTGTTTACTTAATTAACTTACGGAGCAACCACTCAATTGAATTAAATTCATGTCAAAATCACAATAACATTGTAATTCACAACCACAAACATTATGTAAGGTGTAATGTTACGTCACGTGATTTACGTGTTATTACCATGTCCGGTACGTTGGTCGTTACACTGATCTACTTTTATTGTTTGGTTAAATTACTTTTTTTGTGGTGTAAATTGGGTTTCGCTTTGATTTTAGTTAAACTTGCTTCCGCTAAAACCATCGCGTTTCTGAGAACTACGTCAAGTTCAGCTGTTGATTTTATAAAATTACTAGCGGGCGCCCGTGGCTTCGCCCGCGTGGACTACTACATTTTTAACCCAAAGGAAACATGCATTTTTTCGGGATAAAAAGTAGCCTAAGTCACTCTCCAGCCCTCCAACTATCTCCACACAAAAAATCACGACAATCCGTCGCTCTGTTTTGACGTGAAAGCAGGACAAATAAACACACTTTCACATCTATTTAGGGGTACGGATTTACTGATTTCTGGATCTGTCCCGTTACGTATAGAGTTAAAGCTTAGTCAAATAAGCAGCCAATTTATGTAGGCTTTGAAATAATCTGACATATCTCTAGATACCGGCAACGAAAGTAAAAGGCGCAGGTTCGACACCCGGGGGCGGAAGACGGGATAGAAAGTCTGTCTCCATCACGAGTGGATTTGCATTATGAATTAATGCATCCTGCATTGTTTCTACGATAGATTCGCCCTGTCACTGTTTGTCACTATCTAACAAAAAAGGATGGCAATACTTTAATGATGTTTCAATTTTGTCAGAAGTTGAGCGGAATTTATAAGAGCGGTTAGTTGACTTTGTATTAACACACGGGAATTACTTACATAAAAATTACGTGGATTAAGATACCGATTTATATATAAACTAGCTGCTTCCCGCGGCTTCGCTCGCGCATTACCCGGATAAAAAGTATAGAGTCTTGTCGAGTTATAGAGGAACAAACATACATCCATCCAAACATCCTAACATCCAAACTTTAGCATTTATAATATTAGTGTGATTAGTGTGATAGTGACAAGGCGAATCTTCAGCATTGTTTAACCAGTGTTCAAATTGAGAGGCGTTTATAGGATAAGGACCTTACTTATGAAAGATGTTTAAAGTTGAACACTGGTTAAACAACGTCCTGTCTTTATTTGTGGATAGTGACGACTAGAGACAGGACATTGTTCAACCAGTGTTCAACTTTAAACATCTTTCATAAGTAAGGGGGAAGGTCTTCAAATTCTCGAACCTTACCTAATTATTATTGCTCAATCACATGGTCAATTCACGCAGCGTAATGGGCCATCATGACGTAACCCGTGGCTTATGAACACGTCTGTAATCCCATGGAAGCATGGAACTCGTCAGTGGGTGCTTTGAACTGTGATGCAACGATGTGGCATGCAACTTTGTAATTACATTGTAATGATAATACAAGTTGGGATCAAAATATGAGCCTTCGCTCGTGACTTCACTCGTTTTCTACTAACTTAATATTTTAAAAGCTCTTGTATTATTTTCCGAATTCTAAGCCAACGCCCGCTTCTTCATTCGCGTGGTACCAAGGTATATTTTTTAAAATAGTTTATAAGTATGCTATTCCAAACCATGATTTGCTCTAATTGTAAGTTTCATCCAAACCAGTACACCTTTTAAAAATGATTGAACCCAAATTATTTTCTAAAATTTCTTAAGAGTCTTTAATTCTAAAATCGTTTTTATTAATACTTACATAAAATTATTTTATAGGTCAGTTTCCAAATAGTTGCAGTGGTTACGAAGATTAACCTTTACAATATAAATTCAAGAACTTCACACACTCTCTTTATAATATTAGTATTGATGGCGTTAAAGTATAATCTTTGTCAACTTTTTACATACAATGTCTCAAGACAATGTTGCGTGCATACAATCATAATTAAGAACTTAATCTAGTATTCATACTTTACAAAAAGCTATCTATTACAGATAATACAAAAAGCGCACGAAACTTAAACAATAGACCAATTAGAATTCCCCGCAAAAAGTTAAGGCCAGGGATACACAAAGTATGAGTTGAGCGGAGAAGGCGTGAGATAGAAGCTTAAAACAGAACATGTGTATTAGCTGAGCTCGTGAAAACTCGTGTTAGTCATACTGACATTTTCGTTGTAAATGGCTTTAATAAGTGTATTTCTGTTCCACGTGCAATATCGTGGTCAAATGTACAAAAGCGGATAAAAAGAAGCATATATGCTATTCCAGATTATACTCTAAGTAGGTACATGTACTTCAAGTTTCATCCAGATCTATTCAGCCGTTCTGACGTGAGTTAAAAAAATCCATGAAAACTTTCGCCTTATGTAGTTAGATTAATTTTGCACCAACTTTGATTTATCAAAAATCCTTACTTATTAAAATAGCCCACTCTTATACAAATGAGGAGGCCTTAAGGCGGCCTAAAAACTCCGTCACCAGAGTTGGCCACTTGCTCTTAAGTACGAACTTACTTTTACAAGTAAGATCCCCTCCACTCATCTCCCGTGGATTCTGGTCCTAACACAAGGACGGTGTCACACGGGTCAGGCATCGAACTCGCGACCTTTGAGTGAAAGTGAATACCATCTAGAATTACAGGGCAGGTAATCGCCATGTTTCCGCGTGTAGGCTGTGTTGCAATATAATCGCGGAAGGAAATGCAAGCCAATAGACAGGAACTAGTTTATGCACGGATAAGTGTAACTTAAGATATAAGAGCACCTGAAGCGGATTAATATCTATTAAAAACTATTGTGTGGTTTTTCGGTATGTGTAATGAATAAAGAAATGATTATATTATTGTAACACACGGGATTTACTCACGTTAAAATTTCGTCGATTCAGATACCGACAATGTTTCGATTCATCCGGAGAATGTTCATCTGGGTAAGAAGGGAGTTGCGGCAAGGTTACTCCTTGCGTTCGCGTTCTGGTTTAGGTACTTTTTCAGTTTGAGTGTGAGACGCGTTATTTATTTAATTCTATTTTATTAAATGAGTACTTTTAAATTGTTGATGTCAGTTATTTAACAAATCTAGTTTTTCAGATGGAACATTATAAACACCGAAGCATTTTAAGCTTACACATAGGTAGCTCTTAAAACCGGTGCTTGCGCGCGCGCTTCCGAAAGTAAAAGTGATCGCTGGAAAGGACAACCTTGACCGTAAAGGTGGAATCAGACGATTCAGTTTTTGTTCATTTCCCTCGGTTATTTTGCATATTTCACTCAAAGTGACACGTCTGAACCTGAACATAAAATGAAAGAAAAGTGTCTTAGAACAGTGTTCCGCAAACTTTTTGTGTTTAAGGTAAGTTTGTGTTATATGTAATCGGAAAATCTTCGAGATACCATAAATGAAAAATCATTTTTTAATGTGAAACATAGCTTGTTTAGTTGAGCATCATGCGTCCAAAGGAGTAACTTAACTGAGATAGGTAGGTAACCTTATTTTTCCAAGGCACTCCAACCAATGAACACGGTACACCAGTGTGTCGCGGCACACCCTTTGCGGAACATTGTCTTAGAAAACCCCAGCATTCATTCGAGTGATCTTTCACTTGAGTGAGCCGTCTGATCCCACCTTAAACGATGAAAATGTTACTCGATCTATAGGTACAATTAACAAGTAGGTAAACGTTATACACCTACGGCTTCTGTTGCATCTACCAACATTTTAAGCCTTTGCTATTCCATGCCACAATCTACATCAATTTCAAATTTCATCAAAATCGGTCTTGAAATACAAACATCAACTTAAAAACTCAACTAGGTGTTGTGGTATGTATGTACTAGTATCGATATAGTCATTGATATTTTTTTCACTAACTTAACTCCAGTACCTCCTACTTAAGCATATTTTTCTTATGTCTAACTATGTTAGAAAAATGGTTTTTCTCTGAAAAACAGAGCAACTTATTATTTTTTCCTTGGCAATCGATGAGGAGGCTTGGTTTGTCGGCTCTTCATCTCATATCACCTAGTATGTCCAGTTGATCTTAGTAGTACATCTAGTATTAAGTCTAGTAGAAAGCGAAAAACTCACGTAGTGATATGATAATATAACATTGCCAGTAAGGAAAACGATGACAATAGTGTTTCTCCGTCATTTTCTCATGTTTTGCAAACCTATTTCATTTCCATAGCTTACTATTGATGTTGTGATGAGTCCGGCTGTTTTGGAATTTATCCGGAAAATTGATGAGTTCAGGGGCCTTACTATAACCTCTTAAAGAAATGTCAAAATAAGATTGTTTGTGTTCGAATCCAAACAAGGTGGAAATAATCCTGCTTTAGGAATGTTGAAACATGCCTAACGCAGAACTGTTTTCAGCTTGTTTTGACATTGCTCTAAGAGTTGGTGGAACTTCCTCTGCTAGCCGGACAAAGAAGTGTAAGTTCGTTAGGCTCTAGAAAAAGGTTATTGTGGGTGTCTCAATGTTTATGATAAAACGGTGCTACAATCAATGATCTTCTACATAAACTTTTGTAAAATCTTATTGGTTACGATAAAAAGCATGCTTATGTAAGGGATATACCCTACTATTCTCAGAGTATCTTTTTATCAGATGCATAAGCAGCATTAAAACCAAAACTTAAGGCTCCAGCTTAGCCAGGGCTTTCTTTGTTTTATGATGACCTTAATAACATTACTTAATAAATAGGGCCTAACAGATCTGCATGCCTAAGGTTTTGGTAGGACATGGACTAATTTATTTTTAAGACCTTATTGTATCACATGTGTTCGTGCAAATAAATGTCATTTATCATTTAAAAGGACACCAGCCAGCAAATATAACATACGTGTCTTTTGATGAATTATAAAAATTGTCCGTCTTTTTCACTATTCTTTTTCACATCACTACTCATATAGGGGAAAATGATAATGTGTCTTTGTTATTGACACATTGCACTTTTTACTAGTTATCGGTTCTAATGATCATAAATAAAGCCTTGTTGACACTTTTATTATCACGAATCGTGGTCTTTGTAAGAATCATGGTCTTTTATTATGGTTTGTTGGCATGCCATGTACTAACAAGCTTTGTGATTGATCTACTGGCTATTTAGACGAATGACAAAATGGCCAATTTGTGTCTAAGGCTGGATTCGACCAAAAGTCATCTTACTCCAGAGTAACTAGCTGACATAATCGTATATTAACGCGATTTCCGGATTTGTACTACCTTTAGCATTAGCACTATAGTTTTCTTCCTATTAATATTGTAAACGCGAAAGTTTGTGTGGATGTGTGGATGGATGGATAGATGTTTGTTACCCTTTTACGCAAAAACTACTGAACGGATTTTAATGAAACATGGAATAGGTATATTACTTAGTTTATGACATGTAATAACATATAGGCTTTTATCCGGATAGGTAGGATGACCACGCGAGCGAAGTCGCGGCGGAATTTAGTAGAAAATAAACCACCGTTACAATCACATTGCTATAGGCACGGGGCCTCATAAAAAAATATAGGTACCATAAAATTTTATGTCTCAAAGAAATCATCCTACGTTCAACTATTGACCGCATAATCACAGGGTAATGATATCACATTCAAGACATAAAAATGAAAAGTGTAAATTAGTAGGTGCCTGTAAGTGTTGAGTATAACGTGACTGACGCGGCTCTTTTGTCCCGTACAAAATTCAACTTTGTGTGATCGGCTCAACTTCTACAAATGTAATACTTCAATTCAATGTCATGTAACCGTATACAATATGACAAAATCAGAAAATGACTCTTTCATCAAGCTTCATTCAATCTTCAATCACTCCTTGCTTGACAATGATAAGAAAGAATTCAGAACTGACCGGACAGATTGCCATGAGAATGAGTCCGCAAAAATAATGAAGTCAATTGAAAATGACCGGCTCAAATTAACCGGCTCAAAATGAAAATGAACCTACTCTTACGAAAGTCAATCTAAAATCATGTCATACCCAACATTAGATGCCTGTATTATTTCCTTATTTCCTCTAATGTCATAATGTACAATAGAACAATTGACTAAACTGTAAACGTGGTGATCACAGTGATTTGCCCAAATTGATCTATTATGAAGTGTAAGCGCGTGAAAGTGAATCCAATTCGGTGTAACATTTTGTCGCAGTAATCTTAGAAACTACAAGTCTGAAAATCGATACAGTTTTGTAACTAATGGCTTCTTAGTTCTTGTTGGCCATTTTCTTGTAACTGATGGGTTTATTGCACTACGCTATATCGTATAACGCGAGTTTGTACGTTTAAGGTTTAAAGTATAACAATGTTTAAGGTTGTATACCGTGTTTGTTGCCCTGATTCTTCACGGTGTTGGTTGCGAAAGAACAGGAGTAAAATAACCTAGCTTTTAAGACGTTTCAAAGTGGTCATAGCGGTCCTACTGAATAAATAATATTTGATTTTTTTTTTTAATTTTGTTTCGCTTTTTACCCATTTGCAGCGAAGCCCAAAAGGAGGGTTATGTGTTGAACCTGTGTCCTGTATGTATGTCTGCTCGTAACTACTCAACGGCTCAACCGATTTTGATAAATGATACGTTAGTAAATTCGTCTTCATGGCGCGAGTGTCACTGGGTAGGTAGCCTTTTATTTTGATTTTTTAAGAATTATATGTAGGTACCTAGTGACACTCGCTCCATCAAGACAAATCTAATGACGTACCTATTATTTATCAAAATCGGTTGATCCGTTGCGTAGATAAGAGCGGACATAGAAAGGACATGCACATATACAGGTTAAACACATACTTTTTTGGGCTTCGTTGCGATTGGGTAAAAATAATTACGTTGAATTATGTTTGTAATGACAGAAAACAAATAAGTAAGTAATTGATTGGTAATTGACAAGTAATCCAATTTGAATAAAAGCTAACACCATGCAAGTTTTATGTCAACATAATTAAGTATTTCAAAGTCACTTAAGGGCTCGGCGAACGTATCTACTTACCTAGGAACGTAATACCAAAATAATTTAAAATTTGAGCATATTTTTATCACTTTATACGTTGTTATTTGGATAAAGGTAGTATTTATCTAGGTTCCTGTTAAACTTTTGTTTCAAAAAACTTACTATAGAACAAATGAAAAGAAAACATGCAATTTTTGGTGTACCTACAAAGATTTCAATTCAATTGGCTTACATTTCTTTTTAGGTAAGTTTTTCGGAACAAAAGTTTAACAGGAACCTAGATAAATACCTACTCTCCTAATCTAACAACATAAACTGATATTAAACATGCTTACATTTTAAATGATTTCGGTATTACGTTTTTATGGAAATTCGCCGGTCGCAGCCCTCTTAACGTCAATTTGTCCATGTAAGCGCGTGTAAAATTATTACTTATGTTGTGTTACATAAATAAGTCATGATGGCTGTCATTTGTTATTCACAATGATTAAAATCGTAAGTAAGTTTGCATGACAACTTCTGTAGCGCATTGGGCGAAGGCCCGCCTGAAACACAAGGTTGTGGGTTCAATTCCCGCCGCAAGGCAAATGTTTGTATGATCTGCAAATATTTGTTTCGGGTCTGGGTGTTTTCTACGTAGTATTTTATTTACAAAAAAAGTATATAAGTAGGTATCAGTCATGTAGTTCATGACTTCAAGGACGTAGTAGTATCAAGTTGTATCAGTAGTTGTATCAAGGGTTCAAGTTCCCTTAATACAAGTTCTGCTTACTTTGGGGCTAGATAATGCTGTATGAAATGTCCAGCATTACTTATTTATATATGAAAATCAAGGTAGGTACCTACATTTCAAAATTTAACCAACCAACTGTAATTAAATTCATCATCAAATGTTTCTTCCTCCACTCGCTCCCTATCACTGTCATCTCTGTGTTCAGCTGTTCACTCCATATTTCCTCATATCATCTTTCACAGAATCCATCCATCATGATAATAATCCAACAACTATATACTAAGCTAGTTAAATTAAAAAAAAAAAAGAGTTTGATCAATTTTGATTTTTTTGATACAAAAGACTTCAACGCGCTCGTCTACAATTGGGCATACAGAAACTATGTGTGCCTTCTTTACAACCATTATTTGACTAAGTATTACTTTCATGAAAATATCGTTTAATAATGTTTCTTATCAGTACACAAATTAAGTTTTAATTTCTTCATCAATTTATGTAGTTTGCTCGTTACATTCCTTCATTACCAAATCAAATAAAATGCTATCAAATGTTATCAAATCTAGAAAATCAGTAGATCTCGCCTCGGTCATTGTAGCGTTACCGTGCTTGTGGACTTTTTAACTTTCCTTGTTGCGTCACACTTGTAACTGCACCCAATCCGACAGAATTCATTGCCATTGATAATACAATCATAAAATTATCGTGGCATAGCTTGCTTAGACGTTCTTGATCGATCGTTGAAGTTGCGACGTTTTGAGCGGTCACAACTTGGATGGGGGACCGAGAGAGGCATTTATGGCTGAGCGCTTCCTTGCTTCTGAGGGCACGCTAAATAGTCGGTTTTAAGCCGTGACGGAGGCCTTCAGGTGACCTAAATACTCCGTCACCAGAGTAAACCGCTGTAACTAGTGGAAATAAAAGTTTAATTGAGATCTTCACAATCAAAATGTTTAATCAAGAAGCACTCGTGGCGTAGCTTGCTTATTACGAGCTGAGCGCTTCTGTGCTATGGACTAGAGCGTAGTCACAATTTAGATGGGTGACCGCAAGTGCCATTAACAGCTTAGCACTTCCGTGCTTCGGAGGGCATGTCAAATTATCGGTCCCGGCTTTTAGATCGTTAAGCCATGACGGAGTTGGCCTCTTGCTCATACGAACTTACTTTTTAACGAGCATAATGCTAATTTAATAAGATAACTTGATAGAATAGAAACAGAATAATCTTCGTACAAAGATTGGATTTGTTTATCAACTCTAGGGTATTGTCTAAGAGCTATTGAAAGGGAAAACTACTTATTTCGCTGGAAATGTTCCAATACTCTAACAAATAATATAAGATCAGTTTGAAAAGTGAAATTTAGAAAGGGATTGTTGATGTGATAACTTATTGTTTCGTTCATGTCATTTGTCAGGTAATTATGAAGTTAGGTGTGATAATATCATTTTTTATCAAACGGTAAGGTGCCGCCGGTTTTGCGCCCGAGATCGAGTCAGGAGACCGAGACGAACAAGACAAACAAGCAAGTGACATAATAGAAAGAAGCATGGTAGACACGACAATCAAGGTCTTTAGAAATATGATGTGTTAAAGACATTGGTAGACATTTGGTGGACATTTCACACATCGCCATCTAGCTCCAAACTAAGCAAGGCTTTGTAACCATTTGTAAGCACTATAACACGAATCATGGTGAATATCCCGTTTATAGTGCTTACACAATGTTCATACATAAGCAAAACTGGTACTGTGGTGACTGTGGCAATAACTGATAGAATAAGTACATAGATATATATTTTGTAAATGCATAGGTAGGTATATAAAATACTTATAACTAGGTACTCATTAAATAAGTTGCATTTCTAAGTATTCGTAGCATTGCAACGCGCAAAATAGTTAATAACGTTTGAAGGGCTGTTTATATTTACATACATTGAGCGTAATAGACACGTAGGTAGCGTGCCAGACATCGACAGACATCGTCGGTCAAACGGCAAACAAAAGACCGAGAGAGAAGAAGCAATGAAGGTACTTACGGACCCGTAACGATTCTTTCTTTACTCAAAGTAAACACAGTTGCCGGCAAGTATTTATTGCAAATTATTTTTTATTAACCGATCATTTTGATAGCCAATATAGCCAATGCTGCATTGAGTGATAGTTTTGAGTCGATCAATGCGTGCAAAGCGTGCAATGCGTGCAAAGGACCTCATGCATAGGGCTGAGGCCAACAAACAGAGGCCCTTTTGACGGCTTTGATTGTCTTTTGAAAATATACATAATTACTTATTTATAAATAAATAAATAAATAATTTATGAAGTAGGCAAGTAGGTATTTATAGAAGTGCTCTAGATTTAATATAAAATACTTATTTGTTCAGTATCACATGGTTGTAAGCTGAGGGCTAATTAGGGCTAATATCAAGATCTACTTTTTTTCCGACTAATTTTTTTTCTATTGTTGTGGTCTAAAAAGGCTGTTACAGCAGAAAAATATAAAATAGGTTGATAAGTAATTGGTAAAACTCACCCCTCGCACTATAAGCTCTACAATCGTTCAAAAACCCCGTCAGAAGCACCAATAAAACGCTGAACACACAAAACTTCATTGTCAATCTGTTCAGTTCATTATAACCACATCACAACTTTTATGTTACCATGACTGTCTATCGAATAGGTATTTCCGGTATTCGAAATAAGAAAAACGCGAAAAGTTTAAGGATAAAAGTGATAGTTCGGTGACGTCTGCCCGCTACGGTGATCGAATTAGAAATGTTGTAAAAAATGCCTATAGGTAGTTGCGCGCGCGCAGTTGTTGATGTTGACTAACGATAGTGTTTTTACTTTTTTCCGCGGCGCTTAATATCCCCACTGGGAAAATGCTGTGGTTGGTGGGGTCACCAACATTTTTCAGTAAGGTGAAGAATACTACCTATTCAACCTATTCAAGATTATTCTTCGCTTAGGTTACAATCCAGTCCCCCCAACCCCTTCTACGATGTGATGTTATGATACTTTTTCATAATCCTAATCTACCTAATTTATCAATCAACCTATGCTATGAACAATCTAATGTGGGTAATTAACTGTGTGGTCACTTTTTATGTAGAGATTTAAACAAAGGCAAAGTTAGGCATTTCATCAACTGGCTACTAAGATCACCTTTAAAATGTCTATATTATTTTGCAACCACTGACGTGAAGTTATCAAGTCCATCATGGTTTGAGGCCTAACCTTTCCTCCTGATGTGAGCCATCTCTTCTAAATAGCCAAGCTTCAGAGTGTGCATTAAGTGCTTAGCAAACAAAATGACTGTTTGACAAATGACAAAGTACGTAAAGCTAAAAATGTTGCCCACCCTGGCCATAGAGAGTGAAATGAAGTCTACTCAGGCGCGACTCAGCATTACCTAAGTGACGTAGATTGTCGATGCCGGTGCACTGGTCATAAGGTTCCGAATTTCCGATCTCCTCGAGGCTTAGTAAAGCTTGTCATCACAAATAAGCCTTTGTGGCACTGGCAAGAGCGGATCCAGGATTTTTTTCTGGGAGGGGCACAAGGTCAACAAAAAAGTCACATTCAAATCAAAATCATACATTTATTCTGTTTTAAGCTATGCAAAACAAAGACAGACTCGGGAGGTCTACAGGTCACAGAGCCACTGGCATATTTTAACAACTCTGATAATTTGATTTGCCTTTATGTAGGTGTGTAGGTACCTACTGTGATGGAATCTCCACAGTAGGTGTCTGGGGTGGCACGTGCCCCTGTGCCCTATACCCCTAAAACTGCCCTTGCAAGTGTGCAAGGAGTAGACCAGTGGGTCTACCGACTCTAAAGCTGGTAGGTACATAACTGCTCTGTCAAAAAGGTGACAGCAGTAGGTACCTACTCCACACATGAACGGACTTGTGCTTGATACAGGTGAAGCAACTGTCCCGGTGAGAAGTACCTACCGCCTAACCGAACCTTATTGCGGCCGAGTTTTTGAGGAGTGAGTCGAGGCAGGCTCCAATGTATGTCTGCCAATGGTATGGATACCTACCTACATCACTGAAAGTAGGAGACAATAGGAGCTGACTTTTTTTGGCCGAGACAGGCCCGAGTCCTATTAGCGTTGAATGAGATTTTAGTCTCCCCAATCGGAAACAGCTCTTGCTGCTTGCTTGCAGCTTCATTTACGCTCAACCATGTCTTCTCACAATGCCTGGATTTCCTCCTTTTCGGCTCTTGGATTAGATGTGGTAGAATTCTACAACCTGTGCTATCATCAGTGTAGGTAAGTAGGTACCTACCTACCCAAAGATGCCGAACTGATGTGCAAAGTGCATTGCAAAGTGCAAAACTTTGCCTGCCCCTGCGCCAATACAGCAAAAGTAAATAAAAGATTTGACACCTTGTTTATGTAAGTAGGTAATCACTATTGTGTGGCACGGGACTTTGAATTGTGTTCAAAATTTTTTCATACAAAGTCCCGTGAATCAAACAAGTGTTCCAAACGTTGTTCAAATCTTTGAAGTGTCTTTGTCTAATTGTCTGGCGCCGGCTCTAAGAATCGTAGAGTAGGCAGATATCAATAATAATACCTACCTAAGTACCTACTCAGAGTAGGTAGGTAGGTACCTATAATTGATTTAACCGGCTTTAGGAATCGTAGAGTAAGTAGGCTACTCTAGGATTCCTAGAGCCGGCTAAGTGATGTTGTATGTACCTACCTATCATGCAATGCAGTAGGTACCTAGTAGTAGTAGGGTGAAAGCACCAGTGCTCGACACTTTAAGGGAAGTGCGTGACTAAAATTTTAAATAATTTCGTTATTTTTACTACTATATCTACAGCAGTTAGTCCAAATGATAAATAATATATTCAAGAAAGGTTAGGTAGCAAGTTTTTTCACATTAAAGCTACGAGAACCAAAATACCTACCGAATCTCCAGTAATGAACACCAATAATCCAGTGATAAACAGTGATAAATCACCAGTTATCGACACTCCAGTTATGAACACCCAGTAATGAACAAGCACAAAACATGCAATCACTAACATTATTTAAACTACCTACCGGAAGGGAGGGACTTGCCCTGCAGTGAGACAGCGACTGCTAATTTTATTAATAATAATTAATACGTATAATAATGATAATGTATTTTGCTGAGTTAGTTATGGGTGCATTTATGTTCATAACTCCGACGATCCTCAACATATCCTCACCAAATTTTTGTGGTACCAATCGGAAAGTATACCCTTACAAACAAAAAAAGAATTTTCCAAATCGCTCCAGGCGTCTTTGAGTAATCGGGGAACATACATAAAAAAAGAACAAACAAAAAAAAGATTCCGACGAATTGAGAACCTCTTCCTTTTTTGGTTCAAAACTAGACAAGTCAGCCATGAGAAACATTTTATTATAATTAATAATCCATTTGTTCGCGTGTGTAGTTTTTTCTGGGAGGCATCTGAAACCAACTCCAGTAATGAACACATATTTTACCCAGTGTTCGACACATGTTCTTTATTGGAGAACATGTATCAATCGGTAAATTTCAAACATTAACGTAATCAGTTCATGAATTAGACTTAAATTTGATTCAAAACTAAGAAAGTAGGTACGTAAAATAATAAGTATGGACGGACACCTGTCGATTTCTGGAGAAGGTGAATTTTGCTGAACCAGTAATGAACATCGACTATAAAATAAAATTAAACATGCGTAGGTGGGCTACTAATATAAAATTAAATCCAGAATTATATGACCTTTCCATAAAATCAATCGAAATTCGAATAAATTGAATAATTCCAAAAATGCTGGCAAAAATATAGACTTAACTTCTTAGTAATTTCGTTAGTAAAAGTGTATTTTGGTTCAGCAGCGCACCAACACACAACTTTTTCTTGAATAACTTGAAAACTAAATGGCCGATTTTCGTGACGTTTTCAGGAATAACAACTGGAAATGTGTTGTCTACGGTTTTGTGTTTCTACCATAGATATATTCAACCTAAATCTTATTATAAGCCAAATAATAAAAAAATGTCGAACACTGGTGCTTGTTCATTACTGGTGCCACCACCCTAATTCGATTTAGTTCTCTATAAGTAGTACTACCTACCTACATACCTATTTATTTATTTTTATTCTAATTATCTGGGAAGATAAACTTCCTTGTTCTTCCATGTGTTACCTAGGTAGGTACCTAATTACTTAGGTAAGTACCTATAGGTAAGTACCTAGGTACCTAATTAATTTAATGCTAAGTATCGATAGTCTGGCATTAGTACCTACCTACCTACTTGTCTGAAAAGAAAAGACCATTCTTTACCTATTGGCTCTACCAACAGCTCTAGCATACCTGCTTTTGATGACTCTGACTCTGGTGATTTCAAGTAGCACGCCATCTAGCGAGGAATGTTGAAACTTTTTTTACTGCCATCTATTGAATAACTTAAAAACTACTGATTAAGAAAGCTTGGTTATTGGCGCTGCGGTCGTTCCAGCTGGCACGTAGCTCTATCTCTTTTTATCTTCATTTAATCACTATTGAAAGAAAGAGACCATAGACCACTAAGTGAATGTAAACAAAAACGAAATACTGTGTTGCTAGCTTAGCTATTTCTATTCTTGATGTGGCAAAATTTATGCAGCGTGCAGGCGCGCGGTGCAGGCCGAGTGGAATCGTGTTTCTATCTGAAGGTCGTGGGTTCGAGTCCCAGCCAAGTGTCAATAAGTTTTTCGTTTCAAAAAAAATTACGAAAAAATTAGAGCTATAAATACTTTGCTTTGTTCTATATGGGCTGCTTTTCATCATCATCATCACCACTATGTAGGTATATCTATTATCACTAGGTATACGGGTAATGCCACTAGGGTGCAGATAGATAGTGATAGATAGATAGTGATTAGTGGGCGGGCGGGGCGGGTGGCGTAGGTACTTACTAATAATAGGCACACCTAGTTGCGAATAGGTACTTCTTTTGAGTTTTTAAATCGCGTTAATTGGCTCAGATACCTAAGAATGTATTGAATCAATACAATAGGCAATATGCGTCTGATTCAAAAGCGGGTTAAATGTATTTTATCATGAACATTGTTGCTTTAGAGGTATGTGTGTGTAATTATTTTTTAATATTAAACCATTTTCGATTAGAAAATAAATTTTAAAAATTGCAAAAAATAGTAGGAATTTCAAAATACTTGAAAAGGATGTGAAAGGATGTGACGACACGAGTTCATAAAAAAAGTCAAGGACGAGTCAGATATGACGATCCATAGATAAGTTTTTTTTTTAATTTTCACAATTCCTATACTAGAACCAAGAAGATTCTAAACTACGTAACTGGAGTGCTGACTGACATTTAATGTACAAAGGATTTTGAACCTTATCACGACTACACAACGATCTATTATCATTTAATCTTGGTTATAAGGATTGTTGGTCTTGTTGAGAGGCTTTCTTGGGTGCTTTGTCTCTTTCACACTCGTTGTTGGATTAGTAGTGTGCCCATGTCATTTAAATTTCAGGATATTTTTACCTTATCGCGCTCGACAAAATCAGCGCTTGATTTCGATCCATGGTTTCGATCCTTGAATTAGATCCTTGATGTAGATCCTTGATTTTGATCCTTGATTTTGATTTCGATCCTTGGTTTCGATCTTGGATTTCGATCCTGGATTTCGATCCTTGATTCTTGAATTTTGAACCTTGAATCTGAAATCTTGAATCTTGAATCTTTGAAGTGACAGCTGTCAAACTTCAAATGACCATATCTCGGGAACTACTCGTCCTAGACTCCCCGTTCCCAGTTCAAATGACAGCTATGACCAAGATCTTCATTTGAAGTGACAGCTGTCAAACTTCAAATGGCCATATCTCGGGAACTACTCGTCCTAGACTCCCCGTTCTCAGTTCAAATGAAAGCTATGACCAAGACCTACATTTCAGATGACAGATGTCATTTTGACAGCTGTCACTTCAAATGAAGATCATGGTCATAGCTTTCATTTGAACTGAGAACGGGGAGTCTAGGATGAGTAGTTCCCGAGATATGGCCATTTGAAGTTTGACAGCTGTCACTTCAAATGAAGATCTTGGTCATAGCTTTCATTTGAACTGGGAACGGGGAGTCTAGGACGAGTAGTTTCCAAGATGTGGCCATTTGAAGTTTGACAGCTGTCACTTCAAATGAAGATCTTGGTCATAGCTTTCATTTGAACTGAGAACGGGGAGTCTAGGATGAGTAGTTCCCGAGATATGGCCATTTGAAGTTTGACAGCTGTCACTTCAAATGAAGATCTTGGTCATAGCTTTCATTTAAACTTTGAACGGGGAGTCTAGGACGAGTAGTTTCCAAGATATGGCCGTTTGAAGTTTGACAGCTGTCACTTCAAAGATTCAAGATTCAAAATTTCAGTTTTCAGATTCAAGAATCAAGATTCAAGATTCAAGAATCAAAATGAAGGATCAAAATTGTATCAGTATTTTAATTCAAAAATCATGCCCTGAAACATCACGTAAATCAGAAAATGATGGAAAAGGCCCCTTAGGGACTAGGAATGTTTAGTTTATGGTCACCCTTTAGAAAGAGACACACCGCCCAAGTTTTCTTTCTCAAGCGGACCTTGTTTTCTGTCTCAGTCAGTGTTCCAGGTACGTAGTATAGAAATTCCTTGACTAGAACTTATTGTTGTCACAGATTACTGTTGTACTTAGTATCAATTTGACGTCACACGTCAAAGTTCACAAATTGTTACTACAACAGTTATCTGTGACAACAATAATAATCGTGTTTCAGATGCGTGAAAATGTTGGTAAATTTCAAAAATTATTTTTGTTATAAAATTTTAGTATTTCGGCGCTGGAATTTTTATGACGGTTATTTGACGATATAACCTATCATATAAAATCATAAAAAAAAATTGTGGGAGTTCCCTATTATCAGTCTAGACTAGAATAAAATAAACTAAATAAAAATCGTTTATTTCAGATCAATAAAGAGTCTAGACTAGAAGCACAACTGAAACACAAACCAAATAGGAACTACCACAAAATTACCACAATCAGGTAGAATAGTATAAATAAGATTTCAACAAAAAAAAATATCTTAAAAAAATATAAAGCTCATCAACAGACTAACAAATACGTATGTATGATAAAAAAGTCAGTAACAACATTTTAGCACACATTTACGATTCGGAGCTGGCTACACTGCAACGGAAAATGTCAGTTGCGAGCGGATTCCACAGTGGCGGGGTGTTCTGTGATTTTTGTTTCACCAAGTTTTAGTTACAAATTAATCGCGTAACTTTGCAATAATACAAAATAAGTCAGCTTTGTCGTGTACGGTGATATTATTTGGTTCTTTCAGTAATGTTCTAAGTGATTTAGTGAGAGTTTTGTGTGATGTCGCAAACTTGTACGAGTAACGGTATTGTCTGGTGAACTTTTGCTGGTTTGTCTGATTTTGAAGACACACCTAGCTGGAAGCTGTTTTGAATCACAAAAGGACAGGATGGATCTCGTGTGATTCTATTTCACATGTCACAGGCAAGTTCAATGAACTTTATCAATACTTTTAGTTCCTAAAACTTTTCAATGGATAAAAAAATACCACGCATTCCGGGGATTCTTTCTCAATTGCAAAATAAAACTGGTTTTAGACGTCAATTTTAGTGATTCATTGAATTCATCAGTGTGGCGACCTTGCAGAAAGGTCCGTTTGCCATTCTCCGAGCTGGCTTGTCACGTCTTGTGACCAAAAGGTACTCAAATGCACACGTTCATAGAAATGCCGATGACATTCGCGGTATTGAACGCGCATTTTGAATTGCCTGACCCTACCTTCATACCTAGCTTTCATTATTATTGATTGGTTTGCAAATAATAAAATTAAATAGGTAACCTAGGTAAGGTACTTACTCTACCTAGATCTTTTTGGGGGCTAAGGTCATATTTCGCTCGCTAAAAATTCTTCCAGCTGTCTGTACTCCGAGTTTTGCACTTGTCAAAATGGTTAAGACTTATAGATTATAGGTAGGTACTTACTGCATTGTTCTCCTCAGTGCTGAGTTTCGTGACCTCCTCCAAGGATCAAATTTTGGCGAATGATTGTTCCCCAGCCAATCCGATCTCTTGCGGCTTCTATGGCATTGTTAATCTGGATGGAAAGAAACTTTAATCCAAACCCCTTCTAATCCGAATGCCCCACCCCCCGCCGAAAGTGAATCTGGCAATAATCCGAACGCTCCACTAATCCGAACTAATAGGTTCGGAGTTCAGATTAAAGAGGTCCTACTGTTTTTTACATTTAGATTTAAGCACACTGTGAAATACCAAAAAGAAACTAGGTCCCACACCGTGTTTGTTGCCCATTCTTCATGTTGTTGATCACCAAAGAACGGGAGTAGAATCACCTAGCTCTTAAGACATTTCAAAGTGATCATAGAGGTCCTACTGAATAAATTAGGTAGGTATCTATTATTGGTTTTTTTTTAAAGTATTGACCTTATCATAGAAACTCATTATTACTTACCTGAGCTAATAGTTGTCAAGTTAATTGGTTGAACATTCCTGCCAGGTAATTAGGTTACTTAGAACATAAATTGGTGTTAGTAGATTTAAAGTGACCAGTAAATCAGTCAAAGGCAAAAATTATAGGTATTCAGGACCTTAGGGATAACTTAGAATAGGTAGTCCAAAGAGGTGTTTCTTTTATTCATTCATAGACAACAATTTTGTTGTAAAATACCTATGCTATGTGTTATTATTATAACTATCATTCTATGTAGGTGGTCCCTCAATAACCCCGGCTCCACACGTTGGGGCCAACGTTGGCCCCAATGCCACTCGCAAACATGTGGATCTAGCAAAATTGCATTGGCACCAACGTTGAGAGTTGGCCGTGCCGTGTCGCCCCGGGTCCACACGTTGGGGCCAACATTGGCCCCAATGCCCCTCGCCAACGTGTGGATCTAGCATTAGACTAATTTAAAGACACCTCAATGTTCAATCCATTGAGCTGTTAAGAAATAGACATGTCCAAATACCTAAATATAATAGGTACCTACCTACCTATATACTAAGTACACATTCCACATGCACTCGAAAAACTTAACCCTCATTCTGGCGCAGTCGGGTAAAACGTGTTATTCCTCAGGTGTTTTGTGCCATTGTTAAAGGGTGTTAATAGACTTTCTTTTGTTCAGGCGGTTATGAAACATTTCGTGAGCAGAACTAGCACAAAGAGACATTGTAACTGTAAGCCATTTGAAATAGGACCTAGGTACCTACCTCGGGAGAAAGTTGAATATAGGAACCTAGGTCAATACTAGGTTTTGTGGTAAGGTCCTGATATTGGATCAAATAAACATTCAAGACGCAATACAGTTTATTTAAATGAACTTCTTTCATGTTTCATCATAAAGTCACTAACATTTTATAGGATAGGTGGGTGGGTATAATTGATTATAGCGCTGAATAATACCAACTAAAGACATTGGGGTTACGATTTACCTAATGCCAGCCATACACGATCAAGTTCACCGTCAAGTTCGCAGCGGACTTGATGCGGCGTTCAGTTTGCAGTTCGTCCTTAAGGGGGAATACCCTGACGATGCACCAAAAGGCACTTGCAAGATCCAAAAGTTTAAGAGTTTGGCTGAATTGTATTACATAAAAACAAAAAGGTAGTAGCTCAATAGATGTGCCAACAATAACACCGCGAGATAATTGCAAAATAGTTACTTATTTCCGAGAAAACAATAGATAAACTCTCTCAAAAATCCCGAAATCGACCTTTTTTTGTGCCAATTTTCACAAATCCCCATTGGAGTTTATAAAAATCTTTATTGTTCACGATAGACACAAAAGTATGAACAAGAGAAACACCGCGCTAGATTTTGATTAAATCTCATCGTAAAGTTGAAATCTACGTCTGAACACTATTTATTTTTCGACGCAAATCGTTCGCCTGCGTCCATACATTTTACTATGAAGTAGATACGGACCGAAAGCCGCTTTCTGCGCTGTATAAATTGGATGTTGACTTGCGAATAAAATCAGTGTCGTCGGGGATACCGAGGTGGGAGGACGTCCGTTTTCTATCCTGAGCGGATACGCACGCACATTTTAGGGCGAGGCGCGACTGTCTCCGCAAAAATCCTTGTCATTATCACAAATTTGTATGATGTATTTCTAGTTTTATGAAATACTTACCTATTTTAAAAGCTTTTATTTAACTTGCAATGTAAGTATGTATGTATGAATGTTTGTTAGGGTCAAATCTTGCGAATTAAATTTGACCCACTTCCGATGTGAAATGTCCGATTGAGCTAAAATTTTGCACACTTAGGGAGTGTCCACATTGCGTTTTTTGTAGCGCGTTTGTATCGATACAAACGCGTTGCGAACGCGATGCGAACGCGCAGCTCAAAAACGCGCTGCAGAAAACGCAATGTGTACACTCCCGGTTTGCGTTTGTATCGATACAAACGCGATGCGAACGCGCGTTTGTATCGATACAAACGCGGTTCGAACGCGCGTTTGTATCGATACAAACGCGGTGCGAACGCGCGTTTGTATCGATACAAACGCGCGTTCGCATCGCGTTTTTATGGATACAAACGTGTTTAAGCAGGGTTTGCTTTTGTACTTTGCTTTTTTGTATGCTCGTTTGTATGCTAGTTTGTATGCTAGTTTGTCTGCTAGTTTGTCTGCTAGTTTGTTTGCTAATTTGCTTATTTGCTCAAAGGTTTTCATTTGTTTCGGGACACTTTCTTCGGGACACTTTTACTTTTGCTTCGGGACAATTGCTAAGGGACACTTTTGCTTGGGGACACTTGCTTCGGGACACTTTTTGCTTCGGGACACTTTTGCTTCGGGACTCTTTTTCTTCGGGACACTTTTTCTTCGGGACACTTTTGCTTCGGGACACTTTTGCTTCCGGACGCTTTTTGCTTCGGGACACTTTTTGCTTCGGGACACTTTTGCTTCGGGACACTTTTTCTTCGGGACACTTTCTTCGGGACACTTTTTCTTCGGGACACTTTTGCTTCGGGACACTTTTGCTTCGGGACACATTTGCTTCGGGACACTTTTGCTTCGGGACACTTTTGTTAAGGGACACTTTGCTAGGGGACACTTTTGCTTCGGGACACTTTTGCTTCGGGACACTTTTTCTTCGGGACACTTTTGCTTCGGGACACTTTTGCTTCGGGACACTTTTGCTTGGGGACACTTTTTCTTCGGGACACTTTTGCTTCGGGACACTTTTGCTTCGGGACACTTTTGCTTGGGGACACTTTTGCTTCGGGACACTTTTGCTTCGGGACACTTTTTCTTCGGGACACTTTTGCTTCGGGACACTTTTGCTTGGGGACACTTTTGCTTCGGGACACTTTTGCTTCGGGACACTTTTTCTTCGGGACACTTTTGCTTGGGGACACTTTTGCTTCGGGACACTTTTGCTTCGGGACACTTTTTCTTCGGGACACTTTTGCTTCGGGACACTTTTGCTTGGGGACACTTTTGCTTCGGGACACTTTTGCTTGGGGACACTTTTGCTTCGGGACACTTTTGCTTCGGGACACTTTTGCTTCGGGACACTTTTTCTTCGGGACACTTTTGCTTCGGGACACTTTTGCTTGGGGACACTATTGCTTCGGGACACTTTTGCTTCGGGACACTTTTGCTTCGGGACACTTTTGCTTCGGGACACTTTTTCTTCGGGACACTTTTGCTTGGGGACACTTTTGCTAAGGGACACTTTTGCTTGGGGACACTTTTGCTTCAGGACACTTTGCTAAGGGACACTTTTGCTTCGAGAAACTTTTGCTTCGGGACACTTTTACGAAGGGACACGTTAGCTTCTGGACACTTTTGATAAGGGACAAACTAGCATACAAACTAGCAGACAAACTAGCAGACAAACATCAGACAAACTAGCAGGCAAACTAGCACTCAAACTAGTAAACTACAAACGCGATGCGAACGCGCGTTTGTATCGATACAAACGCGCGTTTGTATCGATACAAACGCGCGTTCGCAACGCGTAGCAAAAACGCGCTTCAGAAAACGCAATGTGGACACTCCCTTATAGATTCTCGGAGACAATTTAATATTATGGTATCAGCGAGCTGATCTGATCATGGAGTCAGGAGCTGTTCAACGGAACTCCTCAGTAAATAGGTCGATTGAGTTAAAACTCGGCATATCTGTCAAGTTCCAACTACAATGTAATAATATGGTGACAACGAGCTGATTTGATGATGGAGTCAGAAGCTGTACAACAGAACTCCTCAGTAAATAGGCCGATTGAGTTGAATTTCGGAACTCAGCATATCTGTGAAGTTCCGACCACAATGTAATAATAGGATGACGGCTAGCTGATCTGATGATGGAGTCAGGACCTGTTCCATGGAACTTTTTAATGATATGGGTATCTTACATTTACATTTACTGAATGTGAATGAGAATTGTGAATGTGAATTGTGAATTGTGAATTGTGAATGTGAATTGTGAATTGTGAATTGTGAATTGTGAATTGTGAATTGTGAATTGTGAATTGTGAATGTGAATTGTGAATGTGATTTGCGAATTGTGAATGTGAATTGTGAATTGTGATTATGAATTGTGAATTGTGAATGTAAATGTAAATGTGAATTGTGAATTGTGCATTGTGAATTGTGAATGTGAATTGTGAATTGTGAATTGTGAATTGTGAATTGTGAATTGTGAATTGTGAATTGTGAATTGTGAATTGTGAATTGTGAATGTGAATATGAATTGTGAATTGTGAATTGTGAATTGTGAATTGTGAATTGTGAATTGTGAATTGTGAATTGTGAATTGTGAATTGTGAATGTGAATTGTGAATTATGAATGTGAATTGTGAATTGTGAATGTGAATGTGATTTGCGAATTGTGAATGTGAATTGTGAATTGTGAATATGAATTGTGAATTGTGAATGTAAATGTAAATGTGAATTGTGAATTGTGCATTGTGAATTGTGAATGTGAATTGTGAATTGTGAATTGTGAATTGTGAATTGTGAATTGTGAATTGTGAATTGTGAATGTGAATTGTGAATGTGATTTGCGAATTGTGAATGTGAATTGTGAATTGTGAATATGAATTGTGAATTGTGAATGTAAATGTGAATTGTGAATTGTGAATTGTGAATGTGAATATGAATTGTGAATTGTGAATTGTGAATTGTGAATTGTGAATTGTGAATTGTGAATTGTGAATTGTGAATTGTGAATTGTGAATGTGAATTGTGAATTATGAATGTGAATTGTGAATTGTGAATTGTGAATTGTGAATTGTGAATTGTGAATGTGAATGTGAATGTGAATTGTGAATGTGAATGTGAATTGTGAATGTGAATTGCGAATTGTGAATGTGAATTGTGAATGTGAATTGTGAATTGTGAATGTGAATTGTGAATGTGAATGTGATTTGCGAATTGTGAATGGTGAATTGTGAATTGTGAATTGTGAATGTGCATTGTGAATTGTGAATTGTAAATTGTAAATTGTGTATTGTGAATTGTGAATGTGAGTTGTGAATTGTGAATTGTGAATTGTGAATTGTGAATTGTGAATTGTGAATTGTGAATTGTGAATTGTGATTTGTAAATTGTGAATGTGAATTGTGAATTGTGAATTGTGAATTGTGAATTGTGAGTTGTGAGTTGTGAGTTGTGAATTGTGAATTGTGAATTGTGAATTGTGAATTGTGAATTGTGAATGGTGAATTGTGAATGTGAATATGAATTGTGAATGTGAATTGTGAATGTGATTTGTAAATTGTGAATTGTGAATTGTGAATTTTGAATGGTGAATTGTGAATTGTGAATTTTGAATTGTGAATTCACAATTCACATTCACATTCACATTCACATTCACATTCACATTCACAATTCACAAATCACATTCACAATTCACAATTCACAATTCACAATTCACAATTCACAATTCACAATTCACAATTCACATTCACAATTCATATTCACATTCACAATTCACAATTCACCATTCACAATTCACATTCACAATTTACAAATCACAATTCACAATTCACAATTCACAATTCAGAATTCACAATTCACATTCACAATTCACAATTCACATTCACAATTCATATTCACATTAACAATTCACATTCACAATTCACAATTTACAATTCACAATTCACAATGCACATTCACAATTCACAATTCACAATTTACATTCACATTTACAATTCACAATTCACAATTCACATTCACATTCACAATTCACATTCACATTCACAATTCACAATTCACATTCACATTCACATTTACAATTCACAAATCACAATTCACCATTCACAATTCACAATTCACAATTCACAATTCACAATTCACAATTCACAATTCACATTCACAATTTACAAATCACAATTCACAATTCACAATTCACAATTCACAATTCACAATTCACAATTCACAATTCACAACTCACATTCACAATTCACAATACACAATTTACAATTTACAATTCACAATTCACAATGCACATTCACAATTCACAATTCACAATTCGTAAATCACATTCACATTCACAATTCACATTCACAATTCACAATTCACAATTCACAATTCACAATTCACAATTCACAATTCACAATTCACAATTCACATTCACAATTCATATTCACATTCACAATTCACAATTCACCATTCACAATTCACATTCACAATTTACAAATCACAATTCACAATTCACAATTCAGAATTCACAATTCACCGTCACAATTCACATTCACAATTCACAATTCATATTCACATTAACAATTCACATTCACAATTCACAATTTACAATTCACAATTCACAATGCACATTCACAATTCACAATTCACAATTCACAATTTACATTCACATTTACAATTCACAATTCACATTCACATTCACAATTCACATTCACAATTCACAATTCACAATTCACATTCACATTCACATTTACAATTCACAAATCACAATTCACAATTCACCATTCACAATTCACAATTCACAATTCACAATTCACAATTCACAATTCACCATTCACAATTCACAATTCACAATGCTTATTCACAATTCACAATTCACATTTACAATTCACAATTCACAATTCACAATTCACAATTCACCATTCACAATTCACAATTCACAATGCACATTCACAATTCACATTCACAATTCACAATTCACAATGCACATTCACAATTCACAATTCACAATTCACAATTCACAATTCACATTCACAATTCACAATTCATATTCACAATTCACATTCAGTACATGTAAATGTAAGATACCCATATCATTAAAAAGTTCCATGGAACAGGTCCTGACTCCATCATCAGATCAGCTCGTTGTCACCATATTATTACATTCACATTCACAGTGAATGTAATAATATGAATGTAATATGAATTGTGAATGGGAATGGGAATGGGAATGGGAATGGGAATGGGAATGGGAATGGGAATGGGAATGGGAATGGGAATGGGAATGGGAATGGGAATGGGAATGGGAATGGGAGTGGGAATGGGAATGGGAACGTGAATGTGAATCAAAAATCAAAAATCAAAACTAGGTAACCAATCAATAATCAGAATCAAGGATCGAAATCAAGGATCGAAATCGAGGATCGAAAATCGAAATCAAGGATAGAAATTAAGGATCGAAATCAAAATCGGATCGATATCTCAAGTACGTACCTACGGCTAGACCGATTTTTATATTTTACCTACCTAAGTAGGTAAGTAATAAATAAATAAATATTGCTGGACATTTCACACAGCGCCATCTAGCCCCAAACTAAGCAAAGCTTGTAATATGGGAACCAGATACTGATAGAATACTCATACCTATACTTACCTTTTTTTTGTAAATACATACCTACATAGAATACACTGGCCTGCAAAACTAAGTAGGTATCACACTTTTAAACAGGGTTCGAAAAAATCCGATTTTTATAATAAATATCAAAAATCCGATTTTTTGATATTTATCCGATATATTAGGTTGGGGAAAAAGTCTTTTCGCATTATAGTATGTATGAACTTGTAATAAAATATCTTTGGCTATACTATATGGATCTGGCTGGTTTTGGTATTATTGAAAGTTTAAATTTTAAAGAACATAATTCCAAATTAAAATTAGGAAAATGTGTGATTTTCATTTGTTTTTCGTACCGTCAAGATGAGTGAATCTAATGAAGAAATTCGATACATTTTAAAATTTTACTACAAAAAAGGTAAAAATGCAACGCAAGCCGCGAAAAAAATTTGCCATGTTTATGGACCTAGTGCAGTGTCTGTGAGAGTAGCACAAATTTGGTTTAGGCGTTTTCAATCCGGAAATTTTGATGTCAAAGATGCACGTCGCTCTGGTCGCCCTATTACGGATAAAATGGATGCCATTTTTGAAAAAGTGGAGCAAGATCGGCATATCAGTAGTTACAACGTAGCTGAAGAACTGGGAATTGACCACAAAACAGTTTTGGCGCATTTGAAAAAAACTGGGTACACAAAAAAGCTCGATATTTGGATACCTCACGAGCTCACTGAAGGAAACCTAATGAACCCTGTACTCATTTGTGATTGTTTATTCATTATGAGCTGTTACCATCAGGCAGGACCATCGATTCTGAATTCTACTGCGAATAACTGATGAGATTAAAGCAAGAAGTTGAGAGAAAGCGGCCGGAATTAATCAACAGAAGGGGTGTGGTTTTTCATCATGATAACGCTAGACCTCACACATCTTTAGCCACTCAGCAAAAATTAAGAGAGTTTGGCTGGGAGGTGTTAATGCATCCGCCGTATAGTCCTGACCTTGTACCTTAAGATTTCCACCTGTTTCGGTCTCTTCAGAATTCTTTAGGCAGTGTCAGGTTAACATCACGAGAGGACTGCCAATACCACTTGTCGCGGTATTTTGATCAGAAGTCCCAAAATTTCTATAGCAATGGGATAATGTCCCTACCCACAAGATGGCAAAAAATTATCGAACAAAATGGTACCTACATACTTTAGTTAAATATAAATAAACTATATTAAAAAATGTTTTGAATTTTCTTAAAAAATGCGAAGAAACTTTTTCCCCAACCTATTATATCGGATATATATCCAGGCTAAGAAAAAGAAGCGAATTTCATTCTCTAAGGGGATTAAACACTTTAAAATGTGAAAGTAATTTGTAAAATATTATAAGTGTCAAATTATCACATTTTTTATTTAAAAAACTTAAGAGGGCAGCGACGAACGAATTCTCCATACAAACGTACTACCGAAATCATTTAAAATTTGAGCGTATTTTCACCACTTTATGCACTTATTTAGATTAAGGAAGTATTAATCTAGGTTCCTGTTAAACTTTTGATCTAAAAAACTTACCTGAAACAAAATGTAACCAAATTGTATTTCTAACATTTTTACAGCAAAAATATCGTGTTTTCGTTGCATTTGTTCTGTATGATAAACAACAATGATTGTAATATCCTTTTAATAGGAACACAGCTTAGAGTGTCTAGTTACAGGCCATACAAAAAAAATTGCGAAATCATTAACTTTTCATTCATCATTTTTGGTATTACGGAATACATCGTAAATTCTTGTAAATTCTGAACTCGAGTATTGCCGTACGCGTTGCTCGGATGTCTTCAATGTGTGTGTATAGTCCCGGAGGCGGAGTTTCGACACTCACACTAACGCAAAATTGGTTTGCAACGACCACCGCTTTTTATAATTTTTAGCATTTTTAGCTCGCTCGATGTATAGGTATGTAGGTATAGGTGTAGGTAGTATACACACTAACTAGATAGGTGTACCTAGCGTAGATTAGAATTGATTTTTACTTTGAACAATTATTTCAATTTTAAATGGTATGTAGGTAGGTAGGTTTTGTAGACCCTTTTATGAAAATTACTTTCTTTTTAACCGACTTCAAAAAAAGGAGGAGATTTTCAAGTCATAGGAATATTTTTTTATGTAGGTAGGTATGTTTCTCGAGTATCTACTTGAATAGGTGAGCCTGGACCGATTTGGAAAATTATTTTTTTGTTTGAAAGGGTACCAGGTGGAGCTATGGTCATCAGATCAGGTCAGGATCTGATAATGGAGTCAGGAACTGTTCAACAGAACTCCTCAGTAAATAGGCTGATTGAGTTTAAACTCGGCATAATGTAAGCTGTCTTGTTCCGTTTCGTTCCGACTACAATGTCATGTAATATGTAATACCTATGCGTACCTATGGTGACTGCGAGCTGACCTGATGATGGAATCAGAAGCTGTTCAAAAAATGGTGCTGGTGATGATGATGACGAGTTTCAGCTCCATCGGCCTATTTAGATTTAGGTAGGTACTGATGTGTTCTGTTGAACAGCTCCTGACGCCATCATCAGATCCTGACCTGATCTGATGACCATGGCACCACCTGGGACCCTTTCAAACAAAAAAGAATTTTCCAAATCAAAAAAATTCCAAAAACATACCTACCTACATAAAAAAATATTCCTATGAATTGAGAATCTCCTCCTGTTTTTGAAGTCGGTTAAAAAGAAAGTAATTTTCATACTAAAGTTATGAAGTTGAAGTTATGAAAGAAGTTGAAGTTATGTTTTTAAACTTCAAAGTCTATAAATAGAACAGTAGTAGTTTTGTAATGACGTCACAAAATGACGGCGGGCCATTTGAATCTGCCAAGAGGGGCTTTTCCATCCTACTAATAATTTTACAGTGTGAAAGTTTGTGAGGATGTATGGATGTATAGATGTACCGCTATCTAGGGATGTTTGTATGTTTGTTACTCTTTCAAGCAAAAACTACTGATACACGCGCGGTTCGAGGGGGGGGGTCATGGGGGTCATGACCCCCCCCCCCCCTCAAAATCCTTGAGAAACCTGTAACATCCAGCAAAAAGAGAGGTAGGTACGCACTACCAAAACTAGTGACCCCCCCCCCCAAGATCAAAGTCTGCGACCGCCAGTGCTACTGAACGGATTTTAATGAAACTTGGAATACATATAGGTAGGTACCTATACTTACCATAATTTATGACCTGGAATAAAACATAGGCTACTTTTTATCCGGGTAGGTATCACCCGAGCGAAGCCGCGGGCGGAACCTAGTATATTTTACATTTGTCTCTCTGATGTTGGCTGTTAGGTAGGTATTATGTTTTATCTCGCTTACATAGATACCTACCTACTCTACTGCCTATAACAGTGGCGGATTTCCAAATTTGCCGCCAGTAGGCTATTCAACTTTTGCCGCCCCTACACTCGATACCACATCACAATCATATTAATTAAATTTTTTTTGTTAATGAAATTGTAACTTTTATGATTTGTGTAATATTATTTTTAACCGACTTCAAAAAGGAGGAGGCTCTCAAGTCGACTGTGTGTTTTTTTTTATTTTATATATTTTTTTTAGTTTTTTGTGTGTGTGTTACGCCATTTCTCCGTCAATTGTGGACCGATTTTGACAATTATTTTTTTTTTTGGTTACAAAGGATATACTCCAGAAGTGGAGGATCTGATGAGGGGATCCCATGGAAATCGAGGGGAACTCTCAAACTTTATGGTTATTTATTGTGTTTGTAGAACTATCGGGCTGAAATTTTGCACACTTATATATTCTCGGTGACAATGAAATATTATGGTATCAATCAAGCTTATCTGATGATGGAGTCAAGAGCTGTTCAACAGAACTCCTCAGTGAATAGGCCGATTGAGTCGAAACTCGGTATATCTATCAAGTTTCAATTACAATTTAATAATATGGTGACAACGAGCTGATTTGATGATGGAGTCAAGAGCTGCTCAACAGAACTCCTCAATAAATTGGCCGATTGAGTAAAAACACAGCATATCTGTGAAGTTCCGACACAATGTAATATAATAATATGGTGACAGCGATCTGATCTGATGATGGAGTCAGGACCTGTTCCATGGAACTTTTTAGTAAAATAGAAATAGAAATAAGTTTTATTTTCGCCACTACGATACATACAACACAAATCAGAAATGCTACATTACAGTGACAAGAAAATAAGGTTACCCCTCAGCATTTGCTCCAGCAGCGCCATGGCTGTTAGAGCGCTGGTTTTCAGTATCTTAGTTTTTAGTAGTATAGTAGTAGTGACATGGATATCAAATGAAAGGGCTTGATGAGCGAAACACAATAAGTAGGTAAGATGACATCATTCTTAATAAAAAATAAACACTAAAATGAAAAAATAAAAAATAAAATACTTAACCGACTTTAAAACATACTTGCACTAAAAAGCAAAACATAAGAATATAAACAGTTTTATTTACCTAATTACTAATTACGCGCACTCCGCACTTTAGGTACGAAGCTACAAGTACATTGGTGGGCCCGCCCGGGCGGGCCTTAGCAGGGTTCCCACTTGCCACTCGGCTCTAATACCTATCGCGTGACAACTCGACAACCCTTCCGCGTCACTCCGCGCCAGACAGTGACAGAGTTATGCGTTAGAAAGAGAGAATTTGTGTAGGCACGTGTCAGTGCATATTGCACTAGGCAAAGAACGCTTACGCGAGCTGAATTGAACTTTGTCGCATAATTCTGTGCTACAACGTAGGTATTTTATTCAAAGTTTTCGTCAGAATCTACGACTTTTTGCCTTCTTGAGAGAATCATTTTGAGACAGAGATTCGTAGATCACACATACATTTGTCTCACAGGCAGGCAAAGGGAATTAAATTTGCAACTTTCTGTGTTTCAGGCGGGCCTTCGCCCTCAGCACCACAGAACATTGTTGTCATGATGAATAATAATGGATTCATAACATGTCGCATATTGTGGCTGTTTTCGGCCTCCCGTGATCGTTTCACTAGGTTTTAACAGTTCAAAATAGATGAGATTCTTCTGATCCTACCAAATACAGGGGGTCTAAAGTGGCCACTTTTGATGAAAAATCAGATGTTTCATAGATGCTTCATCTATGAAACATCTGACTTTTCATCAAATGCTTCATAAATGCTTCATATGCTTCATCTATGAAGCATCGATGCTTCATAGATGTTTCATAGATGTTTCATAAATGCTTCATATATGAAGCATCTATGAAGCATTTCACAAAACATCTTTTTTGACAGATCTATGTGCGAGGTTAAATTTATTATATTGAAAAGTTTTATGGACACGGGATTTTATCGCGTAATTTACCTTATTTTTCCCGACGTTTCGGCTATGTTGCAATAGCCGTGGTCGCGGGCAGACTGTTAAATTTATTTTTATAAATTAAATAGGTAGGTACCTACTTAGTTTTTTTATAGAAATGATTGCACTGCGCCACCCTGATGGACATATGGAAATATTTTTGAGGCACACGAATAAATAAAAAAGGTAAATTGTCGCGGGAGAGGGTCTCAGGTTTTTTTTTTCTTAAATTTGGCTTCGCATGGGTTTTGCATTCAGCCATCCGTTTTCCATTCAACCTATTTTCTTTCTAAAAATAAATTTAACCTCGCACATAGATCTGTCAAAAAAGATGTTTTGTGAAATGCTTCATAGATGTTTCATAGATGCTTCATCGATGCTTCATATATGAAGCATCTACACCGTTTATTTTTGGTCAGTTTAAAGCCAGCTCCTACGTAATCTATATCGATAACCTTACTCAAAAATAATAATAAATATGAGATCTATTTTTTTGCAATTAATAATATCACGAAACATAGGCAGGATAAATCACGGAGATACGTGCTCTGTGCTCAGCTGTTGCTACGGCGTAGAGTCTATGCTACGTCGTAGTCATACATACATACCTAGGTCAGTAGCTCTGCGCGCCTACGACACCATAACAAGTGTTTTACTCACTTTTGTTAATCTTTTCAACTATTTAGTTTCGTATGAAATACTTATCAAATTCAAAAACGAAACCAACGACACGAATACGATTAAGCAATACAAGCAGTGGGTGCTGGCTTTAAACTGACCCAGAATTAACGGTGTATAAAGCATCGATGAAGCATTGATGAAGCATCGATGCTTCATTTAAAAAGCATATATATGAAGCATTTATGAAGCATTTGATGTTTCATCAGATGTTTCATAGATGGAGCATCTATGAAACATCTGATTTTTCATCAAAAGTGGCCACTTTAGACCCCCAGACAATTACCTCAGCACCAACAACAACAACCAGCACCAACAACAACAACCAGCACCGACAACTCGTTTGGAGTTGTTTGCACACCAGCTTAAGATGAGCCGTACATTCAACGGTTCCTGTGCATTCCGGGTGTCAAGGATTCCGGCTGTTTGTAATTTCGGAACTACAAAACCGATGACCTTGAAATTTTTACGGAACAATATATAAAGTACTTACTTTCAAACAAAGTAAAAACCGGTCAAGTGCGAGTCGAACTCGTACACCGAGGGTTCCGTACCTACCCATTATACCCATTAAGTTATTGAACAATTAGTAATTTTTTTTGTACATATCCTAGTTCTGCGATAGCAGCGCCGCAAATGTTCTGCGCACACGAGCATAATATTGCAATAAATATTTTCTTTTATTTACTTTCACACAATAGCACAATTTTATTTATTTACCTTATTTGAGGATGGTGCCAATTAAGCTAGTTCGCTTAATTGTATGAGCGCTCATACAACTCAGAAGACAATCTTAATTGGCGTCAACTATGTATGTATGTATGTATGGGAACACCCTTTAACTTTCAACTTTTTTATTTTTTTGGAATTTTTCCTTTATTTCTGCTATAAGGCCTTGCTTTTTGCCAAATTTCGTGATTCTAGGTCAACGGGAACTACCATTTAGGTTTTCGACCCAAAACCTCTAGGGTACTTCCGGTTGACCTAGAATTGTCAATTTTGGTTACAAGCAAGGCCTTACAGCACAAGTAAAGGAAAAATTCCGAAAAATAAAAAAAGTTGATAATTAAGGTAAGTTTTGGTACTTACAAGTTTTCACGAAAACCTAAATTTGCCTATATCTTTTTATAGTGTTGACTCAGGACCTTGATTTTTATACTCACAATAAGGACTATAGACCTCAGTATATGGTATGAATTTCAACTTGCTAGCTCCACCCGTTCCTGAGATAATCGATGGTGACAGACAGACAGACAGACGGACAAGAAAGTGATCTTATAAGGGTTCCTTTTTTTACCTTTTAAGGTACGGAACCCTAAAAAGAATCAATGAAATCGGACTACGCGCTCATGAATTACAACCAGATACTTATTTTGACTTTCATCCCCTCTCCCTAGGGAACCGTGCTGAATTTCAGGATTAAAAGTATTTTATATTAGACCTCGTAGTATGCACTCAAATAATACCAGGTTTCATTTAAATCCAACCAGTAGTTTCGACGTAATGCGCGGCCATGATACGGACAGACAGACATGAATGAAAAAAATTACAGTTTTGGCTTCAGTATCGACAATAGAGAGCCCTCCAAAAAAAATTTCAAAATATCTTCAATGTACAGAATTTGACCTGTTACAGTTTTATTATAAACTAGCTGCTGCCCGCGGCTTCGCTCGAGTTGTAACCGGATAAAAAGTAGCCTATGTTACTCTCCAGCCCTCCAACTATCTCCACACAAAAAATCACGTCAATCCGTCGCTCCGTTTTGACGTGATTCAACTACAAATAAACAAACAAACAAACACACTTTCACATTTATAATAGGGGTACGGATACCTATTGATGTTTGATTGGTTGATGATTGATGATGATTGATTGATGATGTGAAATTTAATGATTACTTAATGAAAATAAAAATTCTTCGGTACACATAGGGATTTTTCGTACATGACGACCTTACACGTGCTGATTACAGCTACAGAAACAAACATGATCAACAGGTAAACTGTTGGAAATTTTCGGGATACTACTGTAATTCGCGGGCCCATCTAAACGCGCCGCCTTTATCGCTCGTTTCCAATCCAATTATGGAAAAAAGTTCTAAGCAAGAAAAGCTCTCACTCTAACAATTTTTAAAACATTACTTACATGTTGAATTGTTTGTGTGTACATAATAACATAGCATTATCAATAAATATAGGTAAATATTATTTTTCTGTAACACAAAAAAAAATTTTCCCTATTTGCCGCCCCTAAAATCTGCCGCCCTAGGCTCCAGCCGAGTCCAGCCTTCTCAGCCTATTGGTACCACCAATTGATTCGCCACGTCATAAGTACCTAAATATGCGTTATCCTTTGTTGCACTTATGGGGGCATCCATTAATTACGTCAGGCTTTTAGGGGGCGGGAGGGGGTTGAGCCAAATCGCACCTAATCCCATGTGGGATTAAAAATGAAAGGGAGGTCTCGGCAAATCTAGGTAGGTACCTGTTTAAGATTATTTTTTTATTCTCACGTGAGATTAGGGGGTGGGGGAGGGGATCGAGCCAAATCTCAGGACATCTCACCAAGGGGGGAGGGGGTGCGGGGGTTTAAAAATCGCAAAAATCACCTTTAATTTTTATTCTTTAATTTTAATTAATGGACGCCCCCTAATTTCAGATGGACAAACATCCGTTGTGACTTCAGTAGTTAGGTAGGTTAGGTAAGTACCTACTTACCTATAGACATTGGACAGAAAAAAACATAGGTAAGTACCTACTTAGGTACCTACTTCCCTTTGAAAATTTAGGTAATTGTGTACCTACTTATATAGGTAACAACCCACATATTCTGTCTAGCGTCATAATATCGATCTCATCCCTCCCTAAAAATCTTGAGAGTAAGATGGGTAGGTAATTACCTAGATATTGTAGATAAATTTCCAAAAAAAGCATTTTTACCATACATTTATCTAACGATTCCATGAAATAAAATGAACATTATTCATTAGTGACTGACAATATAACATTTTTGGCCTCTCCAAAGATGCAAAAACTCAATATCAGCAGGAATTGATCTCCATTCCGCAAGTACTTACCGCGCTGCAAGCGGAGCTCACAACCGCTGAGCCAAACGTCCTGATGCATTTGTATTTGAAATTATTGAACAGTAGCTGCGCGTAATGCGTCCTGAATCGCGCCAAAAAGGGCGGGCCTCATGTCAGACTCATATCTGCCAATCACAGATTAGGTAGAGGTAATACTGCCAATCGGGGCTGTGATTGCTCATAGTAGACTGAGTAGTACACCTATACTATACTACATAGAGTTTTTTGCGTGACAAGGACGAACAATTTAGATAGATACGTTGGAAGAGAAGTTCCGAGCTCCACTCACCGCAACCTTAATAAAGGGATCAAAAGAATTAGTGTTTATTTAAAAAAAAAAAAATTATAATTTTTATATTTGTTAGTGTTAAACCACACTTAGGTATTAACACTTATGTATCATTGCGGGTTCGAATCCGAAGTTCGAATTGAAAATTTTTATAAGATTTTTCATTTTCAAAATATTTTTTAATGAACACTTAAAAAAAACACTTCAAAAAACAATCTAAATTATTCGGGATTGTAGTTTTTCGCTACGAGTTGCCAGGGTTAACATTAATCTCCAAAATTTTTAGTTCAGAAGACAGGAAAAAATCCATTGATATATATCAAGATAAAAATCAATTGATATATATCGTGATATATATCATGATATATATCCGCTGATATATATCGGCGAACCCTGCTTTTAAAATTGCAATAACTTTTTATGTACCTACATACACAAGATATACTTTCGAAATAGAAAATACTCCAAAAAGAGTTTAATTTTGTACAATGGTTTCAAAGAAAGCTGATAAAATTTGCTATGAAACGTTTTTTTATTTTAAATCTGTAACTTCTATATTTTGGAAAAAAATAATAATTTAAAAGTGTAGTAAGTACTTAGTTTTGCAGGCCAGTGTACTTTATAACACCCAGACGCAGAACAAACATCTATGTTCATCACACAAATGTTTGTCGTGAGTGGGAATCGAACCCGTAGGTAGGTTCATCAAGTTAATAATAATTATATCGTTTAATAAATCAAAATTGATTGAATGTAGGTACAGATATCGCATGTACGGCTACAAGTTATATAGGTACATAGTAGTTCTGTTCGAATATAGTACTCAATTCAAACCGTGCAACCTACTTGGATTGGATAGTCAACCCGTTTACACTATGGCTCCACCCTTAGGCAACAAACACATTTACGCCGGCGGCATACATTGCGCATTTTCTAGGACATGCTTACAAATGCTACAGCGATGACGCGCAATGAGAAATAAACGTTAGTGTGCATGCGTACTACGCTACGAGTTGCAGATGTGTGAGTGTAAAATTTCAAAGTGTGCGTAGAATGAGAAGTTCCCACGCTCACAATGTAGGGCCTTAAAGAACACACACGATCAAGTTCACCGTCAAGTTCGCAGCGGACTTGATGCGGCGTCCAGTAAACTTGACGGTGTATGGCTATGGGTGTGCTGACAAGTCTACTTGAAGTGAAAAGAATTGACCAACTAACTTCATGCATACTGTACTTGAACGCTCACACACATCTTCAAGTTTACATGATGCTGCAAACTTGATCAAGTCGGCAGAAAGAAATTCTATTTTCGCTTCAAGTAGACTTGTCATGCACACCCATAGCCATACACCGTCAAGTTTACTGGACGCCGCATCAAGTCCGCTGCTAACTTGAAGGTGAACTTGATCGATTATGGCTGGCATAATAAAAACAAAATCAGAAAAGTACCGAAAGTAATCCATGCTGTTCTTGTTAAATTTGTAACCACCTAATATACCAAGATGCTGAAGGATAATTGTTTAATTGAACTCACCAATTGAATGTTAAACAAATTCACACGACGACGAAGGTTGCTAAAACCGATGTTTAATAGGTAACCCGCTTCACACTATTGTACCATTGTATTGTAATCTACGAGCAATACGACTCCATCTCTCTAAGATCGATATAGATTGAACAAGCCAGAGTAACTTCATTTAAAACAAACTTTATGTCAAAGACTAAAGGCATTTGTTAAACAAGACCTCTGGGATTACTTTGAATCTTATCTGAAGAGCTAGATTATTCTATTCCTGTTCGTTCACGGCTAGTATGTAAAAGGATCACAGCAACAAACACGGGTTGGGACTTGGGACCTATGATCTCTAAATGCACTTGTTATGTGATGAGTGGGTGGGTGATAGAAGTAGGTAAGTACCTACCTAGAGTCCTAGGTGAACTTGTACGTATCTGTCGAGGGCTCATAGGAGTCCTAAAAAACCAAGTCATCTATTAGGTACTCAAACATGCATAAGATCGTATGATGCATTTTGCTTCTACCGTAACCGGTTACGAATTTCGGTTTCGTAACCGTGCGGCCGAAGGAGTCTTAACTCTTTCTAAAATAGGGACTTACCTATTTTAATTTCTAAAATTATAATTTCTAAAATTAGCAGATGAATAATAATAGGGTCAGTCATTGAGTGAACTAAGGCACCACAACACCGAATACCAGAGACCAGAATGCTCAGTTTCCGAGGGCTGTAACATGCATAAAGCCCGCATGGCGTTCATGTTATTAGAGGATTGGCATCGTTTGTTGTCATTGTTGGGAACAATAGCATCAGTCAATACCCAGTTAGAAGGGTCCAATGAAATGAACCATGCTGGTCGAGTATTTTACTGAATAAACTCACGAAAGAAGAGCCTTTGTCTGCCGCATGAAACTTTATTGTATCTCTTTCAATACCAGTTACGAACAAAAGGACAAAGTACCTGGTGCACAAAGTCATTAGATTTGAATAGAATGAAAAATCACCCGAGAGGCAGAACATCTCGGATGCAAATGACAGGTGATGCAACACTAACAGAATGGATGCTGAGGGTTGGTGCATAGCGTCATCAGATCATGAGTTTTAATGATGCAAAAGACACGACCAGGGTAAGTGGTAGCTGCGTAGTTAGAGTTACGTTTACAAGAATTCCGTACCCTCGTAGGTGGTATGGTATCAGGTAACAGATATTTTTTCCCTTTTGTACCAGATTCACCTCACGATAAGAACATGATGATCTTCGACACATGTTTTGCGCCCCTCCCATAGGTGGAGGGTCCATGTCCCTAGACAAGCTCAGGAAAAAAATCCTGTACGTGCGCAGACGTATTGTTGCGTTGACCTGTTTCACCGAGATGGCGACTCTTCGAAGTATAGAATACCTACTTTAATACTTTTACATGTTTTAATATTAAATCAAAATGTGAATTTCCGCTATACACGCCTGAATCGATTAGGTAACTTGGTAGTTCAGGGTGGTTCAGATAGGAAATTGTGTTATCAGTTAGCTAAGCAATCTAAGCATGTGTCAAGAAAACGTCCTTTATGGCAATGGAATCTCGCGTAGGTAGTATCTAGGTAGCGAATGGACACTGAACTGACCCAACAACTCTTGGTCACGTCGATCGCATAACGTAGTACCTACTAACCGGTAGCTTTACCTTTTCCTGCCTCTTAGGTCGTTGTGTAATAATAGTTCTACATTAGAACTACCTGCAGTGATAACGTTTAGACCTCATAACGAAACTTTTGATAGATTTTTGTGGACCTAGTAACTAATTGAATAGGTATCTTGTACCTGCCCTCATCAGCTCATAACGAAACTTTTAATAGATTTTTGTAGATTTGGTAACTAATTGAATATCTTGTACATGCCCTCATCATCATCATCATTATCATCATCATCACGCACACCCACTGGGACTTCTTTGGCCGGTTCTCGGCCACCATTCGGTCAAAACTCTGCTCCATTTGCCATCACCTCGTCTAGCCAATTAGTGTCCAGCACAATTCCATTTAAGATTCGTAACCCTAGTAAGATTCGTAACGTCTTGGATTTTAGTCCGGCGCCGGATCTCAGTGTTGCGAATTGGTCTTGGAGTTTAACTTACTTGATCTAGAATTCTAGATAGGTGTAAAATAGGATAATAACTCGAAGTAGGTACATCTCACCTAAATCTGGACTTGGTTCTGGATTGAATTTGATTCTGACTGGATTGAAACCAAAAATTTTATTCAATTACCTACTAGCGAACGCCCGCGGCTTCGCCCGCGTGTACTACAATTTTTATCCCACGAGAACTATACATTTTTCCAGGATAAAAATTAGCCTAGTGTTATTCCAGAACCCAAACTAGGTATCTACATTCGGAATTCCATCAAAATCGGTTTAGTAGGTGTTGGGATATGTGGTAACAAACATTCACATACACACACACACAAACGCACTTTCGCCTTTATATTATTATAGTAGAATGTTGCGAAATTTTTAATTGCGAGAACTCAAAATATAAAAGAGCATGATTGTCGTATTAAATAAATTCCTTGATATAATTCTCACAGGCGGTGTTGCTGGCATGAGAACAGCATCAAGTAACAGCTAACATTTCCGAGATACTTGTGACACGGCCTCACGTTACGTATAAGAAAGTAAATAACAAGCAAATTATTTCCGATAATCCGTCGTGTGGGAAACTGAACAGCTTCTAGATTAACTAGTTACCTGCCAAGTGGTTTATTCAGTTTTTTGTGAACGAATCATTCGGATTATGAGCTGAGCTGAAAGGGATTGTGCCGAATTTCGTTCCAAAAAGTTAGAATCTCGGCCCATAAATCGGTTTTTCGTTTCAGAGAATTTGTAAGCACGATTGAGCACTGTACGACGAAGGAAAAACATCGATTAAGCCGGTTAACATCGGTTTAAAATCAATTAGGATGATGGGCTTGCAATCTGTATCGTGGAAAATTAACAAGACAAACTAGTCATGTCCCAAATGTAGATTTAGATGTCTTTATCTAGAATTTCTCTTTGATTTCTGAGGACCTCTTTGGAGAAATTCATTGAGATCCTTAGTTAAAAATTCAAGATGCAGTAGAAGTTCTAGTCTTGCGGATAGAGACGTAAGTTAACTTTTTTCTTTTAAAAGGTTTCTTCAAAGATAACCCCACTGCCTGAGCAACTTGTTTTGCGGCCAAACCGATTAGATTATTATGGTATCCGGCGAAACCCCAACATTACGCAGTCGCCTAAATAGTAGGTAGACTAGATACCTAATTACCTGGTAACTGGGTAGCTAAGCCGTTTTGGCCGAGTGGGATAGTACCTCGACCACAGATTAGTAATCTGTGCCTCGACTTACAATCCGGAGATCGTGGGTTCGAATCCTGGCCGTGCATCAATGGAATTTTCGTTTCGAAAACTTTATATGCGCACAGTAATAAGACATTTTCATAGTGTCTGTGAATAATACCGTGTTGGTCAATTGCATGGTAGGCTCCTATTTCCCACTATCCAGCGATTATTCTGCGCAATACCGTGCGAGCCGTTACTTTGACCATTATTTTACAGTTAACCGCGATATCCAGTAGCGTATTGTTTTTATCTGACGAGCACCGGCAACTTGCCAAGTGTAAGTTGGTACGAAGCTGCATACCGTCATGCAAAGTTGTGAAGACATTTGATCTGTATCGGGTCTGGATGAGCACCGGATACAAAGCAAGCACTAGCACAGGACTAGGGCATCGAGAACCGGGCATTATTTAAGAACCGGTTTTTTCGATTCCTGTTTCAACTCAGAACCGGGTACCCGGTTCTTTCGGTTCTTTCGGTTCTTGTTATAATTTTTATTCAAATCGAATCGATGTTTGTCCTTTTGCACAAAAAAGGCAAAGAATGTGAAAATTACCGGACTATCGCTTTAATAACGCACGCAAGTAAGATCCTCCTACCCTACATGTATTAAAAATACGTCTTAGCTACTTTTTAGACCGGCAAATACCGGAAGAACAGGCAGGTTTGTTAAAGGCAAGGGTACGCAGGAATCAACATTTGCCAAATAATAGAGAAGAGTAGAGAATGCAACAGCCTAGTAATCCTATGCTTTATTGATTACTAGCTGCTGCCCGCAGCTTCGCTCGCGTGGTACCCGGATAAAAATTAGCCTATGTTACTCTCCAGCCCTCCAACTATCTCCACACAAAAAAATCACGTCATTCCGTCGCTCTGTTTTGACGTGAAAGCAGGACAAATAAACAAACTAATAAACACTCTTTCACATTTATAATATGGGTACGGTTACAAAAGTTTTGACTGTCTGCAATTAATGAAATTGTGGAATATACTACTTGAGATGGGAGCTCCTGAACACCTCGTCAGTATAATCAAAAGTACATACAGAAAACCGTTCTTACATCAGGTTGGGCACCGAATGCTCTAGTATGTTCCAAACCAAGAAGGGAGTGAGACAGCGTTGCATCCCATCCCCTGCTCTGTTTAACATTATATAAAGAGTACATATTTCGTAGGACCCTTTAAAACTGAGGGAAAGGTTTCCCGACAGGCGGATAGAGGATATCAAAATTCAAATATCATTTATTTAGTAGGACCGCTATGACCACTTTGAAACGTCTTAAGAGCTAGGTGATTCTACTCCCGTAGAAACCTTCGGTACGCTGACGATACCGTTCTCCTAGCACCATCAGTGGAAGATATGGGAGAATTCTTCCAAAGTCTAGAACTTGTCTAGTCTGAGTCAACAGGGCGAAATCCAAAAAAATTGGTAGTGGATCGTGCGGGGAAACTAATAGATGCCACCTGCAACATCTCAAGATCGACATCGTTGACCAATAAATATTTACCTAGCTAGGGCCAGAAATACTGTAAGGATGGCAGGTGTGTCCCGGAGATAAAGAGGTGTATTAGAATGGCAAAAGATACAATGACCCCGCCCAAATAACATCTGGAAGAACAGAGGAATAGATATCAAAACTGAGATCAGACTGTTACGGGCATTGGTACAATTATTTAGTATTCCCTGTATTTATGTATGGAGTGGAAACGTAGACAATTCTGGCCAGAAAAAGACAAAGAATCGATGAATTCGACATGTGGTGCTGGAGGCGACTGCTAAGAACCTGGACCGATAAACGCACCAATGTGTCGATCCTGTCACAGCTCCAAGTTAAAACCCGATTGTAACGCACTCATTAATACTTCGGCCACGTGGCGATGAAAGTCTAGTAAAACACAAAGTTTAGTAGTACACGGTTGTAAGGGACGGACTAGACAGAAACGGGTGGAGGCCGATCATCCGTTTCGAAGACAAACCCGAAGCTGACCACGATCATCAGATATAAGGGAACGACGAGAGAGAGAGATAGTTTATTAGACTTTTGTAAGTAAAATCTTACAAAATTCTACAATGGGATCAAAAATCAAACAGGGAATTTATAATCAGAGCTATAATTTAAATATTTTAAACAATGACTAATAACAAACAAGGTACACTATGCTGCCTGTACACACCTAAGAACTCGGCACGCTTTAGAAGAGAACTTTTTAAAAGAACCGAAAGAACCGAAAACCCGGTTCTTAATATTTTGAGAACCGGTTCTTGTTACAGCCCCAAGAACCGGGTAATCCCGGTTCTTTCGGTTCCGGGTAAACCCGGTTCCTATGCCCTACACAGGACCGGTGAGTGGTAAACAAAGTGACCAGCAGGGTGGAAGTTAGGTTGTAATTCTGATTAACAAATTGAGCAACATTCAGGTAGGTGCTGTATTTCAAGGAAAATAGGGTTTTAACAATGTTTTCGTACGGACTAGAAAATGAAATAGGCACTAAAAGAAGCCGTAGCGTCGTATGGCATGATAGACTAAACTGAATCAATCAAATCAAGCAAAGGCATAACTTCTCCCTCGGTAGCTGAAAGTGGCACAAAATCATTGCGTACTACAAAACTTGGCAGGTCTACATCCAGTAGAATTCGGATGATGATGATCTTTGAATCTGAGATGACGTACGATGAGTAAGTTTCCGAAAATTCCACGACTTTTTCATTTAAAAATATCTGATGTACACAGCACGACTGTACCATTGAGCCTCCTCGCACGACTCTGTGTTAGGTCCATCTACAGCTTATAGTTCTCATAACAAGTTCACAGCTGTACAACCTCCCAATAATGTACCTCTCATGTTACACATAAGGCTCACACGGGATCAAAGTAATCACAAATAAAGCTACGTACAAAACTGCTTACTTAACTGACGTAACTGTGAGAACTCGTGCAATTGTGTAAGCATTGTTTCGCAGGTTTTGATATTCCGCGCACAAAAAATGCATGCCGATAGTGAATGTGTACTTCGGTTTAGTTGATTGGGTCTGTATCGTGTTACAAGGAAGTGGTATGGAAAGTCTTGAAAGCTAGTAATAGTTTTAAACGATGACACAGTTGTAGGTATTAATAGATGGATCTTTGATCTTTGGATGTGTTGACTTTCCAAGAGGTAATGTTAGGTCTTTACCCTACAGTGCAATAAAGGACAAAGATATGAAATCGAGAAGAGTGGACTGGAATGCCGTCATTGAAGTCGGCGTTTTGAACTAGGTATACGGTAAAACTGTAAAAATCTATGAGATCAAAAAGAGGCTTAACCCAGCACGGGTTTTATGGGTTGTGTTATGATGTGATTTAATCCTACATTGCATTGAATACAAGGTCATCCGCAACTGATTGTCGTAGACTTTTATAACCCTTCTCTCCGCTGCTCTGAAGTGCGAAATAATGTCATCACAACAGTTATTGGTTTGTCCTTAGTTTGTCATAGCAATTTGACCACCTAACTAAACCATCCTCTCAGCATAACAGGCCACATCCACAGGAAAGACGTGTGGGGCTGACTAAGCCGCGGGTTTCCTCACGATGTTTTCCTTCACCGTTAAGAGCTCGTGTTAGTGATGAATTTTTCTAAACGAAAAATCCATTTATGCACGGCCAGGATTCGAACCCACGACCTTCGGATCGAAAGTCGAGGTACTAACCAACTCGGCCAACATGGCTCAACAGAAGAAATGATAGGTACTGTTATACTAATAACCCACAACTGTGTCTCAAATGACTCTTAGCTGTGCGTCAAACCGACATTTTAATAGGTACTCCTATATTTAATGAGGTCTAAGGCGCGGGACATACAGAAAAGACGTAAGACGAGTACGCGTCGCAGACATTATGTCTCTTCCGCGTCCCTTTCATAGAAAATGTATTAGAAGCGTCGCGCCGCAAAACATACAGAAGACACGGGGCACCGTCACATTTTGTATGAAAGGGACGCGGAAGAGACCAATGTCTGCGCCCCGTCTTTTCTATTTAGCCTGCGCCTAAGGTCCCAAAACTAGTTTAATACAGCTCCGTGTTGTATGACTGCCGTTTCGAAATACAGCATTGACATTAGAAACGTGTGTTGCAAGTCGCAAAACGGCTCGAATGTCATTGTTTCTTCGTCGACCGAAATTGCTCATTGCTATGGTAATTAGTGTTATTGCGTGACCTGGTTTTGATTCTTCGACAAGTAACCCAGACAGCTAGATTTGATTCAAAATATCATCACTAGTGCCCCGTCCCGACTTCCATCTGAATCACCTAACTTTCAAATAGCGTAGGATTTTTTTAATAAGTGCAGTAGTTCTGGAAAATACCCTCCAGAAAATTACAATACTTATACCAGATCACACCACTAATGGTATGGAGTTTAGACCACTGCAGATTTTTTACTTCGATTTCGCTCTTCTGATTTAAAGTAGAGAATATTCTCTACTGTCCAGATTTTTTACTTCGATTTCGCTCTTCTCATTTAAAGTAGAGAATATTCTCTACTTTGCAGATTTTTTGCTTCTATTTCGCTCTTCTGATTTAAAGTAGAGAATATTCTCTACTGTTAATCAGAAGAGCAAAATAGATGTAAAAATCTGCAATGGACTGATGACATTTTTCTTTACAAAATTGAAATTCAAATAGCAAGATCTAAACCAAATGAACTCGAAAGTCTTGTTAATTTATTTGTACCTCTGGCGATGCTTGACCCTTAAAACTTGTGTTTCATAACTTCTTACGAAAACATCAACATTTCCGTAAGGCTACGTTCAGATGACAAGCGTTCAACGCGCGCTGAACGCGCGATAAATTTTTGTATAGTGTTCACATGACACGCGCTTGTCAGGCGTTGAACGCGCGTTGTCGCGGCCATTTCGGACGATTTCTGAACGAACTGATCCCTAAAATGTGTATATCCGCGTCGAAAGCGCGCGCTCAACTGAACGGAAACATAGAAAACCAATGATCTCAAAGCGCGCGTTGACGCGCGCTGACAACAGTCGAGCGCTAGCGCAGCGTCAACGCGCGCTTTATTAAAACGCGCGCTAGCATGTGTACGGCCTGAATAAAAAGTATGTAGTTGTAAACGCGCGTTATCGAAACGCGCGTTGAACGCTTGTCATCTGAACGTAGCCTTACTTTGCCCACTACATTTATATGAACTAACTTCTTTCGACTAATAGCTCTACTAGCAATATCTAAAGATACGACATCCGTTTGATTACAAAAAGAAGTTGCTGTTGTGCATGTAAGTTTTTTAAATGTCGTAAGGTCTTGTAATTTATCTTTGTTTTTACTGAAATAAATATCAATTCATTTTTAATTTTTAACCCTTTCTAATTTATACCACTAAAACCTATTGGATAAAATCATGTTTTAGTAATTTACTCGTGTCGTGACGACCGACGCTGACTGTCACTAGGTAAATAAAATGGTAAGTATCTATTACGGTAAATGGTAAGAAATTCTAAAAATGTGTTCAAGTTGTGAAAGTTCAAAATATGTCTTCAAAAATCCTTTTTCCATAGATATCTCTTTCTTTCTCTTCTCCCCCTAGCTAGGGCAAAGACTTTTCTAAATAAACCACAATGGATAACACCTTATGAAAGTGTTCGAGATTCTTGAATGTATTTTGTAGTTTTGAAATCTAAACACTGTGTAGGTACTATTATTTATTCCGTGGATCAGTTCCATTATAGTGATTCGTTAACGAAGTGTGAATGTTCGTTAATATCTTGCTAAACTTGTTTTTATTCGGTTAATTTAACCTCTATTATTTTGCTTATCGAGTCCGTTAGCGATTTGAGCATAAAATATTATTTGGTAGGATTTTGGGAAGGTTGTTTTATGTGGTTTTCAATGTTATGATGATGTTGCTAGTAGAGATCGATGTGATAGATTCGTAGTGCCTAATGATTTTGAGGAATCCTAATCCTATAAAAGTTTCTCACCAGTCGCTCTCACCACACCATCACCCAAAAATATATCCTAAAGCACCTACATTGGAATAAGTTCGTAGGAGCAACTGGTCGACTTTGTTGTTATAATTTTTTATGCCGTACAAATAAAGTGACTGAAGCATAACTACTGTGTCAATTACCTTCCTAGATTACTTCTACCACTGCACGCATCAACCACAGTTTTGCAATTCTAAGCCCTGGTTACGTCGGATGCGGTATTATCACAGAATACTAGTACTACGTATTATTGTTCACGATAAGGTAAATGGCTTTTTTACTCTCGCACCGCTCAGATTAACGTATTCAGGTAATTAAATAACAAAGGTATTACGATCTGTAGAGACCCTAGAGGTCTTTGTTACGACCTTGTCATCGTCTAGGTCTTGGCGACTCATTAATTAACCTCGGAGTCAGAGGAACCTGAGATAGGTACCTATATCGGGACTAAATGGGTACCTAATTACTAGATAGATATGTATTTTCTTGAAAGTAATTACTAAAGATAGTGTTTAGGACGTGAATTTACTTTAATGGTTTGTTTTCGCTCTACTCTGCAGTGAAAATCAATAAGGTATATCGTGACAATAAGGCATGCACTGATGTTTACCGTATTCATAGGGCTCGGAAGGCTCAGAAGTATCCTAGTTATTGAATAAACGATGCCAGTGCAGGGGTCAGGCAGTTGAGTCGCAATAGAACTCAATTGAACTGGTCAAGGTGAGCGCTAATCTTATTGAGAAGCTTGTCTTATCAAATTAATCTGGACAAATTGTTTATTCTCAATTAAATTTAGGTATTACCCCTAATTAAATTCATGCAGGTCAATATGCAGGTGGTTCTAATATTGTGAAGGTTAAGTAATATGGCGGGGAAATCTTAGATAATTACTAGATTCGATCGGCATGGTATCAGAAAATATACGTTTTTGCTCGGTGTTGAATTGAAGGCTATATGGTTCGTTCGATATGCATGAAGTTGCTTTCAAATCAGCGGATGATGTTTAAAATAAGTTGAAGACGACGTTGCTAAGGTCAATAGAACAACCGAAAGAAATGTAGAACAGATAAAGCTTGCAATAGAAAAAGAAAGACAAAAGCTGACGACACCGGGCTAAGATGATAGCGTTTGTCCACCGCCGCCGTCACCGTCACGTCAACGAGAACGAGATGACGGCGCCGAGGTAGCGACCATACATTTACTATAGCCGCTTGTCCACCAGAAGACCGTCATCTTGATCTCATACAGAAATAATCTCGTTGACGGTGACGGTTCGGTGACGGCGGCGGTGGACAAACGCTCTTAAGAACTCTGAGCCTATGGACGTCTGTGACACCAGAGAAGTCACACTCGCGCTGCTGACCTTATAAAAGATGAATCACTGCGCCGACAACCCGCAGCACTTCCTCTCAGAGCACCTTACTCACCGCTGGAAGTCTGGAACACAACATCATTCGAGAAGAATGATGTTATTTGGCTGCGATATTCTGTAAGGCGGATGTACTTCTCCAGTGGAGCTGCTCGAATATTGAGTGAGGAAAACCCACCATGCCCTTCCTCCCGTAGTTACGAAAACGCCCATTAAGGGTACATATTAGTTGTCAGTTTCCTTTCCCTCTCCTGGCTTCTTGACCAACTCGAATTCCCAAAGGAGAAGTTAGGAATATTTCTGTTATTCCTGCAGCCCCTAATTGTGTTTTTTTTTTGTTTCAGAACATCAAGATGGAGACGCGGTTGAAGCTTTTCATCGCGTGCCTGGCACTATGCTGGACCCCAGGTAAACGATATTTAACTGCCAATTTAAGGTGGATTCACGTTACACCGGGCCGGGCCCCGGCGCACGGTCTGGCATGAATCACGTCATACAAAATGTATACCATAATGTTCCGGACGGGCCCGGTGTAACGTGAATCCACCTTTAGCAGAGCTTATATTTTTTCCCTCATGTCAATGAAAAGAGATAGCAACAGATTCAGCAGGCGTTGAAACTACAGGTTGTGAGTCTATTAACACAGTTACACTTCAACTGCTAGGTAACAACCACGAGGGTGTTCAAATAGCCGTGAAGAATTACCTGTACTTGATTAGGTAATTGAACTTGACTTGTTACATACTTAAAGACAACTGTGACGTGTGAGGGTGTTTCGCAGGACTCGTGTTTTTGGCATGTCCGGCCTTGCGAACCTATTAAAATGACCAGTTTCAGTATTGCTGTATTTTTATTTGGAAATAGTATACGAGTACGCTATTATGGCACTAGTAATATCCTCAATTATATACATAGGAAAGCTGTAATTAATTTCTAAAGTCGTGAAATCTAATTTCTCTGGTGTGTCCGCGACACCCCTATCTGCATTCAATCGCTTATTACGCAATAATGAAATATAAATTGACACTTTTTATAACGTTAACGTTAATATAGATACTATTAGGTAGTGGTGAATCAAATTTCATGTTATTTTAACTCCACGTTACTGTTTTACAAAGCAAACAAATGTGTCCGCGATAAAAAACTAATTTCTCTGTCGCTAATTTCTGTGGCATTTTCCTAATTTCTCTGGCATTTTGCTAATTTCTTTGGCATTTTGCTAATTTCTCTGGCATTTTTCTAATTTCTCTGGACCAAACCTAATTTCAATGGGCACGAATATATTTAAACCACTAAAACTTCAAAACGGCTTTATCAAATTGAGGGCCGCTAACATTAAAATGCATGTCTTTGAGTGCTTAATTAGGTATGTTATTTTTTTTTTTAAATAACCAAAAAAAAAATTGCGAAAATGGGGTACCGTTTTTCGGACCGCTTCTTGCGAATCATCCATAGGGTGTTTCGCAGGACTCGTGTTTTTGGCATGCGAACCTATTAAAATGACCAGTTTCAGTATTGCTGTATTTTTATTTGGAAATAGTATACGAGTACGCTATTATGGCACTAGTAATATCCTCAATTATATACATAGGAAAGCTGTAATTAATTTCTAAAGTCGTGAAATCTAAGTTCTCTGGTGTGTCCGCGACACCCCTATCTGCATTCAATCGCTTATTACGCAATAATGAAATATAAATTGACACTTTTTATAACGTTAACGTTAATATAGATACTATTAGGTAGTGGTGAATCAAATTTCATGTTATTTTAACTCCACGTTACTGTTTTACAAAGCAAACAAATGTGTCCGCGATAAAAAACTAATTTCTCTGTCGCTAATTTCTGTGGCATTTTCCTAATTTCTCTGGCATTTTGCTAATTTCTTTGGCATTTTGCTAATTTCTCTGGCATTTTTCTAATTTCTCTGGACCAAACCTAATTTCAATGGGCACGAATATATTTAAACCACTAAAACTTCAAAACGGCTTTATCAAATTGAGGGCCGCTAACATTAAAATGCATGTCTTTGAGTGCTTAATTAGGTATGTTATTTTTTTTTTTTAAATAACCAAAAAAAAAATTGCGAAAATGGGGTACCGTTTTTCGGACCGCTTCTTGCGAATCATCCGTGAAGGGTTTTAAGTTGTAAGTACTTAAATTAAAGGGTTATTTTTGTTTTTGAAAAGGTTTGTTGTGATAAAGTAAGAATATTTCAGTCTAGAGAACGAATTTTATGTGATGAGGAGAATGTTAGGATAGAAAGTAGAGCGGAAGAAGTACTTAGTCCAAGATAAATGGATTGTGTAAAAGACGATAATGAAGAAAGGGTTGTATGTTGAGATTAGGCTGATAGAGCGGAGTGGAAAAGGAAAACCTGTGGTGCACTACACAAAGTTGGCTAGAGGCAGGGAGATGATGATGTAATTTGAAGATATTCAAACACAATCGTGTATTACATTATTTTATTGGCATTTCATCTTCCTTATCCAAATTGTTTTGTAGATCGGTCAGGCTGGATGGCATTTGTACAATGAAATGTGATTTCAGGTTTTGTTTTGTTGACTTGGGATTTTCAAGAGCTTCCTTAAAGGAAGTACGTATGATACTTTATTTTATTTGTGTAACTTGTGGTCAGGATAATTATAATACTTAATAATTCAATTACTCTAGAATTAATCGCAAAAAATTGTTTGATAAAATCCGTGGCACGCGTGAATACGTTGACATGTATAAAACACCAACTTTTCAGGGCGGCCGTTTGAAAGTTTGACCTCTTCTGGTTTCTCGGTAAATTAGTTTACAGTATTTGTGTTAATTGTTTCTATGGTTATTTTATGCCCTCTTTCGAATGATGACAATAAATAACCAAAATTCCCCATAGTTTCCATGATATAAGACATGTCAACAAAAAAATTGATGAGATTTAGGTTACGTCTCGAGATGTCCAGTTATGCCGCAAAAGATATCAACTTATTCACCTTTAATGTATGGAATATTGGTAGGTAAACAATGCTATATTATCGGATTGCAAACAGATAGAGACTATAAAACCGGTTTTTTGAGTTGCTGAAGTACCTACTTATTACTCAGAACCATTCATACCGTTTAGAAATGAGATTTAACATAGTAAGGGTAAGCTGATTTTAAATGAGCCCAAACACGGATGCTCTACTGTTAATCACTGAGAATTTGAATGGAATACAACCAGATTTTATCAGCACATCTGCTCATTGTCACCATATTATTACAATGTATTCGGAACTAGAAAAAAATGCAAAGTTTCACTTCAATCGAAAAATTTACTGAGGAGTTTTGTTGAATAACTCCTGACTCCAGCAACAGATCAGCTTGTTGTTATCATAATATTACATTCTTATCTAGAGTCTATAAGTGTGCCAAATTTTAGCTCAATGAGACACTGGAAAGTGGGTCAAATTAAACTTGCAAGAATTCACTAAAAAAAATATGAGTTTTGTTGAACAGGTCCTGGCTCCATCATCAGATCAGCTCGTTGTTACAATAATATTGCATTGTCACCAAGAATCCATAAGTGTGCCAAATTTCAGCTCAATCAGACACTGGGAAGTGGGTCAAATTAAACTTGAAAGATTTGACCCGAACACAATATTGAGTTTTGTTGAACAGCTCCTGACACCAGCATCAGATCAGCTTACTGTTAACATAATATTACATTGTTATCTAGAATCTATAAGTGTGCCAAATTTTAGCTCAATCAAACACTGGAAAGTAGGTCAAATTGAACTTGCAAGATTTCACTAAAAAAAAAGTGAGTTCTGTTGAACAGCTCCTGGCTCCATCATCAGATCAGGTCGCTGTTACAATAGTATTGCATCGTCATCGAGAATCTATAAGTGTGCCAAATTTCAGCTCAATCAGATGCTGGGAAGTGGGTCAAATTGAATTTGCAAGATTTAATCCAAACAAATATTGAGGTTTGTTGAACAGCTCCTGACTCCAGCATCAGATCAGCTTATTATTAACATAATATTACATTGTTATCTAGAATCTATAAGTGTGCCAAATTTTAGCTCAATCAAACACTGGAAAGTGGGTCAAATTGAACTTGCAACATTTCACTAAAAAAAAAGTGAGTTCTGTTGAACAGCTCCTGGCTCCATCATCAGATCAGCTCGTTGTTAAAATAATATTGCATTGTCACCAAGAACCTATAGGTATTCCAAATTTCAGCTTAATCAGACACTGGGAAGTCAGTCAAATTTAATTTTCAAAAGTAGACCCGAACAAAAATCGCAAGTTAATAATAAAAGCTTGTAAAAATCAAGCAATGTCATTATAGTTTAACAAATAATTAAAATCTATCAGTTTTCCATGTAAAAGCAATACTTAAAAAAAAAAGATTTCTGAACTGACGTTTTGTTTACCAATACGAGTGACATGTTCGGTTATGCCAGCGCGAGAGCGCGCGGGCATAACTGAACAACTCAATGTATCACAATTTAAACGGAATACTTTGGTTAGCCATAACCTGACATTTTAATTTGTTAAAAGTTAATCAAAAATTTCATATGTATATGTCGAGATATCATGTAACAAATATAATTTTGGCGAATGAGTAGGTTGATAAATCGAAATATCTACAAAAACATGTGTGTGTTAGTGGCTTGAAAAATTGACAAGTAGTTATGTCAACTAAAATACGAAAAATGGAGGAGTTGGCAAGGCCATAACTCGAAAACTTGTCTAGCTAGGGAGCTGTCAATTTTTTTATAGATACTTCATAGGCGTAGATATCGTTTAAGCCAATAAAAAAAAAATTTGACATCTCGACATATCAACGTATTCACGCGAGCCACGGAAATAATGTGGTATTTTTCCAAGAAATAAATTTGTAAATAAACCTCCTACTCAATAACCTGCATGCATGAATACCAGTGTAGATGTAGATACATTAGCGGCATTTACACGATAGAGATTATCCCACGGATCCGGACTGTAAAGATATCTGTAAAGATATCTGTAAAGATATCTTTAAAGATAACTGTGGATAAAACTAGCGGCCTTTAAACGCTAAAGATTTTCCCACGGATCCGGACTGTAAAGATATCTGTAAAGATATCTTTAAAGATATCTGTACAGATAACCGCAGATTTTGGACTGGCGCGTGGAACGGTATAAATTTACAAAGTTTTTTTCTTGATTCTTGAATTTTGAACCTTGAATCTGATAGCCCCTCCAGACTCTCGAGAGAAAGCTCGGCCGGCTCGGCTCGAAAGCTCTCGCCGAGACTTCTCGAAGAACAAACAAGCTATCCACACTCTCAATTTTTCTCCGTCGTGATGTTTGAAATCCTTTGTCTCGGCCAAAAATACCGACACCGATCGGAGAACAGGCGAGCCACAGAACGAGAAGGCGAGAAGCTCCTCACACTCACGCTTCTCGGGTGTTCTCGGGGGTTCTCGCAGAGAGTCTGGAGGCCCTATCAAATTTTGAATCTTGAATCTTTGAAGTGACAGCTGTCAAACTTCAAATGGCCATATCTCGGGAACTACTCGTCCTAGACTCCCCGTTCTCGGTTCAAATGAAAGCTATGACCAAGATCTTCATTTCAAGTGACAGCTGTCAAACTTCAAAGCACCATATCTCGGAAACTACTCGTCCTAGACTCCCCGTTCCCAGTTCAAATGAAAGCTATGACCAAGATCTTCATTTGAAGTGACAGCTGTCAAACTTCAAACCGCCATATCTCGGGAACTACTCGTCCTAGACTCCCCGTTCCCAGTTCAAATGAAAGCTATGACCAAGATCTTCATTTGAAGTGACAGCTGTCAAACTTCAAATGGCCATATCTCGGGAACTACTCGTCCTAGACTCCCCGTTCCCAGTTCAAATGAAAGCTATGACCAAGATCTTCATTTGAAGTGACAGCTGTCAAACTTCAAACCGCCATATCTCGGGAACTACTCGTCCTAGACTCCCCGTTCCCAGTTCAAATGAAAGCTATGACCAAGATCTTCATTTGAAGTGACAGCTGTCAAACTTCAAATGGCCATATCTCGGGAACTACTCGTCCTAGACTCCCCGTTCCCAGTTCAAATGAAAGCTATGACCAAGATCTTCATTTGAAGTGACAGCTGTCAAAATGACATCTGTCATCTGAAATGTAGATCTTGGTCATAGATTTCATTTGAACTGAGAACGGGGAGTCTAGGACGAGTAGTTCCCGAGATATGGCCATTTGAAGTTTGACAGCTGTCACTTCAAATGAAGATCTTGGTCATAGCTTTCATTTGAACTGGGAACGGGGAGTCTAGGACGAGTAGTTCCCGCGATATGGCCATTTGAAGTTTGACAGCTGTCACTTCAAATGAAGATCTTGGTCATAGCTTTCATTTGAACTGAGAACGGGGAGTCTAGGACGAGTAGTTCCCGAGATATGGCCATTTGGAGTTTGACAGCTGTCACTTCAAATGAAGATCTTGGTCATAGCTTTCATTTGAACTGAGAACGGGGAGTCTAGGACGAGTAGTTCCCGAGATATGGTCATTTGAAGTTTGACAGCTGTCACTTCAAAGATTCAAGATTCAAAATTTCAGATTCAAGGTTCAAAATTCAAGAATCAAGGATCGAAATCCAAGATCGAAACCAAGGATCGAAATCAAGGATCGAAATCAAAATCAAGGATCGAATTCAAGGATCGAAACCATGGATCGAAATCAAGCGCTGATTTTGTCGAGCGCGATAAAGTAAAAATATCCTGAAATTTAAATGACATGGGCACACTACTAATCCAACAACGAGTGTGAAAGAGACAAAGCTACCAAGAAAGCCTCTCAACAAGACCAACAATCCTTATAACCAAGATTAAATGATAATAGATCGTTGTGTGGACTGTACAGATATCTGTAAAGATATCCGCGGATAAAACTAGCGGCCTTTAAACGGTAGAGTTTTTAGCACGGATCTGGACTGTACAGATATCTGTAAAGATATCTTTACGGATATCCGCGGATAAAACTTTCAAAGGTTGGAATGACAGAGATCGATCCGCGGGAAAATCCGCAGGCCGATCTCTGCGTGTAAATGCTGCTATTGTACAGACATAATTTCATCATCTTAGCTTTGTTAGCAAACATTTAGAACAAAAAATAACACTTGCATCAGTGACATGAGAATTTGTCGCAATCCACAGAGAAAACGTTTTATCGCAATCTTGTAAAAGCGCGAGCACTTTTGGTGACTTTTTGTGTTCTTCTACCGATAGTTTCGCATTTCAATGTGCTACTGTTTCGGGTATAAAAAGAATAATATATCAGTATCGTAAATTCACTATAGGCCCTGACTCATTATGTGGGAGAAAGAATGCCTCGATCTAGGACCCTGTAATTAATACAAGGTATATAATAGCCCTGTAGATACAACAATTATTACATGGCGCAGGATTGCCTAGAAATACGAACCATATCCAGGAAAGACACCACACAAAAGTGCGGACAGAAAAAGTAATTGTCAGAAACAAGGAACTCTACTTTGTAATTGCTCCAAATAAATACCTTCATTCAATTTGATTTGAATTCAGTACTCAAACCCAATCGCACGAAATACATAAAATATACTGAGAAAACCAATATTACCAAAGAATCACTTTCTTCACAGTGTTTGTATTTACGGTATCTATTGAACGAACTCATTGTTGATAGAAACTGTACGTGCAATTATCACAGTCCTGTTATCATGGAGTACAACAAAGCTGTTCATTGAGTTAAATAAGACGTGAAAAACGTTTAGTTCAACTTCATCTATGTCGAGGCTATTGCTAGATTATTCAGGACTGAACAAAGAAGTAACGAAATAATATAGATCTATTCAGATAAAGATCAATTCATATTTAGAGTAAGAGAGGGCAGCCCATGATCTGAGTTGACTACTAGTTCTTTTAGTGAAATCGGTCTGCTGATGATTATGATCAAATTATTGTGTATATTAATAAATAAAATGATGGAAATTGAAATAAGTAGGTAGTTGACGACTTTTTAATTTACCTTTCTTCGTTTATGTCCTTCAAGTCCCGCTGATTTGTATAAATCCTTATGTCAATCATAAAAATATTCTACATTTTTGCTCAATTAAGGCCAAGCTCCAAAACGGTTATGATTGTTTGCCTGCAAATTGTAACTAAACGGAATATCTCATCAAGTTACAACTCCAATTATGTGATTTTTTGATCTTTTTTCTATTTAGTTCTAAAGGCAGAAACACGATTAATAGAAATTTACATGATACTTTTACGTTTTGAAAATGACACCTTTTCTCAAGATTTTTGCATTTTTCTTGAAAACCAGTTCAGCTACATATACAAAATAAATACTCACAGAAAGGAAATTTAGTCTTTTATTTGCTTCTAAGTTATCGTTTACCTAGACTGCTTATTTTTCTCATAATAAGCAAAATTAGTTTTGAGCTTTACTTCTGAGCACAGAGAGTTAAACGGATCAACCGAAAATCAACCTTATTGAGTCCCGAGTTGCTATATAAATAAACACAGAATCGAACGCAGCTCATTCCGCTTCTGGGCGGTCACAAGGTCGGATCCACGCGCGTTTTGACATTTTGACATTTGACAAGCTATTTGCCCGCCCCGGCTTTGTACAGGTAACAGAAAATGAAACCAAAAAGTCATAAAGTTAGTAAGTATTTAGTTTTTTTTTCGATTAGGAAAAACAATACTAACTTTACGACCTTAGTAATAATGCACAGTCCCTCCCTAAGGGTAATTTTGAATAAAATAAAAATAAAGTAGGTATTTAATTACTCTGGTGAATCAAACCAGAAAATATTTATTTAAAATAGAACTTTATTGCAACCCCTTTAAAAATTCATAACTTAGTACTTATTATTTTATTGTTATTTAAGAAATTAGGTACATTTATTTCTTAGAAACTTGCCTCCTTTTTTCACCTTCTTGTTAGATAGAACAGAAGATCGAAGATCACTATAGATTACGAGTAGAACAAAAAATCGGCAAAATTAGTTTAGTAGTTACGGAGATACGTGCTAAAACAAACATTCACACAAACTTCTCTCATTTGTTATATAATAGGACTAGTCGAAATCGAATGTCATTCGGAACAAAATGGAGTGGAGTCGCATCCTCAACTATATAATTTGGCTTTTGTTCAAGGACTGTCTTGGCCAAGTGGGATATTACCCCGAATTTAGTTTTTTTTAGCTTCACTTGTATTCATCTATGTCAACAGAATCTTAGAACGTAGTTTTAATCCATTTCAAAACGTCGTATCAAAATGTGCACACTTATCAAGGATCAATGACATTATTATTTTACCACGTTTTTATTATACTTATATAGTCACTTTCTTGTTCGTCTGTCTATCTGTCTGTCGTTCCGGGGGAAATCTCGCGCGACTAAAATTTCGAGCACTTTCCGTGTAGCTGGCCGGCTAAAACTGTCAGGGTAGCTCACAACTCGATGACAACGCATTCTAAATAAATAAATAAAGACGTGGTTTTTAGTTTATTTTTTAATCTAAAATTAATTTACATAGTTAATTTTAGTACTGTAATTTTGTACTTTATCGACTCGTATGTAACTATAGCGTGTTTTTTAGTGTTTTAAACTCCGGTTGGTGCATATATCCAGTGTCGAGTGACCCGAGTGCTTATGGGCTTAATCAATGAAGGGGTTGTAAAGATATTAAGTACTCAAGGGGGTAAAAAAATAAAAGTTATACAAATAAATTTAATGGGGTGTCATATGAAAGTTTATGGTTCACAAATTGTAATTTACGCTAAACTTAACGTATTATGACAGTCCTAAGAAAGCAAAGTCGGCGTAGTTTGTAGTTTGTAGTTCACACAGTGAACACAGCATACAATTATTTGTGATTAGACTTATCTAGGTATAAAGAATATAATACATATTATGTCGGAGTTGGAGCTAGAAAAGGGAATGTTAATTGATTTGATACTTCGTTCTGCACTACATCCTGTTAACAACGCCATCTGTAGACTAATAATGGAAACGTCAAATAGACAACTGTCATTGTCACTTGGGTGTGGTCGACACAAAGTAGGCAGAGGGCGCTAAAGTCAGTTTTGTTGTTGGACAGTTCGCTTTCCTCGAGCGGGTGGCGGGCGGCGTGGCCACTTTGGTTCTGGCATCGGAGCGGAGCGGTCGCTCCTCGATAGTAATAATGTTCTGTGGGTAGCTTTGTCTCTTTCTGTTGAACTCACCGCGTTTCCATTTTGTTTTTTAAATGGTGATAGTAATTCTAATCGGCAAAAATCGAATCAATCCTCTGTTTAAGTCTTGTGAAAGTAATTGTGATTACAAAATAGCCATCCTGACTACACGTTACATTGGTTATTTCGTGTCTTTGAACATATCGGACCATCCATACTTCACGCCCAGAACCCTCTCCCCGACAAGTATATGATCTTCTTATGAAATATTATCTTATTCTATTAAACGAGCAATATTTGTTTGTTTGTTTATTTGTACTCACGTTCTCGAAAACGGCTCTAACGATTTCGATAAAATTTGCGGTACAGAGGTTTACGGTTTACGGGGGCGAAGAATCGATCTAGCTAGGTCTCTACCTAGCTAGATCGATCGAGACCTAGCTTTTTTTAAATACATACTTAACTCATTTTTCTTTTTCTTTTTTTCTCGATTTGCACCCAAGCAGAGCTTGGTCGCCCAGATATTCTATAATAAGTAATAATAATTATGAAGGTAACAACTAGGTATCACTACCATCGAAAAAAAAAATTGATGAAGTCTCCATGACAATGTTCGCTACTTCAACAAGATGTTAAAATTATAATTATTTCAAGATAGTTTCAAAAGTTTTAACATGTCAAAATATCGTGAATAGATAGAGGGTAGAGGGGCGTTTGGGGGGAGTCAACGATGACATTTCTTTTGAAAGCTAATCCTTAAACCCCCTTACTTATGAAAGATGTTTAAAGTTGAACACTGGTTGAACAACGTCCTGTCTCTGTTTGTCACTATCCACAAATAAAAACAGGACGTTGTTTAACCAGTGTTTCACTTTAAACATTTTTCATAAGTAAGTCCCAAAATGTCTAAACTTAAGTTGGTTACTGCAATTTTATGTTAAGCTGGCTAAATGCTCTTATATCTGTCTTATTTCATCCCAAATCCAGCCACTGCTGTGTGCTAGAACTACTATAAAACTAGACAATAATGTAATCTCATCTCAGGGTCATCAAACATGCTGCCGGTGTTCACCCAGGATATGAACAACCTAGCGCTGTCAGAGAGCACTCCCGTTGGCGAGGTGGTATACAAACTGCAGGGAGTCGACCCTGAAGCATTACCGGTAAGTCCTATAAAGAACAGTTATACCACGCTCTTGAAGGTTCCCTGAGCAAAATCAACCATAAGTTCCCAATGTGCAGCAATCACTTCAAAGTCCGAGGAGATCAATCTCTAGTTTAAGCCCGGTTTGAGCCCGGTTGAAGCGCTCGTAGTGTAGCTTGCTTAGACGTTCTAGATTGATCGTTGAAGTTAAGCAACGCTGTGCGCGGTCACAATTTAGATGGTGACCGCAAGTGGCATTACGAGCTGAACGCTTCCGTGCTTCGGAGGGCACGTTAAATTGTCCCGGCTTTCAAGTCGTTAAGATATTATGACGTAGGCCTTTAGGCCTAAAAACTTCGTCACCAGAGTTGGCCACTTGCTCATACGAACTAAATTAATTTTAGCCCGGTTTAGGCTAGAAGTAGGTACGGAACAGAAAAAAGTAGAGGCAAAATGTGGGCCTGGGCGTGTCCAGAGCGACGCAAAAAAAAAGACATACTTACATCGTAATTACATGTGGAACTACGCCTAAATTAGGTTTTATTTATTGAACTCGTATACGTCAACACTGGAGTGGTTCAGAAATAGCGATCTTTGCGTTGGCAGACCATCTGTTGGATTAGTCAATGACATCAAATTATTCACTATAGATCGCTGTACAAAAACTTTGTACCATTATTAAACATAAATTTTATGTTTCATAATAAACATTATCCGTAATCAGCTAGTGGACAGTTCAACATGTTTCTTTTTTCTATTTTCTTCTAGCACTCGTCATCTAACATTCCTTTATCCGCATTGGTCCATTCATATTTTTATAGGCTCTACCAATAAAATCCAAATACATTATTCGCCTTTTTTGGTCCACTATCCTGCGGACAATACAGCACTAAAATAGATCATCAAATGAGTTTGAATTTGAGTTTGAATTGTATACAAAAATGAGACAGAGGTGCAAGATGACCGTGGCATCGCTGCAATGCGTTAGTAAATGAGAGATTTGTCTACTTGGCCACAGCTGATCCAATATCATTTTGTAACATTGATGTACTTACTTACACTTTAATTACAAGTTAGTAACATTGATGTACTTACTTACACTTTAATATTTTTTAATGGTTACAGATAAAATACAGTCTAGTCGGAACTGACAAGTTCTCTGTGGACCCTGAAACCGGTGACGTGACTTTGGAGAAGCCTTTAGATCGAGAGGTAAATGCTAAAATGAATTAATTCTATTCTTTAGCGTTTGCCGAGACATGCTCTATCTATGTATAGATATATCTTTTGTAAGTATACTTACAAAAGTTGTGTCAATTTAATATTTAGAAATCTGACTAAGTATCTCTTTTAAGACAACTTTAAAAGTTCTTAATACTTAATAATTTTTGGACAAATCTAGCTCCTGAATTTTAAGTAAATTTCCTCCAAGCGATTGAGCTGAAACTAATTATCTGTGACAGTGCGCCATTATGGTGACAGCGAGCCGATCTGCCCCTTAACCACAGAGAAATGAACAGAGAAACAGCGGTCTAACATTGACTTTTATAATAGCCTATTCTTGTAGGGCTGTCACTTATGGAAATAAACTAACTGCGCCGCGCGGTGTCACTCGCGCGCGTAGTGTTAAAATAATAAACGGACAGCTGGTACTGCTGACGGACGGATGGTATTTGCTCTGTAGGTACTCTGACAGACATGTCGAGTTTCAATTCAATCGGCTAATTTACGGAGGAGTTCTTTTGAACAGCTCCTGACTCCATCATCAAACCAGCTCGTTGTCACCATGTAGGTACCTAATTACAGTGTAGTCGGGACTTGACAGACATGTCGAGTTTTAACTCCATCGGTTTATTTACTGAGGAGTTCATGATCAGCTCGAAAATACCAAATTATTATAAGTTTAGGTACTTATCCGAATTACATGTGACATTACAAATGAAAATTTTCAAATCGATACGACAATGAAAAGTACCTACTTACCTAGATTAAAATCGACTTTAAATATTAGTAAATAGGTAGGTACCATTACCTACTTATTAGGTAGGTAGGTACTTACAGAAAATTACTTCAATAGGTAATATTTCAATAAAATGGTAGTAGGTAGCTAGGTACGTAAACTTACCGGTCACGTTTTTTTGAGTAGGTAAGTAGGTAGGTATGTGAAAAATGATAACTTTTTATTTTTCTCTGCATGACTTTGCCTAGCTAGATGTAAGTACCTACTCACCTTACCTACTGGCTGAATGAAAATGAACTCAAAAAAGACCGCGCCACAGATTCATTAATAGTTACTACGCAACCCGCGCGGCCGCCGCATACTCGTAGCATTCGCGGCCTCCGAGCGTCCCTTACCGCATAGCCGCCGGTCGGCCGCCGGAGTTTGCCGAGACTGGCCGAGAGCTCACGAAGCGGCCGCCCGCCGCTCGTAAGTGAGCCTGTCGGTGAACGCGCACGCACACAACGCTGCGCATGTAGTGAAGTACCTATTATCGCGCGTTGTTTGAGTTTGTCTCTCTGGTTACTCGGTGCCTTAACTGCCTATCTTTGATAGCGACCAAAATCAGCCTCAAACTCTCAAATATAGCGTAGCCTCAAACTGTCTTTCTCATCTAAACACTACCGAACGCGACAAAAGATACCAACGCATTTTGACATTTTGAGACCATATTGAGGTTTGAGACAAGTTAGACAATCAGCCTGCTGATGATAGAGTCAAGAAATGTTCGACGGATCTCATAATGATATCAATAAAATTCTGTGATAATGTTTTGGGTCATTAGAATCGCCTCTTATTTACCAAGTAAGAAGTTGTTTTGAAATATATTCTTAAACAAAATTCTATTCTCCAGGAAGAAGACACCATAAAGTTCCTAGTTTCCATTGAAGACCAAGACCCGGATGGTATTCAGAATCTGTCACAATCCCAGCCTGTGACAGTCATCGTGACAGACGAAAATGACAACCCGCCTACGTTTAGAAATGTAAGTTTTCATCATCATCAACATCATCAGCCTTTCTCACCTTTCTACCTGTCGCTAGACGAACTACAGAAAACATGCTACGCACTACAGATGGCGCCACACAACATCAACATGTCTAGAACTCGCAAGCAAAGTTTCCAACGAAGTTAGACATAATTATGACTATCCGACATCAACTGTCGGTCAAAAGACCACGGGCAAGTGGGCAAGATGGGCCGGCCCGTTGCAGAGGAACCACCTACTCTGCCTTTGGGGAACGATTCCACCCTGTTCCCCAAAGGCTCTTCGTTTCTGCCTTTCGCCCCTGTCTCGCGCCAATCTAGCCCATGTACGACCTGCCGTTTTAACTATGTCGTCGACCCGTCTTGTAAGTTTATACTAAACGAAATGATTTACAGAAACAATTAGAACCAGTTTTAGCTAAGGATTAGTGCGGTAATGCTGCCAGTGCTCACTTTCGACTGGAGTGGCTTAGATCAGTTAAGCTACCTTTAAATCGTTTACCGATCAATAGATGGCTCAACTGGTTCTAATTGTATTTTGTAAAGTCATGTAAATATATCGTAGTTTAGTTTTACCAGTGATCCTACTCTATTTGGTTATATTACTAAGAAGTACCAGGCCTGGCTCACTTCTCACTTTAGGTATTTATCGGACGCGCGCCCCCTCGGGGGGCGCGCGACATAGGTTGCCACTTGCCGCTCGCTCGGCTTGCGGACTAGACGCATTGTGCGTAATTATCGTGATCTCGTATACATCGTTTCTTGTGATTTTTGCACGATAACTAAACGATCTAATCCGTATAAAAGATACTGCTGTGTCTACAGGTGTCTAAACAAAAGGAAAAGCAATGAATGGACATTAACATTCCACAAAATTCCGGAAGATATTGAAAGGTTGGTAGGTAGCTACTAAGCTTTTCTATAATTTGTTGTAAGTACCTATTTAAATAAATCATCAATAAATACCTAGGTAGGTACTTACTTTTACTCTGTAACTGTAGGTGCATAATGAAAACGAGATTTTATAGGTACCTATTCGATTCCTTTTTGATTGAATAGGTACCTGTTTACAAATAAACAAACATAATACACGTACAAAACTACCTACCTACAAAACTGTAGGTAGGTAGGTACCTACAGTTTTGTTTATTTACATATGTACCTAAAAGTAACTTATCCATTAAGTAGGTACCTAACCTACTTAATATAATAATTGTAAGTGTTTAGAAGTTACATTACATTCATAGAGCCATGTTGGTCGAAGTGATTAGTACCTCAACTTTCGAGACGAAGGTCGTGGGTTCGAGTCCTGGCCGTGCATTAAATTGCAAATGTGATTGCAAACCTAACATTAAAAGGGTGATTATCGGATAACGGCTCCCGGTCTAGTTGTGTGATGATGATGATTGTGTGTGTCTGATCGATGTCTAGGTAGGTATGAAGGTATAGATATTTTGAAATGCAATTGTTTACAAAACGAACGAGATAATAATGTATCTACCTACTTCACCTACCTACGTACAATACGTAGTACCTACTTACTACTATTTATTCTGTGGTAACGGTAGATTAAATTATATTTAGGCCTACTTATTTTAGAACTTAAGTAGGTACTGTTTTTGTGACAGATAAAATAAATTAATTTATTTGTGTTGTCGCAAGCGAAAATTCGACAACCCTTACGAGTCGCGTCACACCGCGCCAGACAGTGACACAGTTACGCATTAGAGCAGGATGGGAATGTTTAGGCAAATATCTCGATAGGTAATAGGCCCATGGGCGAGTTGAATTGCACTTTATGGCTTCGCCGCGAGAGTCTCTATTTAAACAAATTTACTCGCGAAGTGACCCTTCTGTACGTAGTACTCTAGTATTCTGTGGAAGTACTTTAACAATTCAACCTTTTTAATTTATATAGGGGATGTTCGTTGTTATAGTAACACCCTAGTTATTTGAGTCATAATTTTTAATAAGCCTTTCCTTCATGTTTCAAACGAGGGGTTGGTTTCCATAGTAAAGTCCATTTTTAAATACACTCAATTTACGTTCAAACATATTTTTAGTAGGCCTTGTCTACCTTGAGTGAGCTCATCGCTTAAAAACTTGCTTAAAAGCTATGTAAGAACCATATTGACGATACTTTAGAGAGGCAACGAAGTATGAACAAACATAGGAAGTGCGACCATTAAATATTATAGAGTTATAAAAAGTTAATTACTTACTTACTAAAAAAATTATAAAAAAAAACAAAGATATTTCACGCAATACAATTAATTCAACAATACGTTCTGGAACTTCAAATAAGGAAATGATATACATTTTTCATTAAAAAATATTCAACACTAGTCTTCCTTTTGTGATTTTATGTAAGTACTAACATCGCCCTCGCGGCGTTGCCCCCGTAGTGATGATATATGGTGATAATGATGATGATGATGAAAATTAGCCTATAATCTTGCTCAAGAGTTTAGCTACCTATCAAATTCAGAAAGAATTTTTCAAATCGGACTGGTAGTTCCCGAGATTAGCGCGTTCAAACAAAAAAACTCTTTCGCTTTATATAATTAGTATAGAAGTATAGATATAGATAGTATAGAAGAATAGATTCTTTATTTTTAGAGTGCACTTTTTAATTTCAGAGTCCATACGAAGTGGATGTACCGGAAGACGAAGTGATCGGTACAACAATACTGCGAAATATCCAAGTGGAAGACAAGGATTCCGTAGGGGACAATCTTGAGGTGGACTGTGTGCCTACGGAACAGGTAAAGTTTTTTTTTAATTGCAGACAAGCTGACGCCCGCCACTTAACCTTACCTTAACCGTTTTTAACCGACTTCAAAAAAGGAGGAGGTGTTTTAAAGGGTAAATACTTTCCGATTGGTGCCATAAAAATTTGGTGAGGATCTGTCGAGGATCTTCGTAGTTATGAACAGAAATGCACCTCGAGAGTGCAGAAAATTGCTCAGCTTCTATCATTGAAGCCGGTTTTTAAACTTTTAATTTTGCCACTTCGGGTATCCACTCTACTCTCTCGGGTATCAACTTAAAATAAAAAGAAACAATCATAAATGATTTCTGAAAAGTAAATAAACTCAAAAATAATAAATAAATATTGCTGGACATTTGACACAGCGCCATCTAGCCCCAAACTAAGCAAAGCTTGTACTATAGGAACTAGTTAACTGATAGAATACTTATATATTTGTAAATACATACATACTTATAATACTTTATAACACCCAGACAGAACAAACATCTATGTTCATCACACAAATGTTTGTCCTGGATGGGAATCGAACCCACGACCTACATCGCAGAAGGCAGAGCTACTACCAACTGAGCTGAGAGGCCAGTCAATAATAACATTGTATTTCCAGTGGCCTGAAGCGTGTGATACATTCGATGTGGTGACACTGAACTCTTCAGCACACGAGTACTTCGGGGCGCTGGTGCTGCGGAAACCTCTCAATTACAACGAGAAACAGTTTTATCAACTGCTGTTAGTGGCCAATGTAAGTATTATCTATCTATACGTACGAATATAATAAAGCCGAGGAGTTTGTTTGTTTGAACGCGTTAATAAACGAGCAGTCGGATTTGAAAAGTTATTTCTGCATTTGATAGCTTAATCCTTGAAGAAGGTTATTTTTACTGATTTTTACTGAGTAAAAGTTTTACTTTAACTTTTACATACAAAATATACCAAAGTATTCTCCTCATTACCAGGACGGAACCCTCAACTCTTCAGCCCACGTGGAAGTCAAAGTCCAGGATGTCCAGAATTCTCCACCTGTGTTCACCGGAGCCCTCAGCGGAGCCCTATCTGAGGATGCTCCAGTGGGCACCCTGGCGCTCACTGTGAAGGCGAGAGACGCTGACAGGGCGCAGCCCCGAAGTGTTGTGTTGGAGCTCATTACAAGTGAGTCTGCTTGTCTTACATATCATCATCATCATCTCAGCCGTTGGACATAGGCCTCCCTCAACAATGTCCATGTGTTGCGGTTGGAAGCGGCCTGCATCCACCGCCGACCTGCAGTGTTTACAAGGTTGGCCGTCCATCTTGTCGGTGGACGTCCAACACTACGCTTGCCGGTCCGTGGCCTCCACTTGAAAACTTTTCGGCCTCATCTGCCATCTGTTCTGCGTGCTATATGGCCTGCCCATTGCCACTTCAACGTGCTAATCCGTTTGATTATGTCGGTGACCCGGGTTCTTAGTCGCTCGAATCGAGTTCCGAGTCTTACATGAATAATCACCAAAGCTCTATCTGAGGATGCTTCAGTAGGCAACCTGCTGATTGTGAAACTGACAGGGCGAAGCCCCGGGATGTTATACTGGAGCTTATTACCAAGTGAATCTTCTGTTAAAACACCCTTTAGGAGTCCACAGGGGACTACACACATCCATACATCGTTTTTTGTATATAGATAAAGTTATTCGAATCTATGTTTGTAAACATGAGAGTACTGCGGCGAGTTTGGACTCCGACAATCTTGGAAACCAACGAGCTAGGAGTCCCACCATTTAGGAGTCCGTTTTCTTTTGGTAAATAAATGTATTTGTATTTGTATTTGTAAAAGGAGGAACCAATCTTCTTCCTATGAAGAAGATTGGTTCCTAAATCCTCAGATAGTTTTCTAAATAGCCGTTCTTCGTAGTCTAAATTTACATTTTCTTATAGTATAATCTTCATGTGTATGAAACTGCGGGCTGCAATTATTCAATACTTACTGCTATAAATCGTGTATGTTTCAGATCCCTTAGATTTCTTCCTCCTGGACCGCAATACTGGAGAACTGAGGACTGCGAAGCCATTAGACAGAGAAGCCTTAGCCGATCCGTCTTCTCCTCTCAACCTTACTGTCAGGGTTAGTTACATTTATTTTATTACTAGCTGACCGGGCGAACTTCGTACCGCCCTTTTGTTTTTATTTAAACATTACAATATTGCAATTTTCTTACGGATCCCTAATTTTTTTGAAAGTATATTATAGCCTAAGATGTTATTCCCTGATAATGTAGCTTTTTAGTGTAGCTTTTTAATGTAGCTTTTTTTAGCCACTTTCTATTGGTGAAAGAATTTTTGAAATCGGTCCAGTAGTTTCGGAGCCTATTCGTTTCAAAGAAAAAAATATTTCCCCTAAAACAATTCTCAAGATTCGCTCTGTCACTATTTGTCACTATCTAACAAAAAAAAGATAGCAATAGTATAAATGGTGTTTCAATTTTGACAAAAGTTGAGAGGAATAAGTAGAGCGGTATGTGACCCCGATTAAACCAAATTTTCACCTTCCAGGCGACAGAGATAGTGAACGGCATCCCCCTTATCTCCCCCCTCACTTCCACCCTCGCGACGGTGACGGTCACCATCAAAGACGTGAACGATGAGCCGCCGCGGTTCAACCGACGCGAATATAATGTTGAAATACCTGAGAGCCTCCCACCTGGTACACCACTGCCGAATTTGGATATGCTCGTCACTGATACTGACCTGGTAAGGAGATTTTATACAGATACTACTGATATATCCTTCTCAAACATTCAGAGCATTAAATGCTTTGATATACCTAGCTCATCGCTTGATACTCAAGATTCTTATCAAATGTAAGAGTCTAATTTGGCGCAGTCGGGTATCTCGATCCATCGTAACACCCAAGGTAAGAGAAAGTGCCAAAAATAAGATTTCTCTAGTGAACAAAGATTTTGAAATAATGGGAGTATCTAAAACTAGCGCAGCCTGATTGCTTGAAATTGATTTCAACAGTATTCAAATGCATTTTTGGAACTATCAGAACAATGTGGAAATGATGGATTAATAGTAGTTACATAGTGCGAGAATATTAAAGAGATCATAATGTCTAAAATTGGGTGCAGCCGGTTAGCTTAATCCATACTTACTCAGCTGGAGGTCACACAATTACACATCTGTCAAATACTTTGTCTAATTATTTAAAAACAATAAACCCAGCAGCTAAGTTCAAATAGTTTTTGAAAATTGTTCACGTCTGAATATCTATTTCAGGGTCTGAACTCTGTGTTCACTCTGCGCCTTTCGAACGAGTTTGGCGCGTTCATCGTTGAGCCGTCACAAGCCACGGGCAGCGCTAGAGTCACCCTACGGTTGAACTCCAGCTTGGATTACGAGGATCCTAATCAAAGGAAATTCATCTTGGAGGTAAGCAGCAGTATTGTTAAAAGAAATCAGAGAAAATACTATACAGTCATACATGATACTCTTTACTGTGAAGCACTATACTTCTTGTTTTATTACACTTTGAATAAAGTACTTACTTAGTCTTATAAAAACAGTTTTTGACGTGATCTATACTTTTTGTTTAATTACACTTTGAATAAAGCACTTATAGTCTTATAAAAAAACAGTTTTTGACGTGATCACGTCTTATAAATCGATGAACGCCGGCTGCACGCACTAAAAAGTGTCACGTTCCGCGTGCAAGCGAGAGCGCAAGCGAGAGCCCGGAACAAGCTATATAAAGGCACGATCGTTCACCAATGCTTTCTGTTGACGTTATCACGTAAAATTATCGTTCGTAAGACGACTTTACAGATAACATTTTTTTTTATAATATCGAGTCTGCTGGGCAATTCTACTAGATGACAACCGCTGCGTTTTGGTTCGATCTCTTAAATGTCAGCTATTTGGTGAAATAGTAGAATAGCTTTTCAAAAATTTGTTCTGCCAAAGTTCAAACCTTAGCTAAAACCTCACCACAACTGAGTCGTTTGTTATTAGTAGTCATGGAAACAGTCGCTTTAGTTGAGGTTTTGGTTGAGGTTGATAAAAAGTTCGGTACCAGAATTGACGCCGGTCTCCTTCCATTGTCCTTACCAAAAAAAGAGGAATTTTAATATTGGTTTTCCGTATTCCAGGTGATAGCGGAAGAGCTCCACACGTCCCCGCGCCTGTCATCGAAAGCCAGCGTGACAGTGACAGTGACAGATGTGAACGACAACGCGCCGTTTTTCCCCGACGAGCCGTATTCCGCGTCTGTGGCGGAAAGCGCGCCTGCGGGGACTAGAGTTGCGGCTATAACTGCCACTGATAGGGACACTGGCAGGTAACTATACATTCTACGGGACAAACCCCCTTACTTATGAAAGATGTTTAAAGTTGAACACTATCCACAAATAAAGACAGGACGTTGTTTAACCAGTGTTCAACTTTAAACATCTTTCATAAGTAAGACCCAAAGAGTCTAAAAATGTTAGAACAGTAAAGTAACTGTATCTTTAAACTCATACACTTTAAACATTGAGGTCAATGACAAGATATTTTTATTGCTAAACAAAGGTTTAAGTGCTAGTGGAGTTTAACAAAAAATCGGATAGATCAGCCTAAAAGGAAGTCTTATAGCATTGAATACATACGATGCATCTAATAGTGCTTATTATTTCCCGCCCGCTTGCGTATATGCCATCCTACGACACGATCTACATATTTTAAGTTTCCTCCAACAGCCCATTAGTTAAGGTGCGATTAAATTTCAAAAAGCTCAAAAAGGTCTCAAACTGTCAAAACTATCCCGTAGGTATCTTTTGTCGCGTTCGGTCTCGTTGAGATGAGAGTGACAGAGCTACTTGCGTGTTCACTCAACTGTCATATTTGACAGTTTGAGACCGATTGAGGTCAAAGATAAACAGTCAAGGGTCAAAATATACTGATGTTCTAATGTACTTAATGAGGATACAGTTGTGATTATATTTTTATATGGATTTTATCGCGTAATTTACCTTATTTATATATCCTGACGTTTCGGCTATGTTACAGCCATGGTCGCGGGCAGACTGAAGTATGTTTTTATGATTTAAACCTTCATTCACCAATCATACTTTACCTACAGATTCGGAACAGCCGGTATTATCTACCAGCTATCAGGCAATGGCGCAGAGTTATTCAGCGTGGACAACCGTAGCGGAGTCATTACGATGGCGCACTGTGAGACGCCGGGACAGCCGCCATGCGCCGACTACGAAACTAGGAAGGACTACTTCTTACAATATAAGGTAATTTTATCAAAAGTTATTAGCCGACCAAGTTTTAGACTGGATAGTAAAATAATGAACGTGAAAAAAAAAAATTAGAAGCATCAGTATTGTAAATGATATAATTCAACTGTGCCGCGGTAGGAGATTACTGAGCCGCGAGCGAGGAAACCAAACTCCCAGCAAATAGATCGTTTTTTGAACTGCGCGAAATCTGAAATTACATCAATGTTGGCAAATCAGGGAGAATTCCGATGTCTGAGTAGATAGTATAAAATAAAGCTTTCCGCGCCCGTCTGTATATCCTCTCTCCTAAACCACGCCACCGATTATGATGCGGTTTTCACCATCAGTTAGATAATTTTACGCGGAAGATCAGAAATTTAAAATTGCAATGATTTCTTACTTTTAAACAAACTTAGTTTCCTAAGAACATAACATTCTAGCTACAAAAGAAAAGGTATAGTCTGGCAAAAAATAATAAACATAAATGGAGCTGCCACTTTGCAAGCAAAATACGCGAAATAGATAAATTATCTTTTAGAAGGAAATTATTACTTCTGACTGACGCCTTCGGTACCTGTACCATAGACCAGAAACCTGTACTTTACCATAGATTTGTAGAGAAAGGGTTTCCATTGTAATGTTTTAGTTGCCGTTTCTACCCGTTTTTGCCAGACTATAGCTACCTACCCTGAAGTGCCCAAAAATTTACCTCACTGTATAAAATAAAACCCCATGCGATACCGGGACGGGTCGCCAGTATTAAAATCTTTTTAATTTCTTCCAGGCAACAGATGACGACGGTTCTGGACAAAGCACCGTAGTGTCGCTCCAGATATCTCTCACGGACTCTAACGACAACCCTCCTGTGTTCTCCACTCCGGTTTACAAGGCCTCTATCGACGAGGACGCGACCAAGTTCGAACCGGAGTTACAGGTTAGTATTCTTGAGAAGGTGATTTATTAACTAAGAAACGGACGCCCGCGGCTTCTCCCTTTTATCCCACGGAAAACATACATTTATTTGGGATAAAAAGTAACCTATGTCACTCTCCAGCCCTCCAACTATCTCCACACAAAAAACGCAGGACGAACCAACAAACAAACACACTTTCACATTTATAATATGGGTATGGATGTTTATTTAAGTGACCACCGTGTGCAAATTAGAGTTAAATACTCTTCTAGTAGTCCTCCCAATACGAGACACTAGCAGCGCTCTCGCGGCGTTCCCCCGTAGTGATGATTTATGATGATGATAATGAAAAGTAGCCTGTAACCTTTCTCAAGAGTTTACCTATCACATGCAGAGATAATTTTTCAATGTGATTGGTAGTTCCTGAGATTAGCGCGTTTAAACAAACAAAAAGCATTTTTTCAGAACAAATAATGTTTTTTGTTTGTTTGAACACTAATCTCTGGAAATACCAGCGGGATTTCTTTTTGCATTTGATAGCTAAACTCGGGAAGGTTATGGCTACTTTTCATCATCATAATCACCAAATACTACGGGGTAACGCCTCGAGGGCGCAGCTATCACATAATATGTAAGTTAAAAAAGTAAGTTCGTATGAGCAAGTGGCCAACTCTGGTGACGGAGTTTTTAGGCCGCCTAAAGGCCTCCGTCTTGGCTTAATTACTTAAAAAACCGACACTTAACGTGCCCTCCGAAGCACGGAAGCGCTCAGCCCGTAATATTGCTTGCGGTACTAGTATAGTATTATATTATCTGTGCTTGCGGTCATCAATCCTAAAAGTGACCGCGCACAATGCTGCTTAACTTCAACGATTAATCAAGAACGTCCAAGCAAGCTACGCCACGAGCGCTTCACAAAATTGATTACAACGCTTCGTTCCAGGTGCAAGCTAGAGATGCGGATGTAACCTCAGACATCCGTTACGCCATAGTATCTCCCCTCGAGCACGAGTTCTGGATAGATCCTGTGAGCGGGAGGCTGCTGGTGCGACCGGACGCGACGGCGCTGCGGGCACAAGACGACAGGATCGTGCTCACTGTGCTGGTATGTGGCTGTCGTGGCTTAAAGACACCCGTCATGGCTTAAAGTACCCAGTTATGGCTTAATAGCCCCATATCTTGCGTGATTAATTCGTGAGATATTTTCGTAGACATAGACATAGACATAGAAACATTTATTTAGCACACACACAAATGATAGGTTTAAGAAAAATACAAAATGAGAAAGGACTTATACTAACTAAGGACACATTCTGTGACATATGGTAGGTAGGTACATAGTAGCAAAATTACACACAAGATTAAATCAGGCGGCACCTACCTTTATACCTACAACTTTGAACAAAATTAGCCCTTCCCGTTGCGTAGCTTAAGAGACTCCACCCGTCATGGCTTAAATATATCCACCATGGCTTAAAGTACCCCGTTATGGCTTAATGGTCTCCTGTCTTGTCTTGTGTGATTAATTCGAGAGATGTTTTTCATTGCTTAAAAGACTCCGTCATGGCTTAGCTATGCACTGCCTCAGTGTCTTCTCTAAGTGACAAGATTTCATGAGTACATTACATTAGTTACCTATTAAAGTATCTATTTACTATACCTAGTCGAAACACTATAACAAGGTCAGTTTGACACATTTCAATAATGACATCAATAACGTGAAATAATGTCCATCTATTGATATAAAGAACAGCAATTCGGTCCTGCGAACATTGTCATTAATTTATACAAAACTTCATGGATTGACAAACTTCAAACCAGTCATCCCAAAATGATTGTACTATAACACTAGTAAGACATAGATTTCGTTCTGAAATAAATTATATTATTTTGTAATCCATAGGCTACAGACGGTGTCCATAATGCGACGTGTCGCGTTGAGATTTTAGTGCGAGATGTGAACAATCACGCTCCGGTTTTCGACACTGACAAGTATGACGCTGACATAACTGAAGATGCTCCTATTGGTGAGTATTTTTAAACTAGCGGTTCGCCCCAGCTTCGCATGGGTTTAATAAATAAATTACCCGTGCTAAGTCGGGGAGCAAACTACACCTACCCTACGTTCATCACGGATAATAATAAATAAATTCATTTATTTCAGATAACACAATCCATAGTACATAATTTAGAATTAGAATTTCAATTTGAGAATGTCATGCTGCCATTATAATTTATCTACAAAAAACCTACAATTATAATTTATTTACCTACATTACCTACTTAGTTATATAATGCGCATGTACCATGCTACAGTGGTTCAGGTACCTACTCGCAATGTAACAATAATGTAGGATTCTAATGGTGAAATAATTTTTCAAATCGGTTCAGTAGTTTTGGAGCCTATTCAATGCAAACAAACAATCAAATATTTCCTCTTTATAATATTAGTATAGATTCCTCCCCTATAAGGGTGAACGCACACCTCCGCACTGAACGCTCCGAACGAAACGAATTTTAGAATTCTTATGAAACACCTGTCTGCATCGAATCGTCCGAATCTGAAAGAACCCCAAAATCCGTTCGATGCGTTCGATTAGTTCGCTGCGGACAGGTGTGCATTCACCTTTTCTCGGATATTTCATTTTTGTCGACGCTTGTAACGCTTACTGCGTACTAATTCGACGGAATCTTTTTTTTTTGTGCTTTTTTTATGTAAGTATGTTCACCGATTACTCGAAGACGCCTGGACCGATTTGGAAAATTCTTTTTTTGTTTGAAAAGGTATACTTTCCGATTGTTGCCACAAACATTTGGTAAGGATCGGTCAAGGATCTTCGGAGTTATGAACATAAATGCGCCTCAAGAGAGCAGAAAATTGCTGTTTATAACATTGAAGTCGGTTGCTTAAAATTTTTAATTTAGCACTTGTTCATTTTTGTTAACGCTTGTAGCGCTTATAATATCTCGGCTTCCTCTTATCCGATCGAGCTCAAACAATGAGTGATTCCTGAATCGTTGGCTGAACTCTACAAGCTATTATAGTAACCTACCTATAGCTATTGTAATATTGGCAGAAGGAAAAGCATCGACCAAATAATTTGTTTGCTTGTTTGATGGCTTGTTCACACATCACATCAACACATTTCAACAGGTACGGAGGTAGCGGCAGTAAGAGCGACGGATCTCGACAGCGGAGTCAACGCGGAACTCAAATACTCCATACAGAAGGGCGCATTGGAATCCTTCATCATCGACAACATCACCGGAGTCGTCACCGTGTCGTCTAAACTGGACTACGACAAGCGGAGCACTTATAGGATACAGATCGTTGCTACAGATTCTGGTAAGCAATCAGTTGACTGGCCTCTTAGCTCAGTTGGTAGCTCTGCCTTCTGCGCTGTAGGTCGTGGTTTCGATTCCCACTCAGGACAAACATTTTTGTGATGAACATAGATGTTTGTTCTGTGTCTGGGTGTTATAAAGTATTCTATGTATGTATTTAAAGGTTTACAAGTATTCTATCAGTTATCTGGTTCCCATAGTACAAGCTTTGCTTAGTTTGGGGCTAGATGGCGCTGTGTGAAATGTGCAGCAATATTTATTTATTATCTTTACTACTAACAAAGCAAGTCTTGCTTTGTTATTGTTTGAACGCGCTGTGTGGACGTAGATCGGCATGAACTGCCGAATGGACAGTTCGAATTGAACGTGTATGTGAAGCTGCCGATTGGATACGATCGATTGGATCCAATCGGAAGGACGTTATAATTGATCGTCGGTGGCCGGCATTAGCAAAGTTCGCTAACGAACATTATTGTAAAGGTATTGTGAGTATTGTGAACCTTTCACATTATTTTTGAATCTATTTTCTTTTCTGAATTATATTGACATGTTTATACAATACCGATTTTTTCCCTCCAGGTATCCCAAGCCAGACCGGTACCACAGAGCTAACAGTCCACGTAATCAACGTGAACGACAAAAGTCCCTACTTGACTCCGTCCATACAACGCGGCTCGGTGTCGGGCGACGCGGAGACAGGCGCTCTAGTACATACATTGCTCGCCGTCGACCCGGATATCATGGATGTGGGGCAACTGCTGTTTGAACTGGATGGAGGCAGGATGATACGAGCTGTCGATAAGAATGGGAAGGAGGTAAGGGAAAACAAATCTTAGTATCAGGAGGTAAGATGTAGAATACGAAAATGCAAGCGGCCGCGGAGTGTGACACGTAATGATACGGGTGAGGATGATTCTCGCGATAGAAAATAATTGGAAAAGTGTACTTATATCCGTCGAAAAGACACATAACTCACAGAAGATGTGATTATGATAATGAAAATGTCTACCTTTTCGTTCTTTTAGCGGAAAATAAAGTACGTCAACCGTCTCATTCATTTAAATGAAAGTTTTTCTTCGTAATATTACCTATAATGCAGACAGCTTATATCTAAGGTATAATTTTTATAGTGTTAAACCACACTTTGGTATTATTTCCGTGATTCCGTGGCCGAATTGGTAAGACACTCCGGCTTATGGAGGATCGCTTGTATCACTGCGGGTTCAAATCCCGTCGGAATTGAAAATTTTGATAAGATTTTTCATTTTCAATGATATATCTAAGGTAGTATTCGTCCAGTCCTCCTCCCGTCATAATATTAGACACTTCATCAAAGGAGTATTCCTATGAACGTTAGTAAGATTAGTAAAACAAGAGTCCGTACTTCACTCCGTCCATACAACGCGGCTCGGTGTCGGGCGACGCGGAGACAGGCGCTCTAGTACATACATTGCTCGCCGTCGACCCGGATATTATGGATGTAGGGCAGCTGCTGTTTGAACTGGATGGAGGCAGGATGATACGAGCTGTCGATAAGAATGGGAAGGAGGTAAGAACTAATCTCAATGACAGAGGAATTAGAGTGCAAATTGCCGCAGCCTCTTTCTTTGGAGGGTATCGCGGAGTGTGACACAGAATGATACGGGTGAAGATTATCCTCGCGGTGTATAAGAATTGGAAAGAGATGTAAAAAAGATTCCGAATTGAGAACCTCCTTTTTTTGAAGTCAGTTTGAAAACAAATCTAATGCTGATATCTGTCGAAAAGAAAGACGCAAAACTCACAGAAGATGTGAATAATTTGTTGTGAATGAGATAGAGGTAGTCGGAAGTACGTCTAGTTAAACGAAGTTTTATGCCCCCATTTGTCCGCTATATTTTATGGATAAATCATTGACGAATTTAATCATATATTTGAAATCTCTGTAACATCCTTCCAAATATTCAAAACACTGATATTTTCCAGGTGTCAGACGAAGGTATATTCGGCAGCTGGTTCAGTGTGCAACCCAACGGCACCGTGGTAGTATCGCAGAAGCTAGACCGGAGTAGAGCAGCTGTTATAACTTTGCCTGTGACGGTTATTGACACGTCTGCGCCTACGTTACAGCGAGCTGAAGGTAAGAATGAAATATAAATAGGAATTGTATCATGTGCGGTGGACGTTTTCTCATATCAGGCATTCTAGATCCTTCTTAGATGTCTAAGGGAATAGTCAGAGGTACATGCCCACTTTTTGAAGAAGTTAACATTCCTTACGTGAAGCCCCTCGACGCTATTAAAAAGCTCATAATGTGAGTGTCAAATGCCGCCTATACAATCTATACATGTTTGGCAGGCCTAGGCCAACGCGAGTAAAGGTCAACATGTAGACAGCATATTTGCCATCGCTCGGTGTCGCTCGCCTAGCTGGCTGAGTGAAAAAGCGCATGGTTTGCATTGGTTCGTATAGACTTGTCAAACGTCTGGACGGTAGCACTTGCCTTGCCTCAATTTTTGTCTTTGACTTGCCTCAATTTTTTGCCTTTATTGGCCTAGGCTCACTAAACATGTATTAAGTTGGGGCTACATGATGCTGTGTGGGATGTTCAGCATTATGAAGCGCTCTTGGCGTAACTTGCTTGGACGTTCTTGATTGATCGTTGAAGTTAAGCAACGTTGTTCGCGGTCACTCTTGGGATGGGTGACCGCAAGTCGTATTACGAGCTGAGCGCTTCCGTGCTTCGGAGACCACGTTAAATGTCGGTCCCGGCTTTTAAGTCGTTAAGCCATGACGGAGGCCTTTAAAAACTCCGTCACCAGAGTTGTCCACTTGCTCATACGAACTTACGAAGCATTTTATTTATTTTCCAGGTGAACTTATAATCAACATAGTAGACGTGAACCGCCACGCGCCCATATTCTCGGAGCCGTCGTACTACGTGACAGTTGTAGAGGAGCAGCCGAACGGGACGGTGCTGGGGACCTTCCTCGCTACGGACAAGGAGACGCCGATATCAGCGATCGTCATCAGCCCACCCAGTGACTACTTCCAAGTTGATAATGTTACTGGTGAGTTTTATTTTAAACTAGCTGACCCGGCAAACTTCGTATTGCTTCAAGCATAAATGGAGAGAAGCATGTATAAAGAGAAGCAGAGAAGCATGGAAGAAGAGAAGCAGGGAAGCATGAAAGAGAGAAAACCCATACCCATATCACCAAAAAGTTCTATGAAGGTCCTGACTCCATCATCATAACAGAATTGTGTTTCACTCATCAAGCTCTTTCATTTGATACCCATATCACTAAAAAGGAGACGCCGATATCAGCGATCGTTATCAGCCCACCCAGTGACTACTTCGATGTTGATAATGTTACTGGTAAGTTTTGTTATTGAACGGGACGGTGCTGGGGACCTTCCTAGCTACGGACAAGGAGACGCCGATATCAGCGATCGTCATCAGCCCACTCAGTGACTACTTCCAGGTTGATAATGTTACTGGTAAGTTTTGTTATTGAACGGGACGGTGCTGGGGACCTTCCTAGCTACGGACAAGGAGACGCCGATATCAGCGATCGTCATCAGCCCACTCAGTGACTACTTCCAGGTTGATAATGTTACTGGTGAGTTTTGTTATTTAACGGGACGGTGCTGGGGACCCTCCTAGCTACGGACAAGGAGACGCCGATATCAGCGATCGTCATCAGCCCACTCAGTGACTACTTCCAGGTTGATAATGTTACTGGTAAGTTTTGTTATTGAACGGGACGGTGCTGGGGACCTTCCTAGCTACGGACAAGGAGACGCCGATATCAGCGATCGTCATCAGCCCACTCAGTGACTACTTCCAGGTTGATAATGTTACTGGTGAGTTTTGTTATTTAACGGGACGGTGCTGGGGACCCTCCTAGCTACGGACAAGGAGACGCCGATATCAGCGATCGTCATCAGCCCACTCAGTGACTACTTCCAGGTTGATAATGTTACTGGTAAGTTTTGTTATTGAACGGGACGGTGCTGGGGACCTTCCTAGCTACGGACAAGGAGACGCCGATATCAGCGATCGTCATCAGCCCACTCAGTGACTACTTCCAGGTTGATAATGTTACTGGTGAGTTTTGTTATTTAACGGGACGGTGCTGGGGACCCTCCTAGCTACGGACAAGGAGACGCCGATATCAGCGATCGTCATCAGCCCACTCAGTGACTACTTCCAGGTTGATAATGTTACTGGTAAGTTTTGTTATTGAACGGGACGGTGCTGGGGACCCTCCTAGCTACGGACAAGGAGACGCCGATATCAACGATCGTCATCAGCCCACCCAGTGACTACTTCGATGTTGATAATGTTACTGGTAAGGATCGAGGAAGAAGCTAGGAGATTGTTTCAGTTTTGATGTAAGGCCAGACGTTATAAGGGGATAAGTCGAGCCGAATAATAGAAGGCCGTTATTCGTAAATCACAATGTGTTTAAAATTAAAGTGGAATTGTTTTAGCTGAAATTGTAATACGATTCCCACAGAAAAACATTGTGATTCACGAATAACGCCCTTTTTATCTCCGCTGTACAGGACAGTTCGACAATATAATGATAATGATTGTTACGGGATTTTATCGCGTACCTTTTATTTACTTCCTTTCCCGATGTTTCGAACACGTTACAGCGTTCGTGGTCACGGGATGACTGTTCGACAAATTGTAAAACTATATTGCTACAATTTATCATTTTAAATACACTCTGTCATCAATTATTCAAATTCTTCTCACCTCTTTTCTCCCAGGCGTTGTTAAATCAACCCACCGCATCGACTACGAAAAGATAAAGTCCATCAACTTCACCCTTATCGCATACGACTCCGGAGTGCCGCAACGGGCGACCTCTGCGGGCGTCACAGTTGAAGTGTTGAACGCCAACGATGAGGAACCAACATTTGCCGCGGAGGCCTACGACGCGGCCGTTGATGAGAACGCGCCTGTTGGCACTAGAGTGGTCACTCTGACCGCCGTTGATAAAGACGAAGGTATACTATAATGAATGTGGTTGGCTAGCATGCAGCCGTGTTGGCCGAGGGGATTAGTACCTCGACTTTCGATCCGAAGGTCGTGGGTTCGAACCCTGGCCGTGCATCAATGGAATTTTCGTTTCGAAAAATTTATATGCGCATTAACACGAGCTCTAAACGGTGAAGGAAAACATCGTGAGGAAACCCGCGGCTCAGCCAGCCCCACACGTATTGACCAGTGTCTTTCCTGTGGATATGGCCGGTTAAGCTGAGAGGATGGTGTAGGTGCTGGGCAAGCCTACTCCATCTCAACAATATCCCAGACACTACAGTGTCCCGTTAAGTGTAGGCAAAGATTGCCTCCTGGCACTGTATAAATCATCTAGTAAAGATGTAAAGGCCTAAGTTTGGCTAGCATGACTTCTGTCCTTAGAACATAGGCTAGATGAAGATTCTCCGGATGAATCGAAACATTGTCGGTATCTAAATCGACAATATTTTTACGTGAGTAACTCCCGTGTGTTAACTAATGTCTAGATGCATGTTGGTTTTAATGAAAATCTTTAGGTTTTTGAAAATAATAGTTTGTAGAGGTTTTTTTTTGGTACACTTCTTTCAGTTTTACAGACCAGTAGCAGCACATGGAAAGTTTCAATATGTTGTTAATATGTGTATTTTGAAATGGATAAAAGTCATTCACATGTTTTCCTTTACCGTTTAGATCACGTGCTAATGCGCACATAAATATTTCGAAACGAAAAATCCATTGATGCACGTCAGGATTCGAACCCACGACCTTCGGATCGAAGATCGATGTTCTTACCAAATCGGCTAACACGGTTCAACGAATAAAAGGTGAAGTTAATTCAAATAACTTGTTTAATCCTTCAGGTGAATACGGGCAAGTTTCGTACTCTCTAACCGGCGAGCTATCCTCCCTTTTCACCATCGATCCCACCACTGGGATAGTGACAGTCGCTAGCAACACCATCGATAGAGAGACCACACCCGACATCTGGCTACGAGCCGTCGCGACTGACAACTCACCGCCACACATACGTCGATCCACTAGCGTGCCTGTAAGTGTTATACTGACTAGCAGACATTTTCACCATCGATCCCACCACTGGGATAGTGACCGTTTCAAGCAACAGCAACAGAGAGACCACACCCGACATCTGGTTACGAGCCGTCGCGACTGACAACTCACCGCCACACATACGTCGATCCACTAGCGTGCCTGTAAGTGTTATACTGACTAGCGGACATCTACATCGATCCCACCACTGGGATAGTGATGTCACCGAGTAACCAGAGAGACAAACTCAAACAACGCGCGATAATAGGTACTTCACTACATGCACAGCGTTGTGTGCGTGCGCGTTCACCGACAGGCTCACTTACGAGCGGCGGGCGGCCGCTTCGTGAGCTCTCGGCTAGTCTCGGCAAACTCCGGCGGCCGACCGGCGGCTATGCGGCAAGGGACGCTCGGAGGCCGCGAATGCTACGAGTATGCGGCGGCCGCGCGGGTTACGTAGTAACTATTAATGAATCTGTGGCGCGGTCTTTTTCGAGTTTATTTTCATTCAGCCAGTAGGTAAGGTGAGTAGGTACTTACATCTAGCTAGGCAAAGTCATGCAGAGAAAAATAAAAAGTTATCATTTTTCACATACCTACCTACTCAAAAAAACGTGACGGGTAAGTTTACGTACCTACCTACTACCATTTTATTGAAATATTATTGAAGTAATTTTCTGTAAGTACCTACCTAATAAGTAGGTAATGGTAGGTACCTATTTACTAATATTTAAAGTCTATTTTAATCTAGGTAAGTACTTTTCATTGTCGTATCGATTTGAAAATTTGCATTTGTATGTAATTCGGATACCTAAACTTATAGGTAATAATTTGGTATTTTCGAGCTGATCATGAACTCCTCAGTAAATAAACCGATGGAGTTAAAACTCGACATGTCTGTCAAGTCCCGACTACACTGTAATTAGGTACCTACATGGTGATAACGAGCTGGTTTGATGATGGAGTCAGGAGCTGTTCAAAAGAACTCCTCCGTAAATTAGCCGATTGAATTGAAACTCGACATGTCTGTCAGAGTACCTACAGAGCAAATACCATCCGTCCGTCAGCAGTACCAGCTGTCCGTTTATTATTTTAACACTACGCGAGTGACACCGCGCGGCGCAGTTAGTTTATTTCCATAAGTGACAGCCCTACAAGAATAGGCTATTATAAAAGTCAATGTTAGACCGCTGTTTCTCTGTTCATTTCTCTGTGGTGATGTCAAGCAACACCATCGATAGAGAGACCACACCCGACATCTGGCTACGAGCCGTCGCGACTGACAACTCACCGCCACACATACGTCGATCCACTAGCGTGCCTGTAAGTGTTATACTGACTAGCAGACATCTACATCGATCCCACCACTGGGATAGTGACCGTTTCAAGCAACAATATAGATAAAGAGACCACACCCGACATCTGGTTACGAGCCGTCGCGACTGACAACTCTCTTTTAGGCGTTCGTACGATTCGGTCAAACAAGAAATTATTAAATTGGTGTACGAATACAAATGTAAGAAATGTAATGCAAACACGTTAAAATTGTTGTAATTCATACAAATATGCGCGTTCAATTCATTCGTCCAATTACGTAAGTACGTATACGCACGATGCAAAATCGGATCCAAAGTGCGGCCGGCCTTAAGCTCTCCTATGCTGGGATTTCAGACACAACAGAAAATCAATTGTTTCGTTTAGATCTACGTTCCGGCATATGAGGCATATTCTATCATTGACAGTCGCAATGAACGATATCGACAGGTAGACTACGCCCGACTACTAACTACTAAACTAAATTATCGTTATTCAGGCGAGTGGACGACCGGCATTTCTACATCCTTCTAAAATTAATAACTGCCTAATAAGCTACCTTTTAGGAATGTAAATAATTCATTTAAAGAACTCATGCTCTGTTCAAATCAAAAAAATAAGCACTCTAAACTGTTTTTCACTATAGGTCCATATAAAAGTCCGTGACGTGAACGACAACGCGCCGATCTTCAGTCAGAAGGTGTACAAAAGCACGATATCTGAGAACTTACAGCTGAACCCTCCGGCGGCCATCTTGCAAGTGAGGGCGGAGGACAAGGATGAAGGGATCAACGGGAACGTGTCCTACTCTATCGACTCGCAGAGTGAGCCTGGTGAGTAAAGGCAATTTAGACTGTATTTTTATAACCTTTTCAACAAAGTCTATATTTCTTAAATATCTGAGACGTACTTATCTATTTGAGACGTTCTTACTCCTCGGAATCGTAAACATAAAAGACCTTTAATGTCAATGATAAGCATCACTTTAACTAATGCCGGTCACCCACGATCAATTCTATCGTCCTTCCGATTGGATTCAATCGATCGTATCCAATCGGCAGCTTCACACACGTTCAGTTCGAACTGTCCATTCGGCAGTTCATGCCGATCCACGTCCACACTCGGTCCGTTCGACAGCTTCAAACTAGCAGTATCCAATCGATTGGACGATAGAATTGATCGTGGGTGGCTGGCATAAGTAGCGTTTCAGTATTCGGGTGAAAGACAGATAAAAGCTGGTATTCAAACTAGGATGCTGCATACTAATTGAAACTAAAACACGTGAAATCTTCCTCAAATTTTATAATCAAACCTTTTCAGGAGTATTCACAGTAGACCCGTCAAACGGCATCATCTACCCTGCCAAGGCTGTGGTCGGCAACTCATCGTACACACTGACGGTGACCGCTACGGACGAGGCGGGGGATGGACCCCACTCAGACACAGCCAGAGTAGACATATCCGTGCTGAGTGTGAACAAACACAGCCCGGTGTTCGTACACCCGCCGGCTGACGTCAGACAGATCACCATACCTGAGGTCAGTTAGTCAGATATCACACTAAACACACTATCACATCACACTCACCGTACAGACGAGGCGGGGGACGGACCTTACTCAGACACAGCCAGAGTGGACATATCCGTGCTGAGTGTGAACAAACACAGCCCGGTGTTCGTACACCCGCCGGCTGACGTCAGACAGATCACCATCCCTGAGGTCAGTTAGTCAGAAATCACACTAATCACACTATCACATCACATCACATCACTCAGACACGGCCAGAGTGGACATATCCGTGCTGAGTGTGAACAAACACAGCCCGGTGTTCGTACACCCGCCGGCTGACGTCAGACAGATCACTATCCCAGAGGTCAGTTAGTCAGAAATCACCCTAATCACACGATCACATCACATCACTCAGACACAGCCAGAGTGGATATATCCGTGCTGAGTGTGAACAAACACAGCCCGGTGTTCGTACAACCGCCGGCTGACGTCAGGCAGATCACCATCCCTGAGGTCAGTTAGTCAGAAATCACACTAATCACACTATCACATCACAATCACCGCTACAGACGAGGCGGGGACGGACCTCACTCAGACACAGCCAGAGTAGACATATCCGTGCTGAGTGTTAACAAACACAGCCCGGTGTTCGTACACCCGCCGGCTGACGTCAGGCAGATCACTATACCTGAGGTCAGTCGTTATTAACCAACTTCAAAAAAAAAGGTTTCAGACGAATTGAGAACCTCCTGTTCTCAATTCGTCTGAATCTTTTTTTTATATGTATGTTCACCGATTACTCGAAGCCACCTGGACCGATTTGGAAAGTTCTTTTTTTGTTTGATTGTATACTAGGGAGGGTCGTTTTTTTTTTTCTTGATTTTTAAAAACGCTCAGCGTTAAAAAGGTGCCAAATGGTGTTGTTAATTGATATGTAAAGTTTCATCCCAATCTTTTAAGGTTTATTGCCTCCGGATTGCCATAGAGTTATTTAAAAAAGTAGATTTTTGATGTCACTTCACAATTTTTTTTTAAAGTTATTTTACAGCAGATTTCATGCGTAATAGTTTTTAGTTATGACAAAAACGTATGTGTTTAGTGTAGTTTAAGTACAAAGGAGAAGGGAGGGACAGGGTGCGGTGGAAGTTGAGACAAGTGAAGCACAATTTATAGGTAAAACGCATGGGTGCCAGTCATTGGTTTTACGACATTAGAAAAATGAAATGCACTCGAAATAGTTGGAAGGGCCCCTTATTTGGTTATTACGTGATTCTAAAGATAGCATATTGCAAAATCACGAAGATGTAATGATGTTTTTAATACAGTTGCTCAAAAAGTGGCGTATTGCAGGGACGTATAGCGTTCGGGAAGTGGGCTATTACACACTCGTGCTTTTTTTTTACCTTTCCCGCACTCGTGCGTTCTCTTTCCCAACTGTCAAAATAATGTCTATTAAAAAGAAAAACCAACCATGAAGTTTTTACTAAAAAAAAATCATAGAAGTTTTTATGATTCATGAAAATACGTATATTTCTAAAAAGAAGCTACTAATTTGTTTCTATATCAGATTTAATAATTTGATTGAATGAGTTAGGTTAGGTTTCATTTCATTTCATCTCATTAAATTTCATTTTCTTTTCATATCAATAAAAAAATTCTACTGAAGACTTGGCTGTATGGGCATAGTTCCCTTTGCCTACCAGAATCGGTGAAAAAAAAATCTCTTCTTATATTCTACGGTTGGCGCCATTTTCTAGATTAAATTGCTTCATTTATTCGCAACTGTATTAAAAATAGTCGTTCAGTACACGTTCGGAACCGTCATTGCAACTTGTTCCGACTGTCAACCCTCGCCTTCGGCTGCGCCTCGGCTCGGGTAGACATTTGTCGGAACTCGTTGCAATGACAGCCTTTCCGAACTTGTACTGAAATATACTATTTATGAGTGGACCCGACACAAGTTGAAATTTAAGAAAGAAACGAAAAAAAAATCCAACGTTTAAAGAAATAGAGGCCGTTTTAGTTGCAAACCTGATTTAAATATGGTCAAAATCTTCTAACCCCTCAGTAGAACCAAAACAAATGAGGGATTATTACAAACTTAACATTTAAAATGCAAAAACCTTCTTTATTTTCACCAAAAAACACCTAAAAACAATGTGGAAGAGTCTCGGCTTGGAAGTAACGTTTTCTTTGATATTTCGGCTTGCATGTGTCGAGATTTATTCCTAAATGTATTAGCTCGTTTCCGTTAACGATCCAGTAATAAAAAAAAAACAGCTTTATCGCACACCCGGCAAACATTTTGCTTGCAATGTTGATTGATCCCCAGCCGCACGTTCGTGAATTAGTTGCATATCAAATTTTGAAAGAAAAGTCAAAAACAGCATCAAAATGCGTCTGTTTCAGTTAGTAAAGACAAACTTAACGCATCAACATTATTTCGGTCTTTTGAATTGGTGTAAAAGTGTCACTAAGCTATTGTTATTAAAATTTCTCCGATTACACTACTTTACAAGGTTTTTTACCCATAGATGAAACTTACGTGAATCGGTAGAGTAGTAAACCCTATGTTAGATACTGAAGTGGAAAAAAAAATAGGACGTCAAGTTTTTTAAATATTTGCTATATTTGTTTTTAACAATTTTTTATATGTAACCTACAAAAAAATCAAAAATGACACAGATTACTTCTTCTTTTATACTGATTAGCATCAGTTTCTCTTAATATAAACTGGCAGTAATCACTTAACATATTTTTATCACAGAAACCTTGGTACCTCTCTTCGTAATCTTCAAATCTTGATGAAAATGTTCACCATATTCATCGCTTGCGCTTCCCAGGTTCTCAGGAAAAAGATCCAGGTGCGAATGTAAAAAATGATTTTTAAATGACATAGTCACCCCCATCTTATGGTAATTCTTCAACAAATTGTAAATAATTTCTTCATAATCTTTTGATTTATGGTTGCCCAAGAAATTTTTTACTACTGCTTTAAATAAATACCAAGCATCTTTTTCGACACTGGATAAATGACCATCAAAATTTTCATCTTGTAATATCTTCCTTATTTGGGGGCCCACAAAGATTCCTTCTTTGACTTTGGCATCAGAAAGATTGGGAAAAAGGGTTTTTTAAGTACTTAAACGTAAGGCAAAAGTTACAGTCAGTAGCGTGATTTGTTGGTTACCTCCATAACATTATGGGACGCCAAATTGCAAGTATTTTCTTTTTCCTGCAGACCAGTTCATTAATATACTTCTATAATATTCTTATACCACTCGAGGAACCCAATTTTTATCAAGTTTTGTCACCGCGATTTGGAAATATTAGAGATAGGCTCGTTTAACGGCTTCAGTAATATATCTTTTGTTTTTTGATAAGATAATTTGACCACAAACATAGCAAAACTTATTTAGATTTAATTTACACTGCCTAGAGGCCATTTTAAAACCAATAAAAATGTATAATTATAAGATTAATACAACAAAAGCGAATAATAACTCAGCACCAGTAACAAGTTAGCGAAATAACTTAATGAGGGTGTATTAAAAAAACTTGAAGTGATAAAAATCTAAAACTTATATTTTTACAATAAGAGGGTAGGTAGAAACAACATTCAGTATTAATTGTCTTTGGGTAAAAGAAAAAAAATTTTTTTGTAAAGTAGTGTTATTAATTCTACAAAAAAAGTAAAGGGGAATTGGATTTATTTCACCTTCTGTGTCACAAAAAAGCAGTAGAAGGAGGTATTAAAGCTGTGACCGAAGTATCAGCTATTTTATGCAATAAAACAATGACAGAAAGATTCTTAAAACCCAGATAGACTCGAGAAAAGCGATACTGAAATTCGACAGCAAAAAGGATTTCACCACAGACTAAACCCTTCACTTTAATAATTATTCTAGTATTGTTTTCCATAATATTTAAAGTAAAAATTGTGTGCTCTCTAAAAAACCTTTAATTACCAATGATTTAAGACTTTTTTTTAATGAATAGTGATTATTTAGTGTAACTTTGAATGTCGTGCTGTTAGGCCTGTTTTAAACATATTTGTTGAAACCCAACATGATTTCGGAGGCAGAAGATCAATTCCGATTGCAATGAAACTTCATAATCTATTTACACTCATCAATTGGCACCGTTTTGTCACTGTGCCCGTATAAAAACTAAACTTTTTTTTTTCTCCATACAAGAGTGACCCACGCTATTGTATACTTACCAAATGGTACCACAAAAACTTGATAAGGATCTGTCGAGAATCTACAGAGTTATGAACAAAATGCACCTCGAGAGTGCAGATTGCTGAGCTTATAACATTGAAGTCGGTTTTTTTAATTTTTGACTTAGCCCCTTGTCATATTTTTGAAAACCAATTCTTGAAAGTCCTAACGCTTGCTCAACCCATTGTATTCTGCGTCCCTTTTAACGATCAGGGGGTCTAAAGTGGCCACTTTTGATGAAACATCAAATGTTTCATAAGTGCTTCTCATCAATGCTTCATCTATGAAAAAGCTAAATTTCAAAACACCTTTTTTGACAGTTCTCTATAGAATCCATCTGTCAAAAAAGGTGTTTCAAAATATGCTTCATAGATGAAGCATTTATGAAACATCTGATGTTTCATAAAAAGTGGCCACTTTAGGTACCCAGATATCAAGTGCTGCCAGTGTGTATTCAAATTATAATAAAACCGGTCAAGTGCGAATAAAACTCGTACGCCGAGGGTTCCGTACCTACCCATTATACCCATTATGTTATTGTAGCCCGCTTATTTGTATGAGCGCCCATACAACTCAGAGGACAATCTTAATTGGCGTCAACTATGTATGTATGGGAACACCCTTTAATTTTCAACTTTTTTAATTTTTTGGAATTTTTCCTTTATTTGTGCTATAAGACCTTGCTTTTTGCCAAATTTCGTTATTCTCTGGGTCTGGGTGTTTTCTATGTATATTATGTATGTATTTACGAAAAAAAAATGTATATAAGTAGTATATCAGTCATGTGGTTGCCATAACACAAGCTCTGCTTAGCTTGGGACTACATGATGCTGTGTGAAAATGTCCAGCAATATTTATTTATTTATTTATTATTATTTATTTATTCTAGGTCAACGGGAACTACCATTTAGGTTTTCAACCCAAAACCTCTAGGGTACTTCCGGTTGACCTAGAATTGTCAAATTTGGTTACAAGCAAGGTCTTACAGCACAAGTAAAGGAAAAATACCGAAAAATAAAAAAAGTTGATAATTAAAGTAAGTTTTGGTACTCACAAGTTTTCACGAAAACCTAAATTTGCCTATATCTTTTTATAGTGTTGACTCAGGACCTTGATTTTTATACTCACAATAGGAACTATAGACCTTAGTATATGGTATAAATTTCAACTTGCTAGCTCTACCCGTTCCTGAGATAATCGATGGTGACACACGGACAGACAGACAGACGGACAGACAGACGGACAAGAAAGTGATCTTATAAGGGTTCCTTTTTTTACCTTTTAAGGTACGGAACCCTAAAAATGACTATTTAATTACAGAACGCCGCCCAAGCCGACTATCTCATCACGACAATCCTCGCGACAGACGAGGACAGCGGAGAGAACGGTCGCGTCTCTTACTATCTGAAGGTTGACAACCAGAATGTTCGAGAAACCGCCGAGTTCAGCCTCGACCCCGATTCGGGGGAGCTACGGACTAAGACTTTCTTGGACAGAGAGCATACGGCCCAGTACCAGGTTAGTGGATTCTGTTAGCTCGTAGCTCTTAGTGTGGACCTCGTTAGATGTTCGTTATGGGCTCTGAGACCCAATTCCTCTGTTACAACGTCCACCATTCCGGTATCATTGCCGCTGCGTTTTGTTTCGTTCTCCAAAATGACAGGAATTTGCTAAATCTAATTGGTAATTTGTTATTACCTAACCTCATTGGTAATTAGTAGATTATAAAACAAAACGAAATAGATGAGGTTTTACTTTGGTTGATCAAAAGTGTTTTAGTAGAATCTGCCTACTGAGAAACATCAACAAACCTAAAAAAATATAGGAGGAAGGGCAAAGTGGGTTTTTCTCACTCTATATTCAAGCAACTCGACTGGGGCACTACCTTCGCCTTACAGAATAACATCATTTTTCTTGATTGGTGTTGTGTTCCTGCGGTGAGTAAGGTTGCCAGAGCTCTGCGAGGAAGCGCTGCGGTGACAACTGGACCAGTCTTGTCCATTGTGTTGTCGGCGCAGTGATTCCTCTTTTAAAAGGTCAGCAGCGCGAGTGTGACTGGTGTCGCAGGCGTCCATAGGCGACCGGTAACCGCTTACCATCAGGCCCGTATATAATAAACGTTACAAGTCTACAAATTTGTAGAAAAGTGACAATTTTGTCGAATTTTCGACAAGTGCTGTATAATAAAACCTACAATTATGTACAAAATCTACAAGTATATTTCATACAATTGTAACGCCCAAAAATTCGTTAAATATAAATAAATACTTAATTAAACAAATAAATAAATATTGGTGGACATTTTTCACACAGCGCCATCTAAACCCAAACTAAGCAAAGCTTGTACTATACATAGATTACATGATTATAAAAAACGCCTGTAGATGTTGCTGACAATATTGTTCTTACAAATATGTAGCAGTAAGTTACAATTTACATAAAATGTAAGTTCGTTTTTAATAGTAGATTGTTGCACAAAGGTTGAAAGTAACCTATTGACATAGAATAGATAATGCTATTGAGGCACGAGTTATTGAGGCAATAGTTCGAGTGCCTTAATAGGTCTTTCACCCGAGGTAAACACTCTGCTTTTCATTTCGAATATGAGGAAAGTAATTAACAAAGTAGGAGCTATATAACACGCTGAGACGCCATTTCAATCCGAACTGTTTGGACACGTGGCCAGCGACGTGGCCAAACAGTTTGTATTGAAATGTGTGACAGATAACTCACTTGACTACAGTCTGGCGTCAATTTCCTGATCCTGTGATCCTGATCCTAGGTGATCCTAATTCCGTGATCCTGATCCAGTGATCCTGCGTAATCCTGATTCCGTGATCCTGATCTATGATCCTGATTCTACGTGATCCTAATCCCATGATCCTGCGTAATCCTGATCCCGTGATCCTGATTCTGTGATCACCTGGGTCTGTGTCACTGGATCAGGATCACGGGATTAGGATCACGTAGGATCAGGATCACAGGATCAGTATTACAGGATCAGGATCATGGGATTAGGATCACATAGGATTAGGATCAGGATCAGGATTACAGGATCAGGATCACGGGATCAGGATCACAAGATTAGGATCACGTACGATAAGGATCATGGGATTAGGATCACGTAGGATCAGGATCACAGATCAGGATCACGGAATCAGGATTACGCAGGATCACTGGGTCAGGATCACGGGATTAGGATCATGACGCCAGACCGTAGCCAAGTGAGTTATCTGTCATACATTTTATTACGAACTGTTTGGCCACGTCGGTCGCCGGCCACGTGGGAAAACAGTTCGTATTGAAATGGCGTCTCAGCGTGTTATTTATTACCTACCATCTCTTACAAAGTTAATAATTTTCCTCATATTCGAAATGAAAAGCAGAATGTTTACCTCGGGTGAAAGACCTATTTAGGCACTCGAACTATTAGCGCCCTCGCTACGCTCGTGCGCCAAAACATCTCGTGCCTCAATAGGTTACTTTCAACCTTTGTGTAACAATCTACTAATTCTAAGGTTGTTTGGAAGAAATCGCTCATAGCGATAAGACCGCCCATTGTACTTCGCTCCTTATGTTCTGTGTGTCTGTAATTTGTTTTAATGTTCAAGTGGTGTACAATAAAGTTTTAATCTATCTATCTACCTATCTATCTACTATTTATTTGGTTGATTCAGTCAAAATATGACTCACAACAAGAATATAAATAAGTGGAAAGAGATTGCCGATCAGTTAAGATACTCGTTAGCATCATTTTTTTGTATTGAATTAGAATTGTAGAGTTTCTACACAGGGTGAGCCCGGCTGTCAGAATTGTACTACAATTATGTAGATATGTAAACTTGTAATTACAATTGGTGTTCAATAAAACGATTTTTTCTACAAATATGTAAAATATCGCCTGTAGGGAGAAAAAGTTTTTTCAACTGAAATATGTAGAATTGTAAGTACAATTTTACAATTTTGTGAATTTTCCACCTAAACAAATATGTAAATTGTATTTTTAATTAAACAGAAACTTGTACAATTGTAGCCGTTACAATTAATTGTAATTTACAATTTGTAATGTATATTGCATTGGGGCCTGGTGGGCCGTATGCTTGTCTGCTACCTTAGTAGTATTAAAAAACATCTCCTTATTTCAATGCCTTACCTGCATTTCCAGCTTGTAATAGCGGCGGTGGACAACGGATCACCGGCCCAGTTCTCAAGCCTTCGCCTTCTGACGGTGGTGCTCGCTGATGATGATGATAACGCGCCGCGCTTCCCGAAACCACACTACGCTATGTCCATACCGGAAAATCAGCCCGCGGGAATTATAATAGGTAAGGACTAAGAAATAAATAAATGATTTGATTTGACTACCAATAGACAATTTGATTACTTTCTGGAAACCATATTAGATTATTGATAGGTATTTAGTTTTGGGGAAACATGGTGGAATCGTTCTCTCTGCAACGGGCCGGCCCATCTGGCCCACTTGCCCGTGGTCTTTCGACCGACAGTTGTTGTTGGTTGGTCGGATATATGTCTATTGCTGCTGAAATTACCGCTTACGCGATCTAGATATTCTGATGTTGTGTGGCGTCATCTTCGCTGAAGCTCGTAGTAGCATGTCTATGTAGTTCATCTAGCGACAGGCAGATGCGCTACATCGTTCTTTAAATTTTAGATTTTCATCCGTCAGAGTTAGCCACTTAATCGAACTTTCTTACAGGATCCGTGAAAGCCACCGACAAGGATTCCGGTGAGAATGGCAAAGTGTACTACCACTTTCTGGAAGGAAATCAAGAAGGGGCCTTCACTCTCGACCGAACGCAGGGCACTATCAGATCCAACATCAGTTTCGACAGGTAACGTATACCCTTATTTTTTACTTTGATTTATTTTGTTCTATGATACGCCCGGACTATTGTAATTAAAGTTGTAAGAGATATTGTTATTGTAGAGAAAATCCTTTATGGCTCGTGTTAATGCGCATATAAACCAACAATCGCATGGAATATGCGTCTAATTAAAAAAAGGGTTACTTGCCTAAATATAACAGTATTGCTTAAGAATTGTCTATCTATGTACTGAACTATTTTTTTAATAATATTTCTTTTTAGCTAAGAAAAAAATAACTAAAAAGTGCAACAAATAATGGGAATTTCATAAGACTTGAAACGTAACGCTATTGGTCAGATAGACTGTGTCGTCAAACTCGATGATGAATGGCTGACAATGCCAACAAGCGGGTGTAGTTGTTTGATGGTTACAATCACAGAACAGGAAAAACGCTTAGTTACAATAGACTGTGACGTCACGAGCATTTTAGTGTTCGTAGCTGTTGGTAAATTTTAACTGTTTTTGGTTACAAATTTTAGTTATTCGGTGCTAGATATTTTTTTGCCGTTAAATAACGATATACTTAACCTATTTATCGTATTAAAAAAAAATTATGGATATTCCCTGGCAAACGGTAGCCTTAGAGCCTGATGTGTGGAAGTTGAAGGGGGAGACCTTTGCCCAGCAGTGGGACATGACAGGTTAACTAAAAAAAAATCCCTGTTACTATTTTTTTTTATTTTCAGAGAGAAACAAGCCGAGTATACGTTCACAATATTCGCGAGCAACAGTCCACTCTTCTCTCCATCTGAAACTCTCAACTCCATCGAGTTGGGCGGCGACAGCGCTAGCAGCGTCGCCGCCGTCACCGTCACTGTACTAGACCTGAATGATAACGAGCCCAGGTTCCAGCAGAAGATATACTACGCTGGTGAGTGTCTTTGAAAAATCCTGGGGCCCTAGCCATATTACACGATCTATCGTCGCTGTAGAACGATCTATCGTCGCTGTAGAATAGAACACTTCAAAATGTATAGAAATTGACGTTCTGACCACGTGACTCATCTACTTGAAACGTCAAATCCTATACATTTTGAAGTGTTTCTATTCTACAGCGACGATAGATAGTGTAATATGGCTAGGGGGGCAGGTCTTTAGGGAAACCCTAGTAAATTAGGGAAAATATTGATAAATCAAAACCTGAAAAACTGAAACAGAAAATACGGGTACAAAACTGTCTTGTAATTTCTTTCGGCATTTAGCAGCTTTGTTAGAAAAATTCTAATGGTGGGTTCAGACGCTCAAACAGACATCCAGCGAGCAAATTATCTTCTGTCGCGTTTGGCCTCCTTGAAATAAGAGCGGCAGAGCTACTTCCTTACTTACTTGGCGTCTATCTTTGGAATTATTTTACCCTAAATATGGGTTTACTCTAAAATTGCATTTTATCCTAGACTTGGAGCCTATATCGTTAGCTTGAATTTATCTTAAACATGACATCATTTCACGTGTGCTCATTATGCTAAATGTCATTTAGCATAGCACACGTGAAATGAAAGGAAAAGTAAGACGTGAATTCCCAAAGACAATAATCTACTACGCCTTAGTGATACATTCGTCAACTTATAAGTTATGTTGTGTTTGTTACAGGTATAAAACACACAGCACGCGTCAACGAGCCCATAATCTCCGTGGTAGCAGATGACCCTGATTTGGAAGAAAACGGGACATTAGCGTACATGGTTGCCGCATCCAATCTTTACAAGTTCGGCGCTTCTCAGTCCAGTGGGAGTGTCGTGCCTTCGCCTTTTAACATCACTCAGGATGGTAAGGACCTTTAAAGCTTCTACTAAACGCTGGCGCAGGCTCGCCGAGTGAACTCCTATGCCAACGTGTGGACAGCACCATTTGCCTTGGCTTGCCATCGCTCGCCTAGCTGGCCGAGTGAATACAAACGCCAACATTGGTTTGCATAGACTAGTCAAACGTCTGGACGGTAGCACTCGCCTTGCATCAATTCGCCTTCGCTCGCGCTGGCTTAGGCTCGGCCAACATGTAAAGGCGGCATAACAGTTAGTAGAGTAGGTAGAGTAAATTTGGTGGCTGTATGGGATATATAAATAAATATTAGAATGTGTTCACAAGGAACCATCAGAAACAATGTAGGTAAGTATGTATATTTTCCAAGAGCATGCTTTTTTAGGGCCAAGCCTACTCAACCTCCTCTGGTAGCCTCAATGTTGCATAAATCGTCTTTTAAGGCTGAGACTCATCAAAGCGGAGACGAGAGATGTGTTTAAATAACCAGTAGATGTTCGTTATTCACACATCTCATGACACATTACATGATGGTATACGGTATGGTACGTGACTCATCATGGTATATGGTGATGATGATAATGATGAAAAGTAACCCTTAACCAAAAACTGCCGCAAGAGCTTAGCTATCACATGCAGAAAGAGTTTTTCTAATCCGACAGGGTAGTTCCTGAGATTAGTTCGTTCAAACAAACCCACAATCAAACTCTTCCGCTTTATATATTGGTATAGATGTGTATGTGTTTCTGTGTTATAGGTATACTAATGACAGCCCACTACATGTCCGAATACAACCAGGATCGGTTCGTTCTTGACATAATAGCACAGGAGACGGCGCCGCCACACCGACAGGCCAAGGCACAAGTATACGTAAGTATATCATCATCATCACTCATTCATAGAGCATTGCTACAATTTGATGATTGCCAATAAAAAGGGATCTTTGAAAAGGTACCAGTGAGGGCTAAAAAGGCCGTTATATATGGGGTCAGCTAGTAGCAGCTAGTAAGTTCGTATGAGCTAGTGCTCAACTTGAATTTTTAGGTCAGCTAGTTACAAAATTAAATGTTTTTATTTATATTTAAAGCTAGCAGCGCCCTCGCGGCGTTAACCCCGTAGTGATGGTTTTTGGTGATGATGATGATGATAAAGAAAAGGAACCTATAACCTTCCTCAAGAGTTTATCACTCTCTTATTACTCTCTTTTTGTCTATTTACTCTCTTTAGGTGTTCGAGTCTTAAAAAGACAGAAACACAGACGAAGGCAGTTTATTCTAATCGATAGTAGTAGTAAATGTATTGTACTTCCAGATCTGGATAATAGACCGTTCCTCTCTCATCCGGATGGTGGTATCTCGGAGTTGCTCCGCGTCAGTAGAAGAGGTCAAGGAGAAGCTAGCTGAAGCCGGGAACGCACTGCTAGTGTTGGGGCGACGGCTGCCTCTGGTGCAGGCTGATAGGAGATATGAGGACTGGTAACTATTTTATAAGCTAACTAGCGGTCGCTCGCGGTTTCGCCCGCCTGAACTACTGTTTTTATCCCACGTGCATTTTTTCGGGATAAAAAGTAGCCTTTGTCCTATTCCCGCAGGCTGATTGTCTAGCTTCTCTCAAACTTCAAATTGGTCTCAAACTGTCAAAACGATCGCGTAGGTATCTCTTGTCGCGTTTGGTCTCGTTGAGATGAGAGTAACAGAGCTACTTGCGTGGTCACTGAACTGTCATATTTGACAGTTTGAGAGCGATTTTGGTCGCTATCAAAGATAGACAATTCAATCAGGGGCCGGTCATAATCTATCTACTTATATTTTAAACTAGCCTCCGGCCGCGGCTTCGCTCGTGTGGTACCTAAAAAGTAGCCTATGTCCTATTACCAGTAATCTATAAGTAAGTATTTTAAATTTCATCCAAATCAGTTCAGGTTGTCGAGGAACAAACATACATACATACACAGGGGCGGTCGTAGATTTGATTTTGGGGGGTCACGTCATTTGTTAGTATTTTTTTGCAGGATGTTAGAAGTTTGTCAAGGATTTGGGGGGGTCCTGACCCCCCTGACCCCCCCCCCCCCCTCGGACCGCGCATGTACAATCCATCCATCCAAACTTTCGCATTGATAGTGGATGACTTAGTAATTCAGAGGACAATGTTATTTTTTTCAATTAAATAGAAGTATGTATGTACGTGTGAAGTATGTTTAATTAGCTCCCTTTTAATATTAGTTTGATCTTGCAGGTGCGAAGTCCACCTTCACGCAGTAGAGCGGGGCAGTTGGCAGGTTCTTCCAGTTCAACGCGTCTTGGAGCAAATCGACGCTCAGTACGATCGTCTACAGCACGCCTATAGGCAATACGGCGTCGAGACTCTGCAGGCCAACACCGTCGCTTCTAAAGGTACCTTATCACTTTGTAATACGATCTAGTTTCAAACGAATTTTATAGGCCCGTATTACATCGGAATAGGGACTTATTTCAAGTGACAGTAGGTTCTATGTTGAAACAAAAATAAGCTCAATACGATCGTCTACAACACGCCTATAGGCACTACGGCGTCGAGACTCTTCAGGCCAACACCGTCGCTTCTAAAGGTACCTTACCACAACGTAATACGGCTTAGTTTCAAACGAATTTTATAAGCCCGTATTACATCGGGATAGAGACTTATTTCAAGTGAATCCTTCAGTGGCAGGCAATGGTGTTGGATCGAAATACCTGGAAAACTCGAGGGGAGGCCTTTGCCCAGCAGTGGGACAGTGTGGGCTGAAAACAACAACATTTTAGGCGCGTTATTATTCAAAGACTTCCGGTTTTTTTTTTAAAGGTTGGTATTCCTTGTGGTCTGGGGCCTTAGAGAAAAAAACGAAATACAAAAAATCCCGTGTTTATAATACAAATGTCAATATACTCGCGATATTTACTTCGCTATTTCCTTTGTGTATAAACAAAGTTATCTGAGTTATTTGTTTTTGCTGAAAGTAGATATTATTAAAACAACAGATGATAATCGTCTTCATTTTGTCTCAATCGTAATCAGTAGTGCAGCGACTGCCTATAAATTCACTGATTTTCAGACAAGCTGGCATAAGCTGGTGGTTTAAATCAATTCAACAGGAAACTTCATATTTATCAGATACGTTAAAGTCTAGTGAAGATAAGGAAGACCAAAAGTTTAAAGAAGATATCTCAACTAATTTAAAATCTGGTTAAGATATCAGATGAAATGATAACAAGTGAAAAAGTGCTGATATCAGAGATCCGTAGTGTAAAAGGCCGTTGAAGAAATACCAATAGTTTAAAAGTCCAGTAAAGATAAAGTTCCCAAGCCCACAGTTTAAAAGGCGAAGTTTTGGAAGTGTAACAGTTTAAAACCCGAAGATATTAAATACCAAGTAACTTTAAAGTCCACTGAAGATATTAGAGACTACAGTTTAAAATCAAACTGATTTTGGTGTCAAAAAGTCAAAATATTTCATCATCACAGAATGGTTAAACTAGACTACATAGAAGGCCTTGTCCTAGCGATTACATACGTCGGAACCGGAATCTCTTTTCTCTGTCTTCTCGTTCAAATACTTTTATACGCTTTCATACCTAACCTGAGACAACTCGACCAAAATATCCTTATACACATGACGGCTACGAAACTCACGAACGTAATCATCAGATACTTCTACGCCATGAAATGGATCCGAGAAAATCGCTATCACGACTACGTTCTTTGCGCTTCCATTCACACAGAGCTTGCTTTCGTTCTATGGATGTTTCTACAGACTTTAAGCTTCTACGATCACGCGATTTGGAACCGTGAAGTGTTAGTTAAAAGGCTTAATTTCCCACTAGTGTCTGTGCTGATTTACCACGTGACTCTGACTGTGGCGGTATTCGGTAGTGCGCATACGACGTTCATACATTGTTTGGAAGTGGTTTATATGCTTGCTCATTTAGTGATGATGGTTTTGTTTATTAGAATTTTTTGCGTAATGTTTAGAGATAAAGTGAGGAATTCTTTGTTGCCTCTGCTCTTGTTTTTCATGATGGTAACCGGTGTTGGTTCAAAAGCGGTTGCCGTGTTCCCAACTAATTACCTAATGGCTTATGTGAAGCTAGAGATGTATATATCACATGCAATAGACTCCTACTTAAGTGTGTTTATAACTACGATTTTTGCGATGCTAAGTAAACATGCTGTTGTTTCACATATTAAGTATGCTAATAGGGAAAATCCAACAGAAATTATATTCAAAAACCAAGGTTTTGATAGGGACTCAAGTATTTGACAAATTTTTCGAAAAATTACTAACGTATGTTTTACTATTTTTGTTTGTAATCGTCCAGGTATGATCTGAAGCTACTGTTTCAGTTTTCAGTAGATAGTAAATTTACTACCACTACACTGTACTAGGCCTTATCTGTAGGAAATAAAGACGCGTTTCCTTATTGTGTTTCGTGTATTAAATGCATATTGACGTTTAGTACTTTGTTTTGCAAAATAGATTACATTTTCTATTTCATTTGAAATAGCGGCCCATCTCCGACTTCCGGCTTATGCCCAATCAGAATAATTGTATTTTACAAGTAATTAGAAATAGGTGATTAATAAACACACATTTTAATTTTGGGGGGGAGGGGGGAAAGTGGTCATTAGTATTATTATCTATTCTATGGCCACGGCATCAGTTTAAAGCAAATATTGCTAAAATGAATTACCTAATATAAATCGTATGTGGTTATAAATAAAGACGTGTTTGTTTCAGCGCCGGATAGCTTCGACCCGGCCTTAGCTGCGCTGATAGCTCTCCTTATAGTTCTATTCACCGGGATCGTAACCTTCATAGTCGTCTGCGCGTGCCTCAAGCACTGGTAAGTCCTTAGAATGCAGCTATAAGATTTTAATAAGTAAGTAGGTACTAGATTTATTTTTCAATTTGAGGCTGGCTCAAACTTAACCATTAAAAAATCAATATAATGAAATATTATTTATTTGCTCAATACTTGTCAGTGAGCCGTGTTGGCCGAGTTGGTTTATTAAGGTGGTGGGCTCGAATCCTGGCCGTGCATCAATGGATTCTTTGTTTCGAAAAACTTTTATGCGCATTAACAAGAGCTCTAAACGGTGAAGGAAGACATCGTGAGAAAACCCGCGACAGTTTGTTGAATATAGAAACCGGGCATTAGTCTCATCTTAGATTCTCTTTTGACGAATTCCTTCATTAAAACATGAACTATGATCGTGAAAGTTTAAGAAAACACCGTTCAGTATTAAAACTCCTTCCAGGGTAATACCACCTCCCTCGATGCAGTCCAGCAAAGGCGACAGTCTCGCTCGCAGAAGAATCCTCGAAGAGCTTTCCACCACGGAGAACCCTCTGTGGCTAGAGACCAAGCTTCGACCGTATGAGGAGCAGGAACTGACTATGAACGTCTTCGGAGACCAGAACGAACAGGCCAATGCGGAGAATGTACAGGTAAATTAACCTTCTATGCAGTTCAGCAAATGTGACAGTCTGATTCTCAAAGAGATCTCCACAAGAGTTCTCTTCATGAGCTCTCTTCAAGAGCTCTCCACTACCGGAAACCCTCTGTGGCTGGAGACTTAAGCTCTGCCCGTATGAGGAGCAGGAACTGACTATGAACGTCTTCGGAGACCAGAACGAACAGGCTAATGCGGAGAATGTACAGGTAAATTAAGTGTTAGACTATACCACCATCGATGTTGTCCAGCAAATGCGACAGTCTAGCCTGGCGTCGATTTCTCGAAGAGGTCTTCACAAGAGCTCTCTTCAAGAGCTCTCCACTACGAAAAACCCTCTGTGGCTAAAGACCAAGTCCTCACTCCATAATAGGAGTAGGAGCTGTCTTTGAACGTCTTCTGTGACCAAAACGAACAGGCTAGTACAGTCTAATAAACTTTTTAAACTATCTCATCAAAGAAAGACAACATTACAAGAACAATACTATAAAAACAGAGATATTAAAATGCTTGATTATGATTTAAAACGTATTACAAGCTTTTTTACACACTCACTCGTACACCTACACACTTTAATCTAATTCACACAGAAGATAATTACCTGCCTAATCCAAACAAACATTTTGTACACTGCTCGCTTCGCTCACTTTTAACTTCTATCTTTGTAGACTGACAACACGTACGCGACGATACAAGGCAGTCGCGCGACGGAGAGATTTGGAGACTACGCGACTTTGGGCGGAGAATCCCCCACGCCGCTTGAAGCTGCCTTAGGATTTCAGGTAGGCTTGCTTCGCTCGTAGGAATGTAACTACATACTAAGTACCTAATAAAATTAAAATATAGTCGTCGATTGATATCGAATAAAATCAATGGACTCAAAATCAGAAGCGCTTGTGGCGTAGCTTGCCGAGACGTTCTTGATTGATCATTGAAGTTAGGCAACGTTGTGCGCTGTCATAATTTTTATGGGTGACATTACGAGCTGAGCGCTACCGTGCTTCGGAAGGCACGTTAAATTGTCGGTCCCGGCTTTTCAGTCGTTAAGCCATGACGGAAGCCTTTAGGCGGCCTAAAAACTCAGTCACCAGGGCCACCAGCTCATAAGAACTTACTTTTAATGGGCTCAATATAGTTGCATATGAAGGGAGTATTTTAGTATATACATTTATAGGCATATGCAGGGAGTATTTTAGTACATTATAACTAATTTTTTTTTGTTTCACTATCAGGGTAGCACCTTCAAACCCCCATCACCCGACACGCCCGAGCCGCCGCCACGACCCTCGGGCTTGGGCGTGCTATGACGATAGCGTGACCCTTACTTGTAAAGTCATTGTATATTACTGTCTGGTCTTTATGGTAAGTACCCCATCAGCTAATTTTTAAGTTATGTAGTATTACAATTTAAAAAAAATAAGAAACTTAATGATTGTTGCCTGAAAGCAAATTTTAAGGGCAGGAAAGGATCATATTTTGAAAATGTATAAAGAGACATTTCAATAGGATTTTTTTTTTGATATTGTTTTTAAATGCGTCATGAACTCTACTTTATTTTCTCTTTTAATTCATGACAATTTATTTAACATAAACACACTACTCTCACTGAATCTTCGATTCTTCACCATTTTCATCTATCAATAATTATAAGCCGCCATCTTTCTTTTCATTTTTTTATATTCTCACATTTCTCTTATTCAATTCTGTTACTTAGACCAGACATATTTTATTTGTCCATTACAGATTAAGTTAAGTGTAAATATTTTTTTTAATGCATGTTGTCAAAGTATTATAGTATGAAAATACTCTATCATGCGAATTTGGACTCTAAAGACAGTTTCTGTAGCTAATGTTACCATTTATATAATTCTATGATACGTTGACAACGTCCAAAGTAGTGTTATGATACATACATTATGTATCATTATAATGATTTGGTCATATTCGTGTCTATGTATCTCTCTATACATACATCCTATTTTACGAAATCCATTTGAAAACTCCAGGGAAAAAGACGAACTTGGCATTTATTTCGAAACTAATCTGTGAAGGTGATTTTGTACGGAATTTTCAGTACTATACGATAGTAAACCGAACAGGGTAATACGCGAATTATGCCCGGGTTACACGAGGCTAGTTTTTCAAGCTAGGATAGCAAGCTAGTAAGCTAGTAAGCTAGTAACCTAGTAAGCTAGCAAGCTAGTACTTCTAGCTTCGTGTACTAGCTTAGAAATTAAGCTAGTTGTGTCTACACGAAGCTAGAAGTACTAGCTTGCTAGCTTACTAACACTAGCTTGCTATCCTAGCTTGAAAAACTAGCCTCGTGTAACCCGGGCATGAGTCTTCGGCTGGTTTTACTGTCACGCGCACCGTCGGCGCTGATAGGCGAGTGATCTTTATTACAATGAAATTAGGATACTGATTGTTCAGCACTGACGAGAGCAATTAGCGTTGTCATTTCTGCTAAACAATCAGTATCCTTATTTCATTGTAATAAAGATCACTCGCCTATCAGCGCTGACGGTACGCGTGACAGTAAAACCAGCCTTAGAGTTCTTGACGCTTAAAAAATCTCATACAGAGAAAAAGCACAAGGTTCCAAACTTTAAAAATGCGATATCTCAAAATCTTTGCTTGACAAGTTCCTCCTTTTTCTGGGGTCTTCATTTGGTTATACCAATAATACTCGATATTCGGCTATATTAACATACTCGTAGTTGTATTATACCTATATATTGATTGAATCTTTAAAATGATACATTATGTGGAATTTTGTGTATCGCATCCATTAATTTTAATTAAATATACTTAGGTACAATCGGATAATAAAATGTTTTGCCACTGTAACCATTTAAAGTTGGTTGTTTGTATTCACGAAAATTGTAATACAAACAAAAGTAATAATTTGTTTGGTAAAATCACAATTTTCGGTAAATCTAAAATTAAACTTCTTTAGTAAAATGCATTATCCAATTAGGATTTCGTATAATAAACCAAATAGGAACTGATTTTGTGGTCGACTGTACCACAAACAAAAAAACTTAGATTTTAGTATCTAGATATGAATCTCATCACTCTTAGCCACTAACATAGTTATAAGCAATTATTTTTATTGCCATATTTTGTAATTATACAAATTTACGAGTTTTCTAAAGATAAGACTATTTATTGTAAGGGACCAATATTATATTCTTTATATTGTGATAATTTATAGTATTTAGATACATAGTATTTTAAAATCTTTTGTAAGTACATGTTTTTGTATAAGAATCTCCTATTTATAATTTTAAAGTTATCTAAGTCGTAACCGGTTTTAAAATCATGAAGTCAAAAGTATTTTTGTACTTTTTCTACAATATTTTGTCCTTCCGTCCTATTCGCTAAATGTATAATTTAGATAAAAATCTACAAAATTACAAAGAAAAGTATTAAAATGTTTAAAATAAAAATATTATTTCCAATTTTTCTTTTAATTCACATATATATATATATTCTACATATTCACATATGTAGAAGTTATGAGATCGCCTTTTCATATAAAAACAAGTACCTACTTATTGCCAAATTGATATTCATAAAGTTCCAAACTATTTTAAAATCAATTTGCTCGCGTCTTCGCCATTATCTATTGAAAAAACGCGAGGCATTGTACACGACACGGCAAATGGAAATACACCTCATCCCTAATGTCCATGGCACGTTTTTTTACCGTTGGCGTTAACGTGCGTGGACAAGAGCTCTGACAAAAATCCACGGATAATTTGGCGCCATACAACACTGATAGACACGGCGAATTAACCGTAGATTTTCGCAACGAAAAAAAAAAAATGGTTTTCTGTAAAGTCGGTTTACGGACGGTAATTTTACGTGATAACGTCATAGCAAAACATTGATGAACGATCGTGCCTCTGTATCGCTTGTTCCGCGCTCTCGCTTGCACGCTCGGCTCAGGCGAAACGTGACACTTTTTCGTGCGTGCAGCCGGCGTTCATCGATTTATAAGACGTTATCACGTCAAAAACGTGTGTGGACAAGGACCATAAAGCGTAACAAATAAACAAAATCACAATCGCATTTAATATTAGCAGGCCTGTCTCACTTCTCACTTTAGGTATTTATCGGACGCGCGCCGCCTCGGGCGGCGCGCGACATAGGTTGCCACTTGCCGCTCGCTCGGGTCGCGGACTAGACGCATTGTGCGTAATTATCGTGATCTCGTATACATCGTTTCTTGTGATTTTTGCACGATAACTAAACTATCTAATCCGTATAAAAGATACTGCTGTGTCTACGGGTGTCTAAACAAAAGGAAAAGCAATGAATGGAATTAACATTCCACAAAATTCCGGAAGATATTGATAGGTTGGTAGGTACCTACTAAGCTTTTCTATAATTTGTTGTAAGTACCTATTTAAATAAATCATCAATAAATACCTAGGTAGGTACTTACTTTTACTCTGTAACTGTAGGTGCATAATGAAAACGAGATTTTATAGGTACCTACCTATTCGATTCCTTTTTGATTGAATAGGTACCTGTTTACAAATAAACAAACATAATACACCTACAAAACTACCTACCTACAAAACTGTAGGTAGGTAGGTAGATACCTACAGTTTTGTTTATTTACATATGTACCTAAAAGTAACTTATCCATTAAGTAGGTACCTAACCTACTTAATATAATAATTGTAAGTGTTTAGAAGTTACATTACATTCATAGAGCCATGTTGGTCGAAGTGATTAGTACCTCAACTTTCGAGACGAAGGTCGTTGGTTCGAGTCCTGGCCGTGCATTAAATTGCAAATGTGATTGCAAACCTAACATTAAAAGGGTGATTATCGGATAACGGCTCCCGGTCTAGTTGTGTGATGATGATGATTGTGTGTGTCTGATCGATGTCTAGGTAGGTATGAAGGTATAGATATTTTGAAATGCAATTGTTTACAAAACGAACGAGATAATAATGTATCTACCTACTTCACCTACCTAGTACAATACGTAGTACCTACTTACTACTATTTATTCTGTGGTAACGGTAGATTAAATTATATTTAGGCCTACTTATTTTAGAACTTAAGTAGGTACTGTTTTTGTGACAGATAAAATAAATTAATTTATTTGTGTTGTCGCAAGCGAAAATTCGACAACCCTTACGAGTCGCGTCGCACCGCGCCAGACAGTGACACAGTTACGCATTAGAGCAGGATGGGAATGTTTAGGCAAATATCTCGATAGGTAATAGGCCCATAGGCGAGTTGAATTGCACTTTATAGCTTCGCCGCGAGAGTCTCTATTTAAACAAATTTACTCGCGAAGTGACCCTTCTGTACGTAGTACTAGTATTCTGTGATATTAGTAAGAATTTCCACCATTTAAAGTATAACACTTATTTAGCGTCTCCATGGTCCTTCGAGCATGATCTTGGTATGCAGACAGTTGGTCCTTCAGACATTCTTCTAAATCTGCGAGACTGGTTCTCAAGTTAAGGTACAGCTGCCCCATAGCTTCCAATTTAAGGATTATAAGCCGTTGGATTACTTGATTGTAGCTATCTCTTTCCATCTGAAAAAAGAATCATTTTAGAAAGGGTACTTGATAACTGCGGGTCTAAAGCGTGTTCTACACGGTTTGAAACCACAGCTTCTACCAAGGTGACCTTGGCACTTTCTACCAATGGCGTCATCGAAATTTACTGTCAACCAATGGCGTCTGTAGCGAAATTTACTGTCAACCAATGTCATGCGAAATTCTAGCAAGGTCACCTTGGTAGAAGCTGTGGTTTCAAACCGTGTAGAACACGCTTTAAAAGGCCTCTCTAACAGACTCACAATGGGAATTGCAATATATGCCGTTCTTGTCACTTTCAGCCAATGAAAAATGACGGCCCTAAAGTTCAATTCATATTGTTATTCTGCTATAACGGTCTTTTTAGCTCCGCTGTTGGTAGTAGCTCTGCCTTCTGCGATGTAGGTGGTTCGATTACCACTCAGAACAAACATTTGTTTGATGAACAAAGATATTTGTTCTGTGTCTGGGTTGTCATAAAGTACCTATGTATTTACAAAATATATATTATGTATTCTATCAGTTATCTGCTGGTTCCCCTATTACAAGCTTTGTTTAGGCTGGTTTCACTCTTCAGCGTGTCGCCGGTCGCGTCCGCGAGTTGACCATTCACCACAGCACAGAGAAATTAATTTTGACCATTCACAGCACAGAGAAATGTGCTGTGAATGGTCAACTCGCGGACGCGACCGGCGACACGCTGAAGAGTGAAACAAGCCTTATTTTGGGACCAGATTGATTCAGTTTTCTATACAATAATTAAAACTCACGTATTCTACCAGGCACACTTCAACAGCCTCTTTATCATTAGGGTTGTCAGCTTTGCATCTATTTACAAGATATCTGTAGCCCTTACGCCATTTTCGTATCTACAACACGAAAACAGGTTTTTAGCGATGGTTCTTAGACATTTTTCAACAAAGTCGGTTCAGCCTTTTATTTTAAAGATCATCAGCTGTTTTCTAGTTTATGAAAAGAAATGTCGGGGGTTTTTCATTAAATTTTAACCTAGTGGTGTTCGAGACTTTTGTTCCGAAGGTTGTGGGTCTTGCATCAATTCGGATGATCCTTTTAGTGAAGGAAACCATCCCGGGAAACATGCGGCTCTGCTCCTGTGGATAAGGCAGATTAAGCTGAGAGGATACCTGGCTAGACGTGGTCTTTGGCACGTTCATAAACACATTTGGCACAGACGCCATTTTGCGGAATGGCATGCCGATTGGAACGTGTATGGTGTTATACCTCTTTCTCCACCTGATCAACAGCTCTAGTGTTGTCGGCGTCTCCTAGCGTGTTGGTGGTAAGACACTCACTCTCGTTCGTGTAATAATCCTTCGTGCCTTTCCTTATTTGTCGTCTGTTCAGAAACAGGCATTCTGACCACTGGAAATGAACCAAAATAATCAAAACAGTAGGTTTTTAATCTGACAGACTACATGAAATTGTCAGAATTTCTAACATCAACACCAGACTATGAGAGTCCATTTTAAGACGTAGCCTCCTCAAATATTATTAAGAGCCTGGAACTTCCCACTGCAGGGCAAAAGGAATCCCTTCCTTCTCTCCAGTTATCTCTATTTTGTGCCACTGTGGACCAATCCTTCAAATGGCATCCAACTCTTCTTTCTATGGCGTGGTCTGCCGCGGAGTTACCGCATTATTACAGAAAGAACGGTTTTTTTGGACCCATAATTTTTAGGACATTATCCAGCTCTCATAAAAGAACCTGTGGTTGTTTATGCATTCCTTACTTTCTCATTGAGTTCTGGTCTTTGAAAGCTAAGCTCCCGATGCCTCATCATCTCGAGCCGGTACTTCGTGGTGACATTGATCCGCTTCACCTGGAAGTCTACCGCCCAGGAGCTCCTCAGCTCCTTGTCATTCCTCTCCAGCTTTATCGAGGAGTTGAGGTTGGTTTCGTATACTATTGTCAGGAATTTGTGGTCTACCTGAAACAGTTACTTACATAGGTACTACAATTTGGAAGGGATATCTTTATAGAAATTTCTTATTCGTATGGCAATCGAAAACTCTTAAAATAAAAACCGGTCAAGTGCGAGTCGAACTCGTACGCCGAGGGTTCCGTACCTAGCCATGGTACCAATTAAGCTAGTCTGCTTAATTGTATGAGCGCCCATACAACTCGGAGGACAATTTTAATTGGCGTCAACTATGTATGGGAACACCCTTTAATTTTCAACTTTTTTAACTTTTTGGAATTTTTCCTTTATTTGTGCTATAAGACCTTGCTTTTCCCCAAATTTCGTTATTCTAGCTAGGTCAACGGGAACTACCATGTAGGTTTTCGACCCAAAACCTCTAGGGTACTTCCGGTTGACCTAGAATTGTCAATTTTGGTTACAAGCAAGGTCTTCCAGCACAAATAAAGGAAAAATTCCGAAAAATAAAAAAAGTTGATAATTAAGGTAAGTTTTGGTACTCACAAGTTTTCACGAAAACCTAAATTTGCCTATATCTTTTTATAGTGTTGACTCAGGACCTTGATTTTTATACTCACAATAGGGACTATAGACTTCAGTAAATGGTATAAATTTCAACTTGCTAGCTCTACCCGTTCCTGAGATAATCGATGGTGACACACGGACAGACAGACGGACAGACGGACAAGAAAGTGATCTTATAAGGGTTCCTTTTTTTACCTTTTAAGGTACGGAACCCTAAAAATGCGAAAAACTAAATATTATGATCACGACTGTATCTCAGGTCTTTTAGGTAGGAGGGGCAAAAAAATGTTAGTGCAAAAAAAATTAGGATGCAGATTTTTAGTTAAGAAAATATTGCCCATTAAAAAGCCAGTAGGTACGTGTAGGTACCAAATTAAATAGATAGGTAGGTAGGTACTTACTTAATAGATTACCTAAGGGCTGATTTTTCAATAGGTACCTAGATAACTTTTATCTGAGGAATAAATATGGCGTTATGACATATTCTCAATAAAATATCTGTCAAATCGCATATTTATTTCCTGAGATAAAAGTTATCTAGGTATTGAAAAATCAGCCTTAAATTAACTTACCTCAAAACTTTTAGTTTCCCAAAATAGAGCTACTATGATTAAAATAGTGAAGCGAACCATTATTTTATTATTTTAATCTCGCTACAACAAACTATCAGTGCTATAGCGATACTGTCCACATTAAATCAAGACCATCAGTTTAATGTATGGTCAGCAAAAATAACATCAGAATGTATACCTTATACTATTTTTAGTAGGTACCTACCTACTTAATTATATAAGTAGTACTGTCTCCTTTTAGAGACTGACGCCCGAATACCTACTGGAACGTTACTTAAATATTTAAGACGTGCTTAACTATATTGTTATTTTTTAATATTTCCTTATTCTTTATTCTGCAGAGTAATCTACCTCTGAACAGTCTGACGTGTGACCTCACTCTTTTAAAATAACTTTTCTGTGCAGTCGCTCTAAGCTAGCGCCGTGTAGGTATTTATTAATGTTTTGTATCCATATTTTGATAAAAATTGTCACCATTTTTGCTGTCTCTACCACTGATAGATCTGTTTACTATAAAATTGTTGGTATATATAGGCATTGTTTAGGTACCTAGGCTATTCGATAACCTAAGGCTATCACTAGATCTAGTATTTAATTAATGTAAATATTGTAAATGCATTTTATTGCGTTTGTCACATAAATGTCATATTGTTTACATAATGTTTGTTCCTGCTTGGTTTTACTACTGCATGTGATTTATTTGTTAGATTGTTTAACCAACTAATTGCGCTATGTGTTACCTACAACATAAAATAAGGATATAAGTAGGTACCTACTCTACCAGTTAAGCATAGGTAGATACTTCAAGCCAACGCAATCTTAACAGGCACTATGGCGTCCCAAAATCTCTTCAAGCGCTCATTAGACCATGCTGAATTCAGTGCACTGAACGCTTGTTCATTCATAAATTAGCGCTCTGTCTCGTTCTTTGGCCTAAGAATTGCGTATTTTGAATCCTACTTCTACCAAGGCTAACTGACTGAAGTTAGCAACAGGTAGCCTCAGTAAAAGTAGGATGCACGGACGGATAAACCTATTTTGATGCGATTTTGTTTTTGTTCGAAACGTGATCGAGATGGTTCTTAGTTATAATTTATGAGGATATGTTTAGGCTTTTGAAGATCAGCTCTTTTTAGTTGATGAAGAGAAAGGGTTTTTCATTAAATAGCAATTTTTTTGTACGGCTATGTGGAAGGGTAGGTAATAATAAAAAATAGATGTTTTTCTACACAATTTATTTACAAAAATATTTGTCAATGTACCTACAGTTAAATAAAATTAACAACAACAATGTTAGGATAAATAGACACTAAATAAGGTACATTTTCGTTCTTAGCAGGATATCGTCCAATTATTCTATGGCACTTTTTCCTAATAATTTACAATTTTTTTAAATATTTAAAGAGGACGACATTATAATAATACTTTTTGGCAGTTTCATTATAAATTTTCAATATGAAAATATATATTTTGATGGAAAGTACAGTCGGGGTAATTTTTTGCAGACTTTTTGTAAATTCTTTAAGATAAGAATACAACGCTTAAACTGAATAATGTTATTTTTGTTACTTATGTCGCCCTTTTCTAAAAATTCTAATACTTACAAACATTTAAAATCTACGACATCACTAAAATTAACATTTTGTACTTCACATAACTCTACAAGGCCTAGTTAAACATACAACAATCACACTAAATTAAAACTATCACAGTTACAAGTACCGACTTATAAGTTAGTTGACAAAAGCCACAGTTTTTTTAACCATTTTCACATCAACATCGGGTGAGTGTACCAACTGATGTTGATGTGAAAATTACCAACATTTAAAACATATAAGTTCAAAATTTTCACACTTTTACCGTGTTCATATGCCAAAGACTCAATTACTTGTACATATAAATGTCCAGTATCTTCCAAACTGTGCGCAAGTGGCCAACTCGGTGACGGAGTTGGCCGTTTGCATTACATTAGTTGCAGTATATTTTCAAACTACCTTTCATTCGCTAGTCCATAGTCTACCTTTATTTCTGGAGTCTGATGTTATTCTACATTTTTATTTGATAATTTTCCATGGATAGACTGTTCTCTTATCATTATCAACGAATGATGGTATTTTTATCATTTACACTCGATCGTCTATCTTTGAAAGTGAATGGATAGGTATATGAGTAGAGGTAGGTAGACCAATGAAAAGATGAATGGATTGTGTGAAAGATGAGAAAGGGTTATTGAGATGACGGCTGATAGAGGGAAATGGAAGAAGAGTACTTGTGCCGACCCGATATGGGACAAGGACAGGAAAATGATGGTCTATCCCCACTACTTCGCTTACTCCTTCGCCAGACACTCATGGTACTTCAACGCGGCCTCCGTGGTGGCTGCCATCAGGTGCTTCTTTAGATGGACGAGCCGTCTCTTGGCGTGCGCCACCAGATCCTTGTAAGACCTTCTGGTGTGCTGGATGTCGTCTTTTATTCGATGAATCTCGCCTAGGGCTAGGCGCTTCCAGCGTTTTATTTTTGGTTTCTCCTGAAATGATAGAAGATATTTTGTTTACTATAATGGTGACTAACAAACCAGCTAGATAGGTTGTCGGTTAAGAAAAATAATTACCAACCGTCCAACTAGGTTGACAGCGTGGTTGGTCGGTTGGTAGGTAATAGACGAATATTTTCAGGTTGAAAGAGTTTAAGTCCCTAAGATCTAGAGCTATTCCATGAAGTAGGTACCTACTGACCCTGCTACCATAAGCAGGGTCGGTAACACCATGCTCAATTCTTTTGTTGAAAGTATTCATCATAATTTTAGTAACTGCTCTCCATAATGTAGAATTTACGCTTTTTTCCCAAGAAATAGAAGTAGGGAAAAGGAAAGTCGCTGGAATTTTTTCCCTAATTCTTCGAAGTGTGACACTTACTTCGCATACAATTCCGCAGTTGTGGAGTGCTCTGTCACACTTCTTGATGTACTCGGCACTCTGAAAATATAATCGTACAATTATTAGAACAAGGATTAAAATTAGTTTTCCAAAAGTAGGTAATAGAAGAGTCTAAGTCATAGTGAACTGCTCCAACTAATTTTATGATGGGCAAAGTCATGGGTAAACGACGCGTTGGTAGACGCAAAAAGTCGTGGTTGAGGAACATCCGTGACTGGACAAAATATCGCCAGCGTCGACCTCTTTCGCTTGGCGCAAGACCGAGAAAGGTTCAATGAGCTGACGGCTAACCTCCAGTAGTGGAGAGCCACCGCAAGAAGAAGTCATAGTGAGACTTAAATTGGGTCACAGTGGAACTAAATTGGTGAAAAATTGGATCTAAGGATATCTCCACGATAAATCGTTCACTGCTGACAAACAACGCCACTCCTACTAAATATTGCGTAAGTTTATCAACTTCCAACTCCACAAAATCCCGTAGAAGCATGAAATCTCCGTCGTGTTGAAAGGAAGTTGTGACTTTGGGAGCTGTTCGATGTCTCTAAGTGCTTCTTATATCTTCTATTGTCTTAGTACGTCAAGCCCCCTCATAATCTATAGAGATATTTAAAGTACCTACACCATTGTCAATGCCATGTCAGTGGAGCCGTGTTGGCAGAGGGGGATCCCGATTCGGATCACGATCCGAAGGTTGTGGTTCGAATCCTGACCGTGCATCTATGGATTTTTTGTTTCGAAAATTTTATATGCGCATTAACACGAGCTCTAAACGGTGAAGGAAAACATCGCGAGGAAACCCGTGGCTTAGCCAGCTCCACACGTATTGACCATGTCTTTCCTGTGGATATGGCTGGTTAGCTGAGTGGATGGTTTAGGTGCTGGGCAAGCCTATGCCATCTCAAACAATGTCCAAAGCAGGCAAAGATTGCCTCCTGACACTGTAGGTAAAAGTAAATTATCTAGTAAAGGTGTAAGGGCCTAAGTTTTTCAGTGGCACTAAACATGTTAAGATATTTTATATGTTACCTTGTTTATGTGCATCCTGAACACGATCATGTGTCCAAGAATGAACTTGTGATGGTTCTCTCCACTGAAGCTGGCCGCGCGGCGCGCGTTCATCTTTATCTTTCTCATGTGGATTTCGAAGAGGCCTCTGCAGTTTCCATGCTGGAACAATTGGTACAAGTTTTTTTTTAAACATTGACATTACTGGGTAGGTGTAGACATTACAATGACTTCATTCTTATAGGATATCTACATTGGTCATTATTTCACTCTTGCAAAAGTATTAGAAGAGGTTTTTGCAAAGTAACAATCGATTGATTGCGTAGACCACACAAGATAGTTCAGGGCATTCTTGTGGTCCATCATAGTTTTATAGGTAGGTAATTCAATTAGGTATTTATTACGATTACGATTTTGAAACAAAGAAACATTATTTCGTGGTCAACACAAATGTTGTTTCTAGGCCAAGTCAGCTGTTACCGTGTACAAAAACTTCATGAAATACCTACCTACTGTCGTAGGTATAGTTATGTGAGTGAAATAGTTCATCAATAAAATGTCGCATAAAAATGTGTTGCAAAAACTTGATATTGCTGACGTAATATCTCCGCAAGACGTTGAATGTATCCTCAATAATAATCAACATCCGTTTCCCAAATAGTTTATCAGATTCCCAACTGTTATACCTACCTAGATAGATTAGTACCTACATATCTAATTATTGTGATGGAAGCTTTTGGCAAAGTTTTGCCATTAAGCTAATGGACCGCTCATTCAAAATTATGCATCTTGGGCCTCAATGTCAGACTATTATGTTCACAAGATCATATTTTACTGAGCGATGCGACATTTCAGTACTTGAGTGAATCTGAATTTGTTCCCAGACAGTTATGATGATGGTAGTGCATTATTTTGACAATAACTATAGCTAGGCCATTACTGTCATCAATACTAGTTGTTGGCTTTATTATAATTGTAAGTCTACCGAACAACAGTCGATGAGGCACTTGCTCTAATCGATAACATAGTAAAGCCTAGCACAGTCGGTTGTTATTGTCATTAGCGGTCATCATCATCACCATCATTTCAGCCATTGGACGTCCACTGTTGGACATAGGCCTCCCTCAAAAATTTCTGTATTGCGCTTGGAAGCGGCCTGCATCCACCGCCGACCTGCAGTTTTTAAAAGGTCGTCTGTGCGTGTGTCGTCTTGTCGGTGGAAGTCCAACACTGCGCTTGCCGGTCCGTGGCCTCCATTTGAGAACTTTTCGACCCCATCGGCCATCTGTTCTGCGTGCTATATGGCCTGTCCACTGACACTTCAACGTGCTAATCCGTTTGGCGGTCATCACCCATCAATTAAGTGACGTTAGGTAGGTGTGGTTATCTAGGTAGGTAGGTAAAATAAGGGTTTGAATTAATATTTTTCAAGACTTCAGGACAAACCACTATCACGTACGTAGGGGACTTCGGGAAAGACGCGTCATATTAAATTGTAGCTAGGTATCTACGTATTATTCTTAGAATAACTTAGGTAAGAACTGGTAGACTGACTACCATTAATGACCTAGATACTAAAACAGTAAATAATAAACAACAATTGCAATAGGAGAACATCGTTAAACCCTGCCAAGGTTATTTGCAATAAAAACTCACGTCATCTCAGCACATCCTGGAATTAGTACTGTCTGGAGGAAGTATCAAATAGTCATTTAGCCAGGAGTTATTCACTAAGCAGAAAAAGTTAGGAGTTAGGAGTAAAGGTATCATGCAGGTCTCCACGTTTTAAAAATCCCTCTAGTACCTACTGATAGGTCCAAACAACTATTCCTGAATTTAATATATTTTGGCTATAATAACGCCGGTTCCCCGGATACTTATGCGGGTAAGGCTGAGCGCACACTTATCCGCACCGAATCGCCGAAGTAGGTACCTACTGCCAGATTCGGTCGAATCGGGTGTGCGAGGTTTTATACGATATCAAATATAGAATTCTAAAATTCGATTCGTTCGGCGTGCTTGGCACGGATAGGTGTGCAGTCAGTAAAAATATAAATTTGTTACAAAAAATAATTATGACAAATTGTGATAACCTACCTACACTACAACTGATTTTCCCGACTGTACCTTTCGGTATGTGGACACGTGTACAAAAACTGGACGATCTACGAGCAATTAATTGATCCGCTGATTACGAGTGGACCTGCTCGCTACGTGTCTTATTACCAAGATGGATACCTCTGTATTGACCAATATCCTACTCAAAGCTATTAGAGTAAGATAGTATGACCTAGTGGTAACTTAGAGAGAAATAGACACAGGGTTAGTTTGGATTTAAGCGAAAAACTGGTATTATGAATAAAATTTAAATACTTACCTTCCTATTTGAAAAAAATAACATAAAAGTGAAACAAACAAAGCTTTATTTTGTTTTATTTTAAGATATCTAGGTTTAAGCACTAATCTTATACGAACAAATCGACCGAAACGAATTTTAAATTATTTATATGAAATAGGATAAAACCTCGCACACCTGCCCGCGTCGAATCGTCCGATTCGACCGAATCTGGCAGTACCTACCTAGGTACCCCGAGAATTCGGTGCGGATAGGTGTACGCTCACCATTAGAGCTGAGTGCAGGCAAGTTGTGTTTATTAGAATACGAACTTCCAACGTTTTTGTTTACCGTAGAAGAGCTTGTGTTAGTGCACTTTAAAAATCATGTGCGGAAACCACGGACCTTTTAATATAGTGGCACTCCCTACTCGATCAACAGAGCTATTAGTGTTTTGTAGTTTATTATTATTATTATTCGGTACTTAAAATAAAACATTGGTGTCCTTGGACTATGATAAATAAAATGAACTCCTCAATTAATACAAATGAATCCTAGGTATAATAAAATTAATTCGCAGCTATTTGCACATAACTTAGACCTTTTATCCTAGCACATACTAATCACCTGCACCGACATACATCACAATACTTCCTAATAAAACAAATAGCTGTCAAAAGGTCACTATGCCGCGTATAATTAGTCACCGCTCACCCTTGAACGGTGTCGAGTCAAGGCAAGAGGTGTCCATGAGTAGTGGAAACTGAGGATAATCTCCAAAATTTCATGACACCAAAACAGCTTTTTAAATCGTTGACCACACTTATTGGTCATGTCTTTCCTGTGGATATGGCCGGTTAAGCTGAGAGGATGATGTAGATGCTGGGCAAGCCTACTCCATCTCAAACAATGTCTGCACTAAGTGTAGTAGGCAGATATTACCTCCTGACACTGTAAATCATCTAGCATGCTAGTAAAGATGTAAAGGCCTAAGTTAGTATATCTCATCCAGCTCAGAATGATAGTTACTATCATGACGCTGGCAGTTCATCAACTCCCTTGCCAAAACACAGTTGCATGAAATATTCGCTAATCGTTTAAATTCAAATAATTCAAAGGTGTTATGAAATTCCAATTTTGCTTGCGTACAATATTGTACATAGGTAGTTTTAATTAATAAGAACTTTCGCACTTTTAGCTCCCGACGAAAAAGTGGGGTGTTACAAGTTTGTAGTGTGTATCTGTGTGTCTGTGTGTCTGTCTGTGGCATCAAGATCCTGAACTCCTTTATTTGTTTAAAAGGTGTCTTTGTCGAGAGTTTTGAGAGCTTTTATGCTTAAGTTTTACGAAAATATGTTCAGCCGTTTGAAGATCATAAATTAAATTAATAATTTTGAAGCACCTTTCTAGTTATATCTAGGATGTTATGAACTAAGTATATATTTTTTTAAATAACGTGAACTAACTATCTGACTTGTAAAACTGGTTTTATGAATAAATTTTTGTATTTGTATTTGTATTTGTTAACGAAAACGCTATTAGTAATTAATATGTTATACGTTAATATCCCAAACTACACAATCGATACCACTATAAAAAAATCTATGCAGTCGCTTGTACTATAGGTACCTACTTATTACTCAAAATGTCATTAATTTTATTGTGATACCTACTTAAATCCGTTACTTTTAAAGATTTAGTTAGGTATATTTTATTTCTAAAATATTCACTCTTTTGCAATGCTGACTGTACAATAAATAACTATTGACGAGCCCCTCATGCGTTAGTCATCCCGCGCTCGGAAGTGATTGTTGTTATTATAGCTATGACCGCATGCTGCAATTATTAGTGCACTTTTATCTCATCTATTTTGGTAAGAGTCGTGTTGGCTGAGTGACATAATGCTGCTTTGACTTTTGATTTTTGACTTTTGATTGAGTTTTCGGGTTTTCGTACGAGCACAGGTGGAATCAGAAGGTTCTATTTTTGTTCATTTCCGTTATTCATTTTGCATTTCATGTTCATTTTACTCAAAGTGACACATCTGAACATAAAATGACAGAAAAGTATCTTAAAAAACCTTAGCATTCATTCGAATGATCTTTCACTTGAGTGAAACGTCTGATTCCACCTTAGATGACTTCGAGTATCAAGTAATAACGAAGAAAAACATCCTGAGTAGTCAGAGGAAATGCGATTTGGATGTGTCTGACCCCGAAGACATTTTTAACGGATCTAAGAAATTTGATGATTTATGTAGATCTCTAACGTGCCTGGAGCACCATTTACGTTGAATATCAGAAATTAAGGCTAACAAGTTACAACTCACAGAGAAGTAGCTGTCATATATTAAGAAAAACAATTTTTTATTGTCTAAGAAAAGCTCATCTGTTTGACAATGCCTACAATATTAAGTAAAGGTGGTCGCACACCTATACCCGCCGAACGCGCCGAACGAATCGACCGAAATGAATTTTAGAATTCTTTACTTTTATGAAACCTCTCACACGCCTGCCCGCGTCGAATCGTCCACTTCGACCGAATCTCGTGCGCACTACTTCGAGAATTCGTTGCGGAAAGGTGTGCGCTCAGCCTTATCCTTACATATTTAGTGACAGAGTAACTATATGACTCAGAATAGAGAGCACGAAGTTCTTAAGTTATTTATGCAAAATAGACACCTGCTCTCCTTAGTCCAGACGAACAGAATGCGTGGAACAATGCAAGCTGTATCGAGGCATAATAATAAGGCTATCAGTATGCTAATCCGATCTTGTTCTACAAATTCCTGACTTCAATCACTACGGGGTCGACATCTGTGACCGTAACTGTTAAGGCTCAACCACACGCTGGCCCAGGCTCGCCGAGTGAGCGCGAGTGCCAAGGTGTGGGCAGCACCACTCGCCCCGCCTACGCCTTGCCATCGCTCGCCTAGCTGACCGAATGAACACGAGCGCCAACATTGGTTTGCATAGACTCGCCAAGCGTGTGGACGGTAGCGCTCGCCTTGCGTCGACTCGCCTTCGCTCGCGCTGGCTTAGGCCGGCCCAGCGTCTGGTTGAGCCTTTAGGTACTCCGAATGAGTACCTAGATAATAATTATGATACCTACTCGTACATATTAGATGTCGATGAACTAACAAGCCTTGTCAGTTTGTTCTACTATTTTTTATAGGTTATTAAAGCATAAGACAAATCGTACAAATTCTAACAAAATTAGATTGCAATTATTTTTGGTCGGAAAATACCTTTTAATTTTCCTCGTTCGCAAGGAATGGTATTTTGGGCGTATTCTTGGTTGGTCTAAGGCCGTAACCCGTAATCATGTCAGTTCAATCACGTCTCATGAAAAATGTAACGGTATTTTCCGACCAAAAATAATTGGTCACAATTGCAATCGAATTTTTACGATAACGCATCGTCAGGTCAGTAGGTACCTACCTACCTATAAAAAATAGTAGAACATAATTTTCACTTTTAAACCTATTCATGCGCTACTAGGAATGCATTATTCTAGTCTAGTCTCGCTCGCAAATATTGGTTCTATGGTCTACTGATGCCTAGGAGGCAAAAATTCTAAAATTAGAGGATTGTTATACCTACACTGATTTATCTTGCTAGATCCTTGATTTTAACTCATGTCATAGCGATAGCTGAAGGCAAGCGAAAACCCCAAAAGGTTACATGGCGATCTCTATGCATCCAAACCAAAGGTCTAATGAATTAGTTCAAATGAATTTCAAATGAATTCGAATGAATGAGTTCAAATCCCGTCGGAATCACAAATTTTGATAAACTTTTCATTTCCAATCAAAGGTCTCAACTCGAGTATTGAACTGTACTGAAGTAGGTACTAAACTTAGAAAGAGACGAGAGAAAGGAAACAAGAGGGAAGTTATTATAATGACGTAACCTATAGTTGCATGAATTCCGATGCATTTCCCTCTCGTTGGACTGGAATGACTGGATATTCCTGGAGGATGCACTAAAATAGCCGTGAGGCCGTGAGCCGCTCCTTGACCGTGACGCAGCGGACAAAAGTGAAAACAATAACGTTCTTACAATGTTATGTTGTTTGCACTTTTACTGACGCATGATGATTTTGTGCACTGTGATGTCATGACTGAAATATGCAACGAGTCAACGTTGTTACAATGTTTTACATGTTTTCGATGCCAATTGACTGGTATGACTAGGTATCGATTCTTATCAATCGGTGCATGTGAGTAGCGAAAGTGAGTAGGTACCTACCTAACTGGCAATGACAAAAAATCCTTTGCATAAAATATGAATTTACTGTGATTCAGGAATTCAGGATGGAGGTAGGTACCTAGTCATGCATTTTCTCTTAACTGTTATATTAAGTTATATTTTTTGCTATAGCTAAGTATACAAATTAATAGTAAAATGTTTTTTGTTGTTGAGAACGAACTTAAAAAAAGAGTGACATTATCTTGAATTTGTCAAAATCTTAGACGGGAAAATACTTTGTTACAATGTTAAGTTATTTGTGGATTAGGTATATTACAGTAGGTAGGTAGGTACATAATGCTTTGATATTAATAATGAAAGTTTACTTGTCCGTGCTTCAGCGGAGAAAACAAAAGCGCTCTTACAAAGTTACATCGTGTGATTGTTTTGACGCATTCTAGGCTGTTGTTATAAGTGGGGAAAATGTGGATGACGAATGCAATTATCAATAACATAATAGATATTTATAGCAGCACCTACAATGCTATTAGAACAAAACACTCTAACTTTAAACAATTTGTACTTATATATTTCACACTTACCTATCTACCTATACAATCTATATCTATACTTCTATACCTACTAATAAAGCGGAACAGTTTTTTGTTTGAACGCGCTAATCTCAGGAACTACCAGTCCGATTTGAAAAAATATTTCTGCATTTGACAGCTAAACTCTTGAGGAAGGTGAGAATATTTTTCATCATCGCCATCATCACCATATTATACCATCACTCCGGGGGCAACGCCGCGAGGGCGCTGCTAGTTTAAAATACATTTTATGGTAGGTACGTACCTACCTATAACCCGATACCAATCGACATCTCTAATCAGTTATAAGGAGTAGCTGGTAAAATCTAGTCAGTACGATAGCTGCGTTTAGTTTTAGTCAGTAAAACCAATAGAATAATTGAATCCATTTCAATAAATGTTCCTATTTCAGCGCAGTATCTCCCTGAGTGCATTCCGATCCTAACGAAGATAATAACGTTAATGCTTCATGTATAACCTGGATTTCGTAACGTGCTCTGCCATATGCCTGAACACTAACAGACATCTTTCAAGTAACTTCAACCTAGTTTCTCATATAAAAAATAGGGTACCTACCATGTTTCTAAGCCGTATTGACCTAGACTCTAGCTAGGTCCTAGACCAGTGGTGGGCAAACTACGGCCCGGGGGCCAACTCCGGCCCGCGAACCTTCTTAATCCGGCCCGCCGCGCCAGCATTCTTACTCAATCCGTACTATTCATCTCAATTAAATGTAAACACTTTTAAAATTGTTACAATATTTTTAGTGTTTTGTGAGTAATAGTAAAAACCAGTCCAAAAATCTGGCCCCCCATTACATTTCATTGGTTTTGTTTGGCCCCCGATGAAAAAAGTTTGCCCAACCCTGTCCTAGACCATAGTTTCTCAGCCTTATTTTGCCCACCGCCCACTTTGTGAATATATTTTTTTTCAAGAGCCCCCCCCCTCCCCATATCTTATCAATGCCCCCTAATTTTCTCGGAGTCTTCTACTTCCCCCCTGAAAGCCTCAAACGCCCACAAGGGGGCCTTATCGCCCACGTTGAGAATCTATGACCTAGAGTGATTTACCATCGACTTTCGATCCGAAGGTAGTGATTTCGAATCCCTGACATCAACGGGTTCCTCTTTGCAACAGTGCATAACATTTTTCATTCATTGTGCCTAATACTGTTCCAGATTCAATCACACATGGATCTGTTACCTAAAGCCGTTATAGTATGTAAAAAAATGCATTTGCTCCAAAAATGTGTATGAGGCAAGTGTGTGGCTTGAAAATAAATACATGGATAAACGTGTTATAAAAGTAGCCATTTCGGAAAAGAGCCATGTCAAAAGTACTAAGTTTAAGTTAGGTACATACCTAGGTACCTAACTTAACGAGATTGTATGCAGAATGACCTAATGTGGCAAAAGACATGAGTCAGGATCGTTGGAAATTAGGAAGTGGGAATCTGTAGTTTTTGCCAATCCTACAGAAAAGAGACATATTTTATGTATATTTACCTAAAGTGTAATTCTTTACTTACTTACTCCGCTGGCTCAGTGACCCGAAGTGGGTCTTAGCCTCCAGTAGGTAGTTATTGGGCACGCTGGACCACTTCGGTCTACTCGTTGCACTCGTAGACCTGTGGTCCAGCTGCCCAATAACATTTCGTGGTCCAGCTTGCCCAATTACTTTTTTGCGGTCTAGCGTGCCCAATGATTTATTATCGTTTTGTTGGAATCAGAAAAGTAATGGAACTTACCGAGTTACAGAAACACGTTTTGAAATTAAACATCACTTATTTACACTTTGATCACTGAACACTAACATTCGTCAAACTTAAAGATTTGAGTAGATTCAAACACATTGGTAATTGATAGAGTAATACCAATCACATAATGCCAAGAAAGAAACCTCTAATGTCATAATCTGTTTACTTTGTTCTTTCCCCAGTGACCAGATTTGGCTCGAAGACTTTAATAAGAATTGTGTTAAGTTTTCCACCGGGTACTTTGTCCGTTCCCCAGAGACCAGATTCGGCTCGAAAACGTAACAAAGAAATTCTTAAGGTTTGTCTCGAAGACTTTAATAAGAATTGTGTTAAGTTTTCCACTGGGTACTTTTTCCGTTCCCCGGAGACCAGATTCGGCTCGAAAACGTAACAAAGAAATTCTTAATATCTTCCACTGGGTACTTAGTTTACTTTGTTGATTCACAGACATTAGAAATTAAACTTATCTTGCATCACCATGTTTCAGATCGTGTACCATCCACTGGGTACTATTACTTTCCCCAGAGATGTATGAAAATCAATTAATTTCCGTTATGAATGAATTACTCGCGTCTTGTAAGTTTTAATAAATAAAAAAAGACTAAAGCGTGATCTCAAAACGGGCGCACTACCTACTGAACTCATACTGAAACATAATATTTTCTCGCGTGTGGGAACCTTAAGGCAGCGTTTCGCGTCGGAGACCGATACCAGCAGAGTTATTATGATTCACTTGTTAGCTCGTTAACTCTTTCCGTTTCAAAAAACGTAAAAACGAGGAATGGTTGATTGATTACTGAAATTTACCTATTTTATAATCTTATCTTAATCTACATGAAAACACATATACGGAAGAGCGAGATACCCTAGCACAGGTATTTTTATACTTAAAAGGGTATCTCAAACCCATGAAATGTAAACTTTGGATTAAGTTGAAGAAATAAACATGTTTTTTTTTTTTTTTTTTTTTGGTATCTAACGAGTGAATCAAAATAGCCTTAAACAGACAGGCTTTGTAAGGGCGCGTGAAAGTGACATGAGACAAAGAAACGTTATTTTATATGAAAACGCGCTCTTGTTTCAGTCTCTGGTCTTGGTCTCCAACGCGAAGCGTCACCTTAACTTAGCGTATACCTAGGTAAGCAAATTCACTAAAGTAGTTGTGCTACAGACAATGCGATAAAAAGCTATGCGAACTAAAGCTATACAAAATTGAGTTGGTAGGTGCCACTAACTTTTTTTACATTAAAGATTACTAGTGAGTCCAGAATCTTTTCTAGTTAGTCCATCTTTATTTACCAAAGTATACAACATAGGCAGGTACTATCATCTTTTCTTTGTTACACATGACGGTTAAACTACATTAATTTATAGCTTTGTTTACTCTTCTATCAGTGTGCACACGGCTACGTAATTTTGCAAAGTTGCAGAATAGGATAAGGATGATACAGTCCGCACCCGTGCTGTGGGAAAAACTATTTGTAAAAGGATATTTTAACTAGTTAACATTTTCATTCGGTTTTGGCTAGCTTTTTATAAACAAAAATTAAAATTTTTGAAAAAATATCTTACTAACACTTGTTTACTGTAGGTACCTGGTATTGCAATATTAGGTAGGTATGGATTTACACTATGTATTGTATGTATGTAGGTGACCACCGTGTTTACCGATTAGGTAGGTTTAAAAACCTATTACTTAAGAATATAAATAAAATACTCAAGGCGTTGGTAATCACATAATACCTACCAACCTACCTAGAAACCTAAATATAATTCAAAATTGTCAGGTAGGTAGCTACTTGGAACATAATATTTTTTATTTCTTATGATGGAAAACAAAAGGAGGTAAGTAGGTAGTGTTATCAAAGTGAGGCAGGGATTGTTAAAAACTCGTGCTAATTAATTAGTAACTCGTGCTAAACCTAGAATCAGTGCCAAACCTAGAAAATCCGCGCCACCACTGAAGTCCTATAGACGCGGCGCTGCTATCGCAGAAATAGGTTGGGTAAAAAATTACTAATAATAATTCTCCAAATAAGGCTTGAACAATAATAATTATGCAAGTTTTTACGTTCGTTAATTCTACACACCAGAACAACTAAACAACCGTGACTAAAAGAGCGTAATAAAGTAAATAAAACAATTAGTTCCCGCTTTTGCCGTAGGACTTGAGTGCTGGCGCGGACTCTACCTAGTAGGGTACAGTAAAGCCGTTTTCACACAGTTAGTGTCAGCGATTTATGAGTAGGTACTAGGTGGGTAGTAATTTGTATCTAACGCAACTAAGGATTACAAATAGGTAAGTAGTATACGAAGTAAGTAAGTAGGTACGTACATGGGTTGAATCAAAAAAGTCGCTTTCGTTCGAAAATTATTAAAAAAAAAATGTTTTTGGGAATTGTTGGGAAAAGGATCTCAGACATAACCTCGGTACCTAATATGGTAGGTAAGGTAGGTACCGTACCTAACTAGGTAAAATTAAACTTCAAATCATGGACATGTCTAGACTTGGCCTAATAAAAAATTATGATGTTAGCTTGATGTTAGTACCTTGGAAGTAAAATGCAATAATGCAATTCTTGTAATGATGTTTAATTCCTGTAAAACAACACTTTTCTTGCTGTTGATAAGGATGTAATTTCTTTGTCCTCAATTTTGTGATTTATGTCCAATTAAAATACACAATTTACGTTTATAAAAACTCTATGTTTTTAAGTTAATTATTCATTTTCCATCGGATCTTTGAGTGCATCAGTGCTACGTCATCTTCACCGTCCGTAGTCGATCGTTCGTTACGAGCCTACCTACTTATTCTGTGACTCTGCCGCAGAAGAACTAGTACCTACGGTACCTACTATCGCTGTCGCTGATATTTCATCAAGACTAAAATGTAAGTAAGTACCTATTCACATCTTTTAACTCATTTCAGAAAAGCGCTCTTGGCGTAGCTTAGACGATCTTGATTGATCGATGAAGTTAAGCAACGTTGTGCGCGCTCACAATTTGGATGGGTGGCCGCAAGTGGCATTACGAGCTGAGCGCTTCCGTGCTTCGGAGGGCACGTTAAATTGTCGGTCCCGGCTTTTAAGTCGTTAACCCATGACGGAGGTCTATAGCGACCTAAACATTCCGTCACCAGAGTTGGCCTCATACCTACGAACTTACCTAAATACTTTACTAAGTACCTATAGGTAATCTCATTTTCCAGATGCTATCAGAGTGATTTTTTCGTTTATTAACTTTCGCTTGAATTGTTTACAGGTCTGATTCAGAAGTTGAAACCTTTGTTGGAAAGACCAAGGGCAAGAAGGGGAACTCAGGCTCTGCCGCCGCCGGTACCAGCAGCAGCGCCACAAACAAGCGCAAAGCCGAAACTACTAGGTAAGTACCACTCTAATCTTTATACAAAACTAGTGAACGTCCGCGGCTTCGCCCGCGTGGACAACTATATTTTTAAGCCACGGGAACCGTGCATTTTTACCGGGATAAAATTAGCCATGTGTTAATCCTGGTCATAAACTAGGTACGTAGGTACTTATACCAACTTATTCCAAGTTTCATCCATATCTGTGCAGTATTTTGCAGTGATTGAGTAACTAACTTAATTAAACTTAATTAAAATAAACTTTAACGCGGTTGATGTCTATGTATCTAACAAATGTACTTAAATATTGTACTTATATAAATATTTTTATCACTTTCAGAGGACGTAATAAGAAGTCGCGTGTTGCGGACGTCTTCGGACTCTGCGACAGCGACATCGAGGAGGGGGCCGGCACGCAGGCGTCGTCGGCCCGCAAGAAGCTAGCATCGAGCTTTGTTAACCGGGTAATGACCGGTAACCAACGGCGGGTTGCGGAAACGAGCGGCGAATACTACATCGACCTAAAGGTTTACAACGCGCAAGAGGCGCAAGCTTTGCCGCCCGAAGAAAGGTGGAAGAAGGCAGTCGTGAGGTTGCAGTTCTCAACAGACGAGGACACAAAACAGTGGGAGTGCGTCCAGAAACTTGTGCGCGAGGCGCACAAGTTATTTTCTGGGTGCAACCCGGTTCACTATTCAGACAACATACACTTCAAATGAAAACAAATTAAGAAGTTTCATTTCAAATTTCAAATTAAAATAAGTACTTAAATTGTTTTCATTTGAAGTGTATCTTGTAAGTACTTATTATTTTAAATTAGGTACCTACTTAATAGTACCTATTGTACTTAGCCACGTAGTTAAAACGTGTTAAAACGTTAAAACGTTTATTAAACCTAAATAATTATTAGGACACTTACACTGTTTTCATTTTAACCTTTAGATTAATTGATAGGTTGGTTGGTTTCACTAGGTAGGTAGGTACATAACTTATGTAAGTAGATAGGTAACATAGACAAGCTTTTCTGTTAGTTCGATAAAAGTTTATTTTTCATTTTGTAGGGATAGGCTGGTATTCAAGATGCCGTTTTGTTCTGTTTGCAATTTATCTATTGATAACAAACGATGGGTAGGTCATTTACGAAGCAATACACATAAAAATAGAAACATAATCCTGTGTTCTGATAATGTACAGATGATACAGACTGCATTTCAAAATCGTATCGCGAGTTACAGAATTACAACAACCGAAGAGACAGATACATGTGTAAGTACTTTTTTTACCAATAATCGACTAAAAATAAAGTCACTCATTGATCAATCTCTTGAAACTCATACCTGTGTCAAAGTAAACTTTGAACTGTTTTCAAAGTTTTTGTTGTTCAAAAGTGATTCAGAAGAACTGAAATCATTTTCAACCAGTAATGTAACATTGCATTTAAATTATGACTTTGAAGTTTTATTTACAAAAGTCTTAAACAGTATGGGTCTTTAGGCGTTTCACACCGCAAGCGGTTCGGACCGCGGTGTGAATCGCCCCAGAGCTCTTTTTGAATGTGTTCTTTCGCACCGCGGTGCGAATCGCCCCATAACTTTTTGTGATGGGTCGATTCGGACCTGAGGGGAACAAAACAGTTTTCTTTTTATGTAAGCCATACACGCTACGGTCTACCGGAGAGGTCATTTATGCAGGTATGCCTGCGCAGGTCAACCGAACATTGGTTGCGTGTATGGGGACGTTCCGGTGTACCGGAGCGGTCTTCAGTTCTTTTTGCGATGGCTTCGAATGAGGACGATGACGCGTCCGAAAGAAACACTAGAAAACAACTGACGTGACCTGCAGAAGGAAGCCATAGAAATTACCAAACACCGGAATTTCAATCGAGAAGACGGTTTTAAACTCTCGGGTGCTTGGAATCCGGTGGTGCAATTGTGCATAAATCGAAAAAGTCCAACATCAGATGTGCGGTTGGATACTGTGAGTGTTGTGTGCCGCGATCGAGTTGCGTTCGAAAGTGAGACCGGTGGTACTGATGTTCGACGTAGTAAAAGACTTAGAAAGAGGGTAGACCGTTTCGTCTGCCTGTGATTACACTGATTACCCACAAACTCGCAAAAACTTCAGTTTACCGTGATCATGGCGCATGCAACTGTGCCGAAATATCGGGAAACTCGAAAATCCAAAAATCATGGTAAATATCCCGTTTATAGTATTGAATAATTCTCAATAAAAAAAAAATACAGTTTTCTTGTGAACCACCCCCTTTTTTTGAAGTCGGTTAAAAATACATTTTCAACCAAAAAAAAAACAACAAATGACAACGCCGGCTCTACGGCCGAAGCTCGGCTCGGACCCGGCACTGTCTAGCGTAGGTAAGTGATCCTTCAACTCAACAGTATAGTCAATCGTGCTTATCTTCACGAAGGACACCAGCTGGCTTGGTCACCAGTTGGCAGGGAACAGTTCTTGTGATATTCACTGGTCCCAGCTACCGACTTGACGCTAGGCTCTTAAAGTCTTGACACCTACTTAGGCAGGCATTGGTTGATATGATAACGATATCACACCATGTAACATGTAGGTATACCTATGATTTTTGTAGTCTACCAGTAATCCATAGTGAGCGATGCATGTAGTAGTAACTCCGGATAGAAGGGTGGAAGACGGACGCCTATCCGGCAAAAACTGCCGCCTGCAGCATCTTCGAAGTTTTATTCTTCTGCTATGTTCGAGAATTTAATTTTTTAACAGTATTGTGGAAATTGGTTTTGCAACGTTATTTCAAAAACATGATTTTGTCCTTCATGACGACAACGGGTAAAATGTTTTGAAGTACCAGGACATCAGATGTATCGCAGAAGTGTTTTGATTTAAGCAAGTAAAAAAAACCTCTGTAACGTTTCTGGTGTCCTGGTCTTTTAAGTTAGATCCAAAACACAACACACATAGTGCATAATTGCTATTGCCAAAAAGATATAGGTAGGTAGGTACTATGTACAAAATTAAATAAAATTAGGTAAAAAATAACAAATGTAGTGAACAAAATTATCTGAGCTTTTCCAAGAAATGTCCAATGCTGGTTTCATTGTGCAAAATTCGAGTTGGCAATTTAAAACGAAATTGTCTTTTTCAATTATATTCCTTTACCTACTCGTGGTGACGATACCGTAGTATGTTCTTTGTATCCTCTCTGCGGTGGTGAGTGTACCTACTTTGTCTATTTTGACACGAGTTCGGCCATAAGGAAATGTTAGTCCTCGTAGCCAAATCAGTTAGGTAGGCGAAATATGTAGATCAGTACATTTTGACATTCAGTCCAAACCAACCGTAAGGAATAGTTTGTCCATGAGGAGAAAGCCTTAATTTTTGATATGAGTCCAAATCCTGTGGTCCGAATCGACCCATTTCAAAAGATACTTTAGGCGATTCGCACCGCTGTCACCACCGTGGTGCGAAAGAACCCATTCAAAAAGAGCTCTGGGGCGATTCACACCGCGGTCCGAACCGCTTGCGGTGTGAAACGCCTAAAGACCCAACAGTATTACGAAAAAAATTGAAGAATTCGAAGAGAGAGACAGCGGGTGGACATTTTTAAATAATTGTCACCTAGAAGTGAACATTAATAAATATGAACCCTTGCGCGGTTCTAACTTTTTAGATTTGCCAAGATTTATTAAAAACAAAAAAGCATGTGTGAATATTCGTAACAATGATGACTTTTGTTTTTTGTGGAGTATTACCGCGGCTCTATATCCAACCAATGATCACCCTGATCGAGTAACTTCATATCCGGATTTCAGAGATATATTGAACATCAAAGGTTTATCATTTCCAGTAAACTTTGCAGACATTTCAATTTTTGAAAAAAATAACCCTGGTCTTTCTGTTTTTGTATACGGACTAAGAGACGGTAAAACAATAACAGGACCGTTGTATAAGTCTAACAGCAACAACAACAACGCAAAACGCATTCATTTGTTGTTACTTGAACAAGACAACATTTCACACTATTGCTTGATAAAGGATGTACCTCGTTTAGTGCGAAATCAGATAACAAAACATCATGGAAAATTGCACTTTTGTGAAAGTTGTTTGTTATTTTTCACTTCTGCTAAAAAGCTCGAAGAGCATGTTTGCGGGGGTGTCGTAACCGTGCTTCCGGAGAAAGGATCAGTGATTCAGTTTAAAAACTATGATCGAAAGCAAGATGTTCCGTTTGTTATTTATGCTGACTTCGAATCAATGCTACGTCCCGTTCAAGGTTGTGAACCTAATCCAAACTTCGCAAGTACTTCTGACGTACACCAACACATACCAGTTGCTTTTGCGTATAATATAGTGTGTTCCGCAGATGAAAGTTATAATCGGTGTGTTAGTTATCGCGGTGAGGATTGTGTAGATAAATTTATTAAATTGCTTTGCGATGATGTTAAATCAATTTATAAAATATTAAATGAAAGTAAAGCAATGGTTTTTGATGAACAAGATGAGTACGATTTTAATACAAGCACACGATGTCACATTTGTCAAAATTTTTTGTGGGGTGATAAAATACGTGATCACTGTCATATCACAGGGAAGTATCGTGGTGCCGCTCATTCACACTGCAACATAAACTACAAAATTCCGAAATTTATTCCAATATTTTTTCATAACCTTTCAGGTTACGACTGTCACTTGTTTATTAGACAATTAGGAGAAATGCCTGGCACGATTAAAATTTTACCTAAAACAAAAGAAAATTACATTTCGTTTACCAAGTTTATTCAAGTTACGGAAGAAGAATATGTACCGTTGCGGTTCGTTGATTCATTCAAATTTTTGGGCACAAGTCTTGATAAATTAGCGCAAACATTAACCACGAACGATTTTGTGAATTTGCAAAAACATTTTCCTGATGAAAATCAGTTTAAATTGCTGACTCGAAAGGGAGTTTATCCATATGAATATATGACCGATTGGAAATGCTTTAAAGAAAAAAGGTTACCACCGCAAGAAAAGTTTTACAGTTCTTTGACCGATGAAAATGTATCAGCTGCTGATTATAAGCATGCTCAGTCAGTTTGGTCGCAATTCGAGATCCATAATCTAGGTGAATATACAGATTTATATGTCAAAACTGATGTTCTTCTATTAACGGACATTTTTGAAAAGTTTCGAAAGACTTGTAAAAAACATTATCAGCTAGACCCAGCATTTTATCTAACTGTACCAAGCTTGTCTTTCGACGCTATGTTATTGAAGACCGGAGTACAACTTGAGCTCATCGATGATTTAGCTATATTGCGTATGATACAAAAAGGAATTCGTGGAGGTATATGCGTGTGTACGCATCGCTATGCTAAAGCTAATAATAAATTTATGTCTAATTACGATCCAACGAATGAAAATTCATATATAGTTTACCTGGACTGTAATAATCTTTACGGGTTTGGGATGTGCAAGTCACTTCCTTTGTCAGGTTTTAGGTTTTTAGAGCAAAGTGAAATAGATAGATTAGATATAATGAGTGTAGCTGACGATGCCGATGAAGGTTTTATTCTTGAAGTTGACCTATTTTACCCTGATCATTTACATTCAACACATAATGATTTACCATTTTGTCCAGAAAAAGGTATACCAATAGGTGGGAAGAGCACAAAGCTTGTTCCAAATCTATACAATAAATATGAGTATGTCATTCATTATGTACATTTGAAAAAGTGTTTAGAACACGGACTGATATTGCGCAAAATACACCGCGTAATTACTTTTAAACAAAGTCCGTATCTTAAAGAATACATCGAGCTAAATACTGAACTCCGACAAAAAGCTGTCTCTATATTTGAACAAGATTTTTTCAAACTTTTGAATAATAGTATGTTTGGCAAAACTCTTGAAAACAACGAATTAAGAGTAAATGTGCATCTTGTTAATGAGTGGGCTGATGAAAATAATACAACTAAAAAGAGGACCAGTGCTGATAAACTGATAGCTAGTCCATACTTCCACAGCGCATCGGTTTTTACCGATAATTTAGTAGCGATTCAAATGAAACCCGATCGGGTTGTACTAGATAAACCAATATATATAGGCTTCTCTGTATTAGAATTATCGAAAGCCCACATGTATAATTTTCATTACGATGTGATCAAACCATTTTACAAAGATCGCGTTCAATTGTGTTATACAGATACTGATAGCTTTATATATTTTATAAAAACTCCAGATTTCTATCAAAATGTAAAAGATACCTTTCTTCACCATTTTGATACCAGCAATTACGATCGTGCTAATCAATATGGTTTGCCAACAATAAACAAAAAAATACCTGGATTATTTAAAGATGAAATGGGTGGGTCCATCGTAACTAAGTTTGTGGGTTTGAGATCAAAGTTATATTGCTTAAAAACTGATATGCGTACAATAAAGAAAGCAAAAGGAGTGAAAGCATGCGTCGTTCGCAATTTAGATGTGTCAGACTACCAAAACGTAAACTTTAATGAAAACATTGTGCGTAGAAAAAATGTCTTATTTAAATCAATCAAACATCAAATTTTTACAAGGACAATAAATAAGGTAGCTCTCTCTGGAAATGATGATAAGCGTTGCGTTTCTAAAGATAGGATTTCAACTAAAGCCTGGGGCAGTTCCCAGATATTGCAGTCTTAACCAACCTCCCTTGGATTGTATTAAGATAGATATTGTAGTAGATATGTAATATTATAAGTTTTAGTATTAAGATAAGTAGGTAGGTAGGTACTCTAAAGTTAAAGCCGTCAAATTCATAGACTAGAGATAAGAAAAATGTTTTCGGATAAAATATGTGAATATTATTATACTAATATAGTTTAGCATAGTATTTGATATAAGTACTTAGTACCTAACAGTTTTTACCTTAAACAATAATGATAAACCTATTTACTTCATTATTAAGTACAGATATTTAGCTACATTTTAATAAAAATAAAACATTCATAAAACTTAAAAAAATGCATTTTTATTTTACTAAAGGTCCTTATGATTATGGCGCAAATTATTTAGTACAAAAAGCATAATTTCTAAGAAACTAAGGTTTTAAATAACAAAGGCGGTAGTAGTGAAAATTGATTCCTGTGGGATTATTTGAACATTCAAGTTTAGACCTGTTTTATAGAAATCTCACAACGAAGCAAGTATTAGCTAGGTACCTACACGACAATTGTGTATTTTATCAGGAAAAAGCTCATTCGCTTGGTATCCTGAGTAAACATCAGTTGTGTTTGAATACACCAGTCAAGTTCCTGTGGATTTTTTACGTAAGTACCTACGATTTCTGTACCTACCTATATTAATTTTTCATTTATCTAGGTACCTAAGTGCGCAAAGTTGTTTTAAATTCATAAATCTAATAACTTTTTTTTTTTTTTTCAGATAATGACATCAGAAGATGACCCTTATTTTCAATGTGCCCAGGACCCTTTGGCGGGCTGGGATGAGTTTATCACAGAAAAAAGAGTTGAAGCTCAAGCGAAGCTTGCTGAAGCGCAAGCTGAGAGAAAACGGAAGTCGAGGAAGAGGACGAAAAAAGATGCGGTATCTTTCGTGGTTAGCAAGGCTCCAAGAAGAGGGTACCGGATGCTTAAAATCCAAATTTTGGACTACGATGAAAGACAGAATAGTTATAGTGAAAGTGTGCGTGTGCAATATGTAGTGACTGAACCAATGGACGATATTATGGACTCGGCGCAAAACATTATAAATAAGATATCTAAGAAATTGTATGATGAATAGAATGAAATAGTAAGTATTATATAAATAAAGTATTAAGTATATTAAATAAAATATTAGCCCTTCTGATTATTTTGTATTTTAAATAATAGTTAGGTACCTAGTAACTTGTATTAGTTGTAATTGAATTCAAATAATAAAATTAAGTCTATTGTTTAAGTTTGTAAGTTTGTAGGTATGTTAATAATTTGATAATAATATTAGCCTTTCTGATTATTTTGTATTTTAGATAATAGCTAGGAATCTAGTAAGTTGTATTAGTTGTAATTGAATTCTAATAATAAAATTAATTCTATTGTTTTAGTTTGTAAGTGGGTATGTTTATAATTTGATGATAAAGTTCACCTAAAATATCCTGTGTTTTATTTTTAGCAGTTAATAATAGGCAGGTAGGAACTTACAAAAAATAAAAAAGAAACAAATAATATTTTAACAACTTTATTAATTACTAGAATAATAAAACCACTTAAATATAACTTAATTTAGGTAGGTACATACTTAATATAACTTTTACTAAAATAAAACAAAATTGTACTCCATAAATCATAAAAACTTAGGGTTTTTATTACATTTCATTGATAGATACATTCACATTAAAATATCAAAACAAAATTATCATAAAAATTAGGATTCAAAATTACATTTTACTGATAAACACATGTAGATTATTATCATCCATCCAGTTTTTAATGCACATAACATTTTTTAATGCACACTTTTTCTTATGATGTACACAGTTTAATGAAATATTTGATTTAGTGTCTTTATATAACTTAGCAAAGTTCGGACAACCATTTTCACCAATGTCTATAACTTCACAATATTCACATAAATTTTGAATCCATTTACTTTTTTCCAGTCCCTTCGTTATAACTTTTTTACTATTTAAATATGATGCAATAGTTTTTTTAAATTCTGCATAATCAATAAATCCTTCACTCCAATAAATTCCACTATTTCTCTCTAACCACCGCACTTGTTTTTTTTCATCCTGTGTTAAATTTTTAAATGGATATGGCGGTTTGACGAGGAAAGTTTGTGTATATCCATTATGATATAATATAGCAAATTCCTTTAAAATAAATAGATTTTTGGCATCCTTGAATCCTTGCACATCCACTACTACTACAGATTCACTAGAATTGGGAATCATTATGATATTTTTTGTACCAAATTACAGAGTGGTCTGTACTCTATCACACAATCGTTCAGAATGAGACAATAAGCTGCAGTTTGATCAGGTATCTCTTTATTGCATTCAAGTTCCACACGAACGCTAACTACAGGACCCGACTTAAGATTTTCACTTTGTCTTGAACAATCAACAACAAAAAGCGGAGCCTTATCTCTAAATTGAGAATAACTCAATAAGGGTTCACTTCTGCGTCCATAATATGATTGTTGGAATTTTACATATTGTTCGTATATTAATGCTGCATGATGTTGAATAAAATCTGCATTCAAACTTTCGTAAGGGAAGTAGTTAGAATTAAGATAAACTTTAACATCTCTTAAATTACAGTGATCAAATTGTGACATATCTTTGTCCTCTGAATTTTTTCTGTTTGTTTGTAGGCCAACGATTACATATCTAGGTTTTTCAATCTGAGACGAAGTTTTAATTGACCATGTATGCTTAGTAGTTTTCGGTAACAGAGGATACTCATACAAATCCCAATTCCTGAATGCAAACTTAATAGGATGATCTTTTTCTAGAATCTTTAAAAAAGTAACCTTTTCCTTGTCCGATACTTTAACATGCGGAACACGCCAAACCAATTTATTTATTATTATATCATCAAGAGTCTCAGTAGGCGGAATTTTTAAACAGTTTAAATTGGTATTGCTGCGTAACAATATTAATTCATGTTTACAATTCATTACGATCTTATTATAATCTTCAGCGAAACCCAAAATATGATTAAGTGGTATCGAAGCGGAAAAGGCTCCCCCGTGAGTTGACTTTGTTCCATTTATATCCCAACCCCAAGCTTTCGATACTTTAGCTTCATTATCATTGAAAGATATTAACCCTTTAATAGTTGTTGTCACTCCAGCATTTTTGATTCTATCTATTTCTACTCCATTAAGTTCATATCGAATATCTTGAAAGAGAAAAAGGAATGGATTGTTTGTAAATTCAACAGTGGTTACTTTTTCTTTGGTTTCATTATTAAATATGTTTACAGTTCCTTCAATATATAGGGTACTCGCTGATGGCAATATGTACAAATCCTGTTGATTGATAGGTATGCGGATTTCGTCATTCTTGTTAAAACTTGTTACATATGGTTTATATGAATGATATTCGATACCATCTATAGTGTTATCATATGTTGGTGATCTTAAAATATCCAAAATACTCATTTTAATAGTCCAATAAACTTCAGAAATTTTTTATTTTCTTCGGTTATTTTAATCTTTTTTTTAGTTGTTCTCTTACGGATAGTTCGAACACTACTGCCATCTTTTATTTCTGAACTACTATATGTATTATAGTCTATCATCTTTTCTTGATATGTAAATATAATTGAACTTCTTCACCTCGTAGGTTAATTAACTTGTTATTAGTATCCAACAGCCTGATATTTATTGAGCTAATAGTTTTTTGATTTATGGGAAAATAAATTATATTCTTAGGCACTTCTATAATTCGGTATCCTGGTGGTACGTTGGGTGCGAATTCATAAATGACGTGACTTGATTTTCCATTAATATACGAGCCGGTAACTATATCACATTCGATTCTCACCACGGTCGTTGATAAAATGTTAACTGGAAGCTGTGACTCGTGTATTATATTACCTTTTAGAGTTTGAATTCCAAATCCCAGTAAGTTTCCAAGAGAATTTTCTTTTTCAAAGTGTATGTCTTTAGTACAATAAATAAATGTTTTTAAAGTGTTGTTGTTGCAAAATAAATTAAAAGTCGTTCCTTTTCCTACCATAGATTTTAAATAATCAGATATATCTTGAAGTTCGTAAGTACCTTCCGGTATTTCTATGACTTCATTATTACCAAAATGAAATTTATTGTTTCTACGATCAATGTTAGGGATGGAATTAAATGTTGACAAATGCAATAGAGCACATTCATATTCACCATCAAATTGTAAGGCAGGATAATAATTAGTAGATAATAACGATGAATTGCCTGTTATAGACAACGTGAAAGACATTTTACGAATGATATAAAAAACACTAGATCCTTAATTTATATTACTTTTATTCAGTAAGTACCCATAATCTACATTCCATTCTTATTCCAAAATTGACGAAGAAATTTTAAACATAAATGTCCACAGTTACTTGTATCAAAACTTTGATACCTACTATAGTTATAAGTAACGTTTGATTTCAAATATTTAATTAGCTCTTTTGGAGGTTTTAGATCTCCGAAGCTATCAAAATACTCGCAATAATTGAAAAGTTTAACGTAGGCTACCCAATGAGTTCCTTCATTTTTTGAACTATCCAAATTAACAATACCACATTCAATGTCTTCTGTATTTTTAGGTAACTCGTCTCTCATAAAGACTCCTTTAAAATAGGGTATGTGATTACTTGCATAGTCCAATATGTCTCTATCAGTAAGAGCACGCTTGGGTAACCTTTTCACTAGTTTTTTGAGCTCCGTACACATAAACCACTACCAGTCTTGTAAGGTTTTATATACAACCCTTTTCCTAATGCGATGGACTCCATCATTTTATTATGTCGTTGAGCCTCCTCCAAGTTCTTTTGAGCTGATTTATGGTCATTTACAGCCTTTGCGATTCCTGCAGCTCCTCCACTCAATGCACCTAGGGCAGACAGTCCTGCGAATATCGGTATTAGTGGGAGAATGCCTCCTGTTTTTGGTAATGGTATTATACGAGGCAGACAAACTCCTTTCTTCTTTTTTAATAGTTTTTTCGCTGCTGAATAGGCAACTTTTATTGCCTTTAAGTTGCTTTTTGGTTTTGATTTCTTTACACAATTACTTATTTTAGAAACAATAGATTTAAATGATCTTGCACCAGCACCGTGCTTCACTTTGGTTTTCATAACTTTGTTGACAAGCCAGGAAGCTAGTTTTTCTCCTTTTCCTGCATTTTTTGATTTCATGCGCTGTTTTGCCATGTTCATTAGTTCTAAATCTGCTCTGTGTCGATCTTCTAAATTATTCGAGCTATCGTATGCTATATCGTGTCGCATACAAGCGTTATCAAGCTCATTAACCCCTTGATCACCTCTCAATAATCGTTTCTTTAATCGCGTACCAGGTCCACAATAATTATATCCAGGTAAATGTAGCTCGAATGGTAAGCTATTTATAATGCTATTAACTAGTCCACCACCTTTCATAGTCGAGATAATAATGAGATAATTCACATTGACATGATTAATTTTATAGAATCATAAAATTGATCGTTTTTCAATCCAACTATTTTCAGTATCGGGGAGACCTAGCCATTTAACAAAAAGTTTAGTGCCTTTTTTTCTAATAACTCTTTCGATAAGATAAACGTTAGGACAATTTGTTTTTTGAAGTTCTTGTTTGTAAAAACAACCTAGTATTGGTTGTTTATGTAAATCTTCTATCGAATATGTTACAGGATTAGTATTATTAACTTTTCTTATTAAAAATAATTCCGTAGACCAGTTTGGGGTGTATCCTTTTTCGAAGCTACCTTTATATTTACTTATGCGAACATGATCACCAACGATTAATTTATTGGTCTTGGTTAAAAAATTTGGTATATTATTATGTTTGTTGTTTAAATTTTTCATAACCATTTTCTGATTTGATAGATTTACATCTATTGGTTTGTATTTTGTGCTACGATGCAATGAGTTATTGTAAATTCTCATTACACTTTTCAAATCTTTACCGATCCAACGATAACTACCGTTTAAACTAAAACATTTATACAACTTGTTTTTAAGTGTTTTTATTAGTCTTTCAACAATGGAAGCCTTTTTTATAGAGTATGAAGAGTAATGATTGATTTTATTTTTGATCATAACTTTTTTGAATTCATCATTATAAAATTCTGTTCCCATGTCAGTTTGCAAGTGTTTTGGTTTTCGTTGATTTTTAAATAATAAGTTATTGAATGCATTTGCTATTTCGGATTTCGTTTTAGTTTTAACCGGGATAGCCCAAGCAAACTTTGAAAAGCAATCTATAACGACTAAAATAAATTTATGTCCATCGTTATAATATTTCAAATTACAAAAATCAATAAGATCTGCCTGCCATAAGTCATCAATTCCCTTTAAAACCACAGATCGACGAGTAAAATTTTTACGTGCTGTTTTATGAATTTCATTAACAACTTGTAGCTTACTCATTTTTTTGATTTTGCTTCTAATTCAGCTTTCAAATTCTGAATAATATGTTTTTCAATATCTGATTTCAAGGCGTTAAGTATCTTATGCACTTCTTGCTTTTTCATATATAATTCGCATTGTCTATCTACATATTCTTTGTTGACAGCATCGGTATCTTTCAATGGCGTTATAACACCTGTTAATCTTGCTGTCTGTAAATCGAACTCGCCAGTTTCGTTACTCATAAGAATTTTACTAAAATTTTCTAAATAATCTGGTAATCGTAACCGTTTATTAAGGTGATTTCCAAACTTATCCATAGCTAAAAGGTGGACTGATAGGTTGTAGCGATAAAGTGCAAATGAAACAAATTTCACAAAATATAGTATTTATTAACATATAATGCCACTTTCACGCAGTTCCTCGATTATTGATAATATTTCATTATCTAACCCAGTGTTACCAGCATCTCTTGAAGCAATTAATAACTTCAATCTTTCGATCAATTCATTAGGATCATCCCAGTAAACGTAATCTATATTTTTCTTCCATTTCTTTAAAAGAGGAAGTCCTTTTCCTTGATGTAAGTCGGGTTGACTACTGTCAGTACTTGCTGAAACTTTACGCAACTTGAACATTGGTTTTATGATATTCAAGTATTTTCGCCCTCTGTTACTTTTTATTGGTTTATGTGGCTCGTAATCTCTTCGGTGAGCATTTGTTTCAAGTAACATTGTTTTATAATATGCAATGTCTTCTTTAGTAACTGTAGATAAGTCAGGTGTTTTTTTAAATAATAGTTCATTTATACCAGGCGTAACTTTAAACTTGGTCGGACCAACTTGAATATAATCTTCATGAAGAATCACACGTGCAGATCCCATCATAAGTTTACCACGTTCATTTCTCACACCAAATGGAACATCCGTGTAGGTATCGGAAGATTTAGACCACGAAGAAATGTTAGGACTCTTGCCACTTGAACCTGATTCAACTGTTTGAAAGGATTCATCATTTTCGTTACTTTCTGAATCTTCACTACATTCCTCTGTTTCGTATGGAGTTTTATCTATATACTCGCTAAATCCAACATTAGATTCTCTTTTAAGTGTCTTGTCTTTGTCTAATGGACTCGAAGTTTGCAAAAAATTTTTTTCGAAATCTTTCGAGGTACGGTTTTGCTTTTCTTTCTCTATTATTTGATTAAGAGGATTTGTAATTGGTTTAAAAACAGATTCTAAAATACTATTTTGCTCAGTTTCAATGTTTCGCATCTTTCGAACCTTTTTCTTTACAGCTTCTGCAGCTTTCACAATATCTCTTTTAAGATTTTTTTCCATAATAAAAACAAATGATAAAAGTGTCTTTAATTGATTTATCTCTAAGTGTTCTCTCGGAAATGATTACATGTGAGCCATATTCAGGTATTTATAGTAGGTAGTGAATCAGAAATATAATCGAGTAATATGATTGAATACTCTTCTACAAATTGGGCATTTATTACCTATTGACAAAGAGCACTTTGCACAACACACGGCATGACCACAGGGAATGAAACAGGAGTTCATCTCTTCTTCTAAACAAATTTTGCAGATTATTGATGACGATGTGCAGGCTTTCAAACATGACATATTATTATTATACACGGTCTGATGACACTGTGCTTTTATTTCTTCATAAGGGGCACTTTGCACATACTCTTCACCCTTCATTACTAAAACATGTGTACAAAATTTAAAAAACCGTGCATGTACCACCCATGGTTGATCTTCTGGAGTCCAGTCTTTCAGTCTTCCATTGCAGTAGTAACAAATAACTTTGTCGCTTTTTCCAGTGTAAAAAAATCCGGCTTCAGCCATTTCTTGTGGTTTTTGAGATAAACCTATTGGCCATGTATCGAAGCTTCTTAAGCGGCTTAATTCACTTGAGTACATGCGATATACAGGGCTAAATGGCATGATTTATTATTAACTCAACACAAACTCAAATTAAGTTTTTATCATCAGCTATTCGCTGTTTTCAACGCAATGTTTCTACACACAATGACTCAAATGGCATCAATCTACTTACACGACTTAGAATTAATGAAATACAACAAACGTATCAAATTTCTTTCTGTAACATCCTTTGTTCTTTTCACAATCCTTGTTTATCACTACATAGCTGTAGGGCTCTTGCCATATGTTTGAACACATTTCTCGGAATTCTTGCCATGACATGTCTGAATTGACATGTTCATCATAGATGTGTTTCATATTAATTTCATCTTGCTTAAATAGAATTATTAAATTAGCATTATCTCTCACTAACTGTTTAGGTATTTTACTGTAACTTTGATTCAAGTAAAAACAATCTATATTTTGATGTCTTCCCATTGCAAAATAATCACGCATGTTTTTTTGATTCTCGCACGCTACGTCATCGAATATTATAATTGAATTGGACTTTGCTAGCTTGGTAGATAGAACTTCTTCATTTTCACGAAATTTAGAAAACGTTACACTCGGTACCATTTTAAGAACTTGCTCTAAAAATATGTACTTCGGCTGATAAAGGGTTTTTGAGTACACGTACACATTTCGATATTGTAAACCATTTTCATGAAGAAGTAGACCAATCACTAAATTAGTTTTTCCACAATTAGACGGTCCACATATTAAACAACGTATCGAATTAGGTAAAAGTTTTCCATGGCGGAAACTGCGTTTCTCAGCATCAATACGAATGTTCTCGAAATGCAATGATACAGGCTGTTTAACGAACTTCATCGCAGGAGTGTTTGAAGAAGAGTGATAGTACCATGAACATATCAATCATAATTATAGAGGTTGTAATTTAACAATCATGGAGTGATAATTTAACGGAAGTTCTTTTATTACAATAACGGGTTACGTAATGGCGTTTTTCCGATGCATCATAAAACATTTATACCTATATCAGAGTTGTTCAGTAAGTTACGTTACATTTTGTGATTCCAACAAAACGATAATAAATCGTTGGGCACGCTAGACCGCAAAAAAGTAATTGGGCAAGCTGGACCACGAAATGTTATTGGGCAGCTGGACCACAGGTCTACGAGTGCAACGAGTAGACCGAAGTGGTCCAGCGTGCCCAATAACTACCTACTGCCTCCGACAAAAAAAGACGCCATTACTCCTATCTTGAGCTAGTTCACGCCAATCCCCATTGTATAATTCTTTACCAATTTTTTTTTTATTTGTCTTTACGATCCTGCATCGCTAATGCAATCCATAACTTCTCCAGTCCTAATGCTACATTTACCAGATATTCTTGGCAATAAGCTGAAGTTTATCTTACCGTCGTGCATTGCCGTGCAACGGAAGGTCGTGTTTGATCGCCAACGGATGACAAGCAGCGGTTTCAATACCAAACAAACAATTATATTTTCAATCAACAGATAGCATCTGTACCGTTTAATGTAAGGTAAAATTTTGCAGAAACGTTGGAAGTTTGGTAATGTAATGAGCCAATGATTTAATATAGCTGTGAACCGTATGAAAAAGACTAGCACAGGACTTCTTGCTGGTGCAACAGCCATGATGCTGCCGGACCAAATGCTGAGGGGTAGCCTTATTTTCTTGTCACTTTATTTGTAACGTTTCTGATTTGTTTTTTGTATGTATCGTAGTGGCGAAAATGAAACTTTTTTTCTACTCTATTCTATTCTGTTACTTATTCTTTTTTTCAAATCAATGGTTCTAGGGGTCGTTCGCGCGTCATCTTAGTCTAAGTTTAGATTGCATTAGCCAAAAACATCGCCAAGTCTATGGCGTTAGTCGCAGCCGCATTAAGGTCTTCTCTCGTGCAGGTGTTCAGGCACGGAGGGCATTCCATCAGAAGCTTCATTGTCTGACCGGGATCACCGGAGTCACACTCCATCGGGTTTGGTTCTCTGAACCCCCATTTGCACATGTTGTGTCTACAGCGGCCAACCTGGGTGCGGAGCCGGTTTAGGGACTTCCACAGCACGGGACTGAGTTGACTCTGCGTTTAAATAGTATTTTTCTAATGCCTTTTATCACGTACATTTTATATTAGTTGTAGAAGTCCGTCTTACTCCTACTCTTTTACTGATCTCTCTCGCTAAAACCCCATCCATCCCAATTAACACATTGAGTGCTCTGAAGACTTGTTATCGTGAGCAGGCCTTTTTCGGAGGGCAACGTCAAAGCTTAGCAGTAAACGGGTTATACACACACTAAAAGCCATGCAATGCAAGGACAATCCACGACCACGAGCATCTTAGACACTACAAACTTGATAACTTCTACCAAATGGTTGATGTAGGCAATCGGTATAATTAAATGAGCAACACTTAATACTTATTAGTAGTATTACTTACATCAATAACTTCTGGCCTGTTGATCGCCGTTGCCGCTTCATCAGCATACACGGACACATTCTTCAGGAACCCCTTCAAGTCCCGACCAGCCTCTGCCGTGTACTCCGTGTAAAGCAGCATGATGTCACTCTTGACTCCCTCCAGCTCTCTCGAGAGCTCCGAGATCCTCCGCTTCTCTATCACCTCGGGGAGGTTCAGCGAAGCTTGGTCGGAATCGGAGCGCACGTCCACGTATACTTGGGCATCCTGGAATTTATATAAAAAAACGTTACCTACTAAACTTTCTTAACTTCTTTGACGACCCCTGTGGCGCAGTGGGTGAAGGCCCGCCTGTGACGCAGGAGGTTGCGGGTTCGATCCCCAGTTTGTATGATCTGCAAATATTTGTCTCGGGTCTGGGTGTTTTGTGTGTAGGTATATCATGTAAGTATTTACAAAAAAAATTATGCATTTAAGTAGTACCTATGTCAGTCATGTGGTTGCCATAACACAAGCTCTGTTTAGCTTTGGGCTACATGATGCTGTGTGAAATTTTCAGCATTATTTATTTATTTTATTTTTAAGTGTCTTATGGTTTAGAACAAAATGATTATAAAGTAGGTAAGTTCATAATTATGAGGTAGTAGCTAAATCTGGTATAACGGAGTTTTAGGGCTGCGTGAAGGCCTCCGTCATAGCTTAACACGAGTTGAACAACAGTTAGGTAGGTACCTACCTTCCTATATGATTATGATTGACGTATCTTTACCTAAATGATTATGATCGACGTGTTTTATTTATACTTAGCAATAAAATGCAGATATTTTTATTGTTCACGGTACAGCAATGCAAGGAATTTTTCCTGATTCACATCATAAAGTTAATAATCATTAATTGCCATGATATCATCACAGATCAATTTTCATGTTTTAGTAAAAAACTTGGGTTATTCCTGTTTGTCACTGTCCCCGAGAGGAGATAAACAGAAATCAAAATTTCTGCCTGTCCCCTATTTCAAATAAGGGGCGGCATTAAAGATACCTAAAGGTACTTACCTAAACATTAAAAAAAATAAGATGAAGCCAAAAAAGAAACTGGGTAAAAAGTTATGGATATTTTACATGACGAAGAAATATTGAAACAAATGCATGAAGTCATTTTGAGTTTACCTACGATCTCATACAATAAATTCTATTTTCTGTTCGTTATGCGAAACGTCTGGGTCTTCAAGGCTGATGCTTTTTTAAATAACTTACTTTTATCTGTACATTTTTATGCGTTTCAAAATGCATTGTAATTATCGTGTAATGTTACTGCATACTTCTAAAATAGCTTGCTTTAATGTCTTGTGTTCAGGTACGTACAGACTGGTAAAACGGAACATGCAATGAAAGACTCGTCGTAGAGTCAATAATTTGATGGTTTTTTATCGGATACATTTCGGAGAGTGTGCTCAGGAACTGTACCTACAGCTTAGTTTCGCCGTCTCCTTTCTCTAAACAGACTTCCTGACACCCGGAAAGGCGCCATTTGTACCTACATGGTTGACATTCCCAGTGTTCGTACTAAGCGCTTTGAGTCTACATTATTCATACGCACAGTGAAAATATGGAACACCGTGCCGGGGTCTGGGTATTTCCAGAAGTGTATAATTTGGGTGTCTTCAAATCGAGAGTCAATAGGTTCCTTATAGATAAGCGCGCTCCATCTTAGACCACATTGTTGCTTTAGGCAGGCTATGGTCAAACGCAAATCTATTTTAGTTAAAAAAGTATTTGCCGTTCACTAATACCTACTAGTTCATAAGAAGTTACATAATATTTTGTTAGTGTGAAACGGTTTAATCTCATTCAATTAATTAGTAACTTAATTCACTATTATCTTTCTTTCTCAAAATGATAATGTTTAGACGCAAATATTTCCACGGCATTTTTAAACAAATATTATGTTTTGTCGGTTTGGCATTTCTTACACAAATAACATTTTCTCTCTCTCTCTCTCTCACTCATCATCTCTATTATTTACTTTCTCACCCATTTCGTCTTTACCACAATCCATCCATATTTTCTTAGGCCTTCTTTCCTCTACTCAAACATCCATCCACAAAATATACTTGCCTTTAATTCCCATATTTTTAGATATTTTCTAGTTCCCCGACCTCGATGTTTAATACATAAAATAATATCAAAATAAATCTAAATATCTCTACCAAGGTTTAATATCAATGCAAAACTTTAGTGTCCTCGTTTTACAAAAATGTTAATAAACTGCTACCGTTATTTGACGTCCTTCATTTATTGTCACTGCTCATAGCGATAATTATTTTATAAAGGACAAATTTTTTATTTTTAAACTTTTACGGATCGGGAACTCAAAACAGCAGTAGGTACCGGTACCTACGAGTATCAAATACCACAAATGTATGGTAAACTAACTTCTGTTTTTTGTGACCAATACCGCTATAAGTCAGGACAACAAGTAGAATCTACGGACCTAAAAAGGTCGCTAAAACTGAATCACAATATGAAATGAACTATAATGCCGCCTCTTTTCACTCTCAGTCAATGAAAAGAGCTGGCAATAGTTCAATTCCTATATTGCGATTCTGCAATAGCGACCTTTATAGGCCCGCTGAGATCTAGATCCCGTATAAAACTTAATTCATTGCCGTGGTTCTCGCTTTCTGTAAAAGTTAATATGACAGGTAGTATAATACCATCCATCATTTTTCTTATTCATGTCAGTGCAAAAAAGGTATTGTGTGGTAAGATCTTTTACCTAGATTATTACAGCTTAATATTACGGTTACAGTCTCAGTTCAAAGCTCTTCTAGGTCAAAACAACAGTTAAACGAAGGTCGCTGTAAATCCAGTTCTGTGCAAAATCTGCTAATTATGATGTCACAAAGGAAGACGTAAAGCTCAAAGCATTTTGTTTATTTATAGTATTTCATTGCTGCATTGCGTTTGCGGCGTTTTTAGAAACGCTGAAAACTATGGACACATTAATAGTAATTTTGGGTGAGTTTCAATAAAATATGGAATATATTGAGAGGTCTCTAGCTCTACCCTATTTATGAGAGCTTATGAATCGCAAATGATACTACCTATAAATGTTCTCCTTGTGTTAAACAATTTGGGTCTTTAGGCGTTTCACACCGCAAGCGGTTCGGACCGCGGTGTGAATAGCCCCAGAGCTGTTTTTGAATGGGTTCTTTCGCACCGCGGTGCGAATCGCCCCAGAACTTTTTGTGATGGGTCGATTCGGACCGCTGCTGAGGGGGAACAAAACAGTTATCTTTTTAGATAGGTGAATTCGGACAAAGATACATAGTTTTACACACATTTCTTAAAGTACAACCAGGCATGAAATAATAGGACAAAAAAATCTACACTAATATAATATATAAAAGCCTATGCCGAAATTGGTGCCTTTTTTGTTTCGCGCGGCCATCAACCAAACATTAAAATATAAACTCTTAGGAGTATAACAAACAACATTTGTGAGAACAGTATACAGCTTCACTCAGCCAGGACCGAGTTATACAGGGTGAGTTTTTCAAGAGTGCCTCTAGGGCCAAATCTGAAACTATTAGCAATAGCGAAAAACACTCAAAGGAGTCTCTTCAGCGATTTTGATCAAAAGTAAAACTGCATCATTACATTTTAAAAATAATCATTTTCCTGGCCAGGAGTCGAACCTGTTGGTTACAAAAAAAAAAACTTTTTGTATTGTTATACCATCCGATAGTGTAGATAATAAGGATCAATTTCTGAGGAGAAACTACATGCGTCAAACTAACGGAAAGTGTTGATTTTTAATAAACTGATTTAAACTCTTAATATTTCGTAGATTACCCATAACTTTTTTTTTATTAGTTTGCCGTATATAGCTTTTCTCAGAAATTGATCCTTATCATCTACACTATCGGATGGTATAATAATACAAAAAGTTTTTTTTTAACCAACAGGTTCGATTCCTGGCCAGGAAAATGATTATTTTTAAAATGTAATGATGCAGTTTTACTTCTTAATCAAAATCGCTTATGACACTCCTTTGAGTGTTTTTCGCTATTGCTAATAGTTTCAGATTTGGCCATAGAGGTACTCTTTAAAAACTCACCCTGTATAACTCGGTCCTGGCTGAGTGAAGCTGTATACTGTGCTCACAATATTATTTGATATACTCCTAAGAGTTTATATTTTAATGTTTGGTTGATGGCCGCGCGAAATAAAAAAGGCACCAAACGCCCATACAAAATCGGCATGGCCCTTTCTGGGCGACCGAGCTCTGCTCGTTGGCAACCAACGAACGCCATCTAGTGGTTCAATTACGAACCACATTGCACTTTTTGCGTGAAAATGCATAGAAAATGGCTTTTCCCAGATATGAGACCTAGCTAGATCGATTTTTCACTCCCGTAAACACCCGTCCTGCAAATTTCATCGAAATCTCTAGAGCTGTTTTCGAGACAATTAGACAATTAGACAATTATTTATTTACAACTAATGACTAACATTACAGATAATTAAATCTAAGGCGTTAATCTAGTGAGATCAAAAACTAAAACTAAAACTCAGGACAAACAAACATCAATCAAACAAACAAATATTGCTCGTTTAATGGAATAGGATTAGAGAGATACCTAAGTTTTGTTTATACACTTATAGATATAGTAAATAGACACTTATAGATAATTTTGAACACAGCAATGCCTTTGGTCCATTTTCATAAATATTTGTCCTATCTAGCTACGAAAGAAGATTTTTTCTTCACTGATTAAATTTAATCCATGTAGGTAGGTACACAACTGTGTTTCATAACCAGCTACAAAAGCGGATTTTTTTTTTCTTATTTTAGTAACCACGAAATAGACTGTTTTTTTTTTTTTTACTTTTTGGTAACTAGGTAGCTACGAAAATGAACGCTTTTTTTCTTCTTTTCATAACCGTTATCTAGCTTCTTTCGTATGAGCAAGTACTCAACTCTGGTGACGGATTTTTTAGGCCGCCTAAAGGCCTCCGTCATCTTGCCCCCACAGGGGGGCCAACTTGCCCCCCCGAGGGGCAAATTGGCTAAACTTCTAAAATAGGTTTCTTTGACCCTACTGAACCAAAATAATATGCAAAAACATTCCAAAAAAGTCACTCTGGGAATTTATCTAAAAAATATGGGCTTTTGGTACACTGTGCTGTGGTCCGAATCGACCCATTTGAAAAGATACTTTAGGCGATTCGCACCGCTGTCACCACCCTGGTGCGAAAGAACCCATTCAAAAATAGCTCTGGGGCGATTCACACCGCGGTCCGAATCGTTCGTGGTGCGAAACGCCTAAAGACCCAACAATTTAACACAAGTAATTCAAAAAATATTAAGAATGACGGGTTCTCGAATGTTTTATTTTCGCATAATATATTTATAGAACATTATCCTATTATTTTATAAATATGTAATATTACTTAGGTGAATGTTTGTTACAACGTAGGTGATCCCTATAACTACCAAACCGATTTTGATGAAATTTGGAATGTAGATAGTTTAGGTTCTGGAATAACACATAGGCTAATTTTCATCCCGGAAAAATGTATGGTTCGCTAGTATTTTTTTATAAGTATTTGTTTTTTCTTATATTTACGTGTTACATTATTAGCTTAGGTACTTAATTAGCTTAGTAAATTACGTTACCCTACATAAGTTTCTCCTAGGAAGTGATACGATCACAGGAAGCGAGCTCTCCTATTCCAAATCAGGTCCTTCCCCACGTGCTCACACAATATAGAACAATGGCATGTCTGTAGTCGCCCAAGGATATTTGTGGCAATCAGATAGCGCATTCTTGCGTTATCAGTAAGCCTTTGTTGTCAAATTTTATACCTACGATAGTAATATAATTTGCTTCTGTTGTAACCACGATTAATTCAACGGAAAATATTTTTTAACCGATTTCAAAAAATGGAGGAGTTTCTCAATTCATCGGAATCTCTTTTTTTTTGTGCTTTTTATGTGTTTTCACCGATTATTCGAAGGCGCCTGGACCGGTTTAGAAAATTTATTTTTGTTTGAAAGGGTATACTTTCCGATTGGTGCCATTTGGTAAGGATATGTTGAGGATCTTCGAAGTTATGAACAGAAATGCACCTCGAAAGTGCAGAAAATTGCTCAGCGTTTAATATTGAAGTCGGTATTTTTTAATTTTTAATTTAACCAATTGTTAGGTAGGTAATGTATAAAAGTAAAATATTTATCATAACAAAAGTTTAATATTAAAAAATAGATATTTAGTCAGAGAAAAGATGGATGGATTGTGTGAGAGAGGAAATGCGTATGAAAGGAGTGACTACTGAGATGACGAGTGATAGGAGGGAATGGAAGATGAGAACATGTTGTGCCAACCCCACCTAGTGGGAAAAGGGCAAGGAAATGATGATGATTTAGACAGAGAAAAATCTTATAAAAGATCAATTTTGTTGCCTAGATCCTTTGCTACTCAAGGCGACGTCGACAGCCTGTAAATTTTACACATAAATCCGAGGTCAAGTTTTACACGTGCCTCCATTATTATTTAGTGTCCGTTTTGACACAAACGGGCTATTTGCCAGGCATTCTATTACTAAACCTAATATACCTAAGCATTTATTCAACTGTAGTGATGCAGTTTGTCTAGCCGTTCCCAAGTAAGTTCGTATGAGCAAGTGGCCAACTCTGGTGCCGAAGTTTTTAGGCCGCCTTCGTCATGGCTTAACGATTTAAAAGCCGGGACCAACATTTACACCCTCCGAAGCACGGAAGCGCTCACTCAGCTCGTACCACTTGTGGTCACCCATCCCAAGAGTGACCGCGCACAACGCTGCTTAACTTCAACGATCAATCAAGAACGTCCAAGCAAGCTACGCCACGAGCGCTTCCTAGTCGTTCTTGAAATCCTGATAGATCGTCGAAGTTAATCCATTCTCTGTCCAGCCACCGACTGCACGCAACATCCGTATGAGAGTCTTAGCACTGAACGCGTTAGGCGACGTTTCGCGCTGTCACGTGGATGGGTGACTGCTAGTGGCTTTAACAACGAAGCGCTCGAAGCGCTACGGAAGACAAAATTTTACAAATAAGTAATGGCGGAATTCACTAGACGGACATGCCCGCCGGACCTCCCTACTATAGCTCTGTGCAATGTACTTTGTCTAGTGTAAGACCATCGCAGTAAGTCTGCTAGACTGACACATTGCACAGACATTGCACAGACCTACAATAGCGAGGTCCGGCGGACATGTCTGCGGAGCCCGCGGGCATGTCCTTCTAGTGAATTCCCCTCTTTACACGTGACAGGTTGAAAGCCCATCACCGTTTGCTATAGTAACATATTTTCTGACAATGGTTGCCTTCATCTCTATTTCTACATATTTTTGTATTTAGTCCACTTAATTTGAACAACAAGCATAAAACGAGAATTGGCAATAACGACAAATGGGTATTGTGATGTAATTATTTGAGTTACCTACGTCATAAAATGTAGAACGAGTAACTATGTGACTTTCAGCTCGTAATATACAGGATGTCGTATAAAAGTGGCTGATTAGAAATAAAACACCTTAGGGACGTAAGGAATCAAACCCGAATCATGCTTTATGTCCTGTGATTTTTTCATTAAAAAATAAAAACAATATTACGATTACGCTGTTAGAAAGCTAACTGGTTACCTCACGATGTTTTCCTCCATCGTTTAGAGCTCGTGTTATTGCGTATTATTGCGCATTACATTTTTCAAAACGAAAAATCCATTGATGCATGGCCGGGTTCAAACCTGCGACCTTCGGATCACAAGTCGAGGCACTAACCCACTTGCCAACACGGCTCATACTTATAGCTACATCATATTATTATACTTAGATAAGTACATACCTAATAAATAAAATAAATAAATATTGCTGGACATTTCACACAGCGCAATTTAGCCCCAAACTAAGCAAAGCTTGTACTATGGGAACCAGATTACTGATAGAATACAAAAATACTTTTTTTTTGTAAATACATTTATAGAATACTTTATAACACCCAGACACAGAACAAACATCTGTGTTCATCACACAAATGTTTGTCCTGGATGGGAATCGAATCCACGACCTGGCAGAAGGCAGAGCTACTACCAAATAGGCTAAGAGGCCAGTCATAATCATTTACATGTTGGAAGATAATCTTACAGGAGCTCCTGAAGGCCACATAACTGTACCAATGGCAAAATTCCTCAGAAGCAGGTCAAAACAACAGTGTTATCTAACAAACAAACACACAAACAGTATATTTACAGTGTAATCTCAGCTGTTTGTTTACGGAGCGCATCTGTGAGTGAAAATTAAATAATTTGACGTCAATGTGTGTGGGTGTGATGAGATAACTAAACAGTTTGGTTCACATGAAACGAATGTTAATGATCTCCTTTCGTTTTATCGTGGATCTAATGAGAAGGCTCAAAAGACCGACACCTTTCGAGTTAGGTCATAGCTGATCAGTCAACTCCGCACCCGAACCTCACCGCATATCGGTATTCTTTTTATCTATGGAATTCTATAGTCCTACATAACACAGGTGTCAAACTTATAAGAAAAAGCCGCAAAGACTTGTAGTACATGGGTATAAGGGGTTTAGGGGGTCCCCCCTTAGGAACCCTTGAACTGTCAAAACCCTTTGATTTCTGGGGAAACATAGTCAATCTTTGTATTTTGGAACCTTAGGACCCCCCCCCCCCCCCCCCCATAACAAAGGTCTTTGTATTTTAGAACCCTTGCCCCCCCCCTCCCCATAACAAAGCTATAGCTACGCACATGGACTTCTATAATTTTTGTCCCCAACAACTAACTGAAGCCTGAATATTACGAGTACTAGTGCTAAACTTTGTGCGAGAAACTGAGGAGGTTCACAATTTGTCTGAATCTTTTTTTTTTTTTGGAAGTAGGGACTTATTTCATCTTGTCGGTTTTTTTATTTTTTTTATTTAGTAACTTATTCCTAGGCAACACCTTTTCTTTACGTGGCTCTACAAACACAGGTTTTGCCTAGCTCTAAGCAAAGTTAACAACCGTAAGTCATACAAAATGCTAGAGCTTGCCCCTGTGACCCTTGCTCGAGCGGGGCCCTAGGCCGCACGATCACGTGGGAACAGGGCCTCGTACAGTCAACATCAAAAGTTTATTCACTTTCTCATGTAAAGAAATATATCTCCTTTGAGCATAAATCGCCAAAGTTTAGCTGCCCAGCATAATGTGGAACCAATAAAGTAAGTTCGTATGAGCAAGTGGCCAACTCTGGTGACGGAGTTTTAGGCCGCCTAAAGGCCTCCGTCATGGCTTAGCGACTTAAAAGCCGGGACCGACAATTAACGTGCCCTCCGAAGCACGGAAGCGCTCAGCTCGTAATACCACTGAAATGCTACTCAGCGATTATGAAAACCGAGAACTTCTCACTCTAACTGACATATAGCTTACTTGGCACCTTACTCGAAGATGATGAACCACCACGCAGAAGACGAAATTAGAAGTGCTGTCTATTAGACACACATAAAACAAGGAGAAGACCTTTGTCCAGCAGTTTGTTGCAAGCCCATCACACACAGCAAATAATATAAGTACTTATTTTATGAATATAAATCTTGAGATCGTGCCCATACAAATTCTATGGAAGACACACAGCGAATATAAATTAGATAATATACTTAGTTGGTGCGATCTGTCAAGATTTATATTTCAAAAGATATATTATCTGCTGTGTGTGTGGTACGCTTTATTATTTGTAAAGCCACTGTGACAGAGCTTTAAAAATTGAAACATTATGTTGGTGTCTGTACTACAATCGACATCCAATCGTTACGGCAGGCAGACACGCAGGTTCACATCTCTGACTAGGACAGCTAAATACACCCCGTGCCTAGAGCGATATTGCCCTGATTTTTTAACCTAGGTACTTCAAAAAAAGAAAGAGGTTCTCAATTCGTCGGAACCTTTTTTTTCCTTTTTTATTTACTTATGAATGTGAGAATGGGCGTTTTTCCACTAGCCCGGCACGGCACCGGCACCGGCACCGGCACCGGGGCGCCGGCGACGCAAAAATGTATGAAAATGTACTGCTCATTTTTCCACTTGCCGGTGCCGTGCCGGCTAGTGGAAAAACGCCCAATGAGACGCTCTCTTTTGTTTGAAAGGGTATAATAGGTACTTTCCAATTGGTGCCACAAAATTTGTTGAGGATCTGTTGAGGATCTTCGGAAAATGCACCTCTAAATTGCAGAAAATTGCTCAGCTTATTAACATTGAAGTCGGTTTTTAACGGTAACTCTTCTGTTCAACTTTATAGAAATGCCTGGATAAATCTGCTGATGCTCGTATTTTGATCCTCTCTATGAAAACAAAGGCCAAAATTCACTCACAAAGCTTACACGACAGTTTTTGGCTCTTAAGTCTTTAGAAATTGAGGTCAAATTAGAGTACTCGGTCTAAAATTCCATGTTGACCCTTATTGTGGTGAGAATAGAGGTCAACCAGCGGATGTAGGTGTCAAGATCGCGATAACACGGTAGGCCCTTCAGTGTCCCGTTACCTGAAGGGAGAGCTGATAACGACCTACTTGAAGGTACTCATATCCATAGAATAAACAATAAAATGAATCAAAGGTAGTTCCTTCATAATAGAAAAAATTTTGGTGCTCTACATAAGTACTTACCTACCTAGTCTTTTTTTTTTATTATTTAGCCCCTGAATGGCATTTTTTAATCTAAAAAAGTTCTACTTCTTCAGCACCGAATTTCAACAAGAAATTATAAATCCAATCTTATTTTTTTATAGTTAAAACATGTAGATACCTACTAAATAACACTACAATGTTTGCTTAGCTGAAATTAAATAAATATAAAATATGAGTCACAATTGAAAAATTCTTGATAAGGTGTAAAATTGTAAAAATATCATCACATTCTTCAGGATTTTCAAAAGATTTATGGACGTCTGAAAATCAGTAAGCAAGTCTAAACTTGAAGGTAAACAGCCGCCTAAAGGCCTCCGTCATGGCTTAACGACTTAAAAGCCGGGACCGACAATTTAACGTGCCCTCCGAAGCACGGAAGCGCTCAGCTCGTAATACCACTTGCGGTCACCCATCCAAATTGTGACCGCGTACAACGTTGCTTATCTTCAACAATCGTCTAAGTAAGCTACCTATGAGCGCTTCACCGCCTAGTCTAGTCACCTGTAATTAAGTCTCTCTCTCTTTCTCTTTCAGGTATATATCTTTCATTATAATGATTTAGGTAGGTTGTCAGGAGGCAGGAGGTTGACCTTTGCCTACACTTAACGGGACACTGTAGTGCCTGGGATATTGTTCAGATGGAGGCTTGCCCAACACCTGCACCATCCTCTCAGCTTAACCGGCCATTTCCACAGGAAAGACATGGTCAATACGTGTGGGGCTGACTAAGCCGCGGGATTCCTCATGTTATTTTCCGTAAAAATTAGTTTCATAATAATTAATCTCATTAATTTATAACTCACTTATAGTAGAATAAGTCTGGCATGAAACTTTGTTAAATATTTTTGTAATAACATCAAAATAAAAATACCTAGGTAACTAAGTTTCAGGAAAGATTGATTCAACATTTCTAACTTTTCAAAACTACTCATAGCACTCAGTATAAAAAATACCCGAATCTTAAAAGAATCACTTAATACAAAAAGTCTTCACAAACCTGCGCACGCGCAGCCGCCAGCGCGAGCAGACACACACACACGAACACGCGCGCGCACATCTCACCAACACTGAACCGCCACTGACACTGATAGCGATACCGACTGCGCCACCTGAATGTTTGTTTACGCTGCGCCTGCGTTTGCGCAGATTATAAGGATAAGTGCAGTATGACTAATGTGATCAATTGATCATGGTATTGGGAATGGATCCTACCGAGGAAGATTATTGTAAAAAGTTGAAGTAGAGTTTATAGTTTTTTTTTTATTTTCAGGATGCCTTCACAAAAAAATGTTTTGTAATCACATTCTTGAAGATGTAATAGGAGCTGGTCTGTTTAAAAAAATATTTTTGAAATAACGAGCTTTTAATCGGTAATGGCGAGATGATTGAAATAAGCCTAAACACGGGTATATAACAATATTTACAATATTTGTGAAACAGTATGGCATCCTCTCTCAGTCAGAACTGAATTATACAGGGTGAGTTTTCAAGAGTGCCTCTAGTTTAGACTAGAGTTTGGTTGATGGTTGCGCGAAAAAAAGGCGCTAACCTCCCATACAAAATTGGCATAGTCATTTGACCCATTTCCCAGTGTCTGATTCTCGATAAATTCTCGATGGCAATACTATGTTGACAGCGAGCTGATCTGATGATGGAATCAGGAGCTGTTCAACGGATCTCCTCGGTAAATAACTGTAAATACCCGTGTTTAGACTTATTTCAATAAGCTCGCCATTACCGATTAAAGCTCGTTATTTGAAAAATACTTTTTTTAAAGAAAACTTTGGCAAATGCCGCCACACTTTGGCTGCCTGACGGGACGCGTGGTCGTGGTCGAGAAAACGTTGTAGGGACGATCTCGACGCCTTTGAGGAGACTTGGTGGGAAATCTCGAAGAGCAGAGATGGTTGGAGAGATGGGGGGGAGACCTTTGCCCATCAGTGGGACGACATGAGTTAAAAAAAACTTAAGGTATCAGGTAGGCACTAGACAAGCCTGTTCGATCTCCTAACGAAAGTGACAGCTATTAGGTACAAAGATAAAAAACACCTGGATGATAGACTACCTACTAGTCATTGGCGATGAAACGCTGTCATTGTGGAAGTGCTGTTTACACAACTGTACCTATAGGAATGAAGTGATTCAATGTTAAAACTCGTGTTCCTTGAATCTGATTCATTAATTCGTGTGCAACCTTAATATTGATTTTAATAATCATCCATAGGTCTTCCGGTGTAGGTTCAGATTATCCAAACTCAATATTGAAACTCCTCATTTATTGTTTTAATACTTTTACCCCCGAATACTGAAACTCTACTTAGTTTTAGTGCTGCTCATCATTGACATTATCTGTCATTTTTGGTCTACGATTCTGAAGAGTAAGAAAAACTCAAATAAATAAGTAGTGCCTACGTTTCAGATATTAAAGTAGCGTTTTAGTATTCGGGCATTCGTCATCTTTCTTGTTTTATCTGTGATTTTCTTTTTGAGCGATACCTTTTCTTTCGTTTTTCTCTCTGTCTTCTTTAGGCTTGTTTCACTCTTCAGCGTGTCGCCCCGGTCGCGTCCGCGAGTTGACCATTCACATCACAGAGAAATTAATTTTGACCATTTACAACACAGAGAAATGTGCTGTGAATGGTCAACTCGCGGACGCGACCGGCGGGCGACACGCTGAAGAGTGAAACAGCCTTAGATACAGCAGTGAGCATGATTATATTTTTAGTTGCTAGCTGTTTTGAACTGAATGACACTAAACAGTTTTATCAATATAACGAGCGTGTTTCTACGTAAACAATTACATAGGTAGGTACAGATCATGTTTTATGGTCAAAGGCCGTTTGTCCACCGCCGCCGTCACCGGAACGTCAACGAGAACGAGATGACGGCGGCGCCGAGGTAGCGACCATACATTTACTACAGCCGCCTGTCCACCAGAAGACCGTCACGTCATTTTGATCTCAGAGCGTTTGTCCACCGCCGCCGTCACCGGGACGTCAACGAGAACGATATTATTTCTGGCTGAGATCAAGATGACGTGACGGTCTTCTGGTGGACAGGCGGCTATAGTAAATGTATGGTCCCTACCTTGGTGTCGTCGTCTCGTTCTCGTCGACGTCCCGGTGACGGCGGCGGTGGACAAACGGCCTCAGCCAGAAATGATATCGTTCTCGTTGACGTCCCGGTGACGGCAGCGGTGGACAAACGGCCTAAAGGTACAAGTATACGAGCTGCATCTTTCATCTGTACCGCAACTGATCAAATAGTTCATGTACGATCATCATTATTTCTGATTAATGATCTCATAACTTACATTCTTGTAAATATTTATAAAATGTTTCAGTGTCAGTCTGAACGCCCATTCTGAATCGATTCAAAATGCTACTAAAAGGTAAAAAATGGTTGCCTGTAAAGTCGGTTAATTTTACGTGTTAACGTCATTAGAGTTTTCTTAGTTAGTTTCTCAGTTGATTAAAAATTGCATACTTTTCTGAATTGGCAAACTTTTAGGCCGATCGTGCCTCTCTATCGCTTGTTGCACGCTCGGTTCTGGCGGCACGTGACACTTTTTAGTGCGTGCAGGCTGGGCTTTCATCGATTTATAAGACGTTAACACGACAACAAAATCTCTTATGAACCTACCTAAGCAGAAAAATTAAGTCTTTAACTTTATTAAAATGTTATTCCACACCTAAGAATCATTCATTGAAAATGAAAAGTAGGTAGGTACTTACCTTCTTACTTGAATTCTTATTAAAACTTTTGATTCTGACAACAGTCGACGGAGCCAAGACGTCGGTCGGACCGACCGAAAAACAGACGCTTCGCAAACACAGTCAGGAGTATTTCACTAGTTCAATTTATTATATCAGTAGGTAGGTACTTAGCTCATTCGTATATTATGTATGGTATGCACTCAATAGAAGTGCATCTTCTATTGTTGACAGTAGATAACGGAATACCTAGGTAATCTAGGTATGCTACCGTTCCAAGGTCGTTTCCGGGCCAAAAATAGATATTACGGCATCATTATGAATTACCTGCTTGAATTGTATATACAGGGATACTAAAAAATACCATAATATTTAATATATAATAGTTTACAATTGCATTTTTTATAGAAGAACCGCGTTGTCCTATGAATGTATTTTTCAATGCAGCAGAGGTTTAAAGGATTCACGTGAAGTTTCGAAACACAATAAAACTGCGAAGAAATACAATGGAAAAAGTTTAATTTAAATACAAAAATACTACCTACCTTAAAATTATTGAAAAACAAAACTTGCATTATTATTGGTCAAATTAATTGGTCTATGATGTACAGTTTAGCAACTTAACGAATTTCTGTAGTGCGATTCAGGCTTCCGAAAATGCTTCCTATTCGATGATTCTCTTCGGAAAATTATCGTTTTTTCAGGGAAGAAACGTAACTTTCCGAATTCGGAATACATTCCGATAAGGTCTGAATCGCACTGCTGATCCCGTAGATAATCGATGACCACAAAGTCTACAAATCCATAATTATATTAGAAACACCATGTATCATGAGCAGTTTGTTATTAGAGTGGTTTAATGTAATGCTTTGAAGTATACGGCAAGCCATTATTGCAACTCTGCAGCTACGGAGTTTATTTTTTTGTACTTATGTACTTACTTGAAAAATATATTCTACTTTTCAATATTTAATGTGCTCAAAAACTAACAAGTAAGTAACTATTTATTGTCTGCAACATAAAAACAAAAAAGCCCTCTGCTTTGTAAATCTCAGAGTAGACTGTAGACCAGCGGAGCTAAGAAGGTCGCTTTAGCAGATTCACAATTGGAATTGAACTATATGCCGTCTCTTTTCACTCTCAGTCAATGAAAAGAGACAGCACATAGTTCAATTCCTATTGTGATTCTGCTATGACCTTTTTAAGCCGCTAAGAGACTTGACAGAGTTCGTAAATACGGAAATCCGATGTCGAACGAAAGTGCTCGATGTTGGGGACTGTATTATGAACTTAAAATGCAGCTGGGCAGGACACTTGGCAAGATTTGGTGATGGCATGTGGAGTAAGTGAATATAGGCCTTAACTGAATAGTGGCCCCAGAGTTTTACTAGACCCTTGGCAGACCATCTGCCAGATGGATGGACGACATAGTTGCCGTACAGGGTAAGACCTGGATGCAAAAGGCCCAGAATAGAACGTTTTGGCGGGTAAGGAAGCTTATGCCCAGCAGTTGAGTAAAAGCTGATGATGATGATGATGTTAAAGCTTCAACGCCCTATAAGAGACGCTTGGTACAAGGATAGCACCAGAAAGCCCATGGCGTACATAACGAGCACGATGTCCATAGCGGTGGCGAAGAGGTCCCTAGCAGCCTGCTGCCTCGCCAGCCGTCGCAGCTGACTTCGTGCTATCGCGCACAGCCGCGCCACTTGTACGAGGATCAGCTCGGCTGTGTTCAGCACGGTGCTAGAGAGAGAAACAGAATCAAATTTTAGTCGTTTTTTTTTATATCACACTAATCACACTAATCCGACACAATAGAACGCCACCGCCAAGACCCACTTTGGGGTCGACGCGCCAGGATAGTAAGTAATCACCACTGATCGGAGTAGGTAGAGCTATTTAGGTTCATTGACCGCAAACATTGATGTTAATATGGATATTCCACGGGATTCCGACTAATACTCCGGGATTCGATTACACAAATAGTTTGTTCTTTTCAATCATGTTTCGATTTTTGAGGAACTAATAATTTGTATGGTATGTTCTTGTACAACTTCAGAATGAAAATGTTAAATGATTGTTGATTCTTGTATAAATATAAGAAATTGTTACCTACATAAAAAAATATATGTGTGTTCATGAATCAAGTTTCTATCTATTTATTATACAATCCTTAAACCCGTATATAGCAAAAAGCAAAAAGCTTTTTATTATTTTTCTAACTAAAAAACGAATCCCGGGATTCGGGGAATATCCATATTATTCTATCATATGGCAAGTACATAAAATAGCTCTACCTACTCCGATCACTGGTAATCACACTAATATTATAAATGCGAAAGTTTGAATGTTTGGATGGATGTATGTTTGTTCTTCTATAGCTCGATAACCACTGAACCGATTTGACTGAAATTTAAAATATAGTTAGATCTAAGAGATAAAGACCGGGAATAGGACAAAGGCTACTTTTTATCCGGGTACCACGCGAGCGAAGTCGCGGGCGGAAGCTAGTAATTAAATAATAATCGGTGAACATGCTTACATAAAAAAAGCACGAAAAAAGATTCTTATAAATTGAGAAACTTCTCCTTTTGACGTGTTAACGTCTTATAAATCGATGAACGCCAGCTGCACGTACAAAAAAGTGTTCCGTCTGAGCCGAATGTTCGGCAATTCATAAAATCATGCAATTTTTTATCAATGTTTTCTTATGACGTTAACACGTAAAATTATCATCCGTAAACTGACTTTACAGACAGCGAGTTTTTTTTAAATCGGTTAATTATTATGAAGGACCACAGTTACCTTGGCGTGCACCTCCACAGCATGTTTTCATTGACGCTGATGAAGGGCAGGACCATGGCGGCGAAGCACCACGCGCCCGTCGTATCCAGGGATGATGACGTCACTAGGGTGGAACGCTGGCTCGTTGTTACCCTGGAGGAAAAAAATAATGCTGGACATTTCATACATCATCATGTAGCCCCAAAGTAGAAATAGAAAAGAGTTTTATTTTCGCCACTATACAAAAATACAATAAAGTAGGCAGAGCTTGTGTTACGGTCGCTACCACACTACGGTGTGTGTTTTTAACCGACTTCGAAAAAAGGAGGAGGTTCTCAGTTCGTCGGAATCTTTTTTTTTTTTTGTGCTTTTTTTTATGTATGTTCACCGATTACTCGAAGACGCCTCGACCGATTTCAAAAATTCTTTTTTTGTTTGAAAGGGTACACTTTCCAATTGGTCCTTTTGGTCATCAGGTCAGGATCTGATGATGGGATCTTGGAGAAATCGAGGTAACTCTTCAAATTTTATAGGCACACTTGAAGCGATTAGGGTACTTTTTAAAAGCTTTATGGTGACAATGCAATATTATGGTAACATTGAGCTGATCTGATGATGGAGTCAGGAGCTGTTCAACGGAACTCCTCAGTAAATAAGCCGATTTAGTTGAAACTCGGCACGTCTGTCAAGTTCCAACTACAATGTAATAATATGGTCACAACGAGCTAATCTGAGGATGGAGTCAAGAGCTGTTCAACAGAACTCCTCAATAAATAGTCTGATTGAGTTGAAACTTGGAACTCAGCATGTCGGTCAAGTTCCGACTACAATGTAATAATATGGTGACAGCTAGCTGATCTGATGATGGAGTCAGGACCTGTCCAATAGAACTTCTCAGTGAATAACAGTGGAACATCCATGTTTGGGCTAATTTGAATTAGCCCACCCCTAGCATTATCCAATAACAGTTTGTATTGAAGTCGGTTTTTTTTAATTTTTAATTTAGTTACTTACTTGTTTATAAATAAGTACTTAATCAATCAATCAATCATTTATTAAATGCGAATCAAGGGTAAAAAATATGACAATTACTTACCTACATAGGTAAGTAGATAATTGTTATACTTACTTACCTACATAGAAAATCATAGGAAGTCAAGTCTTAGGTAGATTGGTGCTGATACTGTTGTACACTAACAAATTTATTGCAAAATCCAAAATCCATAATAGGTTTGATCGTTTTAATAAAATACAGTATTTCTATAAACGAATAGTTCCAACGCCATCTAGGTAAAACTTAACAAACCATCCACGCAGGTAACCCTCGAATGTAAAACGTCGAACCCGTGTTTATGACTGTAACAGCTTGTAAATTATTTTGAGATCAATCTCTTTACTATCACAGTCTGAACATAGATGGCGACTCTACCAGTTGATTAGAATATAAAAATATTTATAATACTTAATCATTATCATTAATGATCAAGTCAGAGAAGTAGGCAGGTAGGTAACTAAATGGAATTTAGTTGCTTTGAAAGTTATACCTACTTAGAGATAGATAAAGATAGATAGATACCTAACACTTTATTGTTTATCTCAAAAAACCTTAAATAGGTACTTACTTAAGTATAAATTATCTAAACATAGGTAAAAACAATTGGTGGCCTTATCGCAACCTTATGGCAACCTATAGGTTGCCTGGAAGAGATATCTTTAAGCGTCCAATCCAATTCATCCTATAGGATGGATTGGACAGAACAGATAATAGAAGGAGAGATGTACAAAAGGAGCAAATATCCCAGCATGGATAATAGTGCGTAATGGCATAGGTAAGTAGGTATAATAGTTTTACCAATACCAATTACCAATATGACGACGCGAGCGGTAGAGATACGAGGTGGCAAAGTTAAAATTCGGAAAGAGCACATTAAAATCTATAAAATCACCAATTTTATAGATTTTGATGACTCCCGGAAAACTTTTAAGTAGGTACCTACCTACACTATTCTTCCAACGGATCTTGTCTTGACTTTCGTGAAGTTAGCCGTTTCGATACGCAGTGCAACTTTTTCATACAAAAAATTCTACAGCGCAGCGAAAAGCCTAACTTCACGAATGCCTTCATCCATTGTGACAACAAACTTATTGTTTTGAGCTGACTGTAATAAAAACGTTGTGTTGATTATCATCTCTCCCTCTCTCTTCGTTTTTATCAAATACTAAAATAATGCCCTTACGTTTCATTTCTCTCTGTCTTTGTACATTACTAACCTACTACCTTGGACCCCAGTGTTCGTTGGCGAGGAGTCTCCCCTGATCCAGTGGTCCACATCCCGACTGAATACACTGTCGTCTGCCGTCAGCACGTAGGATGAAGTGGCTTCGAGCTGATTCTGCAAGACGCCCAAATCAGTCTCAATGCTACTATTATATTAATTGACAAAAAAAAAGATGGTTTTCAGTAAAACTGTGCTGTAATTTTTTGCACGAAAAAAAAACATTTTATTTATTTTTATTTAATCTTGTTGCACAAATGAAACAGTTAAGTATAAAATGCTTAGATCTAGACAGGTAATGGTAAAGGCGAGCTTAACCCTAAAAGAGTTCTCTTCCAGCAAACCTTAATGGGAGAAAGATATAGAATCAAGATTTTAACCAAACTTTTCTGTAATTATCTAAGTACCTACTTACTTACCTACTGAAATGATTCTAACAATTTTTCGCTGACATGACAAAATTTGTTGTGTTCTCCCATGTAAAAAATAACATCCAATATAGGTAAGTACAATAAAAGTCAAACGAAGATCAGAAATAAAGAGACAATGTGACACCAGATGTATGACATAGGTACCTACATTGCATGTAGAAGTATGATAAGCATACCTAAAGGGAAATGCAGGAAATTAGCCGCCTTTTTACCCGACTGCGTAAAGCAAAGGAAGGGTAATGTGTTTATCAGCCTATGTATGTATGTTTGGATGTTTCTATGTGGCACTCTAGAGGCCAAACGCGTGGACCGATTTTGATAATTCTTACGTCAATCGATTCGTCTCAACCTTGGAAGTGCTACTAAAGACATGACAGTAAACAAAATTCACCAGTGCCACAACCAGACGCCATATTGTCAAAATTAAAAAAACCAAAATCGTCACACTATATCAAGTGGGGTATCGTTGAATAGGTATTTCAAAATCAACTTTAGGTTTCTTTTACCATTTTTCATTTTAAGTAATAGTTTAGGAAAAATAACGGTTTAAAGTTGATTAATAATAATTCTCGCTATGGATGTTTCTATGTGGCACTCTAGAGGCCAAACGCGTGGACCGATTTTGATGATTCTTACGTCAATCGATTTGTCTCAACCTTGGGAGTGTCACTAAAGATATGACAGTAATCAAAATTCACCAGGGCTACAACCAGACGCCATATTGTCAAAATTAAAAGAATCAAAATCGTCATACTATATCAAGTGGGGTATCGTTGAATAGGTACCTACCTATTTTAAAATCAACTTTATCATAACTAAAAAGTGTTAAATAAAAAAATATTTTAAAAAAACAAAAACCCGACTGCGTCAAAACTAAAAAGAAAAAAACAAGCCTGCAAAGAATTACTCACAGTCGGGACCCATAACATTGGGAAGATTTGATTGGTAATAAAATGAATGGGTACCGACTGTGACTAATTCTTTGCAGGCTTGTTTTTTTCTTTTAGTTTTGACGCAGTCGGGTTTTTGTATTTTAAAAAAAAAAATTTTATTACCAAACACACCATCACGATTCATTAGTGACTGGACTGACCAAGTTATAATCTGGTGCCCTGATGACGGTCTCGACGGAGGGGTCGCTGTCGGTGTCCTCGCCCTCCAGTGCGCCGGCGCCGATGATGGTGTCGGCCAGGTCTCGCACCACCTCAGTCGCCATGTCTTACTACAAGCGGGAATAGGACTTTACATTTGGATTCAATTTAAATCTAACTAAAAAAAATTATCTTGTCTTATTGTCGAAACTAAAAGATCAGCGGAGCTAAAAAGGTCGCCAATGCCGAATCGCAATATGAAATGAACTATGATGCCGTCTCTTTTCACTCTGAGTCAATGAAAAGAGATGGCAATAGTTCAATTCCTTTAATGCGATTCTGGAATAGCGACCTTTTTAGCTCCGCTGATTAGAATCCGGGTCCCTTCATCATTTTTTCTTTACGGTTTAGTGAGGGAAATGTTAAAAAAAGAGCATGAAAAATTAGTATCTAAGCATTACCGCACGGCCTGTACTACGGACCTTCAGATCGACAAGTGGCTCAATAAAAAAAACTTCAATGAATTTTTTGCACTCTCGAGGCGCATTTCTGTCCATAACTCCGAAGCTCTTCGACAGATCCTCACTAAATTTTTGTGGCACCAATAGGGAAAGTATAGGTACTTATCTACCTTTAAAAAAATTCAAATCGGTCTAGGCGTCTTCGTGTAATCGGTAAAAATGTATAAAAAAGCACGAAAAAAAGATTCCGATGAATTGAGAACCTCCTCCTTTTTTTGAAGACGGTTAAAAATAGGCTCTATACTTACCACTCAGCTAGAGCACCTGGCTAGCACAGATACTAATTTAATTCGTACCTTTTTAATTTTGCATCAGAGAGGATTACAAACCATGCCAACAAAACACTGGCATGGTTTCGTTCAATCAAAATTCAATAACTAAAAATTTAACTTTTTATTTACCTACACATTTTTGGATTTGAGACGATGACATCGTCAGGTTTATGGTAAACTCCCCTATCTGCAAAAAGCAAAATGTTCAGGAGAGAGAAAAGACTGGGAAAAAAACATACTTTTGCAATTTTGAAATAGTTCCTATAGACCTATTTAAAAAAATTAAATACATTTGTGTATTAAATGGAAAGCATGTTTTTATGTATTATTTAATAATACATAATATTGTTTAAATAGCGTAATAATGCAGATTCGCGACTTTACAGCTGCATACAAACATTTTGTCAAAACAGTTTTAGCCCATGGTAAACTCTCCTATGTGTCATATTCGCGACTTTGCACCGTCAAAATCGGTTTTCGTTTAATTTTTCGACTGCGAAAAAGTGAATCTAGTATAGAAAATGAGTTTAAAAACTTTTTAATAGATTGGAAGTCTTATATTTGAGACAATTTAGGGGTACAAATAACAACATTACACACAGACACACTAAATTTAGTAATTACTATAAAAACAGCCAAGTACAAGTTCTGTGGTTTGAGGTTCCGTAGTTATTTATCTTATTCATATCTGTTACCTGTGACGTCGTACGCGTTACATTACTTTGATTATTACCTACGTAGTGCAGTAACGTTTTTAACGAAGCAAGCTTCCTTTTTTTTAGGCCAATGCAATATTGGAACACTTGATTTTGCTAACCGTAATCAAAGGAACGGCTAGGTGCTTGTCGTTTCCTATTCTGTGGTCAGACATAACTCACTTTGCTCGCAAACACTCATGAAGCTTAAACGCGAGCAAAGCGAGCTTCCTCGCGAGTATCCTCGTGAAGTGAGCTGAAGTATTTTTAGACAAATGCAACAGGTGATAGGTACTTGATATTGTTTACGGTGTAGAAAGAAAAGGCTGACTACTTGTCGGTTCCTTTTTTTTGCTCAGACATAGTTCACTTTGCGTGAAAAATACTCATGAAGCTAGAACTCAAGCGAAGTGAGCTTCAGATTAGGCTGATTGTTTTTAGACAAATGCACCGTCTTACACTTGATTTTGCTAACTGTGCTCAAAAAAAGAGCTAGCTGCTTGTTTGTTTCCTATTCTGGGGTCAGACAACTCAGTGCACGCAAAATACTCAAGAAGCTAAAACGCGAGTGAAGTGAGCTTCCGTTTCTCGTCAACAGAGCCGATTTTTTTAGACAAATGCAACATTGTAATACTTTGTTTTGCTAACGGTGCTCAATGAAAAGGCTGGCTGCTTGTCGGTTCCTATCTGTGGTCAGACATTACTCAGTGCGTGCAAAATACTTATGAAGCTAAAACAGGACCGGCTGGATTTTTTTAGATAAAATGCAACATTATGTAACACTTGGTGTTACGGTGCTCAAAGAATGGGCTGGCTAATTGTCAGTTCCTATTCTCTCGTCAGACATTACTCACTTTGCTTGAAAAATACTCATCCTCATGCGAAAACGCGAGCGAAGCGAGCTTCCTCTTCTCGTGAAGCGAGCCGATTTTTTAGACAAATGCAACATGTGAAACTTGACTTTGCTTACGGTGGGTGCTCAAAGAAAAGGCTGGATGCTTGTCGGTTCCCATTCTGTGGTCAGACATTACTCACTTTGTTCGCAAAATGTAATGAAGCTAATGCTAAGCTAAAGAATGCGAGCGAAGCGAGCCGAATTAGTTTTAAGACAAATGCGTGATGATATGATTTTACATTCAAACATTTTTACCCCTTTTCATCCTCTTTGGGGTATAATTTCCAAAACTACTTTTTTAGGGAATCATTATAGGTACCTTCCTCTCTTAATCCATTTAAGAACACTTATAAGATTGAAGCAAATCGAACCACCTGTTAAGAAGTTCCACCAATACAAAACTTGAATACCCTCTTCTGGCACTCCCTTTGAAGGGTAGTTTTGAGTTTTGAGAAAACTTTTATACTGGTTTTTCTTAGGTATTTGCAAAAAATGTATAGGTAGGTACCTACTGAGTTTCAAGCGAATTCAACCACCCGTTATAAAGTTCCCATACAAACTTAGACACCCGTTTAACCACTTTTTAGGGGTTTGTTTGAAAAATCCCGAAACAGTGTCTATTTATTTTGCACTAACAAGACCTATTAGAATCAAGTTTCAAGAAAATCGCTCTACTACGCGTTAAAAAGTTACATAAAAACGTTTTCAGCCCTTTTCAACCCTTTACGGGTTGAATTTCGAAAAATCCAACCTTAGTGGGTGGTTTCAAGTATGTGCTCTCGTAGCTTAATAATGTTGGCAGAACGCGAATCTGCCATATTCGCTAGTTTACCGTGATCATTTTTCTGTTTCAAACACAGGAACTCGGTAGTAAAATGTCTTATCTACACTTACGAGAATTTACCTTGTTGCAATATCAAAAATTGCTCTGATTCGCTTATTTACTGCTATGGTATCTCAAAAACTATGGGAGCTACAGCCATGAGAATTTTACACAGTGTGTATCACCGCATTTAAAACTATTTGGCATTTAAAAGTCATTTTCGTCAAAAACGCAGATAGGGGAGTTTACCATAAACCTGACGACATGTGCATTGACATGAGGCGACATGAGGGCGACATTGATGATTGTTTGACAGATTTTCCAACATTGTTAGCGAAACTTTGTAGAATGTAACAAAATTGAACTATTTTGAAGATTGTTCGTTCTATAAAACCTTTTTAATTACCTACTTACTTAAATCGTTTTTTTTTTTGCAAATGGAGAGTATTAATATAACGCTCCTTCAAATACCATTCAACATTATTTAAACCGGAAAATCCTATCAAAATCTGGTTTGCCTGAAGCTACAGTTGTGAGCCTGTTTTAATTTACACCTGAACGCCAAACCCAATTAAATTACCAACAAATTCCACACATCTCTTAATTCGGAAGCCCGTGTCAAAAAGCGGGTAAGTACAAAAGTAACGTTTTTTACAAAATAAAACAAAGTTTTTTGATACAGATAATTTCCCTAGATGTCATTCTTCGTAGACCACGCGAGGAATGACAAAAGCACGAGCTCCATGACGTCATTGTTTGAATTCGATTCGAATTTCGAATGCAGGGCGTCCCGCGGTTTCATTATTCGCGGCTGCCATTGTGAAAAACTTTTTTAATTAATTGATTAATTTTTTTGATGATGGATTTACCATAGAAAACTAGTTTTTAGAATTTTGAACACCCACACCTACTACATATATCTATAGTTTTTCTTAAAAGTTAGATCAAAAAAGTATTTGTACCTACCTACAAAAGAATGTAACCAAGAAAATTTTCTAAATAGGTATTTCTGAATGAAATACGTTATGTTATGTTCTCTGCATTTCTCTTCGTAATGCGGAAACAGATAAATAAAATGATACTGCCATTATGCTTATTTCTACATCGTTACTGTAAGTGTTGATCACACAACCAGGAGCTGATGTCTTAATCAAGACATCCTGTTGTCACCATCTCATCGGCAAATTATCCTCGTTGACTTCGCTGAATCATTTCAAGTATTGTCATCATAATCTTGTAAATGAGCTTGGAGTTTTCAAAAGTTGTAATCAAACGGCTTATCCTTGATTTGAGCTTAAGCCTCAGTCGTTATATTAAGTAGGGCAATGTCTTTATTCTCTATGTTGAATTCAGTATCTAAGCATACCTACATATATTTTCAGAACAAATGTAAATCATTTTAAATCATTTAAATTTAAATTAAAATTTAAATTAAATTTAAATTCAATCATTTAAATGTAAAGTATCTTAACAATTTGTCTTTAACTATTCGAATTTAAAGTAAATTGTGGAATTTACTTGACAAAACACTGCTAACATTTTTTTCTTCATCAAACTTTTTTCAATCGTCTCGATGTCAGTCACTGCCGACGTGACCGCTGAGTGGGCGTGCAAAATCGAAATTCATCGAAAGCATGACGAAAGTGAAAAGATCCGCCATTTTTTTGTGCAAATCGATCAGTTTTTTTTTATTTAGCGGTAGCCACCGGCCGCTCCACGGGACATTGCGCTACCGTCGCGTTGATTTGATTGATTTTGCTATTTCTGAGTGTTACCACTATTGATCCTTATCTGACAATAACTGACCACAGACGTATTATTTCATTATTAATATGTAGTTAACGATGTTATGAAAACTTATGCCATTTATTTTATCTTTAATGCGATCTGACGTCTGACAAAATAAAAAACTCCGTCACCAAAGAAATCCACAACTTCAGGCCTTACTTTATTTTAATTTTATTTAAGCTGAAGTTAATAAATTTACAATAAAACATATTACCTAAGTAACAGATTCACATTGTTATAAAACATTTACCTACCATTTTTAAATTAGAAAATGTTGTTTCAAAATAAGCTGTTAAATGATGATGACCGAAATACTAAGTTAACATTTTTTTACCAAATGTTTACTTAAATCATCTACTTTATAGCCAAATGTCCAAAAAAGTCCACATGTTATTTTTAAATTTTAACCCTTCATTTACCGACCGGCCGTTTAGGGCTATTATGATATTAATGCTAAACAAACAAGAGATTTTGCCTCCAAATGACTTTATTGAAGCCGATGTAGTTCAAAGGGTTTCATTTTAAATCAGGGTTGCGACTATGCTATAATGAACTTTGATATTATTAGTATTACACCCACCCTTTATGTATTAAAAATTCCAATAATAAGAATAGAAAACAAAATTCATTTATTTATTTTATTTATTAATTTATAATAAAATCTATGAGGCGGAATTTAAAAATGCAAAAAGCTGTAGTTCATCTAGCGACAGGTAGATAGCGCTACATCGCTACATAGCTTTTAATTTTATAAGATTAGCTGCTGGTTTTAGCTAAACTAACACAAAACTCAGCTTTTTTGTTTTCACAATATAAAAATAACAAAAAAGCATTTCTTTTTTCTTTTTTTTGACATCCCTGCCCGTTAACAAAAGGGTTAAACGACCATTTAAGGGACTATACTTAGTTCGCGCTTCGATTTATGGAAATTCACATTATTTAAGGTAAATCGGGGTGTTTGATCTTCTGAATACAAGTAGGTAGGTACCTATATCTATGTTTGTTAAAAAAATTATGAAAACACATCATTATTTTATAATTTAACTTTACGCATTTTTAGAAATAGGTAAATACATTTTGAAACAAATTACCCATTAAATTCCCTTCACGGCTATAAAATCTAAACGTTGCACTCGAAATTACGGAATAATAATTGTTATCTACAAACAAAAAGTTAAATTACTCCTTTATTTTAAAACCAATAACTGTATTGACACGCGCCGGTCAAATTATAGAAATCGATTGAAATCGGTCAAGGATGAAATAATTTCATAATTTGAGTTGATTTTGGGTTGGCCACTTTATGCTATTTGGGGTAAGATTGCAACTCAAAACATTACGTTTCGATCTATTTCTAACCGACTTCAAAAAAAAGGAGGAGGTTCTCAATTCTTTAGTTTTGTGCTTTTTTTATGTTCACCGATTACTCGAAGGCGGCTGGACTGATTTTGAAAATTTTTATTTTGTTTTAAAGATTAAAAGTACCTACCTTACTTTTTGATTGGTGCCATAAAAAATTGTTGAGGATTTATCGAGGATCTTCGGAGTTATGAACAAAATGCACCTCAAGAGTGCAGAAGAAAATTGCTCAGCTTAGATAACATTGAAGTCTTTTTTTTTAATTTTTAAGTTTACACTTGTATGATTTTTTTTTCTATTGGCCGTAGGTATCTATAGTGTTCTGTGCTTACGGGTACCATTTACTAAAGGAAGGAACTGAATTTTCCATAAGTTTTCGTTACCTAACAGTTTTTTTCTTCAAACTTCACGAGTTTCTCAGTTTTGGGAAAATTTTGTTTTCCACAAACATAAAACACTTGTTGTTAGTA